>CM018684.1:11142630-12342630 GCA_009363875.1 Mikania micrantha
ATACGAATGAGTCATGTTAATGACTGTCACACCTCGAGCCGGCGAGCTGGATCGACTTTCTCGTCGGGCGGAAGGTTCCCGGGGCCTGATATCGTTGTGATAATCGAAATGATCAGATTGTTTACATAGCACATGATAAATAAATGAGAAATGCTAACATGACAATGAAATAGAATTACAAAGTTAAATTACATTATTTCCTCATAATTTAACTAAGTAAATCTAATCAAAAGAATCAATGAGTTTCTATCTTGTAACTATACAAGATATACAAAAGATGATTCATTGTTTTGTCAACCAAAAGTATGCAACACAAAAGGAAGCTAGGTCTTCTAAAAGTACACTAGCTTAGTTCTTGAATATAGGCAACTACAGCTATTCGTCACCTGAGAAAAACATGCATTTAAACAAAGTCAACACTAGGTTGGTGAGTTCATAAGTTTGACAATTGAAAACCTTGATTCATTCACATGCACAATCAAAATAGCACACATGTTACTTGTAGTTTGTTTGAATCACCTGTTCACGCAATGGCCTTTCTATAGTTATATTCACAAGTAATATCTCATCCTAGTAGTTATGCTTATATAAAGGGCATATGTAGGGGAAGAAGCCCCAACCAACATCCCACCGCATAACTAAAATAACTCCACACTACTTGCAATACAACTATAGATATCCATTTCCCTTTCACCTGTTCATCCCGTTTGTTAATCACCTGTTGCATCGTATGTAGAATAAAATAATAAAAAGGGGTTTAGTTATCAAACCTAGGTACTGATAAACCCATTGTGTATTAAGGAGATTACATTAAGTTAATCTGATCCTTGTATTATTCTATTACTTGTGGGGTTAACTGTTAATCACTTTTAATAATATAAGAGTGTTAGTTAACCAATTGATATTTGTTCTAAACTTGAAGTCCATAGAGCCTAAAAGGAATCGATTGTAATCCTCACGTAATCAGAGTAGAATGCATCCGATTTACCCCTACCACTTTGTATTACCATAGACCTCATCGAACTCTTACTAGAAATATGACATGAGAGAAAATAAATTCCTCAGTTTACTAGTCAACAAGAAGCGATGAATTAATTACAATATCACTGCAGATTAATATCACATGTGTCGCTTTCCAGACCATGACTTGAGTAGTCCTGTCACCGGTCATACGTTACCGGCCAATAATTGAGTACGATCAACATACTAGCCCTACAAGCTAGAGGTTTGTGAAACCTATGGTACCACTATGCTATCGTCGGTTTAGTCACTTCAAATTAACTGGTCAGCGATTTGTGAAGGGACTTACAATGATCAACTTGAATACATGGCACATGATTGAAATGAAATAATGCAGACAGTTCAATAGTAATCAATTGTGTTTTGTTCATCTGTGTTGTTGTTTGTTCTCAATGTTGTATGTTCTCATTGTTGTAAACAAGGTTTAATAAGAACTTGTCTTATTACATTATGTTAATTGTTGTGTGAATGATGTTGTTATCATGAAGTTACGTTATCATGATTATCATTCCTTGTTGTTCCATATAGTCACCCTGTTGTCACTAAGATGTTGTAAGAACTAGTCTTAATACACTTAGTGGACTTAGGTGGTGGATGATTCTTGTTCCATGTTATCTTGTAATTTGTGTTGAGTTGTAAACTAAGTGTTATAAGAACTTGTCTTATTACATTTACTTAACTATGGTTTATGTGGATATATTATCTTCATATCATTCATGTGTTTTGTTGTTGTTGTCATCATGTTCACCTGTGATTATCTCAATGTTTGTTCTTGTAAGAATAAGTATGTGTTGTAAGGTATAATCTTACGACTATGTTATTCTATTGTGTTGATGAGTTATGAAATTATATTATCATATTCAGCTTAATTGATCCTGTGATATCATGATCATACAAGCATGCATACAATGATAAATGATAATAAGTCAAGCAATATTATCTAATCAAAGTATAAGCAATATGTTAAACTAAAACTTTTAAATAAATAAGAGTTAAGCATGTTTCTCAGCCCCGAGAGTTTAAAATCAGTTACGATTAGAAGAGGGGCGTATGAACTCACCTTGCTGTTGAAGTGGTTGACTTAGTTTAAACAAGGAATGCACACGCTCTTTGTTGTACTTTTTTGTCGATTTCACGATCCTGTATTGATTTCATGTTGTTTGTAACTTGTAAGTATTAATTGTAATTGATTTGTGTGCGTGTATGTGTTTGCCCTTAAGTTGGCTAACACTTGTGAGTCTCGGTCTTCATTCGGCCCATGTTTACTTATTGTTGATTCTAAGAATATTTCACCCAGTTAGATTAAGGTTAGCATGCTTTGTCTATGACTTTAAATCCAACCGTAGTTGACATTTTCATGTTTTAATTGTTATAATTGTATTAATTCCAAGAATTACACCACCTTTGTAATAAAACCATTTATTTCCCATGCATTAATACCCATGTCCTTATATCTTTGGTTATGTGGGCGGTTAAGTTATCTTGTTGGGCCAAGACAATTCGTGGGCCTAACGAGGTGGGTCATGGGCCGATTGATTTTTGTTTGGGCCGAGTTACTAGAGTGGGCCAATCAATCACTTTGGGTCAAATCAATATCATAGTAGAATCACATGGGCCGACACATGTTATCTAAATCGGATTGATTAAAGCCCAATTGGTTGGATGTTAAATTTTGGATCCGGTGAACCCTAGGTTTCGTTCGGTAACGGTTCAGCTGCTTTGCTAGACTTGGCTCCTGGTTCAGGTTCAACAAAACGAAGGCTCATGGCATTTTGGTTCAGTGGATGTGAAGGTTCGGTCGTAGGTCAGCCCATAGCCCTAGGTTCGGCGAACCTTAAGGTTGGTTTGGAGAGATTCTTAAACGGGTTCAGAGTTTTGATCGAACAAAGGGTTAAGAAAACCCTATTTTTCCGAACTTTCATGGCTCATTTCCTCGTTTTTGGCTGGACAAAACCTCAGATTGGTTGTACTTCCTTGTAGAGGATGATTGTAGTTACGTGTGGACACCAAGAACGTCCGATTTCGTCCATAAACGAGTGAGATATGGAGATTTGAAGTTGAAATTCTAGTGAGAGAGTAGGTTCGGGAAATGAAGGTGTTGAGAGAGCGAATGAGTGTATTAAATGAAAGAGATGCATCATTTAGTCTTTATATACCCCAAGGGTGTTCGGATTTGTTTCGGTTGCTTGTTTTTCGTCTCCGTTTTTTTATGAGTTTCAAAATTGTAAAACGTAAAATATTATATTTTATTAAATTATTATCGTTCGTTTCGTTTTCCGTTTTCTTTTCGTCAGAACGCGTAACCGTCGTTTGCATTATTATAATAGGTCATTTACTTAAACGGTTTGGCCTAGACTATAACTTAGGGACCCTCATGTAGAGAGCATAAGATTCATGTTTGCATTATTATCTTCTGCATTCGATCACTACACTAACCAAATATCCTTTTGGTTATGATCAAAATGTCGCCCCGAAGACAACCGACTCCGGTACCTACTCCACAGACCTCAGCACCACATTCTTCGACACCATCACCACCAGATTCACCACCGCCACCTCCTCCTCCACCAGACCCTCCTCCGAACCCGAATGCGGGTCCAGTTCTCGATCCTGCTACTATTTTTTTAGCAACACTTCTGAGTAGTCAACTGATGAACCAACTGAAGGATGTCATCCCTGAGATGATTAACAGGATCCAAGGCCACATCAACAACTCTGGCCACACTACGGGAGAAGCTAGTCAAAACACTAGCCACACTTCAGACTGCTCCTACAAGTCATTTGTAGGATGCAAGCCTCCAAATTTTACTGGTGTAAAAGGAGCTGTTGGATTGATCCAATGGCTGGAGAAGATGGAGACCACCTTGGGCATAAGTAGTTGTTCGGAACATCACAAAGTTCGCTATGCAGCTGGATCTTTCAGCAAGCGAGCTTTAACATGGTGGAACTCCCATATTCTAGCAAGCGGCAGGGATGAAACAATGGCAATGCCTTGGGTATAATTCAAACTTCTTCTGAGGAATGAGTTCTGTCTGAAGCATGAACTACAAAAGTTAGAAGTGGAGCTCTCAAACCACGTGATGAAAGGAGCTGATCATACGACTTTCACCACTTGCTATCATGAACTGGTAGCCTTGGTGCCAAAGATGGTGCCAACTCTAGAAAAGCTGATTGATAGATATGTAGTAGGTTTACCCTCCTGCATTCAAAGCAATGTACTGGCTGCAAATCCCGCAACTTTGGAGTCATCCATCTCTCTCTCAGCTAAACTCACGGACGTGATGGTGAAGTCAGGAGTGTTGAAGAACGATTCATGGAAAGCTAAGGAAGAAACAGCAAAGATGCCTGAGCATCACTAAAGGAAAAAGCAAAAGGTCGTCAAAAACTATGCGATGGCCACTCCTCTGAGACAAACACCTGCAGCATCTGCTAACACTACACTCAAGAATTATGTTGGAGTGCATCCTCAGTGTACTCATTGCAAGTATCATCATCATCGTACTGCACAGTGTAGGAAGTGCACGAATTGTGGTCGATTTGGCCACTGGGTTGCACAGTGCCGCTCTCCTGCAATGCAAGCTACCAACAATGCAGCCAGAGCACTACCTCCACCACCACAAAACCCAGGCAACAACAACAATAACAGAGGATGCTACAACTGTGGAGAATTGGGTCATTTCTCCCAAGACTGTCCGAAGAGAGTGCAACAAGGAGCCCAAGCACCTCGCGAACGGGCTTTTGTTATTGGAGCCAATGCAGCAAGCCAAGACCCTAATGTGGTCGCTGGTACATTTCTTTTACATGACTCTTATGCATCTATACTGTTTGACACTAGTGCAGACCAGAGTTTTATTTCATTTGATTTTGCACGAAAACTTATTCTTACTGAGGAAACTTTAGACTCCCCTTATATTATCGAAGTAGCGAATGGGAAACAAATTATGGTTAGCACTATACTTAGGAACTGCCCACTTTCACTCACAGATCACACATTTACCATCGACTTGCTACCGATGGAGTTGGGCAGTTTTGACATCATCATGGGGATGGATTGGCTATCACTCAATAGAGTTGAAGTCATCTGTTCCGAAAATCTACTTCGGATTCCAGTGATGAATGAACGTGTATTGGAAGTTCGTGGGGATCAAGCAAAGTGAAGTGTCAAAATCATATCTTGCATAAAAGCGCGTAAGTGTCTACAAAAGAAATGCATAGCTTTCTTGGCTCACATGGTGGAGAAAGAGAAAGACAAGAAAACGATACAAGACGTGCCGATAGTGAAGGAATGCCCTGAAGTGTTTCCTGAAGACCTACCCGGTTTGCCACCTGTGCGACCGGTAGAGTTTCGTATTCATTTAATTCCTGGAGCAACACCTGTTGCTAAATCTCCTTATAGGTTAGCACCTTTGGAGATGCAGGAATTATCTAACCAACTACAGGAGCTACTTGACAAAGGTTTCATCCGACCGAGCCACTCACCTTGGGGAGCTCCGGTTTTTATTCGTGAAAAAGAAGGATGGATCCTTTCGTATGTGCATAGACTACAGGGTGCTAAACAAACTAACCATCAAGAATCGGTATCCACTATCGAGGATTGATGATTTTTTTGATTTGTTCCAAGGAGCTCAATACTTTTTGAAAATTGACTTACGGTCCAGATACCACCAACTCCGAGTACAAAACGAAGACATACCAAAGACGACGTTTTGTACCAGATACGGGCATTACGAGTTTATGGTGATGCCTTTTGGGTTGACGAATGCATCCGCGGTTTTCATGGATCTCATGAACCGAGTGTGCAAGCCATATCTAGATCAATTTGTCATTTTTTTCATTGATGACATATAGATCTATTCCAAAAGCAAAGCAGAGCACGAGCAACATCTTAGAACGATCTTGGAACTATTAAAGGAAGAGAAACTTTATGCCAAATTCTCTAAATGTGAATTTTGGTTGAAAGAGGTTCAATTCCTGGGTCACGTAGTTAACAGTTAGAGAATACATGTTGATCCTGCCAAGATCGAAGCAATAAAGGATTTGGACACTCTGAAGACACCGACGGAGATACGTTCTTTTCTAGGCTTAGCAGGCTATTACAGAAGGTTTATCTCAAACTTTTCTAACATAGACTTGCCACTCACAAAGCTAACACAAAAATGCGAGCCATTTGTTTGGGAACAGAAGCAAGAAGATGCCTTTCAGACTTTGAAACAAAAGCTATGTGATGCTCCAATCTTATCTCTCCCAGACGGTTGTGATGACTTTGTAGTGTACTGTGATGCATCCCATCAGGGACTCGGCTGTGTGCTGATGCAGCGAGACAAAGTTATCGTATATGCCTCGAGACAACTGAAGATTCATGAGAAGAATTACACTACTCATGATCTGGAACTGGGAACTGTAATATTCGCCTTGAAGATTTGGAGACATTACTTATATGGCACCAAGTGTACCATATTTACTGATCACAAGAGTCTGCAACACATATTCGATCAGAAGGAACTCAACATGCGACAGCGACATTGGGTTGAGCTTCTGAATGATTAAGACTGTGTAATCAAGTACCATCCGGGCAAGGCAAACGTCGTAGCTGATGCCTTGATTCTGAAGGAACGGGTCAAACCCTTGCGCGTTAGAGCAATGGGAATGACTGTGCAGACAAGCCTACACAATAACATTATGTAAGAACAACAAGACGCAGTTGAATGAGTAAACTTAAAGAAAGAATTATATTGTGGAGCAGAAAAGCAACTTGAAACAAAGCCTGATGGAATCATCTACTACAAAAATTGTGTGTGGATTCCTGCAGTGGATGAATTGAGGAAGCTCGTATTTGATGAAGCACACAAGACCAAGTACTTTGTGCATCCCGGTGCTGATAAAATGTACCAAGACATACGGGCGTGTTATTGGTGGCCGGGTATAAAGAAAGACATAGCTGAGTATGTTGGTCGATGCCTTACGTGTGCCAAAGTGAAGGCGGAACACCAGAAACCGTCAGGTTTACTGGAACAGCCTGAAATTCCACTTTGGAAGTGAGAACAGATAGCTATGGACTTTGTTATTAAGCTACCCCGTCGATCGGTTAACTAAATCTGCTCATTTCTTGCCGATGCGAGAAACTTATACGATGGAGAGGCTAGCTAAACTCCACATCAACGAGATAGTGGTACGCCATGGTGTGCCATTGTCTATCATCTCAGATCGTGATAGCAGATTCACATCAAGGTTCTGGCAATCATTGCAGAAATCTCTGGGGACACACTTAAATCCGAGTACAGCTTATCATCCACAAACGGATGGTCAAAGCGAATGTAGGACGTGTTAAGAACTTGCGTTCTAGACTTCGGTGGGAATTGGGATTCTCATTTGCCATTGATCGAATTCTCCTACAACAACAGCTATCATAGCAGCATCGGATGTGCACCGTTCGAGGCTCTCTATGGTCGCAAATGCCGATCGCCGATCTGTTGGTCTGAAACTACTGACAAAAATGCTCAGATACAACAAAGGCTACAAGCAACACGAAGCAGACAAAAGAGCTATGCCGATAAGCGGCGCAAGCTGTTGGAATTCCAAGTGGGAGACCGTGTCATGTTAAAGGTATCCCCTTGGAAGGGTGTGGTTTGTTTTGCAAAGAAAGGAAAATTAACACCACGGTAAGTGGGACCGTTCGAGATCATCGAGTGCATTGGTCCTATGGCGTGCAAACTAAGATTACCAGATAAACTTAGTGGTGTACACGACGTGTTTCACGTCTCAAACTTGAGGAAATGCCTTGCTGATGAAACTCTTATCATATCGGTTGAAGAAATTCAATTGGATGAACACTTACACTTTGTTGAAGAACCTTTGGAGATTATGGATCGCAAAGTTAAGAAACTGAACCGGTTGAAGAAATTCAATTGGATGAACACTTACACTTTGTTGAAGAACCTTTGGAGATTATGGATCGCAAAGTTAAGAAACTGAGGCGAAGCCGTATTCCGATCGTTAAGGTTCGATGGAACTCAAAGCGCGGACCTGAGTTTACTTGGGAATGCGAAGATCACATGAAGTCCAAGTATCCCCAACTCTTTACAGAGGAATCCGTACCGGATAATGATTCTTAAATTTCGGGACGAAATTTCTCTAACAAGGGGAGACTGTAACATTAGTGCCGAACGCGTTTCCGGAACAGTGATCGCTACAGTAACTTGCACAGTAACTCAGGTACACATTACGTGAAACTATGTTTATGCTATTGACACATAATGCTTAACACTAAACTATTACGCTATTGTTCTGAAATCTGACTTAAACCTTATGGTTTAACAGTTAGAATCACATCAGAAGACACAGAACTGACACACAAATACTTGATTTGATGCTATTATCTATAAACGTATGTGAGGTTAAACAGAATGAAACCATAACGGTTGTTGTTACAGAATGATAAACCGACGAATTATTCGTATTGGTGACGATCTGTATGAATAAATCTGAAAGTTTAAAATTCCGAAATGAGGACTGGAAAGTAGAAAACAAGAATCAGACAGCCAAACCATCGTCGTGTTCGTTCGAATGACGATTCAAACGAATACGCGCGATGGTGACGCATTCTGACTAAACGAAAACGAAAACGATACGAACGATAATAAATTTAAGGAAATATAATATTTCCTGTTTTACAATTTTGAAACTCATCAGAAATAAATTTAAAAGAAACTCTTTTTAATTAAAACACGTAAATTGCGCGAAAGAGATAACGAAACGCGTGAAATAATAAATTACGATAAATAATACAAGGAATATGATATTTAAAATATTTACTAGTAATAACCACCTTCCAAACGTTTAAAATAAAGTCATTTTATTAATTTACTAAAAACGCGCGTAAAGTGCCGGGAACGCGACGAAAACGAGAACCGAGCAACCGAAACTAACCCGAACAACCTCAGGGTATATAAACCCTAAATGAGACTATTTCTCTCATTTATTTCACACTCACTCTCTCTCTCTATAACCCTTTGGCCGTCACTCTCTCTCTCTCACTATATTTCAAGACTTCAAACCTCCATAACTTGATCAAATCTTAGTGAAATCGCGGGTTTTTGGTGTCCACTTGAAGCTCTTGATGCACACTATCTAGAAGTACAACCGATCTAGAATTTTATCCAGCCATTTTTGAGGTATGAAGCCACGAAGATCGTGAGAAATAGGGTTTTCTTTCATTTCTTTTGATCCTAACACACAATCGGTTGAGTAACCTCATGCTCACACACCATACACCCACAAGAACCACCCGTCGCGTAACAGTACCACGAAAGCAGCCTCCATCTGTTGAGTGGCCGACGGAGATGATGATGAAGAGTGCAGGTTCGCCAGAGAGATGGATGTAGCCGAACCTTCACAAGGTTAGCGAACCCACACAGCCGAACCTTCGATCAGCCAAGGTCCTCTTAGGCGAACCTACCTCCACCTAGGCGAACCTCCTCATCATTAGCGGACCATACGCACGAACCAAGGCTCCACGAACCCTTGGTTGTGTAAACCGAACCTGTTTGCTTGGTTGGAACTTTTATCACCCGAACCTAAAGGGAGCAGCGCACCTTCTGTCACCAGCCGAACCCTTATTCTCAAGAACCTAGAATCAATCACCAAACCTTTTGTAAGATGCCAAACCCATGGGAGATCAGCCGAACCATTCACTACCTTGGAGCGAACCATGCAACCAGCCGAACCTTGATAGGGCTGTGACATACACAAACCTTGGGGGGGCTTGCAGGTTCGCTGCATTACTGGTGACCGAACCCATTGTTATTTTTCTACCAGTTAACCCCCACCATTGGCTTGAGACACTCATTAGGCGTAGCCCACACAAACTCAGGCGGCCCATAACACTAATTCAGGCCCAACATCCTCGAAAAAGGGGCCATATGAATTACGGCCCAAAGTATTCGGCCTATGAACCAACATTTGGCTTAGGGTCATTTGTTTGGCCCAACACAACCATTGTGATTAAACAAACATTTAAGCCCAACCCTAATCTCGGCCCATATATAAAAAGAGGTTAAGTTCATTCGGCCCAAATGATAACTAAGTTAAAAACACCTTGAATTAATACTAGTGATCACTTGTGTGGGATTTACAACTTAAACTACAACAAAGATAGAAAGGAGTTGATAAACAAAGAGGAAACAAGGTAAGCTAGTAATCACATGTTGAAACATTAAATTGTTACAATTACGAGGCCACAAACTACTAAGAGTCTAATGATGGCAAACAAATGAACTTAACATGCAATGGGAAGACATGTCAAATTAACATAAGTGATCACAAGTAACGTAGGGCCGAATAAAGACCGAGACTCACTATGTTAGCCAAATTTAGGGCTAACACTAACACATAACCGCACAACTAATCCCTACAAACATATCCTTATAAGCTACAAACACTATGAAATCAATACAGGATCGTGAACATCGCAACAAGTACAAACAACGAGCGCGTGCATTCCTTGTTTAGAACTTAGTCAATCACACAACTACTACAAGGTGGGTTAATTTGTCCCTTTTCAAACATATTTGTTTTTTACCTTGGGACTGAGAAGCATGTTATACATTTAAAATAATTATTGGAATGTTTATGAAATGCTTTTACACTTATTCATTATGCTTATACTCATGCTTATGCTTGAAACTCTTGTTTGGGAAGCTAAAGAATAAGACTTAAACTATATGCTTGATGATTATGCTACAAACTCTATGCTCAGACTATATGTTCGATGCTTATGCTATAAAATTGAAGCTTAAACTAGATGCTTGATGCTCATGCTATAAACTCAATGCTCAGACTATATGCTCAAGACTTATGCTATAAACTCTATGCTTAAACTATACACACGATGCTAATGTTATGGATTATGTGCTCAAACTATATGTTAATGCTTGAAACTATATGCTCAAAGCTATGATTGTGTGCGAAATGCTAAGCTTGTATCTATTCATGGGCTATGTAATTGCTAAACACTGCTAGAGCAAAGCTTGTACCCATGCATTGAGATACGTGAAAGCTAAACTATGAGGATGCTAAGCTTTTATCTATATATGAGATACGTAATTGCCAAACATTGCTAGAGCAAGGCTTGTGTCTATATATGAGATATGTAAATGCTGAACTATTTGTCTATGCACGGCTTGTGTCTAAATATGAGATATGTAACTGCCAAACATTGCTAGAGCAAGGCTTGTATCTGCATATATGAGGCACGTAATTGCTAGACTATTCGGAAACTAAGCTTAACCCAATTCATGAGATACGTAATGGCTAAACACTGCTAGAGCAGAGCTTGTACCCACGCATGAGATTGGTGAAAGCTAAACTATGATGTGTGAAACAATGAGGCTTGTACAACTTACTTTAAAGCTAATACACATGAATGCTATAAACTTGTTAACTTTGAAACAATATACTAAAGCTATGATGAAGACTGGATTGAATGGTAGGTAAAATGCTTAATTATTATTAACAACAGTGTCATATGCGATTAGTATGTGGTGGGATGGCATCTGGGCGGGTTGTAGGCTCGACCCTTTCGTATGACCTATATATAAGCATATCGATTCGGATATTACATGTGATGTTAATGAGGTTAAGGTTTCACCGAAAGAGGTGTGCTAAAGCTATTTTTAAACTTATAAACTATATGAACTCACCAACCATTGTGTTGACTTTGTTTCTTACATGCTTTCTCAAGTGACGCTCAGGAATAGGCTAAGGCTTTTGAATTGCATGCTAGGCTGCCCAGATAGAGGATCTAGTTGACTTTTGGAAGCACATATTTTGTTATTAATACGAATCACTTTTGGATGTCTTGTATAGTTACAAGATAGAAAACATTTGATTCTTTTGATAGGTTTACCGGGTTAAATTACTGAACATTGATATTGTAATTTAACTTTGTAATCCTAGTTTAATGATTTATTGTGCTTTAGTTATCCTTAACATTGATGCTATGTAAACAATCTGATCATCACAATTATCACTCACGATATCGCGCCATGAGAGCTTTCCGCCCGACGGGGAAGTCGATCCGTCCCGCCGGCTAGGGGTGTGACAACTTCCCTGTGAAGGATAAAGACTAGGTTTGTAAGATACAAACTTGGAATGACCTAATGGGATCCAGATCAGATACCAGGTGACACCAATGGTAATCCTAAGAATGTTATGTATGCACTAGTCTACCGGGTCACCTTTAGGATTTCTCCACCGGCGTGTATCCTAAGACACTAGAGAGTTATAAAGTTGACTACTTTGATATGGATTGACACAAACACTAAGGAAATTTAAGACAACGCCCTCCCTGGTCGTTTAACTCAAATAACTCAAGTGAAATAGACCAACCATCTAACCTATCACCTCCCATATTTCTCGGTTAGGTCACATATGAGAATTACAACACTTAATGATATCAAATCCTATGGAATGTGATCACCAATCCACAAAATAGCCTAAAACACAAAGTCATTAAGCCTAATATGCATCTAATGATGGAAAGACCTTCCTAGATACACATGGATCTAATCAATCATCAATAATCATTATTCAACACATGCAAATATCATCAAAGATCAGACCTTTACAACTGATTACAAAGCATATAACATCCAATATCATAAACCAAGTCCAAACATCACAAAGCTCACAAGTTTATCATCCCAAACCTAGGAAATACCATGGATCTAGCAAACAACCATAATAATAGTAGCAAAATATATCTTAAATAAGTCTGAATACATCATAAACTACTTATTACACTAAGAAACTAAGGAAAGAAGGTAAATACTCAAGCTCTTCCTTGAAATCTTTTCTTCAATCACCCAAGTCAAGCCCAAACCTCTATGGTTAAGCTCCAGCTTCTCTAGGAGCGTGATTTAGGGTTTACAGGTGCCAGAAGAGCTTCCCCTCACAGTCGTTCTAGACGCGTCTCATTTTTTGAGACGAAGAAATTAGGGTTTTGGAGCTGAAATAGGCATGGGGCGCATCGCCTAAGCGGGGTTCACGGGGCTAGACAGCGCGCGCGGGACAGAATTGTCGGGCGGCTGAGGGTGACACGCGCATCACCTGCGGCTGGGCACTCTGACCAAGCGGTGCGCGCGTATCTGTGGGAATAAGAGAACGTTCCTAGGCGCACCGCCTGGGATAAAAACTCGGCTCGGGCCGATCCCCGTTTGCCTTTATTTGCGCTCCTCTGGGACATAATCCTGCATAAAAATAAGAAAATGTAAAAAGAAACAAAAAACGACTCAAAATATATACAATAATTATGAAAACGAGCTCGATTATGTACAAAAACGGATGTGTTAAACTAACTCATCAAAAATACCCACACTTAAACCTTTTTCTTCCTCGAAAAATCTTGCAAAATGGAATCATAGATCAGGGACTTGGCTTTTATTTGAAAAAGATTTAACAATCCTAAATCCCTGTGTATTAACCGCGATTATTGGTATAATGGTACAATGTAAACCCAAACACCGATTTCGAGTTCCCTAATCATGATTATTTATGTTCAAATTCAATCATTCATTTTATGGGCCCCATCCCTTGGTCAAAACAAGTTATCCTAATTCCATGTAAAAGCTTTCAAGGCACATGTTTTAAATCTAAAGACTTAAACCCACCTCTGTATGCAAACTACCTAAAGATAATCAAAATTCAACCTAATGATGGAGATGGATGAAGGTGTGAGCATTTTGGCTTTTTATTCTCTCATTTTCTTTTGTTTTTAACTCACTTGAGCATATTACAGCATTATTTCACTCGGTTGCTAGCTGGGGTATAACAACTGCTTTTTAGCTCTTATTCTCTGTTTCTTTTATTTGCACAGGCTCAGCTCACTTAGTGGATTGTGGAATTTCTTTTATTAAGTAGGCGCCATAAGCCTCGGATTTATTTCCATAAAAAGAGGACATATGTGCCAGGTTTAAATTTTAAAAACTCTAGGTTGCTAGTTTACGGAAGTTCCTTTATTCACGATTACCCAGTTTCAGATTTCCCGAATTTACCAAGTCTTAATCCCACAAGAATCATGAAATTAGGTTTATTCTATCAATCCTAAGGAACCTTCTATTGGCTGGGCCTACCAACAAATCCCAAATCAGTACACAAGTTAGCCTCTATAAACCAAAGTCCTAATCATAATCCGATCATTTTCCATTTATTAAGTGCAAGTGAAAACCGAGGACATTTTATAGACTCTAGCGATATTGTTGATACATGTTTTGTCCCTGGTTCAGTTTTTGTAACTCTTATCTTGTAATGTTCAAATTATTAATGGAAGTTGTCTTTCTATATTGATCTTAATGTTTAATATTGATTATATGATTGTGTTATTGGTTGATTTGATTTATTATATATTTGAGTATGAGTATGGTTCATTCGGCCGAATGACTCTATCGAATGAAGTCATTCGCCGAATGAAACCAGAATATGTCTAGTCAGCGAATGAGTCATTCGCCGAATGACTCATTCGACTGAATTATCATTCGACAGATGCCATTCGCCGAATGAGTTGCTTCGGCCTCTCATTCGGCCGAATGTCGACTGCCTATATATACAAGTTCAAATCATTTCAACCTTAACTTTCCAGAGCCCTCCTTCTTCCCTGAGACTCAAGTGTCAAAACCCTAGAAGATTTGAGCGGTTCTTGATCATCCAAGTTCGATTCTCAACCCGTGGTGTTCGATCGTTGCTTCCACGTTGTTTCTACAACCTCGGATCACCACGGTTTCTGTTGGTTTCGATTGGAAAACCCTGGAATAGGATTCCGCACTATTCCAGAGGCTGTTGAGTAGTTTTACATTGGATTCGGATTATTTCCGAGCTCCCGATCGGTCCAACAAAGTGGTATCAGAGCTTTGGCTCTTGAATCTACTTGATTTCCACTCAAAATCATCAGATCTGAGTCTCCCAAAACCCTGATTTTCGTAACTTCCAAAAACCCTATTTTTCTTGCTTTCAAGTTACTATTTCATTGAAAAAACCAAGGGTTTTTGCGGTTTGATTACCCTAATACTTTCCCAATTGGCTTGTTATCATGTCTTGAACTTCTGTACCAAATTTGGTGCTTAAATCTGGTCAAAATCGCAAGTTATCACGATTTTCGTTGCTGAAAACCCCAGATCGCCGAATGACTCTGGCGGCCGAATAAGTTCAGCCGAATAGCCCCTCATTCGCCGAATAGGTCTCATTCGGCAAATAGCTCCTTCGCCATTGTCATTCGCCGAATAAGCCCTATACTCTACTCTCATTCGGCAAAAGAGCTCATTCGATATGTCATTCGCCGAATAGGTCATTCGATCATTTCATTCGCCAGTTGTCATACTCAACCTTCATTCGCCAGTTTCTGTTCATTCGGCCCCCGACATTCGCCAAAACCAGTTCATTCGCCAGTCCTTCCTGAAATTTTTCTAAGTGTTGAATCTTATTACTTCTGATCAAATGGAGGATCTAGCACTCATGGCTAACCAAAACCATCGCATTCAGACTCTCTTGTTGACAGAGAATGAGACAGGGAACTCAAACAAAGCTCCTAAGTTGTTGACTTTAGATGATTACCCTCACTGGAAGTATAGATTTGAGATCCACATCAATGGGGTGGATACAAATCTGTGGATGATGATAGAAGGAGGTTACTTGAGGCCTTTGAACGAGGATGGTACTCCTATGCTTGTTACAAGAATGACCGAGCCTCAAAGGAAGCTGTATGACTATGAGAAGAAAGCATATGCCATTCTTTCACAGTCCATTGCTACAGATATCTTTCATCAATTTAGACAGTTTACATCTTCCAAATACCTCTGGGATGCCTTACAACAAAGATATGAGGGGAATGATGCGTTGAAGAGCATTAAGTCAAGCTTTGAGAAAAGAATTTAACAGCTTTATGTATGTGGGTAATGAGTCCCTTGATGAACTGATTGCTAGGTTTTATCATCTGTTGAGTGAGTTGTTCAATCATGAGGTCAAAACTACAACTCAAGAGAAGATTCAGTGTTTAGCAGATGCTTTACCTCCAAAGTGGGAGTCCTTCTTGATGGTACTCAAGCAAAATCAGATGATGGCTCATATGGACATCAATGATTTCATTCAGAAGCTAAAAGAGCAGGAGATAGAGAACAAATGGAAGGCCAAGAGAGTTGTGCAAGTTCAAGATCCTTCTCTATACTACTCCACTCCCACAGTTGATAAATCCACAACTCATGCTCCTTTGAAGACTGCTTTTGTTTCTAAAACATCTGAAGCTCCATCTGCAGCTCAGATGCATTTCAGTCAATCTTCTTCATCAAGTTCACAACAAAAGCATCATCAGCCTACCGCAAGTCTAAAAACATAGAACTTTGACAAGGTCACAGTAGAGATTGCAAAAGAGCATATGTGTCTTCTGTCAACATTGGTTAGCTCATATGATGGATTAGTTGCTGGTCAGATCGGCAATCCATATTTGACCAATGATGATTACTCTCAGATTCATCCTGATGACATGGAGAGAATTGACATTATGTGGGCATTGGCTAGTGCAGTTAGGAGAGCAAAGGAGTTTGTAAAAAGGACTGGGAAGGATATCAATCTAAACAAGGAGTCCAAGTTTGGATTTGATATGGCATCTGTCACATGCTACAACTGTGGTGAGAAGGGTCACTTTGCCAGGCAGTGCAAACAGCCAAAGAAAGCAGGGAACAAAAACCCATTTCAGCATCAGAAATCAGCTCCTGCCAATTCGGAAAGGAGACTAGTTCCCATTGATTCTCCTTCTCAAGTTGGATCTTCATCCTCTGCTAGTAAAGCTTTAATGGTTCAACAGGATGAAGGGGTGAACTGGGACTTCAGGTTTAATGTTGATAAAGAAGATCAAGATAAAGCTTGTGTGGCAGAGATTCAGCAGTCTGAAGATCATGATGGGGAAAGCATTCAGGAAGATTCATTGATGAATGATGACAAGATCTCAAGTACAGATTCAGACAATCAAGATTCTGATGGTGAAGCTGATGACATTTCCACTCAATTTGCCTTGATGGTAAATTCTTCTGCTTCTTCAGAATCTGAACAGGTATACACTGACTTAATTGTGTTGACCTTAGGAGTAAGGTTCTTGCTTATCAAAAGCATAACAGTGACTTGATAACCGATCTCGACCTATGCATTGAAGGAAATAAAGTTTTAAAATCTAATGAAAAAGATTTTCAAATTAAAATTGATCTTTTAAATCGACAACTGCATGAGGCCGAGATCGCTGTTCTGAACAAGCAAGATGCTATAACTTCTTATCTCAATACCATCAATGAGATCAAGAAGAAGTTAGCAATAGTTGAATGTGATTATGAGACTCTAGGTCAGAAGCTCAAGAGCTATGAAAGCTCTTCTTATATCATTGAGCATATGATCAGTAGGGGTACTGATCAGGGGAAGGCACAGGTTAATTATAAAAATTGTCCTCCACCAATCCTCAATGCCTTTGTCAATACTCCAAATGACAAAGATGTAAAGGATTTTCAAGTTACTACTTCGTTAGTAATTGATCCAGTCTGTCTGAGTACGAATCAGAGTTCATCACAAACTAAGGAATCAAGGGTGGATGGAGTTGTTGAAGATTGGGTCTCTGATTCCGAGGATGAATCAGATTATTCACCTAAGCACAGTACTCCTAGGAATCAAACTCCTGTAGTCATGAAAGGTGACCCAATCTCCAAATCAAAGATTTACAAAGAATTATGCTTTGTTAAATCTTCACAAGGGTCTGAAGCTGATTGTGTTACTAAATCAGCTCTGTTTGGTAACAAAGGGAGAAAGGGTTTGGGTCTTGATTCAGATTGTCAGAAATCAAATGTTTTTAAATCAACTAAAAAATCATTTTCTGATTTAAAACATTTTCATAAAAAAGGTGACAAAGTTTGTTTTGAATGTGGTGAGTCAGGGCACATTGTGAGATTTTGCCCTCAGTTGATCAGACCTAAGGTTGTGCCTTTTAAAAACTTAAAATCTGCTTTACCAAAACCGGTAAAATCTATACCTAAGTCTGTTCAACAAAAGTCTAAATCACCCATTCAGTCTAAGACTTCAAACAAGGGAAAAGGAAATTTGGAAACTTTGGATGTTCCAAATGTGATTAAAGTTAACCAATCAAAATCATCATCCATTTATCTGAAAACCTCTTTTGATAAAAATGCAATTTGGAAAGTTAAATCATCTGAGGATTCTGTTCCAAAAATTTCAGATAAACCTCTTCCTAAAGGAAAATGGATCAATGTTTGGATCCGAGACTCTATGGGTCAACCCAAGACTGTAAAGGCTTGGGTTCCCAAAGTAAACTGATTATCTCTTTATTGTGCAGGTTGCCCCAAAAGCTAGAGTTAACAGCACTTGGATCGTTGATAGTGGGGCTTCCAGACACATGACTGGTGATATTTCTCTGCTCACCAATGTGAATGCAGTTCGAGGTGGCTATGTTGCCTTTGCTGGAGACAAAGGTGGTTTTATTACAGGAGAGGGAATTCTGACAAATGGACAGGTTTCATTCGATAATGTCAGATACGTTAAACAGCTGGAAAACAACCTCCTGTCAGTTTCTCAGATTTGTGACAAAGAGTACAAGGTCTTATTTGATGATTCAAAATGTTACATTCTCAAGCAAGGTGTTAAGATACCTGAAGATTGGATTTTGATGTCTGCTCCGAGGAAGCAAGATTTGTACGTTCTCAATATGGCCACAGCTTCAACTACATCCTCCACAGCTTCATGTTTTATGACAAAGGCAACTGAGAAAGATTCAATCCTTTGGCATAAGAGGATGGGCCATTTGAGTTTACGTAAGATGAATCATTTGGTACACAACAGTCTGGTTGAGGGAGTTAGCTTGAAGAATTTTAAGCTGTCTGATATCTGTGTATCCTGCAAGAAAGGGAAGCAAGCCAAGCAGTCTCATAAGCTGAAAAAGTTTCATTCAATCAATGTTCCTCTTGAGCTTCTCCACATGGACTTATTTGGTCCTGTGAATCGGAAGAGTATAGCTGGAGATCAATACTGTCTTGTCATCACTGATGAGTATTCCAGATACTCTTGGGTTTTCTTTTTAAAGGAGAAATCTGAGACGTTTGATTGCATTCAAGTTTTGGTTACCAAACTTGAATCACTTTATAAGCTCAAGATTCGTCAGTTTCGAACTGATAATGGAACGGAGTTCAAAAATCACAACATGGAGAATTTTTGTAATGCAAGAGGCATTGTGCAACAATTTAGTGCTCCATACGTTCCACAAATGAATGGTGTTGCTGAACGCAAGAACAGGACATTGATTGAGGCTGCTAGAACCATGCTTGCTGATTCTTCTCTGCCGGTTCAATTCTGGAACGAAGCTGTAGCTAATGCTTGTTATACCTTGAACCGGGTACTCATTGTGAAGAGACATGGGAAGACTTGCTTTGAACTGCTCCATAACAGAAAGCCAAATCTTAAGTATCTAGAACCGTTTGGTGCTCCATGCACTATGCTTAAGAAACATGAGCAGGGCAAGTTCAATGAAAAGGTGGAAGAAGGGTACTTTCTGGGGTATAGCACTCCAAATAAACGAGTTTACAACATTGCAACTCATAATGTGGAGGAGTGGTACCATGTAGACGTTCAGAAATATACAATGCCCCCACCTGGAAAAGGGCCAGATTGGATGTTTGATTTTTCCAGTCTCTTTGATTCATTCAACATGCCCCCCATGTATTCAGATGAAGATGTCACTGTTCAGATGCTGTATGATGCACAAAATGCACCTGATGAAACCTTTCAACCTTCATCTGCATCCGTTCCTACTACACAGATAAATGATGACAGCTCAGACACAGATGACAATCCTCCAGCTGCTCCTGAACCAGTTGTTGATAACCTTGTACCTGGTCTTGAGGATTTGAATTTGAATAACTTAGATCCTGAGGTTGAGGTTCCCGCTCATCCTGTTGGAAGAATCAATCGTATTCATCCTCAAGACAACATTATTGGGAGTCCTTTAGATGGAGTGAAAACTCGAAGTCAGATTTCTTCAGGTGGTCTTGCAGACATTCTTGATTTTGCAGATGTAAGCTTTTGTGCTCATTTCTGCTTTATCTCTCAAGTTGAACCGCGTACTGTCACTGAAGCCCTCAAGGAAGAATCATGGGTTGATGCTATGCAAGAGGAACTTTTGCAGTTCAAAAAGTTAGGGGTCTGGAAATAAGTTGATATACCTAAAGGTTCAAAAGTCATTGGCACTCGATGGGTTCTTCGTTGCAAGAAAGATGATCACGGGATCATAGTGCGAAACAAGGCACGTTTGGTGGTTCAAGGATTCAGACAGATAGAGGGGTTGGACTACAATGAGGTGTTTGCTCCAGTTGCTCGACTCGAAGTCATTCGTATCTTCTTGGCTTATGCATCCTTTAAAAAGTTCAAGGTCTATCAAATGGATGTTAAGAGTGCGTTCCTTCACGGTGTTATCAGTGAAACCGTATATGTCAGTCAACCTCCCGGGTTTGAGGATCCATTGCATCGTGACCAAGTCTACAAGCTAGACAAGGCCTTATATGGATTGCATCAAGCTCCGCGAGCGTGGTATGAGACACTTTCTACTCACCTTCTGAACAACGGGTTCAGAAGAGGTGTCATTGACTGCACATTATTCATCCGTGAGAAGGACAGTGACTTACTCTTGGTGCAAGTGTATGTGGACGACATAATTTTTGGTTCCAAAAATGATAGTCTGTGCAAGGAATTCGAGAAGGTTATGAAAGAAAAATTTGAAATGAGTTCGATGGGAGAGATGAAATTTTTCTTGGGTTTGCAGGTGGATCAGTCAGAGGCAGGGATTTTTATTCATCAAACCAAATACGTTGGTGACATTCTGAGCCGGTTCAGTATGTCTGATGCCAAGCCTGCTGGTACCCCACTGGCTGTTAATCACGGGATTACTCTAGATGAAAAGGGGGAGTTAATTGATGCCACTCTGTACCGAGGAATGATCGGATCTCTCATGTATCTTACTGCTTCTCGGCCAGATATCATGTTCGCTACTTGCTTGTGTGCACGCTATCAATCAAAGCCAAGAGTCTCTCACCTCATTGCTGTCAAAAGGATTATGCGTTATCTGAAGGGTACACCGGAACTTGGCTTATGGTACCCTAATGATGATAACTTTGAGCTTACTGCATATAGTGATTTAGATTATGGCGGATGCAAGAGAGATTTCAAGTCAACATCTGCAGGATGTCAGTTCTTTGGAAACCGATTGGTCACCTGGCAGTGCAAGAAGCAGACGTCGGTGTCTACTTCAACCTGTGAAGCTGAATATATTGCTGCTGCTAGTTGCTGTTCACAAATCATCTGGATTCAACAGCAACTCAGGGACTATGGGTTACATTTTTCTAACACTCCTATTTATGTTGATAATACTACCGCCATTGCTGTCACTAAAAATCCAGTTCAGCACTCCAAAACCAAACACATAGACATAAAATATCACTTCATACGTGATTGTTTTGAAAAGAAATTAATCGATATTGTGAAAATTCACACCGATCACCAGAAAGCCGATCTTTTTACAAAAGCATTTGATAAACCCAGATTTTTATATCTGTTATCGGCTAATGGTGTTTTTCAAAAGGATGAAGTTCAATCCTCATCTGAGTCTAACAAATGATCATCATTTTTACTTAGATAGTCTTTGCTTTATTCATTTTACTTCAGTATTTTCATTTTTATTGTATAGTTCTTTTTCATCCTCAAAAACTCAAAAAAATTTTCTATTTTTAGGTTTTTAGGGGGAGAAATTATGATATTTGAAAAACCAAAAACAATAGAAAATTTGAAAAACCAAAAACAATAGAAAATTTGAAAAACCAAAAACAATAGAAAAATTAAAAATTGAGATGGTCTTGCTTAATAAAGTAATGCATTAATCTTATCATGTCATAGAAGCAGATGTGAATGTATGAACTAAAATCACAAGAGAATTGTGATGGGATGTACTGATAGGCTGACTATACAAAATGAATAAACAACTTGTGATAACTTAAAAAGTTTGATCTGTGGGATCCATTTTATTAAATCATTTGAGTGAGAAACGGTTTTTGACTCAAATCAAGCATACACCTGTCATCATGGAATCAAATGAGGTTTCATTCAAAGAAAAATAAAAACAAGCTGGTATTAAGCTTGAGGAAAATCAAAAACAAGCTGGTATTAAGCTTGATGAAAAACTAAAAACAAGCTGGTATTAAGCTTGAAGAAAACCTAATGCAAGCTGGTATTAAGCTTGAGAAATACTTAAACAAATAAAGTTCGATTCCATACATGTGCCATATTGCTGGGACGGACCTAGCTGAAGCCATCCATTTGGATAGAACAAGAAAAATACAAAAAGATAATAAATGTTTGAATCTTATTGAATTCATGATGACTGGTTTTAAGATATGCTGAAATGAGTTTTGAACTGATTTTGATCTTTATTGGTGAGATGAATTGGGAACTCAATCAGAAAATATGAGTGATCACAGAGTTTGTTTAGTAGTTATGTATTGTTCGGTTTATGTCTGGACAAATATATCAGTAATCGTATCATAATGAAATTGTGTTGGAAGTGAAGCGTTCATTGAAGACAATATGATGTGATTAGAGATGTGTGTTATTTTATTAATGGACTTCTCACAAAAATATTTATTTACTTGTTTTTAATTATTGTTTGTACAGTCGTAGTGGTTGTTTCAGAAAAATACAAAAAGATTTTCTATTCTCAATCTTGTTTTAGATGATCATTTGTAGATTTGGATGTCTGTCTTATCTGAATCCTGAACTAACCAGACATATATTCATAAATTGTTAAAGGTTTGTTGCTCAAAATGTCAAATGTTGAAATAGTTGAGGTTTGGAGGTTATCATCTCTCATTCATCCGAATGAGAGGTAGAATGAACTCATTCGGCCGAATGAACTCATTCTGCGAATGAGTCATTCGACCGAATCAATCATACAATGTGTTTTTCATTCGACGAATGAAAGATGTCGAATGTCTCATTCGACATTCTCATTCAGCGATTGAGTATTGTCGAATGTCATATTCACTACATTCATTCGGCGAATGAGACTGAATGTCAGGTGACCTTTCGCCTAGCTCATTCGGCGAATGAGAAGGGACTATATAACAGTCTTTCGGCCGAATGAAAGTCATTCGACCAAAATACTCTTTCGTGACTTCAGAGAGAACTCATTCGGCGATTGACACATAGTTTCTGTTCACTTGATTTCCTTTGATTCTTGTTAACCCTGCTTCTGATAATCTTTTTCTACTTCATCTCAGGTATATGAGGATCGATTTACAAGACTTTCCAACCGTAAAAACGTGCAAATCAGAACAAATTTTTGGGATTTAGGGTTTTAATATTCGCTGTGTAAATAGACCATAGAAATGGACTTGAAACTATCTTAGTCAAGTATTAAATGTCTTATTCGGTCGTTTCTGAATGCTAATAAACAAGTTTTTTAAGCTGATTCGTGATTTTTGAAAAAGGGGATTTTGAATTCAAAACAGGCGCCGAATGTCGTCATTCGGCGAATGACTCATTCGGCCAATGAACCTCATTCGGCAAATGGCTCATTCGACGAATGACCAGCCTTGTCTATATCTCATTCGGCAAATGAGAGTCATTCGACGAATGTACCTCATTCGACGAATGACTCATTCGATCACATGACTCATTCGGCGAATCACTGCCATTCGGCACATCAGTTAATCTGACAATCTGATTTCCTGTTAATTTCAGTTTCTTGTTGAATGTCTTGTACTAACATCTTTATTTCTTCTGTTGTGCAGCATGGCAGGTTACAAGTCAGTTCCTAAGCACAACATATGTGCTCATCTAGATTTGACCACTCCGAACGCGAAGCACTACTCAGACATCATTACTTTTCTGAGGCGTTCGAGGATATTCACTGCCATATCTACCATCCATGTGCCTTATCATTCGCATCAACAGGATTTCTGGTTATCTGCTGACATTGACTGCGAGGCCGAGCCTACAGTCATAAGGGGCAAAGTTCAAGGGCATGATATAGTGGTTTCTGCTGAACACATCAGGAGAATTTGTGGATTTCAAGACTCTCCACATCAGCCATCATTACTTGATCGATTTCTATTTCGTGGATGTTTTCTTCGATGCAAGTATGAGGGTGACATTGGAGCTGGCATTCTCAACAAGGCATTTATGTCTCCACAGTTCAAGTATTTAGCTCATGTCTTGGTGCATTATCTCGGATCGAGACGAGGAGGATTCGACGACATGCGTGAGACCATTCAGTGTGAATTTGCTGCTCTTGTGCTCAACAAGCCGTTCAACTTCTCAGAGATGATATTCATTCACATGAAGGAGAACGTGGTTCTAAAGGGGGACAAGAATTTTCTTATGTACCCGAGATTTCTGCAGCAGATCATAGATGCTCAAGTTCCAGATCTTCCCAAGATCAATGCTGATGTTATTCGGTTAGAGCACATGAATGACACTACTCTTAACAGAGTTCTGTCATACAAAGGGAAGGAGAGGAAGCCAGCCACCAGATCTTTATTCGGTCACCTCTCTCGACCTGATTACCGAGCTCCAGCAGGTCGTAGATGGAGGCATGCTGACTCTGATTCAGATGTCGAAGACATAGTTGTACCGGCTGGTGGAGACGACAGTGATGGAGGTGATGGTGGTGATGGGGCAGGCCCTAGTGGTGCTGGAGCTGGTGAGAGCACAGTGATAGTGAGCACTGCTGCTGTAGTGAGTTCAGGTGTGGTGGAGATGAGTTCTGGATACATGACCACTGCTGCTTCTGTGAGCATGGTTGATGTTAGTGGTACAGTTACTGGTGGTGATGCTGGTTTGTCTACAGCACAGGAAGAGGACATTGATATTGATTCTTTGATGGACTTAGACTTCCTGGCCACTACTACCACTACTGTTACTACTTCAGTTGATGCTTCTATTCCTCATATTTCTGATGTTGATGCTGAGTCAGAGGACTCTGGTGATGAGGGGGTTGTTGGAGATGGTGATGAAGAGAGCACCGACTCCGATGATGTTATAGAGGAAGGATTTGAGAAGGTGATGGAAAGTGGCAAGATGGTTGTCAGGAAGAGGAAGAGAACTGAAGAGGAGATGGAGGATATTACTGATCCATCATTTATACCAGAGTTTGATATTCCTTCTCCTCCTAGGTCTTCTGCTCCTGCTTCAGCAGCTGTGATTGCTGTTGCCTCTCAGCCCACATCCTCTAGAGCTGGAAGGGGAAAGAGATCTAGGTTCTCTTTCCAAAGGAGGTCAGAACTGACAGCAGCTGCTACAACTACTGCTACATCAGTAGCAGCTGTGTCAGTTTCTTCACTGACACGGTCAAGGGCTATTCCTGCTCAGACTACTATTGCCCCTCTGACCTCTCCTTTTATTCATGAGCCGGTTTATGTTGCTGCTTCTTCTGGCCCATCTACATCACGAGCTGATACGTTTATACCTACTGTGTCAGTTGTGGATCAGCTTAGCACACTGAACAGTATGGTTCTCAGGCTGATGGAGAAGAATATAGAGCAAGAGTCTAAGATTGCTCAGCTCACCCAACGGATCAACGATCAGGATGCCTTGTTGCTGCAGGCAGCTGATCAACGAGCTAATCTTAGAGCTCGTTCAGCTCAGCAGGAGGAACAGCGCATCAAGTATATTGACGAGCATAACCAGCTGGCTATGACAGCCTCTGGTTTCAGTGAGAGGATTCTTATACTGGAAGCTGAAAATGCTCGCCTTGCTGAACTTGTCGAGGGTTCCAAGGAGGGCACTCCCAGGATAGAAGGTGCTGAAAACCGTTCTGATGATTCAGACAAGGAGGTGGATGAGGAAGAAGAAGAAGAGTCTGAGGAGGAACAGGTTGATTATGAAGAGTCTGAGAAGGATGAAGAATCAGATGATGATGATGCTGATAATGATGATAAGGACGGATCTGGGAGTGGGTCTTCTGAATCATCCGGTACTGATGACGATGATGATGATGACAATGATGATCAAGTCCCTCCCTCTTCTGAGATCCAGTCCAAGAAATCCAATGACAAGAAGGCTCAGGCTCCTCCTCCTTCGTCTCCCTCGAAGACAGCCGAACCAGAAGCTACTGAGGAAGTACAAGCTGTGCCTTTGAGACGTCAGCTTGATGAGACACTGACTATGATCTTGGACGCTCAAGGCATTATACAGCACTCAGTGAGCTATGACAAGGAGGAGGGAGAGATTATACACTGCCTCTCCAAAGAGCAAATAGCTGAGCTATTCAGGTTGAATCCTGATGAGGTTGTTACTGATGACACCTCAGTTCCCATTTTTGAAGAGCCTGAACCAGAGCCATTTGATGATGTTGATGAGGTTATTTTGGAAGACATCACAGATGAAGAATACCCAAAGTATACATCGGCTGAAGACGGGCTACCTATATTCACTGAACCATTTGATCAAGAAACAGAGGATCTCTTGGTCAGATATCTGGAGGAACAAGTTGAGGCAAGCAAAGCTGAAGCCGATGACCAAAAGAGAAGAAAAGAGGAATGGGCTGCTTATTGGGAAGTGTTGAAGAAGCAAAGCACAGAGAAGTTGCCAGCCACACACAAGAAAGTTTACAGGACCAAAGGCTACAAAGCTGGAGGTCAGATTCTTAGCTGGGCATACTTCCATGATCTTGGATGCTATGCTGTGAAGAGAGAGAAAGGGATTGACTACTTCAAACACCCACATGATTTCAAGACGTTGCCTGGATTCGTAGTCAATCAGTTAGCACGTCTGAACATGCTATACAGTGAAGACTCTGGGATGTCTGCTTGGTTTTCTCGACAGATCAAGTATGAATACCGGAAGAGATGGGTAAACTTTCAACCACAGCAGCCAGAAAGATATTATTTGCCAGAGATTGACG
Organism: Mikania micrantha; assembly: GCA_009363875.1. Classification (NCBI taxonomy): domain Eukaryota; kingdom Viridiplantae; phylum Streptophyta; class Magnoliopsida; order Asterales; family Asteraceae; genus Mikania; species Mikania micrantha. Next base: position 11,169,632 of record CM018684.1, read on the forward strand.
GAGATACCCGCAAGCATAAAGTCATCCTGAAGTGGCTTCCTCCTAAAGTTATGAAGAAGATTCCATTACGGAAGATGCGACAGGACTTTATGGAGGGCTTCCGATGGTGGTACTATGATGGGAGAACTGGTGAGGCTGTGATAGTTCTGTGCAAAGACAAACAGTGGGAGACTGTTAGGATTTTTGATCCTATGTGGTTGACTAACTTGTCCCACAAAGATGTTATTGCACTGTATCGTCACCAGATTTTCTTCGACGTACAGGATATGGAACAGGCACTTCAGTTTATGAGAGTGATCCGAATCTGCATATGCTTAAATGTTCACGCTGGAGCTGATTGGAAAGCGATCTCGGCTAAGTATTTGAAAAAAGACACTTCCAAGAGTTGAACTAGGTCCAAGGGGGAGTTTGTTGATACATGTTTTGTCCCTAGTTCAGTTTTTGTAACTCTTATCATGTAATGTTCAAATTATTAATGGAAGTTGTCTTTCTATATTGATCTTAATGTTTAATATTGATTATATGATTGTGTTATTGGTTGATTTGATTTATTATATATTTGAGTATGAGTATGGTTCATTCGGCCGAATGACTCTATCGAATGAAGTCATTCGCCGAATGAAACCAGAGTATGTCTAGTCAGCGAATGAGTCATTCGCCGAATGACTCATTCGACTGAATTATCATTCGACAGATGCCATTCGCCGAATGAGTTGCTTCGGCCTCTCATTCGGCCGAATGTCGACTGCCTATATATACAAGTTCAAATCATTTCAACCTTAATTTTCCAGAGCCCTCCTTCTTCCCTGAGACTCAAGTGTCAAAACCCTAGAAGATTTGAGCGGTTCTTGATAATCCAAGTTCGATTCTCAACCCGTGGTGTTCGATCGTTGCTTCCACGTTGTTTCTACAACCTCGGATCACCACGGTTTCTGTTGGTTTCGATTGGAAAACCCTGGAATAGGATTCCGCACTATTCCAGAGGCTGTTGAGTAGTTTTACATTGGATTCGGATTATTTCCGAGCTCCCGATCGGTCCAACAGATATGCAACCTAAAACTCTAGACTCAATCAAAGTATGCAAAATCCAAAAAAAAAAGAATATTTGCAGAAAGAGAAACATAAGGTAAAAAGTGGAAAAGACTTAGCTGATATCGTAGAATCAGCAAGCGTGAGTCTTATCCAAAAAGAAGTCAATCAACACAACCAACAATTTGCATATGGAATATAGTATAAGTATTCGCCACCCGAATGTAAATTGAGTACGAGTGGTTAGGACCAGACTGTAATTAAGATGTCAAACAACTAACTAGATCAACTATAAAATAAAAAGACTCAAGGACTAACTTAATTTAATTATTTACAACTGACTCAATTAAAAGGAAAATCTTTTTTTTTTTGTAATATTTTTTTTTTCAATTTTCAATTTTTTTGTGTTTTTAACTTTGAATATTTACAATTTGTCTTATTTATTTACAAGTTCTAATTTATTTTAACAAAAAATTCAAAAATTTTATTCAAAATTTGACTTGCTATATACAATGATTTGATTTACAAAAATTAAAACTAAAATGCGCCAGCCTGACATACCCACACTTAGAGCAACACATTATCCTCAATGTGGACTCAGAACTAGCGATTGAAAATGAAAACTAGAATTACAATAAGGTAAGGGACGAACTCCCTGACATTATGCAAACGTGTCGTGAGTGGAGTCGCGCACCTTTCAATTCACAACTCAAATGTACAATTGTTAATACAACAAAAAATGAATTACAATTTATACAACATCATAATACAACCAATAATATACAAAATTAAACAATCATACAACAACCACAACTTTACACACACTTTACAATGAGTAAAGTAAAAGCAACCAATCCACAACATTGATATACAATTAACCACAACAACTTAAATATAAACACAACCACAAACAAACACATAAAAAGAAACCAGACATACCAAAACAAAAATATAATACAATGTCTATCTGAATACATTACAAGAAAAAGAAAATACATCCACTAAACTAAATACAACTACTCCTCATCCGCCCTGTCATCTGAGTCTGAGTCGGACTCGCACTTGGGGTCGGATGGGATGCCGGGGTTTGGCACTCAAGGGGGCATCTCAGCGCCAATAGCGGCCGCGACACGCCTGATCGTCTCCACCATCACGTCCATCCTTGGAATGACATATTGGAGGGTGAGTCGAGGAGGTATAGGCGGTCGAAGCGGCTCGTCACATTGTGGCCTCTCCTCTCGGCGCAAAATACGGTGTGTCGATGGCGGAGGAACGACGGGTATGGGGTCAGGAAGGACAGGGGCCTACAACAGAGGCATCCAACAGGGTGGTGTGTCAAATGTCACCATGCCCGAAGTCTGCATGCCGTACAGCGCGTATGGCATCGTCTCGGGGCCGAGTGTAAGATGCTCCAAAGGATATGTGGCGAACACCCACAGACGCTGCGCCAAACGGCCAATGTATGGACCTATGCCTAGCCGTGCGGTGTGCCCTCCTTGACGAGGCCTCGCAAGAGATGTCAACAAAATGTTGGTGAGGTCTGCCGGGTGGCGGCCCTAAATGCAGTATAGGCAAAACAAATTAGCTAACCTGGTCCTTGCTAGAGTGGCGAGGAATCAAGGTGCACGCCAGAATCCGATGTATGTAGAAGGAAAGGATCGCGGATCTGGGTGGTTAGCCGTCGGTAAGTGTGGGGCTGGACGGATATCGTCCCCCAATATGTGGCCATCTTCGCTTCGGTAACGTATATGGGCCTAACTGCCCGAGAGACGCCCCGAAGGAGGCCCTCAAAGTCTCCAGCTGCTACCTCCTCCTGGGTATAGTTACCCATATTGACGGCGAACTGGGGGACAATCATGTTGCGAAGTGACCGCCCTAAGGCAAATGACACAGCTCAAGGATACATCAGTGAGTGTGTGTCGTATCTAAAAGTGGACAGGAATTCCATAGTGAGCTCGTCATAATGCGACCATGCGCAGCGTAACAGACGGCCCCACCGTGGAGTCATCAGGGCATCAAACTCGTCCACACGACCCAGCTGCTCGATGATGTCTCGATCATAGCCATGGTGCTGCATCATTTCTAGTCCAACGAGCGTCTGCATGTGACTATACTCCATAGTATCCACTGCGAACTGAAGGAATGTGTGGTCAGCTTTGGTGCATAGCTGCGGCGGAATAGGATGAGCGTCCGGAGGCGGGATGACCAACGCAGCGGTGTAGCGGATCTCCCTGACCGACGGCTGCTGGTGTGCCGTGTGTACACGCCTGGCCCTCTTGGCCTGTGAAGTCGATGCCTCTACCATCAATGCAATAATGTTCAACAAGGATATACAACAAATTACAAACTAACTACAATCCTAATTCCTAAGTTGATTGTTGGTTTTATTTGAAAGACATTTATTTAAATACAAAGTCGTTTTCGTTTATTAATATTCATTGTTTTATTATTTATGATAATTATTATTTTGTTGTTATGAGTTGTTATTATATTTATTATTTATATTAAATTCATGTTTTCGTTTTTGTTGTATTTTTGATCAGACACCTATTTTTATTTTAATATTGTAGGACCTAGATCGAGTCTAGAAACAACTCAATCTGATAGATTACCTGCTCAACAGTCACTAGAATAGTGCGGAATCCTATTTTAGGGTTTTCCAATCGAGAACAACAGCAAAAGTGGTGATCCAAAGATGAAAGATGGACGTTTGAGTATAAATAGATCACCACTAGCTATGATTCGAACTTGGACAGAAGAAGGACGCTCAAAAACCCTAAGGTTTGACACTGGAGTGACTTGGGACGAATGAGGGCTCTTCTAAAGTTAGGGTTGAAATGATTTGAACTTGTATATATAGGCAGTCGACATTCGGCCGAATGAGAGGCCGAAGCAACTCATTCGGCGAATGGCATCTGTCGAATGATAATTCAGCGAATGACTCATTCGCTGAAATGAGCCATACTCTGGTTTCATTCGCCGAATGACTTCATACGTTAGAGTCATTCGGCCGAATGAACCAAACTCATACTCAATTACATAATCAATCACATCAACCAATAACATAAACATATAACCAATATTAAACATTAAGAACAATGTAGAAAGACAACTTCCATTAATATAATATGAACTTTACATGATATCAAATATAAATTGAACTAGGTACATAAATTGCATCTACAAACTCCCCCTGGACCTAGTTCAGCTTGTGGAAGCGTCCTTCTTGAAGTATTTGGCAGATATAGCTTTCCAGTCTGCTCCAGCATGTATCTTGAAAATGCTGCATAGACGGATCACTCTCATGAATTGTAGTGCCTGCACCATGTCTTGAACATCAAAGAAGATTTGGTGCCTGAAAAGAGCTTGGACATCAGTGTGGGACAGATTTGTCAACCACATGGGCTCGAATATCCTTATGGCCTCCCACTTCTTGTCCTTGCACAATACTATCACAGCCTCGCCAGTTCTCCCATCATAGTACCACCATCGAAAGCCCTCCATAAAGTCCTGTCGCATCTTCCGTAATGGAATCTTCTTCATGACTTTAGGAGGAAGCCACTTCAGGATGACTTTATGCTTGCGGGTATCTCCGTCAATTTCTGGCAAATAATAACGTTCCGGCTGTTGGGGCTGGAAGTTTACCCACCTTTTCCTGTACTCGTACTGTATATGCCTAGAGAACCAGGCAGACATGCCAGAATCCTCACTGTACAGTAACTTCAGAAGTGCTAGTTGATTTACTTCAAAGCCCGGCAGCGTCTTGAAGTCGTGAGGGTGCTTGAAGTAATCGATCCCCCTTTCTCTCTTCACAGCATAGCACCCGAGATCATGGAAGTATGCCCAGCTCAGGATTTGACCTCTAGCTTTGTAGCCTTTGGTTCTGTAAACTTTCTTGTGCGTTGCTGGCATCTTCTCGGTGCTTTGCTTCTTTAAGACGTCCCAATAGGTCTGCCATTCCTCTTTTCTTCTCTTTTTGTCATCTGCTTCGTCTTTGCTGGCTTCGACTTGTTCCTCTAAGTATCGGATCAGTAGATCTTCAGTCTGTTGATCAAACTGATCAGTAAATGTTGGCAGCTCAGCCTCAGCAGATGTATACTTTGGGTACTCTTCTTCTGTGATGTCTTCTAAGATAACTTCGTCAATGTCATCAAAGACTTCAGGCTCCGGTTCTTCAACGATAGGAACGGAGGTATCATCAGTGATCACCTCGTCTGGATTAAGCCTGAACAGCTCAGCAATCTGCTCTCTGGATAGGCAGTGAATAATTTCCCCTTCCTCTTTGTCATAGCTGACCGAGTGCTGTATAATGCCCTGAGCGTCCAAGATCATAGTCAACGTCTCATCTAGCTGACGTCTCAAGGGCACAGCTTCTACTTCCTCGGCCGCTGTGGGTTCATCTGTCTGTGCAGGAGGAGATGGAGAAGAGGCTTTCTTCTTATCATTGGCTCTCTTGGATCGAATCTCTGATGAGGGAGGGGCCTGGTCATCATCGTCATCATCATCAGTACTCGATGAACCAGAAGACCCACTCCCAGATCCGTCCTTGGCCTCATCATCATGATCATCATCATCATCAGACTCATCGTCTTTGTCTGAGTCTTCATAGTCAACCTGTTCCTCATCAGACTCTTCTTCTTCGTCTTCGTCTACTTCTTTGTCTGAATCATTGGAAGGAGCAGCAGAGCCTTCAATTCTAGGAGTACTGTCCTTGAGACTGTCAATCTGATCTGCCAGTCTGGCGTTCTCAGTCTCTAAGGACAGTATCCTTTCACTGAAGTCAGTGACTGTTAGGGCGAGCTGATGATGTTCGTCTATGTACTTTAGCAGCTGCTGCTCCTGTTGAGCAGTCCTGGCCCTCAAATCAGCCCTCTGGTCTGCTGCTTGAAGAAGCAGAGTATCCTGCTCTTCAACCCTCCTTGTGAGCTGAGCTATAACCAGCTCTTGCTCTTTATTCTTCCTTTCTTGCTCCATGCTCCTCTCCATCAATCCCAAGACCATACTGTTCAGTGTACTCAGCTGATCTACAACTGACACAGTAGGTATAGAAAAATCAGCACGTGAGATGGAGGGACCGGAGGATGCAGCAGTGTATACAGGCGCCAGGGACACAGAGGTGGTCAGAGGGGCAGCATCGGCATGAACGTGAATTACCCTTGATTTGGCCAGTGAAGAAACTGCAACAGCTGCTACTGATGTAACAGTAGTTGCAGCAGCTGTTGACAGTTCTGACCTCCTCTGGAAAGAGAACCTAGATCTCTTACCTCTCCCTGCTCGGGAAGCTGTCGGCTGGGAGGTATTAGTAGATGTAACTGTGATAATAGGTGCAGAAGAACGAGGAGTAGGAGAGATATCAAACTCCGGAATAAAGGAGGGATCAGTAATTTCCTCCATCTCTGCCTCACTCCTTTTCCTCTTCCTCAAAACCAGCCGACTTCCCACCATTACTCTCTCGTAGTCATCATCATGAGTGGCTTCAGACTCAGAACTGGGACCAACATCATCACCATCTTCACCATCACTAGAGTCCTCGGACTCATCACCATCTCCTGAGGAATGTGGAACTGTAACATCTAGTGGAGCGGTCGCTGAGGATGTAGTAGTAGACAAGAAATCTAAATCCATCAGTGAGTCGATGTTCACATCCTCCTCTGCAGCTACGGTGGTACTAACTCCTGCACCAACAGTCACAGCTGTTGTGCTAACATCAATCAAGCTCACACCAACCGAGCTATCAACCACCCCACCAGCTGCAACACCACTAACACCTGCACCATCTCCACCTAACACATCATCTCCATCATCACCCTCTCCTCCATCATCTGGAACAACAATGTCTTCAACATCTGAGTCTGACTCATCGTGTCTCCATCTCCTACCAGCAGGAACACGGTAGTCAGGCCTAGAAAGATGGCCAAACAAAGATCGAGAGGCTGGCTTCCTCTCCTTGCCTCGATATGACATCACCCTGTTGAGGGTTAAGTCATTCATATGTTCCAGCTTGATCACATCGGCACCAATCTTCGGCAGATCAGGTAACTGAGCATCTATGAGCTGCTGCAAAAACCTGGGATACATAAGGAACTTCTTGTCTCCCTTGAGAGTCACGTTCTCCTTCATGTGTGTAAAGACCATTTCTGAGAAGTTGAAAGGCCTGTTCAGCACAAGAGCCACGAAGGCACACTGGATCGTCTCTCTCATGTCATCAAAACCACCCCTCCGGGAACCAAGGCAGTGGATCAGCACGTGTGCCAGGTATTTGAACTGATGTGACATGAAAGCTTTGTTCAGAATACCGGCACCAAGGTCTCCCTCGTACTTGCACCGCATGAAGCAGCCCCTGACCAAGAAACGGTCTAAGAGATAGGGCTGATCAGGAGCATCTTGGAATCCACACACCCTCCTGATGTGCTCAGCAGAAATCACCACATCCCGACCACAAACCTTGCCCCGAATAACTGTAGGCTCGGCCTGACAGTCAATATCAGCAGACTCCCAGAAGTCCTGCTGATGAGAGCGATAAGGAGTATGAACCGTAGAGATAGCAGTGAAGATCCTCGAACGCCTGAGAAATGTAATGATCTCAGTATAGTGCCTGGCGTTCGGGGTCTCGAGGTCCAGATGTGCACAGATGTTGTTCTTCGTAACTGATTTGAGTCCATCCATTCTGAAAAACAAATTAAAACAAGTTAGAACCAGTCAGATATAACAACAAGATGAAATCAGATGAACTTCTGAAATTTAGATCTCAACAATCTGATATGCCGAATGACAGATAATTCTGGCGAATGAGCACATTCGCCGAATGTCATTCGTCGAATGAGTTGCAAATAGCATTCATTCGCCGAATGAGTGTCATCGAATGAGACATTCGTCGAATGTGAGTCATTCGCCGAATGAGCTTCAACGAAAGAGAGTCATTTGTCGAATGAGAGTCATTCGCCGAATGAGACATTCGCCGAATGGCGTCATTCGGCTGAGATTTGAATTTTAAACCCTTGTTCATCCAAAAATCAAATCAGTCAATAAAATTTGCATACACACATTCAGAATCGACCGACTAACAAGTTTAAAACATGACTTTTTGGGTTTTAAGTTCATTTTGACAGTTTATTTCTTAGGCGATTTCTAAAACCCTAGAAATCTAAAATCTGTTCAGTTCTTGATGATTTCACGGTTGGAAATCACTGAGATTTGTTTCCCCAGTACCTGAAATGATATGGAAACCGAAAGTTAGAAGCTGGGTCAAAGACAAGCACTAGAAATGATCGAACGAAGGAGAGAGAAGGTTCGGGCGAAAGAGGGCTGAGTGTTTTGGCGAAAGAGGTTTTTCAGATAAAAAGAGTCTCATTCGCCCGAAAGTCTTTATTTATAGCCTTGTCTCATTCGCTGAATGAGACAGGCGAAAGGTCGGATGACAGACACCCACATTCGCCGAATGACACTGTCGAATGAGACATTCGTCATCATTCATTCGCCGAATGAGAATGTCGAATGAGACAATCGACACAGCTCATTCGCCGAATGAGACTTACTTAGTCTAGTTCATTCGGTCGGATGATTCATTCGCATAATGAATTCATTCGGCCGAATGTGTGAGTTTCACACTTCATTCGTGCGAATGGAAATGTTAGCATTCAAAAACACAAACTTTTTCAAGATTTTTCATTTATGAGCATCAAATTTTTGACAATTTATGAAGATATGTCTGGTTGATTCAGGATTCAAATGTGAAAGACATCTGAACCTACAAATGATCATCTAAACTAAAATTGAAAATAGAAAATCTTTTTGTATTTTTCTGAATCAAAGATTACAACTGTACAACTAACAATTAAAAAAAATAAGCACATGTTTTTGTGAGAATGGTCTACTAAACAAATAACACATAACTCTAATCATATCACATCAGCTTTATTGAATGTTTAACCTTAGACACATTGGTTTTATGATACGATTACTGATATGTTTGTCCAATTTTAAACCATACAATACATAACACCTAAACATACTTGATAATTACTCATGTTTTCTGATTGAGTTCCCCATTTCATTACACCATTAAAGATCAAAATCAGTTTATAACTCATCTCTGCATATCTTAATACCAGTCATCATAAATTCAATAAGACTCAAACTTTATTATCTTTTTGTATTTTTCTTGTTCTATCCAAATGGATGGCTTCAGCTAGGTCCGTCCCAGCAATATGGCACATGTATGGAATCGAACTTAATTTGTTTAAGTTTTTCTTCAAGCTTAATACCAGCTTGTTTTTGTTTTACTTTTTCTTCAAGCTTAATACCAGCTTGTTTTTCTTTTTCTTCAAGCTTAATACCAGCTTGTTTATTTTCTTTTGTTTGAAACCTCATTTGATTCCATGATGACCGGTGTATGCTTGATTTGAGTCAAAAACTATTTCTTACTTAATTGGTTTTACGAAACAGTTCCCACAAATCAGACTTTCTAAGTTATCACAAGTTGTTTATCTATTTTGTAAAGTCGGCCTATCAGTACATCCCATCATAATTCTCTTGTGTTTTCATTTTACACATTCACTTCTGCTTTTTATGACATGATAGATTAATGTATTATCTTTTAAAGGACGACCATCTCAATTTTTTAATTTTTCAGATGTTTTTGGTTTTTCAATTTTTTAAATGTTTTTGGTTTTTCAATTTTTCGAATATCTCCCCCTAAAAACCTAAAACAGAAAATCTTTTTGGGTTTTTGAAAAATAAAATAAACTATACAAGAGAGAATTGAAATGCGATAAGTAAATAAACAAAAACGAAAATTATCTAAGAAAAAGTTGATGATCATTTATTAGATTCAGATGCAGTTTGGATTCCATCTTTTTGAAAAACACCATTAGCCGATAACAGATATAAAAATCTGGATTTATCAAACGCTTTTGTAAAAAGATCGGCTTTCTGGTGATCTGTGTGAATTTTAACAACATCGATTAATTTCTTTTCAAAACAATCACGTATGAAGTGATATTTAATGTCGATGTGTTTTGTTTTGGAATGCTGAACAGGATTTTTAGTGACAGCTATGGCGGCAGTATTATCAACATAGATAGGAGTGTTAGAAAAATGTAACCCATAGTCCCTGAGTTGCTGTTGTATCCCGATGATTTGAGAACAGCAACTAGCAGCAGCAATATATTCAGCTTCACAAGTTGAAGTAGACACCGACGTCTGCTTCTTGCACTGCCAGGTAACTAATCGGTTTCCAAAGAACTGACATCCTGCCGATGTTGACTTGAAATCTCTTTTGCATCCACCATAGTCTGAATCACTGTATGCAGTTAGCTCAAAGTTATCATCATTAGGGTACCATAGGCCAAGATTCGGTGTACCCTTCATATAACGCATAATCCTTTTGACAACAATCAGATGCGACACTCTTGGCTTTGATTGATATCTTGCACATAAGCATGTGACGAACATGATGTCTGGTCGAGAAGCAGTAAGATACATGAGAGACCCAATCATTCCTCGGTACAAAGTAGCATCAATTAACTCCCCCTTTTCATCTGGTGTAATCCCGTGATTGACAGCCAGTGGGGTACCAGCAGGCTTTGCATCAGACATACTGAACCGGCTCAGTATATCCCCAACATATTTGGTTTGATGAATGAAGATTCCTGCCTCAGACTGATCTACTTGTAATCCCAGAAAAAATTTCATTTCTCCCATTGAGCTCATCTCAAACTTCTCTTTCATAACCTTTTGAAAATCTTTGCACAGATCATCATTTGTAGAACCGAAGATGATGTCGTCCACATATACTTGCACCAAGAGTAAGTCTCCATCCTTTTCTCGTATGAACAGTGTACAGTCAATAACACCTCTATCGAACCCGTTGTTCAGAAGGTGTGTGGACAATGTTTCATACCAGGCTCGTGGTGCTTGATGCAATCCATATAAGGCTTTGTCTAGTTTGTAGAGTTGGTCTCTATGCAATGGATCCTCAAACCCGGGAGGTTGACTTACGTACACTGTTTCACTTATCACACCATGAAGAAAAGCACTTTTTACATCCATTTGATAGACTTTGAACTTTTTGAAGGATGCATAAGCCAAGAAGATACGAATGGCTTCAAGTCTAGCAACTGGTGCAAATACTTCATTGTAGTCCAACCCTTCTATCTGTCTGAATCCTTGAACCACCAGACGTGCCTTGTTTCGCACTATGATCCCGTGATCATCTTTCTTGCAACGAAGAACCCACCGAGTGCCAATGACTTTTGCACCTTTAGGTCTGTCAACCAATTGCCAGACACCTAACGTTTTGAACTGCAAAAGTTCTTCTTGCATTGCATCAACCCATGATTCTTCCTTGAGAGCTTCAGTGACAGTACGCGGTTCAACTTGAGAAATAAAGCATGAATGAGCACAAAAGCTTACATCTGCAAAATCAAGAATGTCAGCAAGACCACCTGAAGAAATCTGACTTCGAGTTTTCACTCCATCCAAAGGACTCCCAATAATATTTTCTTGGGGATGAATACGATTAATTCTTCCAACAGGATGAGCTGGAACCTCAACCTCAGGATCTAAGTTATTCAGATTCAAATCCTCAAGACCAGGTACAAGATTATCAACAACTGGTTCAGGAGCAGCTGGAGAATTGTCATCTGTGTCTGAGCTGTCATCATTTATCTGTGTAGTAGGAACGGATGCAGATGAAGGTTGAAAAGTTTCATCAGGTGCATTTTGTACATCATACAACATCTGAACAGCCACATCTTCATCTGAATACATGGGGAGCATATTGAATGAATCTAAAAGACTGGAATAATCAAACATCCAATCTGGCCCTTTTCCAGGTGGGGGCATAGAATATTTCTGAACATCAACATGGTACCACTCCTCCACATTATGAGTTGAAATGTTGTAAACTCGTTTATTTGGAGTGCTATACCCAAGAAAGTACTCTTCCTCCACCTTTTCATTGAACTTGCCCTGTTCATGTTTCTTCAGCATAGTGCATGGAGCACCAAACGGTTCTAGATACTTAAGATTTGGCTTTCTGTTATGGAGCAGTTCAAAACAAGTCTTCCCGTGTCTCTTCACAATGAGTACCCGGTTCAAGGTATAACAAGCATTAGCTACAGCTTCGTTCCAGAATTGAACCGGCAGAGAAGAATCAGCAAGCATGGCTCTAGCAGCCTCAATCAATGTCCTGTTCTTGCGTTCAGCAACACCATTCATTTGTGGAACGTATGGAGCACTAAATTGTTGCACAATGCCTCTTGCATTACAAAAATTCTCCATGTTGTGATTTTTGAACTCCGTTCCATTATCAGTTCGAAACTGACGAATCTTGAGCTTATAAAGTGATTCAACTTTGGTAACCAAAACTTGAATGCAATCAAACGTCTCAGATTTCTCCTTTAAAAAGAAAACCCAAGAGTATCTGGAATACTCATCAGTGATGACAAGACAGTATTGATCTCCAGCTATACTCTTCCGATTCACATGACCAAATAAGTCCATGTGGAGAAGCTCAAGAGGAACATTGATTGAATGAAACTTTTTCAGCTTATGAGACTGCTTGGCTTCCTTCCCTTTCTTGCAGGATACACAGATATCAGACAGCTTAAAATTCTTCAAGCTAACTCCCTCAACCAGACTATTGTGTACCAAATGATTCATCTTACGTAAACTCAAATGGCCCATCCTCTTATGCCAAAGGTTGAATCTTTCTCAGTTGCCTTTGTCATAAAACATTAAGCTGTGGAGGATGTAGTTGAAGCTGTGGCCATATTGAGAACGTACAAATCTTGCTTCCTCAGAGCAGACATCAAAATCCAATCTTCAGGTATCTTAACACCTTGCTTGAGAATGTAACATTTTGAATCATCAAATAAGACCTTGTACTCTTTGTCACAAATCTGAGAAACTGACAGGAGGTTGTTTTCCAGCTGTTTAACGTATCTGACATTATCGAATGAAACCTGTCCATTTGTCAGAATTACCTCTCCTGTAATAAAACCACCTTTGTCTCCAGCAAAGGCAACATAGCCACCTCGAACTGCATTCACATTGGTGAGCAGAGAAATATCACCAGTCATGTGTCTGGAAGCCCACTATCAACGATCCAAGTGCTGTTAACTCCAGCTTTTGGTGCAACCTGCACAATAAAGAGATAATCAGTTTACTTTGGGAACCCAAGCCTTTACAGTCTTGGGTTGACCCATAGAGTCTCGGATCCAAACATCGATACATTTTCCTTTAGGAAGAGGTTTATCTGAAATTTTTGGAACAGAATCCTCAGATGATTTAACTTTCCAAATTGCATTTTTATCAAAAGAGGTTTTTAGATAAATGGATGATGATTTTGATTGGTTAACTTTAATCACATTTGGAACATCCAAAGTTTCCAAATTTCCTTTTCCCTTGTTTGAAGTCTTAGACTGAATGGGTGATTTAGACTTTTGTTGAACAGACTTAGGTACAGATTTTACCGGTTTTGGTAAAGCAGATTTTAAGTTTTTAAAAGGCACAACCTTAGGTCTGATCAACTGAGGGCAAAATCTCACAATTTGCCCTGACTCACCACATTCAAAACAAACTTTGTCACCTTTTTTATGAAAATGTTTTAAATCAGAAAATGATTTTTTAGTTGATTTAAAAACATTTGATTTCTGATAATCTGAATCAAGACCCAAACCCTTTCTCCCTTTGTTACCAAACAGAGCTGATTTAGTAACACAATCAGCTTCAGACCCTTGTGAAGATTTAACAAAGCATAATTCTTTGTAAATCTTTGATTTGGAGATTGGGTCACCTTTCATGACTACAGGAGTTTGATTCCTGGGAGTACTGTGCTTAGGTGAATAATCTGATTCATCCTCGGAATCAGAGACCCAATCTTCAACAACTCCATCCACCCTTGATTCCTTAGTCTGTGATGAACTCTGATTTGTACTCAGACAGACTGGATCAATTACTAACAAAGTAGTAACTTGAAAATCCTTTACATCTTTGTCATTTGGAGTAATGACAAAGGCATTGAGGATTGGTGGAGGACAATTTTTATAATTAACATGTGCCTTCCCCTGATCAGTACCCCTACTGATCATATGCTCAATGATATAAGAAGAGCTTTCATAGCTCTTGAGCTTCTGATCTAGAGTCTCATAATCACATTCAACTATTGCTAACTTCTTCTTGATCTCATTGATGGTATTGAGATAAGAAGTTATAGCATCTTGCTTGTTCAAAACAGCGATCTCGGCCTCATGCAGTTGTCGATTTAAAAGATCAATTTTAATTTGAAAATCTTTTTCATTAGATTTTAAAACTTTATTTGCTTCAATGCATAGGTCGAGATCGGTTATCAAGTCACTGTTATGCTTTTGATAAGCAAGAACCTTACTCCTAAGGTCAACACAATTAAAACAATCAGAATGTGAAGATGAACAGTCAGTGTATACCTTTTCAGATTCTGAAGAAGCAGAAGAATTTACCATCAAGGCAAATTGAGTGGAAATGTCATCAGCTTCACCATCAGAATCTTGATTGTCTGAATCTGTACTTGAGATCTTGTCATCATTCATCAATGAATCTTCCTGAATGCTTTCCCCATCATGATCTTCAGACTGCTGAATCTCTGCCACACAAGCTTTATCTTGATCTTCTTTATCAACATTAATCCTGAAGTCCCAGTTCACCCCTTCATCCTGTTGAACCATTAAAGCTTTACTAGCAGAAGATGAAGATCCAACTTGAGAAGGAGAATCAATGGGAACTAGTCTCCTTTCCGAATTGGCAGGAGCTGATTTCTGATGCTGAAATGAGTTTTTGTTCCCTGCTTTCTTTGGCTGTTTGCACTGCCTGGCAAAGTGACCCTTCTCACCACAGTTGTAGCATGTGACAGATGCCATATCAAATCCAAACTTGGACTCCTTGTTTAGATTGATATCCTTCCCAGTCTTTTTTACAAACTCCTTTGCTCTCCTAACTGCACTAGCAAATGCCCACATAATGTCAATTCTCTCCATGTCATCAGGATCAATCTGAGAGTAATCATCATTGGTCAAATATGGATTGCCGATCCGACCAGCAACTAATCCATCATATGAGCTAACCAATGTTGACAGAAGACACATATGCTCTTTTGCAATCTCTACTGTGACCTTGTCAAAGTTCTCTGTTTTTAGACTTGTCGGTAGGCTGATGATGCTCTTGTTGTGAACTTGATGAAGAAGATTGACTGAAATGCATCTGAGCTGCAGATGGAGCTTCAGATGTTTTAGAAACAAAAGCAGTCTTCAGAGGAGCATGAGTTGTGGATTTATCAACTGTGGGAGTGGAGTAGTATAGAGAAGGATCTTGAACTTGCACAACTCTCTTGGCCTTCCATTTGTTCTCTATCTCCTGCTCTTTTAGCTTCTGAATGAAATCATTGATGTCCATATGAGCCATCATCTGATTTTGCTTGAGTACCATCAAGAAGGACTCCCACTTTGGAGGTAAAGCATATGCTAAACACTGAATCTTCTCTTGAGTTGTAGTTTTGACCTCATGATTGAACAACTCACTCAACAGATGATAAAACCTAGCAATCAGTTCATCAAGGGACTCATTACCCACATACATAAAGCTGTTGAATTCTTTTCTCAAAGCTTTAGACTTAATGCTCTTCAACGCATCATTCCCCTCATATCTTTGTTGTAAGGCATCCCAGAGGTATTTGGAAGATGTAAACTGTCTAAATTGATGAAAGATATCTGTAGCAATGGACTGTGAAAGAATGGCATATGCTTTCTTCTCATAGTCATACAGCTTCCTTTGAGGCTCGGTCATTCTTGTAACAAGCATAGGAGTACCATCCTCGTTCAAAGGCCTCAAGTAACCTCCTTCTATCATCATCCACAGATTTGTATCCACCCCATTGATGTGGATCTCAAATCTATATTTCCAGTGAGGGTAATCATCTAAAGTCAACAACTTAGGAGCTTTGTTTGAGTTCCCTGTCTCATTCTCTGTCAACAAGAGAGTCTGAATGCGATGGTTTTGGTTAGCCATGAGTGCTAGATCCTCCATTTGATCAGAAGTAATAAGATTCAACACTTAGAAAAATTTCAGGAAGGACTGGCGAATGAACTGGTTTTGGCGAATGTCGGGGGCCGAATGAACAGAAACTGGCGAATGAAGGTTGAGTATGACAACTGGCGAATGAAATGATCGAATGACCTCTTCGGCGAATGACATATCGAATGAGCTCTTTTGCCGAATGAGAGTAGAGTATAGGGCTTATTCGGCGAATGACAATGGCGAAGGAGCTATTCGCCGAATGAGACCTATTCGGCGAATGAGGGGCTATTCGGCTAAACTTATTCGGCCGCCAGAGTCATTCGGCGATCTGGGGTTTTCAGCAACGAAAATCGTGATAACTTGCGATTTTGACCAGATTTAAGCACCAAATTTGGTACAGAAGTTCAAGACATGATAACAAGCCAATTGGGAAAGTATTAGGGCAATCAAACCGCAAAAACCCTTGGTTTTTTCAATGAAATAGTAACTTGAAAGCAAGAAAAATAGGGTTTTTGGAAGTTACGAAAATCAGGGTTTTGGGAGACTCAGATCTGATGATTTTGAGTGGAAATCGAGTAGATTCAAGAGCCAAAGCTCTGATACCACTTTGTTGGACCGATCGGGAGCTCGGAAATAATCCGAATCCAATGTAAAACTACTCAAAAGCCTCTGGAATAGTGCGGAATCCTATTCCAGGGTTTTCCAATCGAAACCAACAGAAACCGTGGTGATCCGAGGTTGTAGAAACAACGTGGAAGCAACGATCGAACACCACGGGTTGAGAATCGAACTTGGATGATCAAGAACCGCTCAAATCTTTTAGTGTTTTGACACTTGAGTCTCAGGGAAGAAGGAGGGCTCTAGAAAGTTAAGGTTGAAATGATTTGAACTTGTATATACAGGCAGTCGACATTCGGCCGAATGAGAGGCCGAAGCAACTCATTCGACGAATGGCATCTGTCGAATGATAATTCAGTCGAATGAGTCATTCGGCGAATGACTCATTCGCTGACTAGACATACTCTGGTTTCATTCGGCGAATGACTTCATTCGATAGAGTCATTCGGCCGAATGAACCATACTCATACTCAAATATATAATAAATCAAATCAACCAATAACACAATCATATAATCAATATTAAACATTAAGATCAATATAGAAAGACAACTTCCATTAATAATTTGAACATTACATGATAAGAGTTACAAAAACTGAACTTGGGACAAAACATGTATCAACAAATAGTATAAGGAGGGATCTTGAACTTGAACAACTCTCTTGGCTTTCCATTTGTTTTCTATCTCCTGCTCTTTCAGCTTCTGAATAAAATCATTTATATCCATATGTGTTAACATCTGGTTCTGCTTGAGTACTATCAAGAATGACTCCCACTTTGGAGGTAGAGCATCTGCCAAACACTGGATCTTTTCCTGAGTTGTTGTCTTGACTTCATGATTGAATAACTCACTCAAAAGATGATAAAATCTAGCAATCAACTCATCCAGTGACTCATTTCCCACATACATGAAGCTATTGAATTCCTTTCTCAGTGCCTTTGACTTGATACTCTTCAAAGCATCATTACCCTCATATCTTTGTTGCAGTGCATCCCACAATAGCTTAGCAGAAGTGAATTGTCTAAACTGATGGAAAATATCATTAGCAATGGACTGTGACAAAATGGCGTAAGCTTTCTTCTCATAATCATACAGCTTCCTTTGAGGCTCAGTCATCTGTGTGACTAGCATAGGAGTTCCATCTTCATTAAGAGGCCTCAGATATCCTCCTTCAATCATCATCCATAGATTTGTATCCACCCTATTAATGTGAATCTCAAATTGATACTTCCAGTGAGGATAATCGTCTAAGGTTAGTAACTTGGGAGCTTTATTGGAGTTCCCCGTCTCATTCTCTGTCAACAACAATGTCTGTATGCGATGGTTCTGATTTGCCATCAGTGCCAAATCCTTCATAGAATCAATAGAGACAAAAACTCAACACTTAGAAAAATTCTGGACTGAAAGCCGAATGAAGATGAATGTGGCGAATGTCGGGGGCCGAAAGTGCACTAACTGGCGAATGAGAGGTCGAATGAACCTATTCGCCGAATGTCTTAACCTAAGAAGTCTTTCGCCGAATGAAGGATCGAATGTGGGCTATTCGCCAAATGAACAACCGAATGAGAGCTATTTGGCGAATGAGAGATCGAATGAAGCTATTCGCCGAATGAAGGCTTATTCGGCTGAAACTATTCGGCCGCCAAGCTCATTCGCCCGATCTGAGGGTTTTTGCAACCAAAATCACGATATCTCAATATTTAGACCAGATCTAAGTACCAAATTTGGTACAGAACTCCATGAGATGATAGGAAACAAATTGGGATAAACGTTTAGTTGAAAACACCACAAAAATCCACAAAAAGGCAATGAAACAGTAACTTTTCGCACAAGGGTTTAGGGTTTTGACAGGTTTCGAACAAGCAACACCAGAGGAGATGATTTTGATCGGAAATTGAGCAGAATCAAGAGCCAAAGCTCTGATACCATTTTGTAGGACCTAGATCGAGTCTAGAAACAACTCAATCTGATAGATTACTTGCTCAACAGCCACTAGAATAGTGCGGAATCCTATTCTAGGGTTTTCCAATCGAGAAAAACAGCAAAAGTGGTGATCCAAAGATGAAAGATGGACGTTTGAGTGTAAATAGATCACCACTAGCTATGATTCGAACTTGGACAGAAGAAGGACGCTCAAAAACCCTAAGGTTTGACTCTGGAGTGACTTGGGACGAATGAGGGCTCTTCTAAAGTTAGGGTTGAAATGATTTGAACTTGTATATATAGGCAGTCGACATTCGGCCGAATGAGAGGCCGAAGCAACTCATTCGGCGAATGGCATCTGTCGAATGATAATTCAGCCGAATGAGTCATTCGGCGAATGACTCATTCGCTGAAATGAGCCATACTCTGGTTTCATTCGCCGAATGACTTCATACGTTAGAGTCATTCGGCCGAATGAACCAGACTCATACTCAATTACATAATCAATCACATCAACCAATAACATAAACATATAACCAATATTAAACATTAAGAACAATGTAGAAAGACAACTTCCATTAATATAATATGAACTTTACATGATATCAAATATAAATTGAACTAGGTACATAAATTGCATCTACAAATATTATGTATTTATTATAGTTTATTATATATATATATATATATATATATATCTTTTTTTTGAAATTAAAATTAAAATAAAGTGAAAACTAAAAAATTGGGGCTGGAGGGTCGCTGCTACCAGAGGTTGGCGCCTGGCGATACGCCTAGGTCAATCCTTACCAAACAAAACGAAATCCGGCTACCTCTCGGCGTCCCGGACCGGTTTCTTCATTTAAAATCAACCCCTAAAAAAATACTAAACCAACCTGTCTATGTGATTACTAAACTAGAAAAACTAAAGATCATGAGAATGAGGGAGGTTACCATTGGATGTGTATCGGTGGTTGTGATAGCCGGAGATGGTGGTGGAGAGCGACGACAGTGGTGGAAACAAGAGACGGTAATGCGACAGTGGGTATTGACCGGTGATGGAGATGACAACAGCGATTGTGGATGGCGGCGACTCTGTTGGTGATAGTGTGCGACGGTGGATGGCGATCGATTGCAGCAGTGATGGAATGCAACTATGATTGGTGACGGAGGTGATGCGGTGGCCGTAGATGATGATGGAGGAGTGGTTCCCAGTGAAACAACAGTTATAGATGTTGGTTGGGTTGTTCGGTGTTGGATCGATCGGGAGCTCGGAAACAATCGGAATCCAATGTAAAACTACTCGACAGCCTCTGGAATAGTGCGGAATCCTATTCCAGGGTTTTCCAATCGAAATCAACAGGAACCGTGGTGATCCGAGGTTGTAGGAACAACGTGGAAGCAACGATCGAACACCACGGGTTGTGAATCGAACTTGGATGATCACTAGCCGCTCAAATCTCCTAGGGTTTTGACACTTGAGTCTCAGGAAAGAAGGAGGGCTCTGGAAAGTTAGGGTTGAAATGATTTGAACTTGTATATATAGGCAGTCGACATTCGGCCGAATGAGAGGCCGAAGCAACTCATTCGGCGAATGGCATCTGTCGAATGATAATTCAGTCGAATGAGTCATTCGGCGAATGACTCATTCGCTGACTAGACATACTCTGGTTTCATTCGGCGAATGACTTCATTCAATAGAGTCATTCGGCCGAATGAACCATACTCATACTCAAATATATAATAAATCAAATCAACCAATAACACAATCATATAATGAATATTAAACATTAAGATCAATGTAGAAAGACAACTTCCATTAATATAACTTGAATTTTACATGATGAATGTTACAAAATTGAACTAGGTACATAAATTGCATCAACAAACTCCCCCTTGGACCTAGTTCAGCTTGTGGAAGTGACCTTCTTGAAGTATTTGGCAGATATAGCTTTCCAGTCTGCTCCAGCATGAACCTTTAAGCATATGCAGATTCGGATCACTCTCATAAACTGAAGTGCCTGTTCCATATCCTGTACGTCGAAGAAAATCTGGTGACGATACAGTGCTATAACATCTTTGTGGGACAAGTTAGTCAACCACATAGGATCAAAAATCCTAACAGTCTCCCACTGTTTGTCTTTGCACAGAACTATCACAGCCTCACCAGTTATCCCATCATAGTACCACCATCTGAAGCCCTCCATAAAGTCCTGTCGCATCTTCCGTAATGGAATCTTCTTCATGACTTTAGGAGGAAGCCACTTCAGGATGATTTTATGCTTGCGGGTATCTCCGTCAATTTCTGGCAAATAATAACGTTCCGGCTGTTGGGGCTGGAAGTTTACCCACCTTTTCCTGTACTCGTACTGTATCTGCCTAGATAACCAGGCAGACATGCCAGAATCCTCACTGTACAGTAACTTCAGACGTGCTAGTTGATTTACTTCAAAGCCCGGCAGCGTCTTGAAGTCGTGAGGGTGCTTGAAGTAATCGATCCCCCTTTCTCTCTTCACAACATAGCACCCAAGATCATGGAAGTATGCCCAGCTCAGGATTTGACCTCTAGCTTTGTAGCATTTGGTTCTGTAAACTTTCTTGTGCGTTGCTGGCATCTTCTCGGTGCTTTGCTTCTTTAAGACCTCCCAATAGGTCTGCCATTACTCTTTTCTTCTCTTTTGGTCATCTGCTTCGGCTTTGCTGGCTTCGACTTGTTCCTTTAAGTATCGGACCAGTAGATCTTCAGTCTCTTGATCAAACTGATCAGTAAATATCGGCAACTCAGCCTCAGCAGATGTATACTTTGGGTACTCTTATTCTGTGATGTCTTCTAAGATAACTTCGTCAATGTCATCAAAGACTTCAGGCTCCGGTTCATCAACGATAGGAACGGAGGTATCATCAGTGATCACCTGGTCCGGATTAAGCCTGAACAGCTCAGCAATCTGCTCTCTGGAGAGGCAGTGAATAATTTCCCCTTCCTCTTTGTCATAGTTGACCGAGTGCTGTATAATGCCCTGAGCGTCCAAGATCATAGTCAACGTCTCATCTAGCTGACGTCTCAAGGGCACAGCTTCTACTTCCTTGGTCGCTGTGGGTTCATCTGTCTGTGCAGGAGGAGGTGGAGAAGAGGTTTTCTTCTTATCATTGGCTCTCTTGGATCGAATCTCTGACGAGGGAGGTGCTTGATCATCATTGTCATCATCATCATCATCATCATCATCAGTACCAGATGATTCAGAAGACCCACTCCCAGATCCGTCCTTGTCATCATCAGCATCATCATCAGATTCTTCATCCTTCTCAGAATCTTCATAATCAACATGTTCCTCCTCAGACTCTTCTTCTTCTTCCTCATCCATCTCCTTGTCTGATTCATCGGAACGGTTTTCAGCACCTTCTATCCTGGGAGTGCCCTCCTTGGAACCCTCAACAAGTTCAGCAAGGCGAGCATTTTCAGCTTCCAACAGGAGAATCCTCTCGCTGAAACCAGAGGCTCTCAGAGCCAACCGGTTATGTTCATCTATGTACTTGAGTAGTTGCTCCTCTTGCTGAGCAGAACGAGCTCTAAGATCAGCTCGTTGATCAGCTGCCTGCAGCAACAGGGCATCCTGATCGTTTATCCTTTGGGTGAGCTGAGCAATCTTAGACTCTTGCTCCATGTTCTTCTCCATCAACCTGAGAACCATACTGTTCAGTGTGCTAAGCTGGTCCACAACTGAAACAGTAGGTATGTACATATCAGCTCTTGATGTAGACGGGCCAGAAGAAGCAACAACATATACTGGCTCATGAGTGACAGGAGTGGTCAGAGGGGCAATAGTGGTCTGTGTAAGAACAGCCCTTGACCGCGTCAGTGAAGAAACTGACACAGCTGCTACTGAAGTAACAATAGTTGTAGCAGCTGAAGTCAGTTCTGACCTCCTTTGGAATGAAAACCTTGATTTCTTTCCCCTTCCAACCCTAGAGGATGTAGGCTGAGAGGCAGCAATAGTCACAGCCACCGAAGCAGAAGCAGAAGACCGAGGTGGAGGAGAGATATCAAACTCTGGTATAAACAGTGGATCGGTAATATCCTCCATCTCCTCTTCAGTTCTCTTCCTCTTCCTGACAACCATCTTGCCACTTTCCATCACCTTCTCAAAGCCTTCCTCCATAACATCATCAGAGTCGGTGCTCTCTTCATCACCATCTCCAACAACCCCCTCATCACCAGAGTCCTCTGACTCAGCACTACCTTCAGAAATATGAGGAACAGAAGCATCAACAGAAGTAGTAACAGTTGTGGTAGTAGTGGCCAGGAAGTCTAAATCCATCAATGAATCAATATCTATGTCATCTTCCTGAGCTGTAGACAAAACAGCATCACCACCAGTAACAGCTCCACTCACATCAACCATGCTCATAGTAGCAGCAGTGGTTATGTCACCAGAACTCACACCATCTCAACAGAAACCATAGCAGCAGTGCTCTCAATCACTGTGCTCTCACCACCTCCTGCACCACTAGGACCTGCCTCATCACCACCATCACCTCCATCACTGTCATCTCCACCAGCTGGTACAACTATGTCTTCCACATCTGAATCGGAGTCATCATGCCTCCATCTGCGACCAGCAGGAGCTCGATAATCAGGTCGAGAGAGATGACCGAATAATGATCTGGTGGTTGGCTTCCTCTCCTTCCCTCTGTATGACAAGACTCTGTTAAGAGTGGTGTCATTCATGTGCTCTAAACGTATAACATCAGCATTGATCTTGGGAAGATCTGGAACTTGAGCGTCGATAATCTGCTGCAAAAACCGAGGATACATGAGAAACTTCTTGTCCCCCTTTAAGACCACGTTCTCCTTCATATGAATAAAGATCATCTCTGAGAAGTTGAAAGGCTTGTTAAGCACAAGAGCAGCAAAAGCACACTGGATAGTCTCACGCATGTCATCGAATCCTCCTCGCCTTGATCCGAGACAGTGAACTAAGACATGAGCTAGATACTTGAATTGTGGAGACATGAATGCTTTGTTGAGAATGCCCGCTCCAATGTCACCCTCATACTTGCACCTAAGAAAGCATCCACGAACTAAAAAGCGATCAAGTAGTGATGGCTGATCTGGAGAATCTTGAAACCCACATATTCTCCTGATGTGTTCAGCAGAAACAACAATGTCATGCCCTTAAACTTTTCCCCTGATAACTGTAGGCTCGGCCTCACAGTCTAAGTCAGCAGATGACCAGAAATCCTGCTGATGCGAATGGTAAGGCACATGAACAGTCGATATAGCAGTGAAGATCCTCGAACGCCTCAGAAAAGTAATAATCTCTGAGTAGTGCTTGGCGTTCGGTGTGGTCAAATCCATATGAGCACATATGTTGTGCTTAGGGACTGATTTGTAACCTGCCATACTGAACAACAAAAGAAATAGACATGTTAGTACAAGTCAGTCAACAGGAAACTGAAATTAAAAATCAGATTTAAATTTCAACAGATTGGCCGAATGACATTCATTCGCCGAATGAAGCCTATGATCGAATTAGTCATTCGCCGAATGGGGTTCATTCGTCGAATAAGCATCATTCGTCGAATGAGACATAGGCAAGGCTAGTCATTCGTCGAATGAGCCATTCGCCGAATGACGACATTCGGCGCTCATTTTGAATTCAAAATCCCTCTTTCCAAAAATCACTAATCAGCCCACAAAATTTGTATATACACACTCAGAATCAACCGACTAAGACATTTAAAACTGGACTTAGATAGTTTCAAGTTCATTTTGATGGTCTATTTACACGGCGAACCAGAAAACACTAAATCCCAAAATTTCTATCTGTTTTCCATGATTCCACGGTTGAAAATGTCTGTCTGTCATTCCCCATATACCTGAGATGAAATAGAATGTGATTGTCAGAAGCAGGGTTAACAAGGATCACAGAAAATCGAAAGAACTGAAAATGTGTGTGAATCGCCGAATGAGGTGCACTCTGATGTAGCGAAAGAGAAAATGGTCGAATGACCTTCATTCGGCCGAAGGACTATTATATAGTCAAGCTCATTCGCCGAATGAGCTAGGCGAAAGGTCTGATGTAAATTAGTCTCATTCGCCGAATGAGAGTTGCGATTGAGACATTCGACGACACTTATTCGCCGAATGAAAAGGTCGAATAAGACATTCGACACCCTTCATTCGTCGAATGATGAAAACTGTGTTTGATTGATTCGGTCGAATGACTCATTCGCTGAATGAGTTCATTCAGCCGAATGAATGAACCTTACCTCTCATTCGGACGAATGAGAGATGATAACACCCAAAACTCAATTTTTTAAACATCTGGCATTTTGAGCAACAAACTTTTGACCAATTATGAAGACATGTCTGGTTGGTTCAGGATTCAGATATGACAGACATCCGAATCTACAAATGATCATCTAAAATAAAATTGAAAATAGAAGATCTTTTTGTATTTTTCTGAAACAACCACTACAACTGTACAAACAATAACTAAAAATAAATAAACACATGTTTTTGTGAGAGGTCCATTAATAAAATAACAGATATCTCTAATCACATCACATTATCTTCAGTGAATGCTTTACTTCAAACACAATTTTATTATGATACGATTACTGATATGTTTGTCCAAAATTAAGCCAAACAATACACAACTACTAAACAAACTTTATGATCACTCATATTTTCTGATTGAGTTCCCCATTTCATTTCACCATTAAAGATCAAAGTCAGTTCAAAACTCATTTCTGCATATCTTAAAACCAGTCATCATGAATTCAATAAGATTCAAACATTTATTATCTTTTTGTATTTTTCTTGTTCTATCCAAATGGATGGCTTCAGCTAGGTCCGTCCCAGCAATATGGCACATGTATGGAATCGAACTTAATTTGTTTAAGTATTTCTCAAGCTTAATACCAGCTTGCATTAGGTTTTCTTCAAGCTTAATACCAGCTTGTTTTTGATTTTTATCAAGCTTAATACCAGCTTGTTTTTGATTTTCATCAAGCTTAATACCAGCTTGCCTTTATTTTTCTTTGAATGAAACCTCATTTGATTCCATGATGACAGGTGTATGCTTGATTTGAGTCAAAAACTGTTTCTCACTCAAGTGGTTTTATAACATGAGTCCCACAGATCAAACTTTCTAAGTTATCACAAGATGTTTATTCATTCTGTATAGTCAGCCT
Source organism: Mikania micrantha (assembly GCA_009363875.1). NCBI lineage: Eukaryota > Viridiplantae > Streptophyta > Magnoliopsida > Asterales > Asteraceae > Mikania > Mikania micrantha. Next base: position 11,195,448 of record CM018684.1, read on the forward strand.
ATCAGTACATCCCATCAAAATTCTCTTGTGATTTTAGTTCATACATTCACTTCTGTTTCTGTGACATAATAGATTAATGTATTACTTTATAAAACAAGACCATCTCAATTTTTAATTTTTCTATTGTTTTTGGTTTTTCAAATTTTCTATTGTTTTTGGTTTTTCAAATTTTCTATTGTTTTTGGTTTTTCAAATAACAGAATATCTCCCCCTAAAAACCTAAAAATAGAAAATCTTTTTGAGTTTTTGATGATGAAAATAAACTATACAGGAAAAAGTAAAAGACTGAATTCAAATAAACAAAGCCAAGACTATCTAATGAAAAGTGATGATCATTTGTTAGACTCAGATGAGGAGTGGACTTCATCCTTTTGAAAAACACCATTAGCTGATAATAGATATAAAAATCTGGGTTTGTCAAATGCTTTGGTAAAAAGATCAGCTTTTTGGTGATCGGTGTGAATTTTCACTACGTCGATTAATTTCTTTTCAAAACAATCACGTATGAAGTGATATTTAATGTCGATGTGTTTGGTTTTGGAGTGCTGAACAGGATTTTTAGTGACAGCTATGGCAGCAGTATTATCAACATATATAGGAGTGTTAGAAAAATGTAACCCATAGTCCCTGAGTTGCTGTTGAATCCAGATGATTTGAGAACAGCAACTAGCAGCAGCAATATATTCAGCTTCACAGGTTGAAGTAGACACCGACGTCTGCTTCTTGCACTGCCAAGTGACCAATCGGTTTCCAAAGAAATGACATCCTGCAGATGTTGACTTGAAATCTCTCTTGCATCCGCCATAATCTGAATCACTATATGCAGTAAGCTGAAAGTTATCATCATTAGGGTACCATAAGCCAAGTTCCGGTGTACCCTTCAGATAACTCATAATCCTTTTGACAGCAATGAGGTGAGATACTCTTGGCTTTGATTGATAGAGTGCACACAAGCAAGTAGCGAACATGATATCTGGCCGAGAAGCAGTAAGATACATGAGAGATCCGATCATTCCTCGGTACAGAGTGGCATCAATTAACTCCCCCTTTTCATCTGGAGTAATCCCGTGATTAATCGCCAGTGGGGTACCAGCAGGCTTTGCGTCAGACATACTGAACCGGCTCAGAATGTCACCCACATATTTGGTTTGATGAATAAAAATCCCTGCCTCAGACTGATCCACCTGCAAACCCAAGAAAAATTTCATCTCTCCCATCGAACTCATTTCAAATTTTTCTTTCATAACCTTCTCGAATTCCTTGCACAGATTATCATTTGTGGAACCAAAGATTATGTCGTCCACATACACTTGCACCAAGAGTAAATCACTGTCCTTCTCACGGATGAATAACGTGCAGTCAATGACACCTCTTCTGAACCCGTTGTTCAGAAGGTGAGTAGAAAGTGTCTCGTACCACGCTCGCGGAGCTTGATGCAATCCATACAAGGCTTTGTCTAGCTTGTAGACTTGGTAACGATGCAATGGATCCTCAAACCCGGGAGGTTGACTGACATACACTGTTTCACTGATGACACCGTGAAGGAACGCACTCTTGACATCCATTTGATAGACCTTGAACCTTTTAAAGGATGCATAACCCAAGAAGATACGAATGGCTTCGAGTCGAGCAACTGGAGCAAACACCTCATTGTAATCCAACCCTTCTATCTGTCTGAATCCTTGAACCACCAGACGTGCCTTGTTTCGCACTATGATCCCATGATCATCTTTCTTGCAACGAAGAACCCATCGAGTGCCAATGACTTTTGCACCTTTAGGTCTGTCAACCAATTGCCAAACACCTAACTTTTTGAATTGCAAAAGTTCTTCTTGCATTGCATCAACCCATGATTCTTCCTTGAGAGCTTCAGTGACAGTACGCGGTTCAACTTGAGAAATAAAGCAGGAATGAGCACAAAAGCTTACATCTGCAAAATCAAGAATATTAGCAAGACCACCTGAAGAAATCTGACTTCGAGTCTTCACTCCATCCAAAGGACTCCCAATAATGTTGTCTTGAGGATGAATACGATTAATTCTTCCAACAGGATGAGCTGGAACCTCAACCTCAGGATCTAAGTTATTCAGATTCAAATCCTCAAGACCCGGTACAAGATTATCAACAACTGGTTCAGGAGCAGCTGGAGGATTGTCATCTGTGTCTGAGCTGTCATCATTTATCTGTGTAGTAGGAACGGATGCAGATGAAGGTTGAAATGTTTCATCAGGTGCAGTCTGTGCATCATACAACATCTGAACAGCAACATCTTCATCTGAATACATGGGGGGCATATTGAATGAATCAAAAAGACTGGGATAATCAAACATCCAATCTGGCCCTTTTCCAGGTGGGGGCATAGAATATTTCTGAACATCAACATGGTACCGCTCCTCCACATTATGAGTTGAAATGTTGTAAACTCGTTTATTTGGAGTGCTATACCCAAGAAAGTACCCTTCTTCCACCTTTTCATTGAACTTGCCCTGCTCATGTTTCTTAAGCATAGTGCATGGAGCACCAAACGGTTCTAGATACTTAAGATTTGGCTTTCTGTTATGGAGCAGTTCAAAGCAAGTCTTCCCATGTCTCTTCACAATAAGTACCCGGTTCAATGTATAACAAGCATTAGCTACAGCTTCATTCCAGAATTGAACCGGTAGAGAAGAATCAGCAAGCATTGTTCTAGCAGCCTCAATCAATGTCCTGTTCTTGCGTTCAGCAACACCATTCATTTGTGGAACATATGGAGCACTAAATTGTTGCACGATGCCTCTTGCATTACAAAAATTCTCCATGTTGTGATTTTTGAACTCCGTTCCATTATCAGTTCGAAACTGACGAATCTTGAGCTTATAAAGTGATTCAAGTTTGGTAACCAAAACTTGAATGCAATCAAACGTTTCAGATTTCTTCTTCAAAAAGAAAACCCAAGAGTATCTGGAATACTCATCAGTGATGACAAGACAGTATTGATCTCCAGCTATACTCTTCCGATTCACTGGACCAAATAAATCCATGTGTAGAAGCTCAAGAGGAACATTGATTGAATGAAACTTTTTCAGCTTATGAGACTGCTTGGCTTGCTTCCCTTTCTTGCAGGATACACAGATATCAGACAGCTTAAAATTCTTCAAGCTAACTCCCTCAACCAGACTATTATGAACCAAATGATTCATTTTGCGTAAACTCAAATGACCCATCCTCTTATGCCAAAGGATTGAATCTTTTTCAGTTGCCTTTGTCATAAAACATGAAGCTGTGGAGGATGTAGTTGAAGCTGTGGCCATATTGAGAACGTACAAATCTTGCTTTCTTGGAGCAGACATCAAAATCCAATCTTCAGGGATCTTAACACCTTGCTTGAGAATGTAACATTTTGACTCATCAAATAAGACCTTGTACTCTTTGTCACAAATCTGAGATACTGACAAGAGGTTGTTTTCCAGCTATTTAACATATCTGACATTATCAAATGAAATTTGTCCATTTGTCAGAATTCCCTCTCCTGTAATAAAACCGCCTTTGTCACCGGCAAACGCAACATATCCACCCCGAACTGCATTCACATTGGTGAGCAGAGAAATATCACCAGTCATGTGTCTGGAAGCCCCACTATCAACGATCCAATTGCTGTTAACTCCAGCTTTTGGGGCAACCTGCACAATAAAGAGACAATTAGTTCACTTTGGGAACCCAAGCCTTTACAGTCTTGGGTTGACCCATAGAGTCTCGGATCCAAACATCAATCCATTTCCCTTTAGGAAGAGAGTTATCTGAAATTGGTGGAACAGAATCCTCAGATGATTTAACTTTCCAAATAGCATTTTTATCAAAAGAGGTTTTCAGATAAATGGATGATGATTTTGCTTTGTTAACTTTAATCACATTTGGAACATTCAAAGTTTCCAGTTTTCCTTTTCCCTTGTCTGAAGTCTTAAACTGAATTGGTGGTTTAGACTTTAGTTGAACAGGCTTAGGTACAGATTTTACCGGTTTTGGTAAAGCAGATTTTAAGTTTTTGAAAGAAACAACCTTAGGCCTGATCAACTGAGGGCAAAATCTCACAATGTGCCCTGACTCACCACATTCAAAACAAACTTTATCACCTTTCTTATGAAAATGTTTTAGATTAGAAAAAGATTTTTTAGTTGATTTAAAGACATTTGCTTTCTGACAATCTTGTTCAAAACCCAAACCCTTTTTCCCTTTGTTACCAAACAGAGCTGAATTGGTAGCACAATTAGCTTTAGACTCTTGTGAAGCTTTAACAAAGCATAATTCTTTGTAAATCTTTGATTTGCAGATTGGGTCACCTTTCATGACAATAGGAGTTTGATTCTGAGGAGTACTGTGCTTAGATGAATAATCTGATTCATCCTCAGAATCAGAGACCCATTCTTCAACAACTCCATCCACCAGTGATCCCTTAGTCTGTGATGAACTCTGATTTGTACTCAGACTAACTGGATCTATTACTAACGGAGTAGTAACTTGAAAATCCTTTACATCTTTGTCATTTGGAGTATTGACAAAGGCATTGAGGATTGGTGGAGGACAATTTTGATAGTTAACCTTTTCCTTCCCCTGATCAGTACCCCTACTGATCATGTGCTCAATGATATAAGATGAGCTTTCATAGCTCTTGAGCTTCTGACCCAAGGTCTCATAGTCACACTCGACTATGGCTAACTTTTTCTTAATCTCATTAATGGTATTGAGATAAGAAGTGATAGCATCTTGCTTATTCCGCACTACAATCTCGGCTTCATGCAATTGTCTGTTTAAAAGATCAATTTTAGCTTGAAAATCTTTTTCATTAGATTTTAAAATTTTGTTAGCTTCAATGCATAAGTCGAGATCGTTCATCAAAGCACTGTTATGTGTCTGATAAGCAAGGACCTTACTTCTAAGATCAACACAATTAAAACACTCTGAATGTGAAGATGAACAATCAGTGTATACCTGCTCTGACTCTGATGAAGCAGAAGAGTTTACCATCAAAGCAAATTGAGTAGAGGAGTCATCAGCTTCAGCATCAGAATCTTGAGTGTCTGAATCTGTCATGCTATCTGATTCTGAATTCAAGACTTTATCATCATTAACCATTGAGTCTTCCCGAATGCTTTCCTCACTTTGATCTTCAGATTGTTGAATCTCTGCAACACAAGCTTTATCTTGTTCTTCTTTATCAGCATTGAATCTGAAATCCCAGTTCACCCCTTCATCCTGTTGAACCATTAAAGCTTTACTTGCAGAGGATGAAGATCCAGCTTGAGAAGGAGAATCAATGGGGACTAGTCTCCTTTCTGGATTGGCGGTAGAGGATTTCTGATGCTGAAATGGATTTTTGTTCCCTGCTTTCTTTGGTTGTTTGCACTGCCTGGCAAAATGACCCTTCTCACCACAGTTGTAGCATGTCACAGATGCCATATCAAATCCAAACTTAGACTCCTTGTTTAGATTGATATCCTTCCCAGTCCTCTTCACAAACTCCTTAGCTCTTCTAACTGCACTTGCCAATGCCCACATAATGTCAATTCGTTCCATGTCATCAGGATCAATCTGAGAGTAGTCATCATTTGTCAAATAGGGATTGCCGATCTGACCAGCAACTAATCCATCATATGAGCTAACCAATGTAGACAAAAGACCCATATGCTCTTTTGCAATCTCCACGGTGACCTTGTCAAAGTTGTCTGTCTTCAGGCTGGTAGTAGGCTGATGATGTTCTGTTTGTGAACTGGTTGAGGATGATTGACTGAAATGAATCTGAGCAGTAGATGGAGCCTCAGATGTTTTAGAAACAAAAGCAGTCTTTAGAGGAGCATGAGTATTGGATTTATCTACTGTGGGAGTGGAATAGTATAAGGAGGGGTCCTGAACTTGAACAACTCTCTTGGCTTTCCATTTGTTTTCTATCTCCTGCTCTTTCAGCTTCTGGATAAAGTCATTGATATCCATGTGTGCCAACATCTGGTTCTGCTTGAGTACCATCAAGAATGACTCCCACTTTGGAGGTAGAGCATCTGCCAAACACTGAATCTTCTCCTGAGTTGTAGTTTTGACCTCATGGTTGAACAACTCACTCAACAAATGATAAAACCTAGCAATCAGTTCATCAAGTGACTCATTACCCACATACATAAAGCTATTGAATTCTTTTCTCAAAGCTTTAGACTTAATGCTCTTCAACGCATCATTCCCCTCATATCTTTGTTGTAAGGCATCCCAGAGGTATTTGGAAGATGTAAATTGTCTAAACTGATGGAAGATGTCTGTAGCAATGGACTGTGACAAAATGGCATATGCTTTCTTCTCATAGTCATACAAATTCCTTTGAGGCTCGGTCATTCTTGTAACAAGCATAGGAGTTCCATCCTCGTTCATAGGCCTCAAATAACCTCCTTCTATCATCATCCACAGATTTGTATCCACCCCATTGATATGGATCTCAAATCTATACTTCCAATGAGGGTAATCATCTAAAGTCAACAACTTAGGAGCTTTATTTGAGTTCCCTGTCTCATTCTCTGTCAATAAGAGAGTCTGAATGCGATGGTTTTGGTTAGCCATGTGTGCTAGATCCTCTATTTGATCAGAAGTAATAAAATTCAACACTTAGAAAAATTTCAGGAAAACTGGCGAATGAAGGGTGGCGAATGTCGGGGACCGAATGACCTGAATATGGCGAATGAATGTTGAGTATGACAACTAGCGAATGGGATGATCGAATGACCTATTCGGCGAATGTCTGATCGAATGAACTCTTTCGCCGAATGAGAGTGGAGTATGAGACTTATTCGGCGAATGAAAAGGGCGAAGGAGCTATTCGCCGAATGAGACCTATTCGGCGAATGGAGAGCTATTCGGCTGAACTTATTCGGCCGCAATCGTCATTCGGCGATCTGGGGTTTTCAGCAACGAAAATCGAGATATCTTGTGATTTTGACCAAATCTAAGCACCAAATTTGGTACAGAAGTTCAAGACATGATAACAAAATAACTGGGAAAGAATTTTGACAAACAATCCACAAAAACCCTTGGTTTTTCAATGAAATAGTAACTTGGAAAGCAAGAAAAGTAGGGTTTTTGGAAGTTACGAAAATCAGGGTTTTGGGAAACTCAGATCTGATGATTTAGAGTGGAAATCGAGTAGAATCAAGAGCCAGATCTCTGATACCACTTTGTTGGATCGATCGGGAGCTCGAAAACAATCCGAATCCATTGTAAAACTACTCGACAGCCTCTGGAATAGTGCAGAATCCTATTCCAGGGTTTTCCAATCGAAATCAACAGGAACCGTGGTGATCCGAGGTTGTAGGAACAACGTGGAAGCAACGATCGAACACCACGGGTTGTGAATCGAACTTGGATGATCACTAGCCGCTCAAATCTCCTAGGGTTTTGACACTTGAGTCTCAGGAAAGAAGGAGGGCTCTGGAAAGTTAGGGTTGAAATGATTTGAACTTGTATATATAGGCAGTCGACATTCGGCCGAATGAGAGTCCGAAGCAACTCATTCGGCGAATGGCATCTGTCGAATGATAATTCAGTCGAATGAGTCATTCGGCGAATGACTCATTTGCTGACTAGACATACTCTGGTTTCATTCGGCGAATGACTTCATTCGATAGAGTCATTCGGCCGAATGACCCATACTCATACTCAAATATATAATAAATCAAATCAACCAATAACACAATCATATAATCAATATTAAACATTAAGATCAATATAGAAAGACAACTTCCATTAATATAACTTGAATTTTACATGATGAATGTTAGAAAATTGAACTAGGTACATAAATTGCATCAACATTCGGCGGTGCAAAAAAGATTTGGGCGTGGTGGTGGTTCGGTGATAGTGGTACTCAAAGAAGGGTAGGCGTGGTAGAAGTGGTTTGGGCATGGTGAAAGAGTTGTGGTGGACCGGTGGTTTTGTTAGATTTTTTTTCGAAATTCATGGGTCCGCGCGCATCGCCTTAGGCCAATCATTGCTCTCAGGTGTTGCGCCTAGGGCCTTTAATTTCAAATTCTGGAAAGTATCTGGGCGAATCGCCAGTGCCTGGTTGCTCTAGCCAGGCGAATAAATATAATATCTTAATTAAAAACCTAAACTAAAGAAATTTAAATCTACGTTAATTCCTAAAAACTATTACTAATGCATTTAATCTTAAATAAAATTCTAATAAAGCAAAATTAAACTAGAAAATTAAATCAAGCTAAATTCTAATAATTAATAATATAACTAAAATTAAAACCAGATAAATTAAAAGTAAAAGAAGACATTCCTAACTAAATAAAGGAAAATTAAAACTAAATAAGATTTAAAACTAAATTACCTCTAATACTTTAAAAGTAAAATTGTTCTAATCAAAGAAAATCGAGTTAATGATCAGTGATGACTAAAGTAATTAGATTTAATGCCTGGTAGCTGTCCAAAATGGTGATATCAAACGTACATGATGCATACCCACACTTAAATCTGACATAATCGTTTAAGCATAAGTACATCACAAAACACACAAAACTCAATATACTTAAACTAAAGTACTGAACTATGTACACTATATACAAGTTGGGCCGAAGCCTGAATCCCTAACCTGTGCGGGATTCAAAGAGAACAACGTCCTCATCAGACGGAATCGGGCCCCCACTATAGGATTTCAACCAGTGCCCATTGACCTTCCATGTATGGTCCCCTGATTCCAACTCCACCGCACCATGCGGGAACACCTCACGTACAACAAATGGGCCTCTCTACTGCGACTTTAGCTTTCCTGGAAAAAGCCTTAGTCTCAAGTCAAAAACTAGGACTCGATCGCCCTTTTCAAACTCCTTCACCTTCTTCAATCTACGATCTTACAGCGCTTTCGTGCACTCCTTATAATTCCAAGACTAAGCGTACGCCTCGTCGCGTAGCTCATCCAACTCATGCATCTGGGGGAACCGATGCTTGGCGGCCTTTGACAAACCCAAGTTCACGGCTTTCAAAGCCCAAAAGGCTTTGTGCTCAAGCTCTACCGGTAGATGACGGGCTTTCCCATAGACCACTCGATAGGGAGTTGTCCCAGTCAGATTCTTAAACGCGGTCCTAAAAGCCCACATGGCGTCATCTAGTTTGTCGGCCCAATCTTTTATAGTGTGGCTGACAGTACTCTCCAAAATCCTATTCACTCTTCGATTCGTGTTTTCCACCTGACCGGTGGTTTGTGGATGATATGTTGTAGACAGTCGGTAGGTGACCCCATACTTAGCTAATATTTTTTCCATTTGGGCGTTGCATAAGTGTGTGCCTCGGTCACTGATCAACCCTCTCGGGTTACCGAACCTACCGAGCAAATGCTTCAGAAATCTCACCACCACTCACGCTTCATTAGTGGGGAGCACATGTGCTTCCACCCACTTAGAAACATAATCAATCGCGACGAGGATGTACATGTTCCCTCGAGAAGCAGGGAAATGTACAATTAAGTCAATGCCCCATATATCAAAGATTTCATCAACCTTAATAGGATGCTGGGGCATCTCATTCCTAGATGAGATCTTTCGTGTCAGCTGACAGGAGTCACATTTCCTAACAAGATCATGAACATCTTTAAAAATGGCGTGCCAATAAAAACCGAAATCAAATACCTTCTTCGCGGTGGAAGAAGGTCCATGATGACCACCAGTCAGCCCCTCATGACAGTGCCTAAGGATCTCTAATCCTTCCTCCATGCTCACACACCTCCTGAAAACCTGATCAGCACCCACACGGAGGAGATAAGGCGCATACCAGATGTAATGCCTCGTGTCCGCAAAGAAGTTCTTGCTTGCTGCTGGGATGTTAAAACTTTAAGAAGGAAACCATTGGCCCATAGTTTGCAATATCTTAAAACCATGGTAATCCTTCATCCAGCCTCTCTGTGTCGCAGATCTCACCTATCCCTACGCTCCTCAGCGTCTCTTGGGGAAACCTATCCCTCATCGCGCCCTTGTGAATGAACTCCCTCTCCGGATCCTCTAACCTTGACAAATGGTCAGCGGCTACATTCTCAGCTCCCTTCTTGTCCTTGATCTCGATATCAAACTCAGACAGAAGGAGGATTCACCGAATCAGTCTTGGCTTTGCCTCCTTGTTCTCAAAAAGGTAACGCAAAGCCACATGATCGGTATAGGCTATCGTCTTGGAGAGGACAAGATAAGCCCTAAATTTACAAATGCATAGACTACCGCCAACAACTCCTTGTCAGTAGTCGTATAATTCTCCTGAGCAGCATCTAAGGTCTTACTCGCATAATAAATAGGGTGGAAATGCTTATCCACCCTCTGTGCCAAGACAGCCCCCAATGTGAAATCACTCACGTCGCACATGAGCTTGAACGGCCGGCTCAAGTCGGGGGCTATCAGAATAGGTGCGCTCACCAACCTCTCCTTCAAATACTCGAAGGCTCTTAAACACTCATCATAAAAATCAAACACCACATCCTTCTCAAGAAAACAAGTGATAGGTCGGGTAATCTTATTAAATTCCTTAATGAAACGTCTGTAGAATCCCGCATCACCTAAAAAGCTACGACCAAATTTAACGCTCGTAGGAGGAGGAAGTTTGTTAATCGTCTCAATCTTAGCTTTGTCAACCTGCTTTCCTACATGTGTTATCTTATGTCCAAGAACAATCCCCTCAGTGACCATGAAATGACATTTCTCCCAGTTGAACATAAGATTGGTCTCAACACATCTCCTAAGCATCTTCTGTAGGTTAGTCAGACACTGATCTAAAGAACTTCCAAACACAGAAAAATCATCCATAAAAAACTCCATGGAAGCATCGATCATATCCTGGAAGATGGTGGCCATGCATCTTTGAAAAGTGGCTGGAGCATTACATAACCCAAAAGCCATACGACGATATGCAAAGGTACCGTACGGGCATGTAAATGTAGTTTTCTCCTGATCCTCTGGTGCACTAGGGATCTGGAAATAACCTAAGAAACCGTCAAGGAAATTGTAAAACTGTTGTCCTGACAAATGCTCCAGCATCTGTTCAATGAACGGGAGGGGAAGTGGTCCTTCCGGGTGGCGTCATTTAGCTTCCTATAATCTATGCACACCCTCCAACTTGTAACTGTTCTGGTGGGAAGTATCTCCTTCTTCTCGTTCACCACCACAGTCATCCCTCATTTCTTAGGGACCACATGCACTGGGCTCATCCAGGATGAATCAGAATTCGGGTATATGATCCAAACATATAACAACCTAAGGACCTCCTTTTACACCACCTCTCCTATGTAGGATTAAGCCGTCTCTCTGGTTGAACCACTGGCTTGAAATCCTCCTCAAGTAGAATTCGATACGTGCAGAATGAACGGTGAATACCCTTGATGTCCATCAACTTCCATGCAATCGCCTGCTTGTGCTCCCTCAGCACACTAATCAGTCTACTCTTCTTTACTTCTGTTAGAGCTGATGAAATGATGATAGGTAGATCAGAGTCTCCATCTAGGAATGCATACTTAAGGTGAGGTGTCAACTTCTTTAGCTCTAAAGATGGGGGAACGTCAACAGATGGCTTGTCAGGCGACTCAGAACTCTCTACCTCAAACACTGTGGGATAAACAGGAGGCTTCAATGCTAAACTGCTCCGAAAGTAATCAAGGTACGCCTCAATACCAGCAACATGGCCTTCATCTCCCACAACCTCGTCTCTCACAACCCCATCACCTATTTCCTGATATGTCAACAGATCTGCTCCACTGATGTAGTCCAGGAAACAATCCATAGTAGAGAAAAATGCATCAAGGAAGTAAACCTGATCGTCCTGACCACTAGTGTTCTTCATGGACTTCACCACATCAAAGGTGACGGTATCATCTCCAACATGCAATGAGATCTTCCCCTCATACACATTAATCACCGCCTTCGCTGTGCGAAGGAACGGTCGTCCCATAATGAGGGGAACTCTATCATCAGCCTGCAAGCCAAGAATGACAAAATCCACGGGGAAAACAAACTTGTCCAACTTCACTAGGACATTCTCCGCAATTCCCATATGATACTTAATTGACCGATCAGCCAATGCTAGGCTCATGCGTGTAGGTGCCAGCTCTCCAAGATCTAGTTGCTTGTAAATCGAGTAAGGCGTCAAATTGATGCTAGCACCTAGATCAGCTAAAGCATGGTTCACAGAAGAACCGCCATACAGACAGGGAATAGTGAAAATCCCTGGATCCTCAAGCTTCTCTGGCAGTTTGTTCTAAACCAATGCAGAACACCTAGCTTCCAAAGTGACAGTAGAGAGTGTCTCAAGTTTCTTCTTTATAGACAAGAGGTCTTTTAAGAACTTAGCATAGTTAGGCATATGCTGGAGAGCCTCTATAAACGGGATATTTATCTTGAACTGCTTGAACATCTCCGAAAAATATCCATACTCCTGATCACATTTCAATTGTAATGCACGTGCAGGATATGGAAGCTTAGTCAAGTCAACCACAGACTCAACTGCTACTTTTTTCCCTCTCTTCGTCTCCTCCAACTTCTCCGTCTTCAACCTCTCAACAGAAAACTCAGTGCTCGGTGCCGTACTTGCTAGGTCTAGCCTCAATGGCACCCCCGCAGGAGTCTCCAACTCAATCTCCTCATCCACCGACTAATCATCAACCTCAATGACCGGTGGTGGCAACTCTACCTCTCCTCCTCTACCACTACGTGTGATAACTTCCTTCACATGGCCCCTCGGGTTTGGATTAGTGTTCGCCCTGAAAGTTCCACCCGGTCTCTCATCGAACCTCTTCGCGAGGTCACCAACTAACCACTGCAGATCCAAGAATCCTACATGCTGCTTCCTTAGTAGAGTGTCATGCTCCTCGATCATCCGGTCTTGCAGCTTGTCTTTGTCCATGATCTGTTGCAGCATCTTCATCTGCTGAGCCATCATAATGTCTAGCTTCGTGTCTCGATCACAACTGCCCGAACTCTCAGGTGCATCTCTCAGTGATCGGAATCTGGCGCGTCTGCGGTCTATCATAGGAGCTGTTGTTGTTCCCTCGCCAATAAAAATGCTTATGCGAATTCTGGTTCTGTACCTGGTTCTGGTTCCTCCAATTCGAATTCTGGTTCCGATGAGGGTTGGGATTGAAAGACCTGTTCCATCCAGAATTGATGGCCTCAACCTGCACCTAATATGTGATCAAGCACTCAGCAGTAGCATGTCCACGCCGACGTATCTCACACCTAGCAGTTGCCATCTTCAAATCCTTGATATCCTTAGCCATTGCTTCTAAGGCTGCATCAGTGCTAGTGTTGGGCGTGACATGATGCATCTCTCTAGTCGGGATCGGCGGTGCAACAGTGGGCTTAACAATCGGTGCAGCTCTCGTCACATATGACGGATCCTCATACTCAGCCAAGGAAAAATCCTCAAACATAGCCTCACACTCCTCGGGCTCCTTATGATCCATGATGTGTCCCCCAGCAGCAGTGTTGAACCTTCTATTCGTCTCCAAGGTAAGTTCACTATAGAACTTCTCCACAAAGCCCAATCGGACAGGCCATGCTGGGGGCATCTGCTCAAAAGGGAGTTAAAACGCTCCCATGCCAAATAATATGGCTTATCATCATCCATTCGGAAAAAATAGATCTGATCTCTCAGTCGAACAGATTTAGAAGGAGGATAGCACTTCTTCAGAAACTAGCCCAAGTGGTGATGGAATCCCTGGGAAGTAAATTCAACCACGTCGCGCTCGGCCCACGAGAGTGAAAGGTAACAAACAAATATAGACTGCATCCTTAGACACGCCATTGATGTGAAAGGTATCGCAGATACGCACAAATAAAGAAAGATGGCCGGGGGCGTCCTCATCGTCAAGGCCATGAAACTGAATGGAGTTCATGACGGTAGACATGACATGCGAAGTAGCAATTAACAAGTAAAGGAACTAACTAGGAAATTAAACTAAAACTAAAAATGTAAATTATGCTAGGGGGAATATAAAGTAAGAAAATAAGCAAGAAATAGCCACAATCTAAGTAATCTTTTCTATTGCCTAGTGTCCCCGGCAACAGCGACAAAAACTTGATGCGCAACGGTCCGTACCCTAAAATTAAGATAAATTACAGTTGTATAACCTAAGCTAAAGACACTATAACTAATCCTAGATCTAGACTTGACCTAAACAACTAGTTAAAATCGGAAATCCTAAACTAGACCGCTACATAGGCAAGTGTACCTATTTGTGACAGTATAGCTTGTGGAAGACCGAATATCGAACCTAAGGACACTAGTTTGACAAAACTAACCAACACTGTGAAAAAAATAAAGTAAAAGGGGGGGGGGGTTCGGTGCAACTTCTGAAAACCTAATTGAGACTATAACTAACTCACTGACTAAACTAGCAACTAAACACTAAATCTGCAACTAATACTGGGACTGTAAAATGAAATCTAACTGCAATAAGGAAAACTGGTATACCTAGGTTGGGTATCAAAAGTGTGATAAGTGATGACTTGGACTTGACTGTGAAGGATAAAGACTAGGTTCGTAAGATACAAACTCAGAATGAACTAATGGGATCCAGATTAGATACCAGGTGACACCAATGGTAATCCTAAGAAAGTTATGTATGCACTAGTCTACCGGGTCACCTTTGGAATTTTCCCGATATGCAATTGCACTCTAATGGGTGAATCACCTCCCGGATTTCTCCACCTGCGTGTATCCTAAGACACTAGAGAGTTATAAATTTGACTACTTTGATATGGATTGACACAAACACTAAGGAAATCTAAGACAACGCCCTCCCATGTCGTTTAACTCAAATAACCCAAGTGAAATAGACCAACCATCTAACCTATCACCTCCCGAATTTCTCAGTTAGGTCACATATGAGACTTACAACGCTTAATGATATCAAATCCTATAAAATTTGCTAACCAATCGACAAAATAGCCTCAAACACAAAGTCATTAAGCTTAATATGCATCTAATGATGGAAAGACCTTCCTAGATACACATGGATCTAATCAGTCATTAACAATCATCATTCAACACATGAAAATATCATCAAATATTGTAGGACCAACTAGGAGCTCGGAAACAATCCGATTCCAAGGGAAATCTGCTTGACAACCTCTGGAATAATGCGGAATCCTATTCCAGGGTTTTTCAATCGAAATCAACAACAACCTTGGTGAATTGAGTGTGTAGAATCAACGTGCGAGTGAGAATCGATCACCACGGGTTGAGAATCTAAGTTGGACGTGAAGAATCGCTCAAAACTTCAAGGGTTTGATACTAGAGTGCACTGGGAAGAATGAGGACTCGGGAAAGTTAGGTTTGAAATGATTTGAACTTATATTTATAGACTGTAGTCATTCGGCCGAATGACTGGCCGAAGCAACTCATTCGGTGAATGACTATGTCGAATAGACAAGTCAGTCGAATGAGTCATTCGGCGAATGGCTCATTCGCTGAGTATAGTCATTCGCTATTCTCATTCGGCGAATGACTTCATTCGTTAGAGTCATTCTCCCGAATGAGTCATACTCATACTCAAACATTAATTAATCAATTCAAACAACCATATAATCAATATTAAACATTAAGAACAATGTATAAAGACAACTTCCATTAATATAACTTTAATCTTTACATGATGATTAGTACAAAATTGAACTAGGGACATTAAGTGCATCAACAAACTCCCCCTTGGACCTAGTTCAGCTCTTGGAAGTGTCTTTCTTGAAGTATTTCTTAGTAATAGCTTTCCAGTCAGCTCTAGCATGAACCTTTAAGCATATGCAGATTCGGATCACTCTCATGAACTGAAGTGCCTGTTCCATGCCCTGTACATTGAAGAAAATCTGATGACGATACAGTGCTATAACATCTTTGTGGGACAGGTTAGTCAACCACATTGGCTCAAAAATACGAACAGTATCCCACTTCTTATCTTTGCAAAGCACGATCACAGCTTCTCCAGTACGCCCGTCATAATACCACCATCGGAAGCCCTCTATAAAATCTTGACGCATCTTCCTCAAAGGAATCTTCTTCAAGACTTTAGGAGGAAGCCACTTCAGGATAACTTTATGCTTCCGGGTGTCTCCATCAATCTCTGGCAAATAATAACGTTCAGGCTGTTGGGGCTGAAAGTTCACCCATCTCTTTCTATACTCATACTGAATTTGCCGAGAGAACTAGGCAGACATCCCTAAATCTTCACTGTACAGCATCTTTAGACGAGCTAATTGATTGCCTTCAAAGCCTGGCAACATCTTAAAGTCATGGGGATGCTTGAAATAATCGATTCCTCTCTCTCTCTCTTCACTGCATAGCACCCTAAATCATGAAAGTAGGCCCAGCTCAGAATTTGACCTCTAGCTTTGTAGCCTTTGGTTCTGTACACTTTCTTGTGCGTAGCTGGCAACTTCATGGTGCTTTCTTTCTTGAGAACCTTCCAGTAGGCTTCCCATTCCTCTTTTCTCTTCTTTTGATCATCAGCTTCGGCTTTGCTAACCTCAACTTGTTCTTCTAAGTATCGGATCAGTAGATCTTCAGTAGCTGGATCAAACTAATCAATTTGTGGGAAGCACTTCCTCAGCTGATCTATACTTTGGATACTCCTCCTCGGTTATGTCCTCCAGAATGACCTCATCAATGTCATCAAAAGGTTCTGGAGATGGTTCATCAAACACTGGTACAGAGGAATCATCAGCAAACAACCTCATCTGGATTGAGCCTGAACAGTTCTGCAATTTGATCCTTAGATAGGCAATGAATGATTTCTCCCTCCTCCTTGTCATAGCTAACTGAGTGCTGTATAATGCCTTGAGCGTCAAGAATCATAGTGAGAGTCTCGTCCAATTGACATCTCACAGGCACAGCTTCTATTTCCTCAGTAGCATCAGGTTCAGCAGTCTTTGTGGGAGGAGATGGAGGAGGTGCCTGTTTCTTCTTGTCGTTGGCACTCTTGGACCGAATCTCCGATGTAGAAGGGGCTTGATCATCATCGTCATCATCATCATCAGTACTTGATGAACCAGAAGACCCACTTCCTGATCCGTCCTTATCATCATCACCTGATTCATCATCATTCTCTGAATCCTCATAATCGACCTTTTCCTCCTCAGACTCTTCTTCTTCTTCATCATATTCTTCTTTGTCTGATTCATCGGAATGAACAACTGTGCCTTCAATCCTGGGAGTGCTATCCTTGAGACTGTCAAGCTCATCAGCTAGTCTAGCATTCTCAGTCTCTAAGGACAGGATCCGGTCACTGAAATCAGTGACAGTTAACGCCAACTGATGATGTTCATCGATATATTTCAGGAACTGTTCTTCTTGCTGGGCTGATCTGGCTCAGAGGTCTGCTCTCTGATCCGCAGCTTGAAGCAACAGTGCATCCTGATCTGTTATCCTCTGAGTAAGTTGAGCGATAACCAGATCCTGCTCTCTACTCTTCCTTTCCTGTTCCATATTCCTCTCCAACAGTCTCAGTACCATACTGTTCAGTGTACTCAGCTGATTAACAACTGAAACAGTAGGTATAGACATGTCAACCCGTGAGATGGAGGGACCAGCAGAGGCAGTAGAGAATATGGGAGTCTGAGTCATAGAGGTGGTCCAGTGGTAGAACGAACATGAGTAGCCCTAGACCGTGTCAGTGAAGAAACTGAGACAACTGCTACTGATGTGACAGTAGTTGTAGCAGCTGTCGTCAGTTCTGACCTCCTCTGGAAAGAAAACCTAGATCTCTTTCCTCTCCCAACCCGAGAAGATGTAGGTTGTATAGCAGCAACATACATAGCTGTAGTAACAGGAGCAGAAGACCGAGGAGGTGGAGAAAGATCAAACTCTGGAACAAATAAAGGATCAGTAATCTCCTCCATCTCTCCTTCACTCCTCTTCCTTTTCCTCTTTGTCATTCTCCCCCCAATCCAAACAGTCTCAAAATCCTAATCAGGTGTATCCTCTGAATCAGAACTACCAGCCTCATCAGCACCAGCTCCACCTTCATTTTCACTTGAGTCCTCTGACTCATCTTCATCTGCTACAGATGTAGTGATTGTAGTATCAAGAGGAATAGACACTGTAGAGGTTGTAGTCGTCAAGAAATCCAACTCCATCAATGAATCAATGTCAACCTCTTCATCTGCAGCTATAGATGTGTTGTCTGCAGCACCAGCAGTCACATCACCAGCTCCAACCATGCTAACTTGAGCAGTAGTAACAATCTCACTAACACTGGTACTCACATCAACAGTGCTCACAGATATAGTGCTCACACCCACTGAGCTCTCACCAACACCACCACTTCTTCCACCAGCATCTCTAACACCTGTACCAGTATCATCATCATCCTCATCATCACTAGGCACAACTATGTCCTCCACCTCAGAATCAGAGTCAACATGCCTCCATCTCCTACCAGGTGGAGCAATATAATCTGGCCTCAAAAGATGACCAAACAATGATCGTAGAGTGGGCTTCCTGTCTTTCCCTCTATATGACATTACTCTGTTGAGAGTAGTGTCATTCTTGTGTTCCAGCTTAATAATATCAGCATTGATCTTCGGCAAGTCAGGTAACTGTGCATCTATCAACTGTTGCAGGAACCTCGGGTACATCAGGAATTTATTGTCTCCCTTCAAAGCTACGTTCTCCTTCATGTGAGTGAAAAACCATCTCAGAGAAGTTGAATGGTCTGTTCAGCACAAGTGCAACAAAGGCACACTGTATGGTCTCTCGCATGTCATCAGAACCTCCTCTCCTGGATCCAAGACAGTGAATCAGAACGTGAGCAAGATACTAAAACTGCGGAGACATATAAGCTTTGTTGAGAATCCCAGCTCCTAGATCTCCCTCATACTTGCATCTCATAAAGCAGCCCCGAACTAAGTAGCGATCTAACAAATAGGGCTGATCAGGAGAATCCTGAAAACCACAAACTCTCCTGATGTGCTCAGCTGAAATAACCACATCATGCCCAAGAACCTTCCCTCTGATCACTGGAGGTTCAGCCTCACAATCGATATCTGCCGAAGCCCAGAAATCCTGTTGATGCGACTGATATGGCACATGTATAGTGGAGATGGCTGTAAAGATCCTTGAACGCCTGAGAAAGGTAATAATCTCAGTGTAGTGCTTGGCATTCGGAGAGGTAAGATCCAGATGTGCGCAGATGTAGTTCTTCGTCACTGATTTGTATCCAGCCATACTGAAAATCAAATAAAGACATGTTAGAACATTTCAAATAGCTTAAAATACTGAAATCAGATTAAAAGCAGAAAACAGAACCAGTTTAAACTGATATGCTGAATAAAGTGAATTGGGCGAATGAACACTTCATTCGCCGAATGAGTTACAAGCTGACTTAGTCATTCGACGAATGACCTTCATTCGCGGACTGAGCTTCATTCGCCGAATGGCGTCATTCGGCTGTCTTTTGAAATTCAAACCCCAGTTTTCAAAAACTCAAATCAGTCCAGAAAAATTATACCAACATACTCAGAAACCACCGACTAACAAGTTTAAAACATGTATTATGTGATTTCAAGTTCAATTTGACCATTTATTTGAAGGGCGAAATGAGAAACCCTAAAACCCTAAAATCGAGTCTGTTTCTGATGATTTTGCGGTCAAAAGTTGTCGACCATGGATTTACAAGTACCTGAGATGAAAAGAAACAGGATAATCAGTGGCTAAGTCAATGGAAATGACGAAAAATAAGCAAGAAGATGAGAACAGGTGATTCGGGCGAATGTCGTCACACAGTAGGGGAGAAATAAAATTTTGGCGAATGAGGTAGTTCACCCGAATTACTGTTTAAATAGGGTCACTCATTCGCCGAATGTAAATGGCGAATGAGTCATTCAACATTTGTTCATTCGCCGAAAGTGATTGACGAATGGGTCATACGACTTTAGTCATTCGCCGAATGAGTATGACGAATGGGTCATTCGTCACAAGTCATTCGCCGAATGAGACTGATTTTGTCATGAGTGATTCGGTCGAATGACTCATTCGTCGAATGAAGTCATTCGGCCGAATAAGGGAATCTCACACTTCATTCGGACGAATGAGAATTTCAACCCCCAAAACACAAACTGATTTCAAGATTTTACATTTTGAATCAGCAAAATAGATAACAATTATGAAGATATGTCTGATTGGTTCAAGATTCAGATAGGACAGACATCTGAACCTACAAATGATCATCTAAACTAAAATTGAAAATAGAAAATCATTTTGTACTTTTCTGAAACAAAATACAACTGTACAACTACCAACTAAATACAAAGAAACACATGTTTTTGTAAGAAGTCTTTTGAGAAAGTAACACATACACCTAATTACATCAAATCAGCTTCACTGAATGTTTCACTTCAAACACACTTGTCCTATAATCATGATTACTGATATATTTGTCCAATTTTAAACTTGATTTTACATAAATTCTAAACAAGATTTATGATCACCCATGTTTTCTGATTGCGTTACCCATTTCATTTTACCATTTAAAGATCAAAATCAGTTTATAACTCATTTCAGCATATCATAATACCAGTCATCATCAATTCTATAAGGTTCCAATTTTACTATCTTTTTGTATTTTTCTTGTTCTATCCAAATGGACAGCTTCAGCTAGGTTCGTCCCAGCAATATGGCACGTGTATGGAATCGAACTTATTTTGTTTAAGTTTTTATCAAGCTTAATACCAGCTTGCTTTAGTTTTTCTTCAAGCTTAATGCCAGCTTGTTTTTGTTTCTCTTCAAGCTTAATACTAGCTTGTTCTTCTTTTTGTTCAAGCTTAATACCAGCTTGTTTATGTTTGAAACCTCATTTGATTCTATGATGACCGGTGTATGCTTGATTTGAGTCAAAAACTATTTCTCACTCAACTGGTTCTCTGAAACAGATCCCACCAATCAAACTTTCAAAGTCATCACAAATTGTCTATCCATTTTGTAACATCGGCCTATCAGTACATCACATTATAATTCTCATGTATTACTTTCTTAAAAAAACTTTCTCATTTTTCATAATTTTTTTAATGTTTTTGGTTTTTCAAATTTTTAATGTTTTTGGTTTTTCAAATTGCATACTTTTTCTCCCCCTGAAAACCTAAAACAGAAAATCTTTTTGTATTTTTGTTTATAATAATGAAATAACAGGAATACTGAATTAAAAGAAATAACAGAAATAACTAAGAAAAACGATGATCATTTGTTAGATTCAGATGAAGGTAGGACTTCATCCTTTTGGAAAACACCATTAGCCGATAACAGATATAAAAATCTGGGTTTATCAAAAGCTTTTGTGAAAAGATCGGCTTTCTGGTGATCAGTGTGAATTTTAACAACATCGATTAATTTCTTTTCAAAACAATCATGTATGAAGTGATATTTAATGTCGATGTGTTTTGTTTTCGAGTGCTGAACAGGATTTTTAGTGACAGCTATGGCAGCAGTGTTATCAACATATATAGGAGTGTTAGAAAAGTGTAACTATAGTCCCTGAGTTGCTGTTGGATCCAGAGTATATGAGAACAACAACTAGCAGCAGCAAAGTATTCAGCTTCACAGGTTGAAGTAGACACCGACGTCTGCTTCTTGCAGTGCCAGGTAACTAATCGGGTTCCAAAGAACTGACATCCCGCAGATGTTGATTTGAAATCTCTCTTGCAACCACCATAATCCGAGTCACTGTATGCAGTAAGTTCAAAATTATCATCATTAGGGTACCATAAACCATGATCCGGTGTACCCTTCAGATAACGCATAATCCTCTTGACAGCAATGAGATGGGAGACTCTTGGTTTAGACTGATAATGTGCACACAAGCATGTGGCTAACATGATGTCTGGCCGAGAAGCTGTAAGATACATAAGAGATCCAATCATTCCTCGGTACGGAGTGGCATCAATTAACTCCCCTTTTTTATCTGGTGTAATCCCGTGATTGACAACCAGTGGGGTACCAGCAGGCTTTGCATCAAACATACTGAACCGGCTCAGAATGTCACCAACGTATTTGGTTTGATGAATGAAAATCCCTGCCTCAGACTGATCCACCTGTAGTCCTAAGAAAAATTTCATCTCTCCCATGGAGCTCATCTTAAACTTCTCTTTCATAACCTTTTCAAAATCTTTGCACAGACTATCATTTGTAGAACCGAATATAATGTCATCCACATAAACTTGCACTAAGAGAAGATCACCATCTTTTTCTCGAATGAACAATGTACAGTCAAAGACACCTCTTCTGAACCCGTTGTTCAGAAGATGAGTAGGTAGTGTCTCATATCATGCTCGCGGAGCTTGATGCAATCCATATAAGGCCTTGTCTAGCTTGTAGACTTGGTCTCGACGCAATGGATCCTCAAACCCGGGAGGTTGACTGACATAGACCGTCTCACTAATCACACCGTGAAGAAATGCACTCTTGACATCCATTTGATAAACTTTAAACTTCTTAAAGGATGCATATCCCAAGAAGATACGAATTGCTTCAAGTCGAGCGACCGGTGCAAACACTTCATTGTAGTCCAAGCCTTCTATCTGTCTGAATCCCTGAACAACCAGACGTGCCTTGTTTCGAACAATGATGCCATGATCATCTTTCTTGCAACGAAGAACCCACCTAGTGCCCATGACTTTTGCACCTTTTGGTCTGTCAACAAGTTGCCAGACACCTAACTTTTTAAATTGCAGCAGTTCTTCTTGCATGGCATCTACCCATGATTCTTCCTTTAAAGCCTCAGTGACAGTTCGGGGTTCCACCTGAGAGATAAAACAGGAATGAGCACAAAAGCTTACATCTGCAAAATCAAGAATGTCAGCAAGTCCCCGTGAAGAAAGCTGATTTCTGGTTTTTACTCCATCTAATGGGCTCCTAATTATGTTTTCTTGAGGATGAATGCGATTGATTCTTCCAACTGGGTGGGAAGGAACCTCAACCTGTGGATCTAGATTGTTCAAATTCAAATTCTCAAGATCTGGTACAAGATCATCAACATTTTGTCCTGGGGCAACTGGTGGAGCAGAATTATCATTAGTGTCTGAGCTGTCATCATTTGCCTGTACAATGGGAACTGAAGTGGATGAAGGTGGTACGGGTTCATTAGGTGCATTTTGTACATCATATAAAATTTGAACCGCAACATCTTCATCTGAATACATGGGAGGCATATTGAATGAATCAAAAAGATCTGAATAATCAAACATCCAGTCTGGCCCTTTTCCTGGTGGAGGCATAGAATATTTATGCACATCAACATGGTAACACTCCTCAACATTCTGTGTTGATCTATTATAAACCCTTTTATTTGGAGTGCTATACCCAAGAAATTACCCTTCTTCCACCTTTTCATTGAACTTGCCCTGCTCATGTTTCTTAAGCATAGTGCATGGTGCACCAAAAGGTTCAAGATACTTAAGATTAGGCTTTCTGTTATGAAGCAGTTCAAAGCAAGCTTTCCCATGCCTCTTCACTATCAAAACCCGATTCAAAGTGTAACAAGAATTTGCTACAGCCTCATTCCATAATTGAACTGGAAGAGAAGAGTCAGCAAGCATCATCCTAGCAGCCTCGATCAAAGTCCTGTTCTTTCGCTCAGCAACTCCATTCATTTGCGGAACATAAGGAGCACTGAATTGTTGAACAATTCCCTTTGAATTGCAGAAATTTTCCATGTTATGGTTCTTGAATTATGTTTCGTTGTCTGTTCTGAGTATTCGAACCTTGAGCTTATAAAGAGATTCAAGTTTGGTAACCGATACTTGAATACAATCAAAAGTTTCAGACTTCTCCTTCAGAAAGAACACCCAAGAGTATCTGGAAAATTCATCAGTAATGACAAGACAGTATTGATCTCCAGCTATACTCTTACGACTAACAGGACCAAAAAGATCCATATGGAGAAACTCAAGTGGAACAGTGATTGAGTGATACTTCTTTGGTTTGTGAGACTGCTTGACTTGCTTGCCCTTTTTGCAGGATACACAGACATCAGACAGCTTGAAATTCTTCAGACTAACCCCTTCAACCAGATTGTTGTGTACCAGGTGATTCATTTTGCGTAGACTTAAATGACCCATCCTCTTATGCCAAAGTATTGAATCTTTCTCAGTTGCCTTTGTCATAAAACATGAAGCTGTGGAGGATGTTGTTGAAGCTGTGGCCATGTTGAGTACATACAAGTCTTGCTTTCTGGGAGCTGACAATAAGATCCAATCTTCAGGGATAACCACACCTTCTTTGAGAATGTAGCATTTGGAATCATCAAAGAGAACATTGTACTGTTTATCACAAATCTGTGATACAGATAGAAGATTATTCTCCAATTGCTTGACATATCTGACTTTGTCAAATGTAACTTGCCCATTTCATAACATTCCCTCTCTCGTGATAAAACCACCTTTGTCACCCGCAAAAGCTACATATCCACCATGAACAGATTGAACATTTGAGAGTAGAGAGATATTTCGAGTCATATGCCTTGAAGCCCCACTATCAACAATCCAAGAGCTGTTTAGAGCAGCTGTTGGGGCATTCTGTACAAAAATAAGACAATTAGTTTAATTTAGGAACCCAAGCCTTTACAGTCTTGGGTTGACCCAATGAGTCTCGGATCATAACAGCGATCCATTTACCATCCGAAACAACCTTGTCTGAAGTGGGTGGAACTGAAGTTTCAGACTTTACTTTCCAGACTGCATTTTTACTCAAAGAATTTTTCAGATAAATGGATGATGATTTAACTTGATCAACATTTACCATCTTGGGAACATTCAAGTTCACCAGTGTCCCTTTACCCTTGTCCAAATATTTAACCTGGTTTGGTTGTTTGGGTTTTGTATGAAATGACTTGGATTCAGATTTGACAGGTTTAACAAAAATCTGATTTTGTTTTCTGGGTGGTGCAACCTTTGGTCTGATCAACTGTGGGCAAAATCTAACAAAGTGCCCAAGTGCACCACACTCAAAACAAACTGGTTCTCCCTTTTTATGAAAATATTTTAATTCAGAAAAAGATTACCTTTTTGGTTTGAAAACATTTGTTTTAGGCATGTTCTGATTAAAATTCAAACCCTTTTTTCCATTTGGAACAAGATTGTCAAACTTGTTCAACACATAAGCTTCCTTTTCTTTTGAAGCTTTCACAAAACCTAAGGCTTGATATATTTTTGAAGATGAGATTGGGTCACCCTTTTTGATAACAGGGAGTGGATTCTGAGAAGTAACACAATCAGATGAATTGTCAGACTCATCCTCAGAATCTGAAAGCCAATCCTCTACAAGTCCATCCACCGAAGATTCCTTTGACAAAGAGGAACCTTCATCAGTAATCATCCCAATCGAATCAATTACTAGAGGAGTTATAACTTGCAAATCTTTAACATCTTTGTCATTTGGTGAATTGACAAAGCTGTTTAAGATTGGTGGAGGACATCTTTGATAACTCATAGTTCCCTTTCCCTTATGATCAGCTTATTTGCGGATCATGTGCTCAATGATATAAGATGCACTCTCATAGCTCTTGAGCTTTTGTCCTAGGGTCTCATAATCACACTCAACCATTGCAAACTTCTTCTTTACCTCATTAATGGTATTGAGATAAGAAGTTATCTCATCTTGCTTGTTAAGAACAGCAATCTCAGCCTCATGAAGTTGTCTATTTAAAAGTTCAATTTTAGCTTGAAAATCTTTTTCATTACCTTTTAAAACTTTTTTAGCATCAATACACTGGTTGAGATCACTGATCAAAGCAGCATTGTGATTTTGATAGGAAAGGACTTTGCTTTTAAGGTCAACACAATTAAAGCAGATAGAACACGAAGATGAACAATCATCAGGTACCTATCAGACTGAGAAGTTGCACCAGGAGTAGCAGATGAGTTTACCATCAAGGCAAACTGAGTAGGAGATTCTTCAACATCAGCATCAGACTCAGATTGAGTGTCAGAATCAGTCAAGCTTTCAGACTCTGATCCAGATGTTTCTTCTATCTTGAGCTATGCTCCTTCAGCAGTACTCTCTTCATGTAGATCATCTGTCTTCTGGATCTCAGCAACACATGCTTTATCTTGTCCCCCTTGTTCAGAATTGAATCTGAAATCTCAATTTTCACCTTCATCCTGCTGAACCATCAAAGCTTTGCCTGCATTTGAAGAACTAGTCTGAGCAGGAGAATCAATAGAGACAAGTCTTCTTTCTGTATTTCCTGCAGAAGACTTCTGATGATGAAAAGGATTCTTGTTTCCTGCTTTCTTTGGATGTTTGCATTTCCTAGAAAAGTGACCTTTTTCTTCACAATTGTAACATGTGACTGATGCCATGTCAAAACCAAACTTAGACTCCTTGTTTAAGTTGATGTCTTTACCAGTTCTTTTGACAAACTCCTTAGCTCTCCTCACAACACTTGCCAAAGCCCACATAATATCAATCCTTTCCATATCATCTGGATCTATCTGAGAATAGTCATCATTTGTCAGATAAGGATTGCCAATCTGTCCTACTACTAGTCCATCATAAGAACTAACCAAAGTAGACAAAAGAACCATATGCTCTTTAGCAATCTCAACTGTAACTTTATCAAAATTCTCTGTCTTTAGACTTGTGACTAGTTGATGATGTTCTTTTCTGAGAACTTGAAGAGGATGATGATTGACTGAAAAGAATCTGATTTGAAGATGGAGCTTCAATGGTCTAAGAAACAAATGCAGTCTTCAGTGGAGCATGTGAAGAGGCTTTCTCTACAGTAGGTGTAGAATAGTACAATGAAGGATCCTGAACTTGAGCAACCCTTTTAGCTTTCCACTTGTTCTCAATTTCCTGCTCCTTCAATTTCTTAATAAAGTCATTGATATCCATGTGTGACATCATCTCATTCTGTTTAAGTACCATCAAAAATGATTCCCATTTTGGAGGAAGAGCATCTTCTAAACACTGAATCTTCTCCTGAGTAGTAGTCTTGACTTCATGATTAAACAACTCACTCAAAAGATGGTAAAATATGGCAATCAAATCATCCAATGATTCATTCCCCACATACATAAAGCTGTTGAATTCCTTCCTCAATGCCTTTGATTTGATGTTCTTCAAAGCATCATTTCCTTCGTATCGCTGCTGTAAAGCATCCCACAGATATTTAGACGATGTAAACTGTCTGAACTGATGGAAGATATCAGTAGCAATGGATTGAGATAAAATGGCATAAGCTTTCTTCTCATAATCATAAAGCTTCCTTTGAGGCTCAGTCATCCGTGTGACTAGCATAGGAGTTCCATCTTCATTAAGAGGCCTCAGATATCCTCCTTCAATCATCATCCATAAATTGGTATCCACTCCATTGATGTGAATATCAAACCGATACTTCCAGTGTGGATAATCGTCTAAAGATAGCAACTTGGAGCCTTGTTAGAGTTTCCTGTCTCAGTCTCGGTCAACAATAATGTCTGAATGCTGTGGTTCTGGTTCGCCATCAATGCTAAGTCTTCCATTTAATCAAAAACAATAATATTTAACACTTAGAAAAATTTTCTAATTGACTGCCGAATGAAAATCCTAGGGGCGAATGTCGGGGCCCGAAGGAGTTAATTGTGGCGAATGAAAGACTGAGTATGACTATTAGGGCGAAAGAACCTATTCGTCGAATGAAGTGTCGAATGAGGCTATTCGCCGAATGAGAACTGAGAATAAGGCTATTCGCCGAATGAGTAACACGAATGGAGCTATTCGGCGAATGAAGATGGCGAATGATGCTATTCGGGCGAATGAGGCTGATTCGGCCAAACCTATTCGGCCGCCATGCTCATTCGGCCATTCTAAGGGTTTTTGCAACAAAAATCGCGATAACTTGAGATTTTGACCAGATCTAAGTACCAAATTTGGTACAGAACATCATGAGATGATAATGAACAAATTGGGATAAACGATTTGAAAAAACAACCACACAAACCCACTGATTTTCAATGAAATAGTGACTTGAAGGACAAGAAACTTAGGGTTTTTGCAGATCTCGAACCTACAATCTGAGATTTAGTGATTTTGAATGGAAATCAAGCAAAATCAAGAGCCAAAGCTCTGATACCACTCTGTAGGACCAACTAGGAGCTCGGAAACAATCCGATTCCAAGGGAAATCTGCTTGACAGCCTCTGGTATAGTGCGGAATCCTATTCCAGGGTTTTCCAATCGAAATCAACAGCAACCTTGGTGAATCGAGTGTGTAGAGTCAACGTGCGAGTGAGAATCGATCACCACGGGTTGAGAATCGAAGTTGGACGTGAAGAATCGCTCAAAACTTCAAGGGTTTGACACTAGAGTGCACTGGGAAGAATGAGGACTCGGGAAAGTTAGGTTTGAAATGATTTGAACATGTATTTATAGACTGTAGTCATTCGGCCGAATGAGTGGCCGAAGCAACTCATTCGGCGAATGACTATGTCGAATAGACAAGTCAGTCGAATGAGGCATTCGGCGAATGGCTCATTCGCTGAGTATAGTCATTCGCTATTCTCATTTGGCGAATGACTTCATTCGTTAGAGTCATTCGCCCGAATGAGTCATACTCATACTCAAACATTAATTAATCAATTCAAACAACCATATAATCAATATTAAACGTTAAGAACAATGTATAAAGACAACTTCCATTAATACAACTTTAATCTTTACATGATGATTAGTACAAAATTGAACTAGGGACATTAAGTGCATCAACAAATATCAGAACTTTACAACTGATTACAAAGGATATAACATCCAATATCATAAACCAAGTTCGAACATCACATAGCTCACAACTTTATCATCCGAAACCTAGGTATTACCATGGATCTAGCAAACAACTATAATAACAGTAGCAAAACAGATCTGAAATAAGTCTAAATACATCATAAACTACTGATTACACTAAGAAAATAAGGAAAGAAGGTAAATACTAAAGCTATTCCTTGAAATCTTCTCTTCAATCAACCAAATCAAGCCCAAACCTCCATGGTTAAGCTCCAGCTACTCCAGGGGCGTGATTTATGGTTTAAAGGTGCCAGAAGAGTCCCCCCCAATCGTTCTGGACGTGTCCCATTTGTAGGGATGAAGAAATTAGGGTTTTGGATCTGAAACAGGCATGGGATGCAGCGCCTAGTGGGGATGCATGGGGCTAGGCGGCACGGCGCGGGACAGAATTGTTGGGCGGCTGAGGCTGATAGGCGCATCGCCTGCGGCCATGCAGTCTAACCAGGCGATGTGCACGCATTTGTGGGAATCAGAAAAAATGTTTCCAAGCGCACCACTTGGGATCAAAACTCGGCTCGGGGCGCACCGCCTAGGGCTAGTTTCTTCAATTTCTTCGCTCAATC
The DNA here is from genome assembly GCA_009363875.1 of Mikania micrantha. Lineage (NCBI taxonomy): Eukaryota > Viridiplantae > Streptophyta > Magnoliopsida > Asterales > Asteraceae > Mikania > Mikania micrantha. The sequence goes on from CM018684.1 coordinate 11,224,798, forward strand.
AACTGCACTTGATCCCGATGCCCATTCGCTTTTATTTGCGCTCCCCCAGGACATAATCCTGCCTGAAAATAAGAAAATGTTAAAAGGAATGAAAAAACGACTCAAAATATAAACAATAATTACCAAGACGGACTCGATTATGTACAAAAACGGATGTGTGAAACTAACACATCATACATATAGGAAGGACACAATAGTCTTTTACCTAAAACTCTTAAAATTAAGAGTTTTGCAACTCTTAGAACATAAAGTACAACAAACAAAGTTTTAAGAGCCATAAACTAAATGGTTTTCTTTTAGTTTTTAGTTTGTTGCACATTCATACATTTAAAAAATAAAGTGTCATATAATAACTACAAAAGAAAACCCTCTCAAATCAAATAAATTACTTATTCACACTTTTGTCATGTCATATTTGGCATTTTAAATTATGAATTTTATCATAATAAAGTTTTTAGATAAAAGAGTTGATTTGATAAAAATTAGGTGGTTTAAATAAACAAGTAATTAAAATCAAGTAAATAAATAAGTAATTAAAATCAAGTGGCATGTTTTTCACCCCGATAGTTTAATAAAAAATATTAAAAAGAATAGGGGCTATGAAACTCACCTTGAATGATTAGCTATTCTCTTTTCTAATTGATATTGTGTAATCCAACTAATCCAACACCAACGTAATCAACCTAAATAGTTTACTCCAACATAAGCTACTATACTATAATTCAATATGGCATTCCTAATACAATTGTCATAGTATTAAATTAAAATATGTGTACAAGTATCTTCCTATTTAGGTCTTGTAAGGTTTTCAACTCCAATTTAATAACCACTTAAAGTTTAAGTCATAATAAAATAGCTCTTCTAATAATAAATCTTCTAAATATATTCCAAAGATTTTGTATTTTGTTTGTAAATAAAATTTTTTAAACCTTAAACAACTTATAATTATTAAATAAAATATTAGTTTGTCTATAAAATCTTATAAAATTTATTTTTATTAAAACTATGTTTGATATAATATTACATTGAACAATTATTAAAATTTCAAAAACGGTTTCAAAAATTAAATTTAACAAATAGGTTTAATATAATATTTAAAAGTTCAAAATTTTCATAACTTTATAAACAATATTCATAATTTAAAAGCACAACTTTAGAAATAAAGTTTCATTGTTTCATAAAACTCTAATTGTATGTTATATAAAATTTAACTATCCTAGTTACAAATCTTAAAAATCTTAGGTAAATATATTGCATGAAATATTTATAAGTAAAATTTAATATTATAAATTTTATAAATTTAAAATAATAATTTTTTCTGAATTCTTAAATTTTATTTACTAGAACTATAAACTTTTATTTATAAAAATATTCTGTGAAATCAGATTTTAAAAGTATGCTGTAATTAAAAAGTTATAAAAAAACGTCCAAAACCGATCTGGACCGGTCTCGAACCTGTTACCATTCGTTTTGAACTTCCGAACCATAACGAGTTGGTCTAAGGGTTATTCCCACGTTAAGATTCCATTTCAAATTAATTTACCATGATTTTTGGTTTCCTTCCCCATTCCAGATTATAAGAAACAGACCATAGCCCCATTCGATGTAAAATTCGTTCAAATGACAGTGGAATCAGATCTAAAACGATAGGGCTATTGTTCGTGGACCTAAGACGAAGGTAATGATGCAATGATTACTAACCTTTGTGTTTGATTTGGTGGTGTTCGAGTAGTAGGCCGAGATGAAAAAAAAAACGAAACTTGGAAGCTTGATTTCGCAATCTATAGTGTGTGTGTGTGTTGATTTCGTGTGCACTGAAAGTTTCGAAAGGTTTAGAGGAGCCTCTGAATAAATTTAATTTGATTGTTATACTCGTTTGCTTTGAATTCGAGTTCGTGGTTGACTACAGATATTTAGAACTGATTTTGGTGTGTTTTTGAATTTAAACCTTCGAATTAATACTTTCTATTTATTTATTTTTTTCCCATACTAGGCCTTTACTCTAAACCTATGCACTCATATTTTCCTGATGCATCAAACGAAGTTTATTTATAGGGCATACGTAGGGTAAAACCCAGCCACCAACCCACCACCTTTTCGATGCACCATGATTATACCCTTGCTCGTATTCGGAGCTTGAACCAAGTTATTAACACATAGTAGAATATTGCTATGCCATCAAAGCTTATGTTTTGTTGTCTAGAGTAGTAAAATATATATTTTCTCTTAATTCAGTACAGAAATCAGAGAATGTGATAAGGCCATGTAAATAAATAATAGCTTGATGGTAAGTCTAACTTTTCAAGTAGAGTCGTCATAAGCACATCTCAAAACATAGATCTATATATATTCTTATGTGTATAGAAGCCAAATTTGACGTGCAATATTTAACTAAGACTCTATGATATAGTCTACTAAAATTCAAACTACTCATTCCTATAAGGATCACATATTTTTGTATATGCAAAACAAAGTTTGAGTTCCAATCTTATATTTATATTGATAATGGCTCTACAACGTGTCATCAAGATACACACATGTTATTAGTTTACGAGTTGATCATCATCCCTAAATGCCTTAGTCCTTCGTGGTGATTTCTAGATTAGGTTTTGTATATATATATATATATATATATATATATATCTGGTCCATAGTGTTCAAAAATTTTACTTTCTTAAGCAGAATTCATACATCCGAAGTTTGGCATAGAGTTGGTCGTTGCATCTGATCGAATAGGTTAGCAAACATCAACAACTGCTACCGATTCTTGATTGCACATTTCATATAATCCTTCATCTATACAACCTGACTAGAGCTAACTAGGCTCAAAACTTTGTCAGAATAATCCTTATCAAGAAACTCTTGTAGTTGACTTGATAATCCTTGCATTTCGGATGGCGCTAGTATGTAAGGGCTCTGGCAGCATAATTTGCTTCAAGCTCATGATCAATCTGCAGGTCGACTTGTAGCACTGGAGGAAATAACGTCAAGTCACTTGGAACGACTTCCAAATATCCTTGATTGATGGGAAACGTCTTTGATTTTCCGTTCTTTCTTCTTCTTTCCCATTTCATGAGCTAAGAATGCATAGTATTGTTTCCTTAAGTATCTTTGTGTCTTCATGTAAGAAATAATCTTGAGACCTTTTCATGGCTCCTCTCCATGAATCATCAAGGCGTCTCCGATAGATAAAAGAATGCGCAAGAGTTTTTCAGAGTAAATGGTTTCTGTTGGATTATGGGATAACAAATCCATACCATCAACTATATCTAAGCTGTTAAGTTCTATATGTAGAAGATTGATGTTACACCTATATTCTTATAGATTTATTGAGTAGTTCTCAACAATGTTGTAGACAGTCACTTGTTTACTATTTGCTAATTTTATAGTGTAGGGGAGATCCAGTATAGTAGTAATTGCTTTGGTAATAGTCTCAAATTTTCAGGTAACTAAACTCCTATTAGTCCTCGTATTTAATAACACGTGCATGACAATTATTTTCTAGAAACATACCTGCGACCATTGTTGGCTCTTCCCTAGCATAATTTCCTTGTGTAGAAGTTTAAGTTGCGGAGCCACTTGGTTTAACAGGGCTGCCATCACATAACCATTCCCTGTCTTTTGCTTTTTATTTTGTTGGTATTCATGCTTCTCGGTCTTTCTTAGAATCTTTCTTGGTTAACACTCCATTTTTAACCAACTCATCTATCAAAGTAGCAGACAACCCAATCGTTTAAATGTTTTCATTATCAGTATAAATTTAATTTGTTTATGAAATCCAACTTCCAAGCATTCTCCTTACTAAATCATATCACTGACACATCCATGATAAACCAAAATAAGTTTCTGTATAGGGCATACGTAGAAGTCGGTCTCAACCTCTTCAGCCGCCAACCCACCACCATTTTGATAAACCATGATCATGTGTCCTTGCCTATATTTAGTGATAGAACCTTCCACCCTTACCCACAACCAATAAAACCAAAATTATGTAATACGTGTGGAAACTTCAATAACCGCTCCGAGTATGTTCTAGTTATATACTAACTACAACTTCCTGACAGTTCATGCATTTCAATTATATGGTCTTTTTTTTTTGAACGACCAACTAATCAACTGCCGGCTACTCCGTATGCAGCCCCCAATGGCTAAAGGATGCCCAGGATGGTCACTAGCTCAAACGGACGGAGCCCCTAGCCCACCAGCCACCAATTCCTGAGGAAACCCCGACCCAAGCATCCGCTCAAAGTCACGAAGGTGAAAGGTCGGTAAAAACGTGTGGGATCAAGAATAAAACCCAGGACCTGGGTCTTTTATCACTTCCACCATACCTCTATCTTACCAATAGGACAAGACATCATTCGTTCAATTATTTGTTCTAAATAATAAAATTAAGAGTTTAAATCAGAATACACAGTTAAGTGTTCTCAATAATACAATGTGTTCTATCATAAGTACAATGAATATAGTAACCAATACCTAAAAGTAGTGATGTTACAATAACCGTTTAGGATCTTACGTCAATGTAAGTGGCGCAAAAAAAATATAACTTGCAGTGTAACGCAAACTTTCACTTGGTTTAATTTCTAAACAATTGTGAATTAACAAAAACACAAAAAAGGCCATGAAATTTTTTTTTAAAGATTTGTGTGAATTTTGCTAGGATTAATGGGTGACCTAAATTAAGATTGGTTAAAAAACGATCCTTACCCTATATATATATTTATAGGATTTGAATTATGTGAAAACCCGATCTTAAAAAGAAAACCCTTAAACCCTCTGTGTACCGTTGATCTAACTTATTTCAGATTTTGAATTAAATATTCTTTAAAAATTTGTGGTCCATGTTTTAAGTTGAATATTTAATTGAATATATAAATGTAAAATAATCAATTTTACCCTCACAAAGGGCAAAAATGTCAACAAATTTTATTTACCTCTCCTGACAATCATATTATCTCCCCTCTCTCCTAACAGACTTTTTCTCTCTTATCTGTCTCAATCTTTTTCTCTCTCATGTCTCATGTTTATCTATTTTACATATGAAATAGAAAGTACACAAGTGTAGTTTTTATCAAATTAAAAAAAATTAAGAATAACAAAATTGTGTACTTTTTATACAAAAAACCTTCTTTTTTTTGAAGAATCTATAAACATACACATGTGTAAAAAATCAATTATCATTAATCTTACATATATTTAAACACATCAAACGTTACACGTGTGTATTTGTAATATGAAACAAACATTACACATGTGTAATTTTATACAAAAACATCAAATTAACTAAAACCAAAAAAACTACACATATATAGAAACTTGTACAAGTTTTACTACACAATATACACCTGGTACACGTGTGTATTTTTACATATGAAACAAACATTATACATGTGAATTTTATACAAGAACATCAAATTAACCAGGAACAATAAAAACTACACATGTGTAGTACTAAAAATGTGCAAGTTTTACTACACAAAGTAAACCTAGTCAAAGCAACAACATAAGATCTGAAAACTACATGTGTAGTAATAAAAAAATACGCACAATAACCACAAACTTTGAAAAAATATACTCACATTTGTCTATGTTCAAATGCCTTATATACAAAAAACAGATCCGAGCCCAAAAAAACTATATGACTCGGAAAAACTACACGTGTGTATAACTAAAAAAGTACAAGCTTCAATACACGAAATACAACTACACATGTGTATAAAATATAAATGTACAACTTTTAATACACAATATACACCTGGTTAAGCGTGTCATTGAACCATCATCACCTTCACCGCCGTCACCACTGTTACCACACCACCACTGTCACCACCACCTCATGAAACCGGTTGAGACCTACAGTGTCACACCCCTAGCCGATGGGTAGGATCGAAGTCCCCGTCAGGCGGAAGGTTCTCGGGGCGCGATATCATTAGTGATAATCGTGATGATCAGATTGTTTACATAGCATCACTGTTAAGAGTAACTAAAGCACAATCAAGCATTAAACTAGGATTACAAATTTAAATTACAATATCAATGTTCAGTAATTTAACTAAGTAAACCTATCAAAATAATCAAATGTTTCTATCTTGTATCTGTACAAGATATCAAAAGTGTAATGTGTTAATAACAAAAGTTGTGCTTTCCAAAAGTCTACTAGGTCCTCTATCTGGGCAGCCTAGTATGCAAATCCTGAAGCCTTAGCTTAAACATGTTCATCAACTGAGCAAGCATGTAAGAAAACAAAATCAACACAATGGTTGGTGAGTTCATAACGTTTATAAGTTTAAAAATAGCTTTAGCAAACCTCTTTCTGTAAAACCTTAACCTCATTAACTTCACATGTAATATCCGTATCGGTATGCTTATATATAGGGCATACCCCTGAGTCGAGCCTACAACACGCCCAGACGCCGTCACACCACATACTAATCCGCATATGACATTGTTGTTAATAATAATTAAGCATTTTACCTATCATTCAACCCAGTCTTCATCAAAGCTTTCGTTTACTGTTTCAAAGTTTATAAGTCTATAGCATTCATATGTATTAGCTTCAATATAAGTTTAACAAGCATCGTAGTTTCACACATCATAGTTTAACTTTCACTAATCTCATGCGTGGGTACAAGCTCTGCTATAGCAGAAGTTTAGCAATTACGTAGCCCACGGCTAGATACAAGCCCTACTCTAGCAGAAGTTTAGCCATTACGTATCTCATGAATTAGTTAAGCTTAGTATCCGAATAGTCTAGCAATTACATGTCTCCTGTATAAGATACAAGCCCTGCTCTAGCAGAAGTTTAGCAACTACGTATCTCATACATAGACATAAGCCATGCATACACAAATAGTTTAGCATTTACATATCTCATATAAGCAGAAACAAGCCCTGCTCTAGCAGAAGTTTAGCAATTACGTGTCTCTTATATAGATAACAGCTTAGCATCGTCATAGTTTAGCTTTCACGTATCTCAATACATAGGTACAAGCTCATCTCTAGCAGAAGTTTAGCAATTACGTAGCCCATGATTAGATACAAGCTTAACATTTCGTACACAATCAAAGTTTCAAGAATATCGTTTCAAGCATTAGCATATAGTTTAAGCATCACGTTTGTAGCATAAGCATCAAGCCTCTAGTTTAAGCATCAAGTTTGTAGCATAAGCATAATGTATTTAGTTTCAAGCTTCTAGTTTAAAGCATAAGCATCAAGCATCATGTTTTAAGCATCAAGTTTGTAGCATAAGCAATCAAGCATCAAGTCTCAAGTTTCTAGTTTGTAACATAAGCATTCAAGCATCAAGTTTAAAGCATCAAGTATATAGCTTCTCAAGTGTAATAGATTCCAAGTATTAGCATTGTTGTAAGCATTATGATTATGTTTAAAAGCATTAGATAATATTTCAATAATTTCTTTAAAATATATAACATGCTTCTCAGTCCCGAAGTAAAACAAATAAGTTTGAAAAGGAACAAATGAACTCACCTTGTGTTTGTAGTGGTTGACTAAGTAAAACAAGAATACATGCGCTCGTTGTTGTGTTTGGTGTTGTATTCACGATCCTGTATTGATTTCACATAGTTCGTAGCTTATAAGTATAAGTTGTAGTTTGTTTGTGTGTGTGTGTTGTGTTAGTCCAAAGTTGACTAACACTCGCGAGTCTTGTTCATTATCCGGCCCGGAATTTCATATTCTAAGTAATGTTGTATTTAGCCTCCTTTATTGTTTGAAATTCCTTTACTTAGAATTTAACTTACAAATCATAGTTTGTTGAGTAACATGTTTGAGCCTCTGCATTAGTTATCAAAATTTTTAACACTACCTTAGTAACGACTAGGGTGGTGTTTCTTTCATTGGTTTATCATCGTTTCCAAACGTTCCTTTATGTGTTCTTTACTCATTTAGAATCCCTTGGGCCCGATAATCTATTGGACCAATTAATGTGTAATTTGGCCTAGCATTTTTATGTGTATGGCTCGGATAAATGTATTGGGCCTATTAATACACATAAGCCGAAAAGGATGCAATGGGCTAGACCGATGGTGAGATGGGCTGCACAAAGAGCTTGGGCCTATCTATCCCAATGGGCCAAGTCGATAACTCCTTGGGCCGAGAAATAGTGGGTATTGGGCTAACTAGTTGGGCCTAATGTTGGGCTGAAATTGGTCTTGGCCGAGAAAGGAAATGAATTTAGTTCCCTTTACAGCGAACCTCCAGCCCTATAGGTTCGGCTCTGCATTCACGACCATGTTAGGTTTGTTTCCACTACAATGGTTCGTCCCCCCTCCCCCTCATTGGTTCGTGAACCAGAAGGTTCGGTTAACATGAAATGATGAAAAAGAACAGGGAAGGTTTGTTGCTATAGGAAAGATTCGACATTCAAAAGGGTTCGGCCAAAGTGTAGACTCAACCCAGCAAGGTTCGTGACAAGATACACGGTTCAGCAAGGTAGGTTCGCCGGAGGACAATTAGCATAGGTTCGGCCAATGCATGTAGTCCACAGGTTCGCTGAACAGGAGCAGGGTTCGGTTAGAATCTGATGTGCATGGGTTCGTGGGAGGGTTCGTTGGTACTGCAGGTTCGCTGCCAAGCTGGGTTCGGCAATAATGGTTCGCATGAGGTTCGGTTGACCATGGGAGGTTCGTGACCTGCTGAACGTTCGGTCGGTAGCTGTGCTAACAGGTTCGTGATCGTACAAGAAGGGTTCGGCCAAGAACCGTAGGTTCACCCCCTTAGCTGTTTCGGTCGAGCACCTTAACCCACGAACTTGTTATCATCATCCTTGCATCTAGATTGCTAAACTCAGCTCTATGGTCTTCCTTCTCCTATCCTAGTTCGTCCTACACTGTGTGAAGATCGAATGAGGACTTTGTGCTTATGTTAAGGCCGGTTAATAGGGTTGGATCGACTTTGGCATGAAAACCCTTTTTTTCGTGATTTTACTTGGATCATACCTTGATTTTGATCGGACTAAAGCTCAGATCGGCTGTACTTCTAGGTAGGGGACATCAAGAGCTTCAAGTGGACACCAAGAACGCTTGATTTCGTTAAGAAACGACCAAATTATGAAGAATTGGAGATGGTTTTCTTGTGAGAGAAGATATGTTCGTGAATTAGAGGTTAGAGAGAGATGGGGCTGTCAAGAAATGAGGGAAACACCATCATTTGGTGTTTATATACCCCGTGGGTATTCGGGTGCGTTTCAGTTGCTCGCTTCGCGTTTTCGTTGCGTTTCCGGATTATTACGCGCGTTTTTAGTAAATTAAATAAAAGACTTTATTTTAAACGTTTGGAAGGTGATTATTTCTAGAAAATATTTTTATATTATTTTTCATGAATTATTTGTCGAAATTTAATATCTTTACGCGTTTCTTTAATTCTTTCGCAAATTTACGTATTTAATTAAAATAATTTCTTTTAATTCTATTTCTGATGAGCTTCAAAATTGTAAAACAGGAAATATTATATTTCCTTAAATTTATGATCGTTCTTATCGTTTTCGTTTCGTCAGAACGCGTCACCATCGCGCGTATTCGTTCGAATCGTCATTCGAACGAACAAGACGATGGTTTGGCTTTCCAACTTTTGTTTTCTACTCTTCAGTCATTATTTCAGAACGTTAAACTCTCGGAATCATTCGTACAGATCGTCACCTATACGAATAATTCGTCTCTTCAGTCTGTTTATCAAGATGAAAAAGAGATCGATCCCCTTGTTCAATCATGAAAGGGTCAATTCACGTGGTCCGAGAAGGTGTGGGTAATCTTCTCATGTTCTTTTTTTTTTGAACGGCGAAGGTCTCAATTGTGTGAACCCACTGTTTCCAGGCCATGTCACCAAGATCTAGTTACCTGGACCTCCCATGAACCACCACAACCACCCCAAGAGGAAACCCCACTAGGAAAACCCCCTGACCACCCCACAGACCCCTTTTTCGCTGTGGGAGGGATTTGAACCCAAGACCTCTCATTTGGAAGAATCTTGGGGTACCATTGAGGCAATACCTCTTTAAGTAAATTACCAAGATTTTTTAATTACCATTGAGGCAATGCCTCTTTAAGTAAACCAAAAAGTAATTAGTTTGAACCCAAGACCTCCCATTTGGAAGAATATTCTCATGTTCTTTTATTACTTTAAGTAAATTACCAAGATTCAGATCGTTATTATTTTACATTTAATTAATAAATTTCATAAATTATTAATATACATTAAAATTTAAACATTTGTAACATATATAGTTTCTACACTATCAAATTAGCATCACATAGTTGACCAGATTAGCTTTACCTAGGAACTATATTTGCTATAAATGTTTGAAATTTGAGAGTATATGACAAACTAAGTTTACAGTCTTCAATTACGAAACCTAAAACAAAATAGTGAAACAATAACAAACAGTGACCACCTTGACAATTTACATGAAATTTAATACTTAATAAGCATTTTGACAAACTAAGATTATATAGCTTTTAATTTGAATGGACATATGAAATTTCTAGCCATTCCTTACATCTTACTATTTCTTATTCGTTAAAGGGTTTGGCTTGATTGATAAGTAAACAACATTAAATGTTAACCTTGATATATTCAAAGACCCGATATTTAAAAACATATTAAAAGTTAACCTCCAAATTTTCAAAGATATATTTACAAATATATTAAAAGTTAACCTCGAAATTTCTAGTGAGATACTCGCGCGATGCGGCGGAAATAAAACATTTAAGTTGCTGATTTTGGCTCGTAAATAACATAAAACACCACATTTTCATAAAATCAACTCTTTTAAGTTAATTCAATATTAATATTGATTAAAAAAATTATTATGATAAAAGTCAAAATTTAAAAGGTCAAATGTGGTATGACAAATGTGACTTTTAAAGCTTTATAAGTTGTAATTCATGTTATAAGAGTTGTAAAACTCTTAATTTTAAGAGTTTTTGGTAATAGACTATTGTGTCCTTATAATATGTATTATATAGTAGTATAGATAAATAAAAAAAATATTTGTCGGTTTATGTAATGAAAAATATGAAAATGGATATTAATTTTAGTAATTTATATATTTTTATATAGCAATTACTGGATTATTGGATTAGTTTGTTATGAATTAAAAATATAGCCATATATATAAAAAAATTAAACGCCATGATACGACACCGAAGATGATATTTCAACTGTTCCCTTAGATCTGACGCTCTAGATTGTATGCCCGAGCCCACTCTAGAGGAAACCCTAGAACTTAGTAAACCCTCTGACCTTAACTCAGCAAATTTTTCTCAACCCGAATTTAAACCCAAAACTCACATTTAAAAGCCATGTAGACAACCATTAGGCTATAATTTGTTGGTTAAATTTAAAATAATATAATATTTATAAAAAAAATATATTTAGGTTTTAAAACTAATTTTAAAACTATAATTTTTAAAAACTTTGTAATAAATTAACTAGATTTAAAATCAAATATATTTTAATAATCAAAATATGTTATTATTAAAAAATATTTAAGAGAAAGTGTCACTATCTAATTTATTTTACTTAATTTAATTATTTTTAAGTCTACTCATTTTTTTATAAATCCATAATTTTTTAGACTATATTATTTTTTTTTTATCAAATTACACCAAAAAACTACTTTTGTTTTTATCTTTAATTTCATTATAGAGTCTCGACTAATTTTTAATTTTTTTCAGATGCACGTATTTACATCAATTTAACGAGCATTAATATAACACATTTTTATTTTTATCCTGACAATGGTAAATCGCGTTACTTTATATAAATAAATTATATAAATTTCGTATTCTTAAAATTGGATTACAGGGTAGTGTTTTACTCTTAAAGACAATTGAGCAAATTACCATAAAATCAGAGATGTTGGTACAAAAAAATGGATAAGGACAAATTGAGTACCGTCAGTCTACGTGTACTGAGCACACCCTTGCATATTCTTAAATATTTTTTATCATCATATATAATTGATAATTTTTACCCGTTTCGATCTATCATATTCTAATATTTTTTATGTTATGCATTTTGACTTGTATTATGTTAAGTTGCTACTCTTCTCAACTCATTTTATCTTACGAACTTACGATGCTACTAATTTCAACCAAAAATACAATAATTTCTCACTTAAACCAACTCATTTATGTTGCTTTGGGTCAAGATTGTCAGGGGTACATAATAATATCTCCTATATTTCTTTTGTAAGAGACATTGGGTCTGATTCTCTCTCTGAGCAATTTGCTCGCGGCTGAGCTGAAGGTTTTCCCAATAGACATAGCGTAAGAGGTGAGTTTTCTTCTAAGGGGTTTCAATGGAATATCAGGTTACGTTGTAAAAAAATGCTAACAGGGAGAGGCCCTGAGACACTACTTGTTCATTGTTGTTCAAATAAAAAAGATTAAATACTATTAATTACAAGGGGATGCAATTAGAATAGATTTTTGTGTAAGTAGATTAAAAAAAATGGTGCACATCACTATTAGACGCCACTCATCCACTGTTACCACGACCAATATTGGGAAAAAGTAAAATTTTGATATGTGTCATTTCAAAAAAATAAAAAAAAAGACAGAAAAGAACGATGATTTAGGTATAATATCATAGTTTTTGAATTGCATGTCCCATTTGCGGTGTACGCATATGATGTATATGTGTGTGGGCTTCAAGGGACAAAAATAAAATTATAATAATTTTAACGTTATTTTACTTATTTGTGAAAATAACGTTAAATACGTCTTCATCCTTTCCTTTCTACACCCTACTAAAAAGTAATAATACATTAAGTAAGTTGTTTGTAATCTTATTTTTTGTACTATATTTTTATTTTTTTTGTACTTAATTGTTTTTTGTTCAATTTTTTTGTACCATATTTTTGTACTAATTTTTTGTCTTTGTGCTGAGTTTTTGTTTTCTGGTACTTGATATTTATTTCTTTTGTACTTGATTTTTGATTTTTTTGTACTAGATCTTGTTTTTTTCTTACTAAATTTAATATTTTGTACATGACTTTTTTGTACTTAATTTTTGTTTCGATGTTTTTAAAATTACACAGGGTAAACTTCAATTGTTTCCTACATTTTTTTAGACAAAAATATCTTATTATTAGATTTTTCCACATTAATTAAATATTAATTAGATTTGCCTTTTGCCTATGTAAACAAATATGAGATTGGTTTAAGGGTAATTAAGTTGTTAGCCAATAATATTTTTTAGAATCGCCTGGTACGACATTACCCAAGATAGGAACTCAACCGTACCTTCGGATTTGACGTTCTAGCGCGTACGTCTGAACCCATTTCAGGATGAACCCTACAATTGGATAAACTGCTTGACCTAGTATTAGCAAATATACTTGAGTCCAGATTTGAGCCCATGACTTCTCATACATAAGTCAAGGGCTTATCATTAGACTTGAACCCTTCGGTTGTTACCAATTAATTACATTACTTGATTAAAACCAGGGGCGGTGCTTATTGAGGGCCCGAGGGGGCCTCGGCCCCCCCTGTTTTTCCGGCCAGAAGAGTTGATTTAGTGGTATTTCGTCGAAAATCCTACGGTTTCTCTCGTTTTCTTCCTAAAAATCCTTCGGCTCCCTCCGTTTTTCTTCCTAAAAAACCTTCGGTCCCCTCCGAGCTTTTTTTGAAGCTCCGCCACTGAATTTAAAACTCGCCTGCACAACCTTTATAAATATCTTAGTATTATACTTAACACTCGTACCAAATATTTTACTTTTTTTATTACATCTTTTTGTTAGTTGTATAATGAGATTAAACAAGATTCAACCGGTGTGTGACCCAAAAAATAGGACAAAAAATCATAGATCACAATATTATCAACTCAGATTTGTCAAAGATTGTTTGAATGCTCAGTTTAGCAAAGTTAGGTGACATGTCAATAGCAATTTCTAACCACTCGTCATCGTCATTATGGATGCTAATACAGAGCTACAGCCATTTAATTTATAATATTAAAAGGGGTTGTGTTATACTCACACTTAGATTCATGTTTTCACATCATGTTTTGTACATGTTTATATGATGTTTATGCGGAGCCAATCATATCACACCCTACGTGTTTGACAAACATAGATTGTGTATGTCGTCTAGGGAGTGTGTATATTTCACGTATGATGTTATATTATGCGATGTATACTCACCACCGATGGTAAAAACAAGCAATCCGGTCACAACGGTAAACAACAAATGCGAAATTATCTTTATTTGACCTAACTTTCCCAAATGAAATGAACCTATGAGGATGCGAACAAATAGAGAATTCTAAAACGATAAATAACACCAAAATTTTAGCGTGGTAAACTGTCACACCCTGAACTGATGGACTGGACCGACTTTCCCGTCAGGCGGAATAGTCTCAAGGCGCGATATCGGGTGATAATCGAAATCATCAGATTGTTTACATGGCACATGATATATAATGAGAAATGCTAAATTGACATAAAATTACATAGTTAAATTACACCAGTTTTGTTTCATAATTTAACAATGTAAATCTACCAAAAAGAATCAAAAGTTTACTATCTTGTATCTGGATAAGATGTACAAAAGTGATGCACAATATGTCATCGAAATGTATGCACACAAAAGAAGATATGTCTACTATCAAGGCCCACTAAATATATGTCCTGAATCCTGGTGACTAAACTTGTTCGTCACCGGGGAAAGCATGCAAGTAAAACAAGTCAAGGCGAGGTTGGTGAGTTCATATGTTTTGTAGTTTTGAAATGTTTAAAATTGCCATTTCCAAGCCTCATCTCCCATCAATGTCCTCTCCTTACTTCCCAATATAGATAGAGTTCCTTTCAGTTAAGTAATGCTTATATATAGGACATACGAACCAATAAGTGGAGCCGCCAGCCCACCACACGCTTGAATGAATACAACACCACTTGTAGTGTAACTAAAATTAACACATTTCATTCACACCATTTGTTTCTCCCTGTATATTATGATCTTATTCACAAACATTGTATAGAAATAAATGTTTTATAATGTAAGTACTACCATAACTGTCACACCCCGAGCTAGCGGGCTGGATCGACTAACCCGTCGGGTGGAAGGTTCCCCGGGCACGATATTGTGAGGTAATCATAGTGATCAAATTGTTTACATGGAACATGATATATAATGAGAAACGATAACATGACATTGATATAGAATTACTAAGTTAAATTACACATTACATGTTCATAATTTAACTACGTAAATGTACTCAAAAGGAATCATTGAGTTTCAATCTTGTATGTGCACAAGATTTACAAAAGATGATTCAAGGTTATGTCATTCAAAAATATGCACAACACAAAAGTAAGCTACGTCTCTTCTAAAGTCCACCAGCTTAATCCTGATGCTCGGTAACTAGACCCGTTCATCACCTGAGAAAACATGCATTTAAACAAAGTCAACACTAGGTTGGTGAATTCATAAGTTTAGTTATTTAAAAACTATTGGAGTTATTTACACAGCATCTTATAATACACAAGTCTTAGTTATTCTCACTTGGCATTAACTCATCCCCATGTCCTCTCTATAGATACACCTACAGATAGGATATTTTCTAGTTAACCATGCTTATATACAGGGAATAAGTGTCACGAATGAAGCCGTCAGCCCACCATACACTTAATCGAACTCAATACCACCTGTATTGTAGTTATAGATACCCATTTCATCACACATAGGCTTAACCCAATTAGAATTTCCCATACGATAACCCATTACTTTACAATGATATTAACATAGCATAATAGGTTTCAAAGTGTACAAATTTTCGCAGTTATAAATGGTGGATTATGTCACACAACGAGCCGGCGGGGTTGGATCGAAGTCCCCGTCGGGCAGAAGGTTCCCGGAGCGCGATATCGTGAATGATAATCGTGATGATCAGATTGTTTACATAGCATCAATGCTAAGAATATTTAAGCACAATAAAACATTATCTAGGAATTACAAAGTTAAATTACAAATATCAAGGTTTGGGTAATTTAACTAAGTAAACCTATCCAAAAGAATCAAATGTATCTATCTTGTATTTGTAAAAGATATCAAAAAGAGATTCGTATCGATCTCAAGAGATGTGCTTCTTCAAAAGTCAACTAGGATTTATGTCTGGTCATCCTAGTATGCAATCCTGAATCTTAGCTTAATCTTATGCGTCACCTGAGAAAGCATGTAATAAAACAATGTCAACACAATGGTTGGTGAGTTCATGTAAATTTTATGTAAAATCATTTGTAAAATCCTTTGAATGACAACCTTAACCTCACCATTAACCACCTATACCATCTGATTCAGTATGCTTATATATAGGGCATATGTAGGGGACAAGCCCCAGCCACCGTCCCACCACATACTGAACCACATGATATCTTGTTCCTAATGATAATTAAGCGTCTCATCCTACCCGAATGATTCCCACAATGTTTGATTCCCAATGTTTGATTCCAAGTGTTTGATTCTTTAAATTAGATTACCCTGTAATTGTTTACATTGATTCCCTGAATGACAACCTTAACCTCACTAACAACCACCTATGCTATTCAACCAAGTATGCTTATATATAGGGCATATGTAGGGGACAAGCCCCAGCCACCGTCCCACCACATACCGGACTGCTTAACATATTGTTGTTAATGATAATTAAGCATTTCATCCCACTACTATGATCTCATGACATATGATTCTTAACGTTTGTTTCCCTGCCATTGTTTACTTTGTTTCCCCCGAGATGACAACCTTAACCTCACTAACAACCACCTATGTTATCCAACCAAGTATGCTTATATATAGCACATATGTAGGGGACAAGCCCTAGCCACCGTCCCACCACATACCGGGCTGCTTAACATATTGTTATTAATGATAATTAAGCGTTTCACTCCACACTATTGATTCCACAACGAATAAGTCTCAAGTTTAATAGGCACCATTATGGACAGCTGAAAACCCTAAGGAGTTCAGCATCCATCCATAATGATCCTATTTATGACTCGTGACATGTTTTGATAGAGAAACCTTCAAGTTAACACAAAGTCAACTAGAAGAACTCAATCATTCTAGTCACTTGTCATCACCATGGATGAATCAAGAAGAAAACTGAATGAGTAGTAGGGGTTGACACACAGGTCAACACGCGGCGGCCAATCAGTCTGTCTTACATGACTCTGACAAAGAAGAACACTGATGACTAGTAGGGGTTGACACACAGGTCAACACGCGGCGGCCAACAGTCTGTCTTACAATGTCCAAAAGTTTTTGCATACAAGTCTAAAGCATTCACATTGTTTCACTGATGACTAGTAGGGGTTGACACACATGTCAACACGCGGCGGTCAATCAGTCTTTTGTTTAAGCATCGCATGTTTCAAGCATTCAAGTGTTAACGAATCCGAATGTATCAAGCATTCCAAGTGTTCATGTATCCCAAGTATATCATGCATTCAAGTATTCAAGTATCCCAAATGTATCATGCATTCACGTGTTTCAAGTATTCTAAGTATCACAAGTATTCATGTGTCTTCAAGTATCTCAAGTGTAACAATTATTCACATGTTCTCAAGTATTTCAAGTGTATTAAGTATCCAAGTATTTCAAGCATCATACGTATATATGTATTTCTAAGCATATATGTTTCAAGTTAAGTTAAGCAAATCGTTACAAGTGTAAAGTAATTTATTACTTTACTAAAGGTGTAGAACATTAACTTTCCGAAATAATTGTATAAAGCATTAGTGTTTAATTTAAGTATTTTCAAAGCCTTAAGATTTTGTATATAGTTAAACATAGAGTTTATAAGTTAAACCTCAATCGTATAGTTTAAGCACATAGTTTATAACGTAAGTATTTAGCTCCAAGTTTAAGCATCAAGTTTATATCATAAGGGTTTAGCATAATGTTTAGGCTTCAAATCTATGTAGTAAGCCTCAAGTATTTAGTTTAAACTTCTCGTTTAAAGTATAAGTATCAAGTCTATAGCTTCTCAAGTATACTAGTTTCCAGTTTGATCACAAAGTGTTTGTATAGTGTAATTAAGTATAAAGTAAATAGCATTTGCTGTTTACACTATAGCCTTAGTCTTTGTTTTCCTACCCAAGCATTTCAATATCATGCATTCAAGTCTCATAAGCATCCATCATATGATTTCATGCCACAAGTCTAAAGTATAAGTTTCAAGTCCAATGTTTCTCAAAGTATAAAAGGTTCCAAGCATAAGCTTCAACATAAGTATCATGTTTAAGTTTAAAGCATTAAACAACCTTTCAATAATTTTATGAAAATGTTTAACATGCTTCTCAGTCCCGAAGTAAAACAAATAAGTTTGAAAAGGGACAAATGAACTCACCTGGTGTTTGAAATGGTTAACTTAGCTTAGGCTAGAATGCACCCGCTCGTTGTAGTGTTTGTGGTTGTTTTCAAGTTCCTGTATTGATTTCACGTTGTTTGTAGTTTATAAGTATATGTTGTAACGATTTATGTGTGTGTAGGTGTTAGTGTTAGCCCTAAAGTTGGCTAACACCTTGAGTCTCGGTCTTTATTCGGCCCTAAGTTAATTGTTATTGCCTTGATAACAATTCCCCCACAAGGTTTAGATTAACTTACTTTATTAACACATTTCAGGCTTCATTTGAATCACCATGTGATATAAGAATTTCAAGTATAAAAACTTAGATCTTTTTGCTCGAATGTTAATCATCTTTAGCATATGGTAGCCTATTTTCATGTTCATTAAGTCTAAACCTCATGGGCTTCATGTTGGGCCACAATAGTTAATGTGGGCCTATTATGGACTAGCCTTCGGCCAAAATGGCTTATTTGCTTGTGTTGGGCTTAGACCAAAAGAGTTGGGCCGTTTGAAACTGCCATGGGTTAATGAATGTGGTGTTGGGCCATGATGGCCCAATCGATTTTTACATGGTGTGATTGAACGTGGGCTTAGCAAGGTTGTGAGCCCAAAGGAATTAACATGGCCGAATTATAATCACATGGATCGGTTGCCTTTGTATTCAACCCAAGCGAATGAGAGGAATGATCAGCGAACCTATGGGCTATAATTCCAAGGTTCGGCCATAGAACCTAAAGGCTCGGTGATATTGGCAGCCATGGGTTCGTTAGTGGTTCGGCCAAAGTGGTGTAAGGTTCGTGTCAAATAAAAAGGTTCGCTGATGAGGGTTCGGCTAGGTGATGGAGACCGAAGGGTTCGGCTCCTTACCGATCTAACAGGTTCGGGACCCCTACAAGGGTTCGGTGGTAGGTGAGTCTTGGCAGGGTTCGGGAGTGGTTCACGCATGGTTCGCCAATGGTGCACAGGTTCGTGACCATGCACGAAGCTTCGGCCATGGGCAGCCCCACGAACCTGTAGGGTTCGTCTTCCTCAGCTCTTATCCCACTTCGCCTGTTGTTAGATCGATTAAGGGAGGGGTTAAACGACCCAAAGGTGTATCAAGGTGTTTGTTCATGCGTGTATAGATGTATATATAACCGAATAAAAGATGGTGAAGAAATACGTGTATGAAACCCTAAATACTCGAACCTTTAAGCATCAATACCTCAAAATCAGTTGGACAAATCCACAGATCGGTTGAACTTCCTTGAAGTGGATGATGAGAGCTTCGCGTGGACACCAAAAACACCCAAATCCGTCAAGAAACGAGAAAGATACGATCGTTTGAAGTCTTGAATTCCTAGTGAGAGAGAGAACTCGGGAGAGAGAGTTTAGAGAGAGAGAGGTGTGTGAAAAATGAAAGAAATTAGTTCTTTCCACGTTTATATACCCCGAGGGTATTCGGGTTCGTTTCGTTTGCTCGGTTCGCGTTTTCCTCTCGTTTCCGGATTGTAACGCGTGTAATTACGTAATTTAAATAAAAAGGGTTTTAATTTATTTATGATGAGTTTCAAAATTGTAAAACAGGAAATATTATATTTCCTTATATTTATTATCGTTCGAATCGTTTTCGTTTTCGTTTCGTCAGAAAACGTCACTTACGTGCGTTTTCGTACAGAGCGCTAACTGTACGAGCACGATCGTACGTTTCACTTTCTGATTTTGTTTTCTACTTTTCAGTCATCATTTTAGATCGTTAAACCATCAGATTTATTCGTACAGATCGTCACCTATACGAATAGCTCATCGGTTTAACATTCTGTAACAACAACTGTTTAAGTTTTGTTCTGATTATCCTGACATACGTTTGAACCTAATAACACAAAATCAAACATGTTTGCATATGCTCATGATTGTCTGATGTGTTTCTGACTGTTTAACCATAAGGGTTAAATCAGGATTTCAGAAACATCGTGTAATAGTTTATGTTTAGCATCGAATGTTAATAGTTTCTAAGTATTTCTCCTAGTTTGTACCTGAGTTACTGTACTAATTACTGTACAGTTTACTGTTTCGGTAACGATTCCGGCACAGATGTTACAGTCTCCCCTTGTTAAAGAAATTTCGTCCCGAAATTTAAAAGTTATTATCGGGTACAATTTTCCTTGTAACAAATGGGAAACCTTTGTTTGAAATGATGTCCCTACGTTCCCAAATAAACTATGGGTCGCGTTTGGGATCCTTATGTATGTCCTCACAGTTCTGCTAATCTTATTGCTCATAGTTGTCTTACTGTTATGGCTTGCTATGTCTCTGTATGATTCTAACACTTTATTGTTCAAAACTAACTGATGCAATGAGCATCAATTGTTACACAACCATAGTATTAGTGGTGGTTTCCTGTGTATGTTCTATGTATTAACTAAGGATTCTTCCATTGTTCCTCCGCAATGAATGAGTTCCTAAGTTCTCATGGAATATGTATATGGTTATACTTAATAGGAATAAGATAAGTTTCTTATTCATACTAGTATCAAAATAAAATGAAATCTTATGAGTTAAAGAGGTGTCACATACCAGTACCCGTTTCCGGGTCTTGGTGTGCAGCAGGAGCTCCTATCATGAAAGCTCTTCCCCTTGGTACTTGATCTCCCGGTTGTGCCCTCTTTGGGCAGTTCCTGGAGAAATGACCTAGTTCTCTACAGTTGTAGCATCCATGATTGTTGTTGTTGTAGTTGCCAAGGTTTTGTGGTGGTGGTTTTGCAATAGTCGCATTGTTCCCAGCCGGTGTCGGTGAAGTTCGACAGTGTTAAGCCAGATGACCTTTTCGGCCACAGTTGGTACACTGCCTACACGGCATATTGAAAGCATGATGAAACTGACATTGTGCACATTGAGGATGTACACCAATGTAAGGTTTGCGTGCAGCGTTAGTAGATACTGCAGCAACTTGATTGAGTGGTGTGGGCATCGCGTATTGTTGGATGGCCTTTTGTTTCTTCTTTGGTTGTTTCTCCTTAGTCTTGTCCGAATCATCTTTCAATTCTCCGGACTTCACCATCACATTAGTAAGTTTAGCTGACAAGGAGATAGCAGATTCTAAAGTTGTAGGGTTTGCAGCAAGTACAACGCCCTGAATGCAGGATGGTAATCCTCCTACATATCGGTCAATTCGCTTTTCCAGTGTTGGCACCATCTCAGGCACCAAGGCTACCAATTCATGATAGCGAGTAGTGTATGCCATGTGATCAGCTCCTTTCATCACATGATTTGAGAGTTCAACTTTCAAGTTTTGTAGTTCATGTTTAGGACAGAATTCATTCCTCAGGAGGGTTTTTAATTCTGCCCAAGGCATGGCTAATGCTTCCTCCCTTCCTTGATCGTTTATCTGTGAGTTCCACCAAGTTAGGGCACGCTTACTGAAAGATCCTGCATCATAGCGAACCTTATGTCCTTCCGGACAACTACTTAGGTCTAATGTAGCCTCCATCTTTTCTAACCATTGAATGAGTCCAACAGCTCCTTCAACGCCGCTGAAGCTTGGCGGTTTGCATCCTACGAATGACTTATACGAACAGTCTGATTTAGCGCCGGTGTTTCCACTAGTTTCCCCCGTAGTACGCCCGAAGTTGTTACCGTGGTTTCGAATCATGTTGATCATCTCCGGGATAATATCCTTCATCAGGCTAGTCAACTGGCTACTCAGTAATGTTGCCAAGGCAACAGTAGGGTCCGTAATTAAAGTTGCATTCGGATTCGGAGGAGGGTTTAGTGGAGGAGGAGGTGGCGGTGGTGAATCTGGTGGTGATGGTGTTGAAGAGTGCGGTGCTGAGGTTTGCGAAGTAGGCACCGGGTTCGGTTGTCTTCTAGGCGGCATTCTGATCATAACCAAAGATATTGGTTAGAACAGTGATCGAATGCAGAAGACACAATGCAAACTTAAGTCTTATGTTCTCTACATGAGGGTCCCTAAGTTATAGTCTAGGCCAAACCTTTTTAAGTAAATGACCTATTATTCTCTATAACCTTGAGCTCTGCTACCAATCTGTCACACCCCGAGCCGGCGGGGTTGGATCGAAGTCCCCGTCGGGCGGAAGGTTCCCGGAGCGCGATATCGTGAATGATAATCGTGATGATAAAAGTGTTTACATAGCATCAATGTTAAGAATATTTAAGCACAATAAAACATTATTTAGGAATTACAAAGTTAAATTAAAATATCAAGGTTTGGGTAATTTAACTAAGTAAACCTATCCAAAAGAATCAAATGTATCTATCTTGTATTTGTACAAGATATCAAAAAGAGATTAGTATCGATCTCAAAAGATGTGCTTCTTCAAAAGTCAACTACGATCTATGTCTGGTCATAGATCGTATGCAATCCTGAATCTTAGCTTAATCCTGAGCGTCACCTGAGAAAGCATGTAATAAAACAATGTCAACACAATGGTTGGTGAGCTCATGTAGTTTTTATGTAAAATCGTTTGTAAAATCCTTTGAATGACAACCTTAACCTCACCATTAACCACCTATACCATCTGATTCAGTATGCTTATATATAGGGTATATGTAGGGGACAAGCCCCAGCCACCGTCCCACCACATACTGAACCACATGATATATTGTTCCTGATGATAATTATGCGTCTGATCCTAACCGTATGATTCCCACAATGTTTGATTCCCAATGTTTGATTCCAAGTGTTTGATTGTTTAAATTAGATTACCCTGTAATTGTCTACCTTGATTCCCTGAAAGACAACCTTAACCTCACTAACAACCACCTATGCTATTCAACCAAGTATGCTTATATATAGGGCATATGTAGGGGACAAGCCCCAGCCACCGTCCCACCACATACCAGACTACTTAACATATTGTTGTTAATGATAATTAAGCATTGCATCCCACTACTATGATCTCATGACATATGATTCTTAACATTTGTTTCCCTGCCATTGTTTACTTTGTTTCCCCCAAGATGACAACCTTAACCTCACTAACAACCACCTATGTTATCCAACCAAGTATGCTTATATATAGGGCATATGTAGGGAACAAGCCCCAGCCACCGTCCCACCACATACCGGGCTGTTTAACATATTGTTATTAATGATAATTAAGCGTTTCACTCCACACTATTGATTCCACAACGAATAAGTCTCAAGTTTAATAGGCACCATTATGGACAGCTAAAAACCCTAAGGAGTTCAGCATCCATCCATAATGATCCTATTTATGACTCGTGACATGTTTTGATAGAGAAACCTTCAAGTTAACACAAAGTCAACTAGAAGAACTCAATCATTCTAGTCACTTGTCATCACCATGGATGAATCAAGAAGAACACTGAATGACTAGTAGGGGTTGACACACAGGTTAACACGCGGCGGCCAATCAGTCTGTCTTACATGACTCTGACAAAGAAGAACACTGATGACTAGTAGGGGTTGACACACAAGTCAACACGCGGCGGCCAACAGTCTGTCTTACAATGTCCAAAAGTTTATGCATACAAGTCTAAAGCATTTACATTGTTTCACTGATGACTAGTAGGGGTTGACACACACGTCTACACGCGGCGGTCAATCAGTCTTTTGTTTAAGCATCGCATGTTTCAAGCATTCAAGTGTTAACGAATCCGAATGTATCAAGCATTCCAAGTGTTCATGTATCCCAAGTATATCATGCATTCAAGTATTCAAGTATCCCTAATGTATCATGCATTCACGTGTTTCAAGTATTCTGAGTATAACAAGTATTCATGTGTTTTCAAGTATCTCAAGTGTAACATGTTATCACATGTTCTCAAGTATTTCAAGTGTATTAAGTATCCAAGTATTTCAAGCATCATACGTATATATGTATTTCTAAGCATATATGTTTCAAGTTAAGTTTAAGCAAATCGTTACAAGTGTAAAGTAATTTATTACTTTACTAAAGGTGTAGAACATTAACTTTCCGAAATAATTGTATAAAGCATTAGTGTTTAATTTAAGTATTTTCAAAGCCTTAAGATTTTGTATATAGTTAAACATAGAGTTTATAAGTTAAACCTCAATCGTATAGTTTAGGCACATAGTTTATAACGTAAGTATTTAGCTCCAAGTTTAAGCATCAAGTTTATATCATAAGGGTTTAGCATAATGTTTAGGCTTCAAATATATGTAGTAAGCCTCAAGTATTTAGTTTAAACTTCTCGTTTAAAGTATAAGTATCAAGTCTATAGCTTCTCAAGTATACTAGTTTCCAGTTTGATCACAAAGTGTTTGTATAGTGTAATTAAGTATAAAGTAAATAGCATTTGCTATTTACACTATAGCCTTAGTCTTTGTTTTCCTACCCAAGCATTTCAAAATGGCTTATTTGCTTGTGTTGCGCTTAGACCAAAAGAGTTGGGCCGTTTGAAACTCCCATGGGTTAATGAATGTGGTGTTGGGCCATGATGGACCAATCGATTTCTACATGGTGTCATTGAACGTGGGCTTTGCAAGGTTGTGAGCCCAAAGGAATTAACATGGCCGAATTATAATCACATGGATCGGTTGCCTTTGTATTCAACCAAAGCGAATGAGAGGAATGATCAGCGAACCTATGGGCTATAATTCCAAGGTTCGGTGATATTGGCAGCCATGGGTTCGTTAGTGGTTCGGCCAAAGTGGTGTAAGGTTCGTGTCAAATAAAAAGGTTCGCTGATGAGGGTTCGGCTAGGTGATGGAGACCGAAGGGTTCGGCTCCTTACCGATCTAACAGGTTCGGGACCCCTACAAGGGTTCGGTGGTAGGTGAGTCTTGGCAGGGTTCGGGAGTGGTTCACGCATGGTTCGCCAATGGTGCACAGGTTCGTGACCATGCACGAAGCTTCGGCCATGGGCAGCCCCACGAACCTGTAGGGTTCGTCTTCCTCAGCTCTTATCCCACTTCGCCTGTTGTTAGATCGATTAAGGGAGGGGTTAAACGACCCAAAGGTGTATCAAGGTGTCGGTTCATGCGTGTATAGATGTATATATAACCGAATAAAAGATGGTGAAGAAATACGTGTATAAAACCCTAAATACTCGAACCTTTAAGCATCAATACCTCAAAATCAGTTGGACAAATCCACAGATCGGTTGAACTTCCTTGAAGAGGATGATGAGAGCTTCGCGTGGACACCAAAAACACCCAAATCCGTCAAGAAACGAGAAAGATACGATCGTTTGAAGTCTTGAATTCCTAGTGAGAGAGAGAACTCGGGAGAGAGAGTTTAGAGAGAGAGAGGTGTGTGAAAAATGAAAGAAATTAGTTCTTTCCATGTTTATATACCCCGAGGGTATTCGGGTTCGTTTCGTTTGCTCGGTTCGCGTTTTCGTCTCGTTTCCGGATCGTAACGCGTGTAATTACGTAATTTAAATAAAAAGGGTTTTAATTTATTTATGATGAGTTTCAAAATTGTAAAACAGGAAATATTATATTTCCTTATATTTATTATCGTTCGAATCATTTTCGTTTTCGTTTCGTCAGAAAACGTCACTTACGCGCGTTTTCGTATAGAGCGCTAACTGTACGAGCACCATCGTACGTTTCACTTTCTGATTTTGTTTTCTACTTTTCAGTCATCATTTTAGATCGTTAAACCATCAGATTTATTCGTACAGATCGTCACCAATACGAATAGCTCGTCGGTTTAACATTCTGTAACAACAACTGTTTAAGTTTTGTTCTGATTATCCTCACATACGTTTGAACCTAATAACACAAAATCAAACATGTTTGCATATGCTCATGATTGTCTGATGTGTTTCTGACTGTTTAACCATAAGGGTTAAATCAGGATTTCAGAAACATCGTGTAATAGTTTATGTTTAGTATCGAATGTTAATAGTTTCTAAGTATTTCTCCTAGTTTGTACCTGAGTTACTGTACTAATTACTGTACAGTTTACTGTTCCGGTAACGATTCTGGCACAGATGTTACAGATTACCACAGCTATAAACGGTGGTATACACTTTCTGTTTTAAAGAGTAAACTTATCCATAGTTATAAGTGGTGGATTACCATAGTTATAAATGGTGGTATTACCACAGTTAGCAGGGCTGGTATAATTTTTAACTTACTATTACTCACTTCTGATTAGGAAGTGAGAGTAAGGTTGACACGTAGTTCTATCCCAATTGTTCTATATGATTGAATTGACCACATTGTAGCCACCACAAAAGCAAACCACAATGTTCTCAATTTA
The DNA here is from genome assembly GCA_009363875.1 of Mikania micrantha. NCBI lineage: Eukaryota > Viridiplantae > Streptophyta > Magnoliopsida > Asterales > Asteraceae > Mikania > Mikania micrantha. Next base: position 11,251,365 of record CM018684.1, read on the forward strand.
TTCCTATTCCTTAGTTTTTCCCAAGACCTCACAACTATCTGCCAGTAGCTTGTGACACGAGAGAGGTCAGTCTCTCAGTCTACCGGTCCACATACTAGAAGTGGTGAGATAATTAGTAGACACTATCATAATCTTATCACCCGTGTTAGAAATGATAGAGTTGGAATAGGCTGGCTAAAAATCAAAAGAATTCTTATAGTCCTCATTCCAAAATCATCAACTCATCACCTCTTGTTCATCAATTTCATAGGAATCTCATAGATATAACATGCATGTTCTCATAGGAATAATAGATCTAATATTTTAGAATTTACTAAAATATTCCCACAGGAATAAAAGTTTAATATCCTTTCATTAATAAAATGTTTTAAAATCTGACTTGTTAACTGAGTTCGTGTAGTGAAAACGACTCAATCTTGTGATATTCATAATAATGACTCATGCTTAGAAATCATAGATATTGTCTCAAAGTAATAACAGTTATGAGCTCATAGAAATCGTAGATATTGTCTAACAGGAATAGCAGTTTTACTCTCACAGTCATTAACATGAACATAGTAGGGCATACAATTGTAATAACAAAGTAAAAACCTTATTATCACAAAGTGTACTAAAACATTTAAGAAAAGGTTCTAGCATGTTCTCAGCCCCGCAGTTAAATCAAAAGATTAGTAAAAAGGGTCATACAAACTCACCTTATTGCTATAGTGGTTGACTAAGACTTAAGAAATGCACGCGCTCACTTTTGACGTACTGGTGTTGTATACACAATCCTGTGTTTGATTAAATGTTGTTTGAGCTATGATCCCTTATTTATTGTTCTTTTTAAAATCTGAGTTGTTAACTGAGTTTGTGTTGTGAAAATGACTCAATCTTGTGATATTCCTAAGAATGACTCATGCTAATGGCCATTCATACGAATGAGTCATGCGAATGAGTATTCATACGAATGAGTCATGCTAATGACTGTGACACCCCGAGCCGGTGGGCTGGATCGACTTTCCCGTCGGGCAGAAAGTTCCCGGGGCGTGATATCGTTGTGATAATCGAAATGATCAGATTGTTTACATAGCACATGATAAATAAATGAGAAATCCTAACATGAAAATGAAATAGAATTACAAAGTTAAATTACATTGTTTCCTCATAATTTAACTAAGTAAATCTAATCAAAAGAATAAATGAGTTTCTATCTTGTAACTGTACAAGATATACAAAAGATGATTCATTGTTTTGTCACCCAAAAGTATGCAACACAAAAGAAAGCTAGGCCTTCTAAAAGTCCACTAGCTTAGTTCTTGAATATAGGCAACTAAAGCTGTTCGTCACCTGAGAAAAACATGCATTTAAACAAAGTCAACACTAGGTTGATGAGTTCATAAGTTTGATAATTGAAAACCTTGATTCATTCACATGCACAATCACAATAGCACAAATGTTATTTGTAGTTTGTTTGACTCACATGTTCACACAATGGCCTTTCTATAGCTATATTCACAAGTAATATCGCATCCTAGTAGTTACGCTTATATATATGGCATATGTAGGGGAACAAGCCCCAGCCAACATCCCACCACATAACTAAAAGAACTCCACACTACTTGCAATACAACTATAGATATCCATTTCCCTTTCACCTGTTCATCCCGTTTGTTAATCACCTGTTGCATCATATGTAGAATAATATAATAAAAAGGGGTTTAGTTATCAAACCTAAGTATTGATAAACCCATTGTGTATTACGGAGATTATATTAAGTTAATCTGATCCTTGTATTAATCTATTACTTGTGGGGTTAACTGTTAATCACTTTTAATAATATAAGCGTGTTAGTTAACCAATTGATATTTGTTCTAAACTTGAAGTGCATAGAGCCTAAAAGGAATCCATTGTAATCCTCACGTAATCAGAGTACAATGCATCCGATTTACCCCTACCACTTTGTATTACCATAGACCTCATCGAACTGTTACTAGAAATATGACATGAGAGAAAATAAATTCCTCAGTCTACTAGTCAACAAGAAGCGATGGATTAATTACAATATCACTGCAAATTAATATCACCATGTGTCGCTTTCCAGACCCTGACTTGAGTAGCCCTGTCACCGGTCAGACGTTACAGGCCAATGATTGAGTACGATCAACATACTAGCCCTACAAGCTAGAGGTTTGTCAAACCTATGGTACCAATATGCTATCGTCGGTTTAGTCACTTCAAATTAACTGGTGAGCGATTTGTGAAGGGACTTACAATGATCAACTTGAATACATGGCACATGATTGAAATGATATAATGCATACAATTCAATAGTAATCAATTGTGTTTTGTTCATCAGTGTTGTTGTTTCTTCTTAATGTTGTATCTTCTTATTGTTGTTAACAAGGTTGAATAAGAACTTGTCTTACTACATTATGTTAATTGTTGTGTGAATGATGTTGTTATCATGAAGTTACGTTATCATGATTATCATTCCTTGTTGTTCCATATAGTCACCCTGTTGTCACTAAGATGTTGTAAGAACTAGTCTTAATACACTTAGTCGACTCAGGTGGTGGATGATTCTTGTTCCATGTTATCTTCTAATATGTGTTGAGTTGTAAACTAAGTGTTATAAGAACTTGTATTATTACAGTTACTTAACTCTGGTGTTGAATGTTATTATGAGGATATATTATCTTCATATCATTCATGTGTTTCGTTGTTGTTGTCATCATGTTCACCTGTGATTATCTCAATGTTTGTTCTTGTAGGAATAACTAAGTGTTGAAAGATATAATCTTACGACTATGTTATTCTATTGAGTTGATGAGTTATGAAATTATATTATCATATTCATCTTAATTGATCCTGTCATATCATAATCATACAAGCATGCATACAATGATAAATGATAATAAGTCAAGCAATATTATCTAATCAAAGTATAAGCAATATGTTAAACTAAAACTTTTAAATAAATAAGAATTAAGCATGTTTCTTAGCCCCGAGAGTTTAAAATCAGTTACGATTAGAAGAGGGGCGTATGAACTCACCTTGCTGTTGAAGTGGTTGACTTAGTTTAAACGAGGAATGCACGCGCTCTTTGTTGTACTTTGTTGTTGATTTCACGAGCCTGTATTGATTTCATGTTGTTTGTAACTTGTAAGTATTAATTTTAATTGATTTGTGTGCCTGTATGTGTTAGCCCTTAAGTTGGCTAACAATTGTGAGTCTCGGTCTTCATTCGGCCCATGTCTACCTATTGTTGATTCTAAGAATACTTCACCCAATTAGATTAAGGTTAGCATGCTTTGTCTATGACTTTAAATCCAACCGTAGATGACATTTTCATGTTTCAAGTGTTATAATTGTGTTAATTCCAAGAATTATACCACCTTTGTAGTAAAACCATTTATTTCCCATGCTTTAATACCCATGTCCTTATATCTTTGGTTATGTGGGCTGGTTAAGTTATCTTGTTGGGCCGAGACAATTCATGGGCCTAACGAGGTGGGTCATGGGCCGATTGATTTTTGTTTGGGCCGAGTTACTAGAGTGGGCCAATCAATCACTTTGGGTCAAATCAATATCATAGTTGAATCACATGGGCCAACACATATTATCTAAATCGGATTGATTAAAGCCCAATTGGTTGGATGTTAAATTTGGGATCCGGCAAACCCTAGGGTTCGTTAAGTAAAGGTTCGGCTGCTTCGCTAGACTTGGCTCCTGGTTCAGGTTCAACAAAACGAAGGCTCGTGGCATTTTGGTTCAGTGGATATGAAGGTTCGGTCACAGGTCAGCCCATAGCCCTAGGTTCGGCTAACCTTATGGTTCGTTTGGTGAGGTTCCAAAACCGGTTCAGAGTTTTGGTCGAACAAAGGGTTAAGAAAACCCTATTTTTCCGAACTTTCATGGCTCATTACCTCGTTTTTGGCTGGACAAAAGATCAGATCAGTTTTACTTCCTTGTAGAGGATGATTGTAGCTACGTGTGGACACCAAGATTGTCCGATATCATCCACAAACGAGTGAGATATGGAGATTTGAAGTTGAAATTCTAGTGAAAGAGAGTAGGTTCGGGAAATGAAGGTGTAGAGAGAGAGAGAGAGAGAGAGAGAAAATGAGTGTATTAAATGAAAGAGATGCACCATTTAGTCTTTATATACCCCGAGGGTGTTCGGGTTCGTTTCGGTTTCTCGTTTTTCGTCTCCGTTGCGTTTCCGGATTTTTACGCACATTTTTACGTCATTTAAATAAAAGAGTTTCTTTGATTAATTTTTGATGAGTTTCAAAATTGTAAAATGTAAAATATTATATTTTCTTAAATTATTATCGTTCGTTTCGTTTTCCGTTTTCGTTTCGTCTGAACGCGTCACCATCGCGCGTATACGTTCGAATCGTCACTCGAACGAACACGACGATGGTTTTGCTTTCTGATTCTTGTTTTCCACTTTCCAATCATCATTTCAGAACGTTAAACTCACATATATGTTTGTGTGAATCGTCACCCACGCAAACACACTGTCAGTTCATTACTCTAAAACAACAATGCAATTATGTTTTGAATTGTATTTCCTCACTAACGGACTCAACTAAACATCATGTTTTCACATTGTTTTCATACTGATTTGTCGGCCATCTAATTCCTGTCATCTATGGATATCAGATCGCAACCGACATGTTTTTCTTATTTACTTGTACACTGTTGTCTTTCTTGATATGTTGTCTTAACTGTACTTAGGTTTTCACCTAAATACAGACAACTATTGTTTATCGTGATCGTTGTACTTACAGTATTTAAGTTTTCACATAAATACGTACAACTGTTTCTTGTATTTTGAACTATGTTATCACAAACACTATTCATATAATGTATTTACACACCGTAAAATTTGAAAGTACACGTAAGGTACGGACTTTCCTGACGATCAGGTACTGGATGTCACAGTCTCCCTTTGTTAAAGAAATTTCGTCCCAAAATTTAAGCATCAATGTTGGGCTCTACTTCTACAACAAATGGGGATACTTTGTCTTTATGTTGTCCTCGCGCTCCCAGGTAAATTCTGGTCCACGCTTGGAGTTCCATCGAACCTTTACAATAGGGATACGGCTTCGTTTCAGTCTTTTGACTTCACGCTCCATAATCTCTACATGTTCTTCAATGAAATGTAATTGTTCATCAGCTTGTATCTCTTCCAACTGTATGATCAATGATTCATCAGCGAGACATCTCTTGAGGTTTGATACGTCAAATACATCGTGTACCCCGCTGAGTTCATCAGAGAGTTTGAGTATGTATGCCACAGGACCTATGCGTTGAGTTATCTCAAACGGTCAGACATACCTTGGTGCCAACTTGCCTTTAGCCCCAAAACGAACTACGCCTTTCCATGGGGACACTTTCAACATAACTCGGTCACTAACTTCAAATTCCAAAGGCTTTCGCCATTTGTCTGCGTAACTCTTCTGGCGGCTATGTGTTGCTTATAACCTTTGTTGTATCTGGCCAATCTTATCAGTAGTTTCCTGAATAAGTTCAGGCCCAGTGATTCTGTTGTCTCCCACTTCGGTCCAACAAATTGGTGACCGACATTTTCTACCATATAGTGCTTCAAACAGAGCACATCCGATGCTGCTGTGGTAGCTGTTGTTGTAGGAGAACTCTATGAGTGGTAAGTGTATATCCCAACTTCCACCGAAGTCTAGGATGCATGTTCTCAACTATCCTCCAGGGTTTGAATTGTTCGCCCGCGTTATCCATCCGTTTGTGGATGATAAGTGGTGCTGAAGTTTACACTTGTCCCTAGAGATTGTTGCAATGATTGCCAGAACCGCGATGTAAATCGACTGTCCCGGTCTGAAATAATAGACAATGGCACTCCGTGCCGCACTACTACTTCATCAACATAGAGTCTTGCTAGCTTTTCCATCTTGTAAGTTTCTCTGATCGGCAAGAAGTGTGCGGACGTGGTCAATCGATCAACGATGACCCAAACGGAATTGTGTTCACTGGAAGTGTGGGGTAGCTTGCTAATAAAATCCATACCTATCTGTTCCCACTTCCATTGTGGTATCTCTGGTTGTTCTAGCAAACCCGAAGGTTTCTGGTGTTCAGCTTTGACTTTGGCACATGTGATGCATTTGCCAACATAAGTGGCAACATCTTTCTTCATACCCGGCCACCAATAAAATGACCTAATATCTTGGTACATCTTATAGGCCCCAAGATGAACGGAATAACGTGGCTTGTGTGCCTCTTCAAGTATAAGTGTTCGAAGTTCATCTACTGTCGGGATCCAAACAAGATCCAGATAATAGATAACCCCATCTGGTTTTGTCTCAAAATGCTTCTCAGCTCCACAATCGAGCTCGCGTTTCAAATTGTCTCTTGCCAATGCTTCTTGTTGAGCTTGTATGATTTGTTCTCTGAAACTTGTTTGCACGGTCATTCCCATTGCTCGAACGCGCAAGGGTTTGACTCTTTCCTTCCGACTCAAAGCATCTGCAACCACATTTGCTTTTCCCGGATGGTATTTAATCACACAATCATAATCGTTCAGGAGCTCAACCCAACGTCTCTGTCTCATGTTAAGCTCCTTCTGATCAAATATGTGCTGTAGGCTCTTGTGATCTGTGTAGATTGTGCACTTGGTACCATACAGGTAGTGTCTCCAAATCTTTAAAACAAAGACAACAGCTCCCAGTTCTAATTCATGTGTTGTGTAATTCTTCTCGTGTATCTTCAGCTGTCGTGAGGCATAAGCAATGACTTTGTCTCGTTGCATTAAAACACATCCAAGTCCCTGATGGGAAGCGTCACAATACACCACAAAGTCATCATTGCCTTCTGGGAGTGTTAAGATAGGAGCAATGCACAATATTTGTTTCAATGTTTGGAATGCCTCCTCTTGTTTCTGTGTCCACACCAATGGTTCACTGTTCTGTGTGAGTTTGTTGAGAGGCAAGGCTATCTTTGAGAAATTCGAGATGCATCTCCTGTAATAACCTGCCAGTCCCAAAAATGATCTGATCTCTGTCGGTGTCGTGGGCACATCCTAGTTCTTGATTGCTTCAATCTTGGCAGGATTCACATGAATACCAATACTGTTAATCACGTGACCCAAAAACTGAACTTCCCTTAGCCAAAATTCGCACTTGGAGAATTTGGCATAGAGTCGTTCTTCCTTCAGGAGTTCCAAGACTGTTCTGAGATGTTGTTCATGTTCCTTATCGTTTCTTGAATGAATCAGTATATCATCAATAAAGACGATAACAAACTGATCTAAATACGGCTTGCACACCCGGTTCATTAAATCCATGAACACTGCCGGTGCGTTCGTCAATCCGAAAGGCATCACCATGAACTCGTAGTGACCGTATCGGTTATGAAAAGCCGTCTTTTGTATGTCTTCCTCTTGAATCCGGAGCTGGTGATAACCTGAACGCATGTCTATCTTTGAAAAGTACTGAGCTCCCTGTAATTGATCAAATAAATCATCAATCCTCGGTAACGGGTACCGAAGCTTAATGGTGAGTTTGTTGAGCTCTCTGTAATCAATGCACATCCTGAAAGATCTATCCTTCTTCTTAACAAAAAGAACTGGAGCTCCCCACGTGGAAAAGCTCGGTCGGATGAATCCTTTGTCGAGTAGCTCTTGTAATTGATTGGACAGCACATGCATTTCTGATGGTGCAAGTCTGTAACGAGACTTAGCTACAGGAGTCGCTCCCGGAATCAAATCAATTCGAAACTGCACCGATCTCTTGGGTGGCAGTCCCGGTAAGTCATCCGGAAACACGTCCGCATATTCTTTCACAACTGGTACATCTTGAATCTTGATTGCTTTCTTGTCTTTCTCTACCACGTGAGCTAAGAATGCGATACATTGTTTTCTGAGATACTTGCGAGCCTTCATGCACGATATTATCTTGACACTACGTTTCGCATGATCTCCATGAATTTCAAAAATCCTATTGTTCTCCACTGAAATGCGTACTAGCTTCTCGGAACAGATGAACTCAACTCGGTTAAGAGATAGGCAATCCATTCTGATGATGATATCGAAACTGCCCAGCTCCATCGGTATCAAATCGATGGAGAAAGTGTGATCGCCAAGTGTTAGTGGGCAATTCCTAAGTACGGTGTCTACTGTGATCTGTTTGCCGTTTGCTATGTCAATAGTATAAGGGGAGTCATAATTAAGATGGAATGCAAAGTCAGATGCGATAAAACTCTGATCCGTACCAGTGTCAAATAATATGGATGCATAATAGTCAGATAAAAGAAATGTACCCGTGATCACGTTCGGGTCTTGTCGAGCAGCAGCTGTTCCAATCTGAAAGGCTTGTCCTCTTGCTGTCGGAGCCCTTTGCTGATTCTTCTTGGGACAATCCCGAGAGAAGTGTCCAGGCTCACCACAATTGTAGCAAGACCTGTTATCAGCATCATCAGTAGTAGCTGCATTGTTGTTTCTGTTCGGAGCCCCCGTGCTCCTGCAATGGTTGGCCCAGTGACCAAACTTCCCACAGTTAGTGCATTGTTTGCACCGGGTGTTTGGTGCATGATGATATTGACAGGTGTTGCACAATGGTGCAGTGCCAGGGTAGGGCCTTTTGATCTGCAGTGGTGGTGGTTGGTTGATCATCGGTGTCTGGGTGTTCGCTGCAAAATTCTTGACCACCTTTTGTTTCTTCGCCGGCTGTTTATCCGGCTTCCTTGAAGTTCTAGCTTTTGTTGAGTTAGCTTCCTTGTTGAGTGCCCCGGAGGCAACCATCACATCAGTCAATGTTGCCGACAGTGTGACAGCCATCTCCATGGTAGTGGGATGGGCAGAAATCACATGCCATTGGATACAAGCCGGTAGTCCACCGACGTACCGCTCTATCCTTTTCTCCAGTGTTGGCACCACGTCCGGTGCCAACGCAGCCAACTCATGGAATCGGGTGGTGTAGGCCAGATGCCCAGCACCAATCATAACTAGGTTGAGCAGCTCAGTTTCAACCTTCTTGAGTTCGATCCTCAGGCAAAACTCTGCCCTCAGCATCGCCTTGAAATCATCGCAAGGCATGGACAGAGCCTCATCTCTACCCCTAGTCTGAACTTGACCGTTCCACCAAGTTAACGCCCTTTTGTTGAATGAACCAGCAGCATATCTTACTTTGTGCTGATCAGGACAGCCACAAATATCAAGAGTCGTTTCCATCTTCTTGATCTACTGGATCAATACGACGACACCCTCACTGCCACTGAAACTAGTTGGCTTGCATCCTACAAAATTCTTGTAGGAGTAGTCCTGATGCTGGCGGGTGTTTCCACTGCCTTCTCCAGATGAGTTGGCTATGTTGTTGCTGTTGTTGCTGTTAATTCTGTTCATCATCTCTGGGATTACACCCCTCAGTTGACTGGTCAGTAGTGTGGCCAGTGCAATGGTAGCGGGATCCAACTCATGGACTGGTGGTGGCGCAGGAGGAGGTGGAGGTGGTTGTGTAAGGGAGTCAGGTGGTGTCGGTGTCGAAGAGTGCGGTGCTGAATCATGTGGTGGTGGTGGCAGTAAAGCTGGTAGTCTTCTTGGCGGCATTCTGATAATAACCGTAAGAAAATCGGTTAGTATAGAGATCAGATGCAAAAGACACATGCAAATAGAATCCTATGTCATATGATATCTACATGAGGGTCCCTACGTTGTAGTCTAGGCCAAACCGTTTAAGTAATATGACCTATATTTCTCTATAACCATGGCTCTGATACCAATCTGTCACACCCCGAGCCGGCGGGCTGGATCGACTTTCCCGTCGGGCGGAAGGTTCCTAGGGCGTGATATCGTTGTGATCATCGAAATGATCAGCTTGTTTACATAGCACATGATAAATAAACGAGACATGCTAACATGACAATGAAATAGAATTACGAAGTTAAATTACATTGTTTCCTCATAATTTAACTAAGTAAATCTATCAAAAGAATCAATGAGTTTCTATCTTGTAACTGTACAAGATATACAAAAGATGATTCATTGTTTTGTCACCCAAAAGTGTGCAACACAAAAGGAAGCTAGGTCTTCTAAAAGTCCACTAGCTTAGTTCTTGAATATAGGCAACTACAGCTGTTCGTCACCTAAGAAAAACATGCATTTAAACAAAGTCAACACTAGGTTGGTGAGTTCATAAGTTTGATAATTGAAAACCTTGATTCATTCACATGCACAATCACAATAGCACACATGTTACTTGTAGTTTTTTTGATTCACCTGTTTACACAATGGCCTTTCTATAGTTATATTCACAAGTAATATCTCATCCTAGTAGTTATGCTTATATATAGGGCATATGTAGGGGAACAAGCCCTAGCCAACATCCCACCACATAACTAAAAGAACTCCACACTACTTGCAATACAACTATAGATATCCATTTCCCTTTCACCTGTTCATCCTGTTTGTTAATCACCTGTTGCATCATATGTAGAATAATATAATAAAAAGGGCTTTAGTTATCAAGCCTAAGTATAGATAAACCCATTGTGTATTAATGAGATTAGATTAAGTTAATCAGATCCTTGTTTCATTCTATTACTTGCGGGGTTAACGGTTAATCACTTTTAATAATATAAGAGTGTTAGTTAACCAATTGATATTTGTTCTAAACTTGAAGTGCATACAGCCTAAAAGGAATCCATTGTAATCCTCACATAATCAGAGTACAATGCATCCGATGTACCCCTACCACTTTGTATTACTATAGACCTCATCAAACTGTTACTAGAAATATGACATGAGAGAAAATAAATTCCTCAGTCTACTAGTCAACAAGAAGCGATGGATTAATTACAATATCACTGCAGATTAATATCACCATGTGTCGCTTTCCAGACCCTGACTTGAGTAGTCCTGTCACCGGTCATACGTTACCGGCCAATGATTGAGTACGATCAACATACTAGCCCTACAAGCTAGAGGTTTGTCAAACCTATGGTACCAATATGCTATTGTCGGTTTAGTCACCTCAAATTAACTGGTGAGCGATTTGTGAAGGGACTTACAATGATCAACTTGAATATATGGCACATGATTGAAATGATATAATGTAGACAGTTCAATAGTAATCAATTGTGTTTTGTTCATCAGTGTTGTTGTTTGTTCTCAATGTTGTATGTTCTCATTGTTGTTAACAAGGTTGAATAAGAACTTGTCTTATTACATTATGTTAATTGTTGTGTGAATGATGTTGTTATCTTGAAGTTACGTTATCATGATTATCATTCCTTGTTGTTCCATATAATCACCCTGTTGTCACTAAGATGTTGTAAGAACTATTCTTAATACACTTAGTCGACTCAAGTGATGGATGATTCTTGTTCCATGTTATCTTGTAATCTGTGTTGACTTGTAAACTAAGTGTTATAAGAACTTGTCTTATTACATTTACTTAACTATGGTGTTGAATGTTATTATGTGGATATATTATCTTCAAATCATTCATGTGTTTTGTTGTTCTTGTCATCATGTTCACCTGTGATTATCTCAATGTTTGTTCTTGTAAGAATAACTAAGTGTTTTAAGATATAATCTTACGAGTATGTTATTCTATTGTGATTATCTCAATGTTTGTTCTTGTAAGAATAACTAAGTGTTTTAAGATATAATCATACGACTATGTTATTCTATTGTGTTGATGAGTTACGAAATTATATTATCATATTCATCTTAATTGATCCTGTGATATCATGATCATACAAGCATGCATACAATGATAAATGATAATAAGTCAAGCAATATTATCTAATCAAAGTATAAGCAATATGTTAAACTAAAACTTTTAAATAAATAAGAGTTAAGCATGTTTCTCAGCCCCGAGAGTTTAAAATCAGTTACGATTAGAAGAGGGGCGTATGAACTCACCTTGCTGTTGAAGTGGTTGACTTAGTTTAAACGAGGAATGCACGCGCTCTTTGTTGTACTTTGTTGTTGATTTCACGATCCTGTATTGATTTCATGTCGTTTGTAACTTGTAAAGTATTAATTGTAATTGATTTGTGTGCGTGTATGTGTTTGCCCTTAAGTTGGCTAACACTTGTGAGTCTCGGTCTTCATTCGGCCCATGTTTACTTATTGTTGATTCTAAGGATACTTCTCCCAGTTAGATTAAGGTTAGCATGCTTTGTCTATGACTTTAAATCCAACCGTAGATGACATTTTCATGTTTTAAGTGTTATAATTGTATTAATTCCTAGAATTACACCACCTTTGTAGTAAAACATTTATTTCCCATGCATTAATACCCATGTCCTTATATCTTTGGTTATGTGGGCCGGTTAAGTTATCTTGTTGGGCCAAGACAATTCGTGGGCCTAACGAGGTGGGTCATGGGCCGATTGATTTTTGTTTGGGCTGAGTTACTAGAGTGGGCCAATCAATCACTTTGGGTCAAATCAATATCATAGTAGAATCACATGGGTCGACACATGTTATCTAAATCGGATTGATTAAAGCCCAATTGGTTGGATGTTAAATTTTGGATCCGGTGAACCCTAGGGTTCTTTCGGTAAAGGTTCGGCTGCTTTGCTAGACTTGGCTCCTGGTTCAGGTTCAACAAAATGAAGGCTCATGGCATTTTGGTTCAGTGGATATGAAGGTTTGGTCGTAGGTCAGCCCATAGCCCTAGGTTTGGCGAACCTTAAGGTTCGTTTGGTGTGGTTCCTAAACCGGTTCAGAGTTTTGGTCGAACAAAGGGTTAAGAAAACCCTATTTTTCCGAACTTTCATGGCTCATTACCTCGTTTTTGGCTGGACGAAACCTCAGATCGGTTGTACTTCCTTGTACAGGATGATTGTAGTTACGTGTGGACACCAAGAACATCCGATTTCGTCCACAAACGAGTGAGATATGGAGATTTGAAGTTGAAATTCTAGTGAGAGAGAGTAGGTTCGGGAAATGAAGGTGTAGAGAGAGCGAATGAGTGTCTTAAATGAAAGAGATGCATCATTTACTCTTTATATACCCCAAGGGCGCGTCACCATCGCGCGTATTCGTTCGAATCGTCACTCGAACGAACACGACGATGGTTTTGTTTTATGATTCTTGTTTTCTACTTTCCAGTCATCATTTCAGAACGTTAAAGTCACAAATATGTTTGTGTGAATCATCACCCACGCAAACACACTGTCAGTTCATTATTCTGAAACAACACTGCAATTATGTTTTGAATTGTATTTCCTCACTAATGGACTCAACTAAACATCATGTTTTCAAATTGTTTTCGTACTGATTTGTTGGCCATCTAATTCCTGTCATCTATGGATATCAGATCGCAACCGACATGTTCTTGTTATTTACTTGTACACTGTTGTCTTTTATGATACGTTGTCTTTACTGTACTTAGGTTTTCACCAAAATACTGATAACTATTGTTTATCATGATCGTTGTACTTACAGTATTTAAGTTTTCACATAAATACGTACAACTGTTTCTTGTATTTTTAATTCTGTTATCACAAACACTATTCATATAATGTATTTACACACCGTAAAATGTGAAAGTACACATACCGTACGGACTTGCTGGATGATCAGGTACTGGATATCACAATGACCATTCACACGAATGAGTCATGCTAATGAGTATTCACATGAATGACTCATGCTAATGACCATTCACACGAATGACTCATGCTAATGACCATTCACACGAATGACTCATGCTAATGACCATTCACACGAATGACTCATGCTAATGACCATTCACACGAATGACTCATGCTAATGACCATTCACACGAATGACTCTTGCTAATGAGTATTCGTAAGAATGAGTCATGCGAATAAGTATTCATATGAATGAGTGGCTCCTTTTTAAGAGCCATTCGCCCGAAATGGGTTTCAGCCACGGCAGACAGTGATTTGGAGTTTTAGTCGAATAAATGGTCGTTTTGAGTGGATATATGTGCGAAAACTGGTATAGAAGGTGTATGGGTCGAAAAGGGTATGTTTAAAGCCAGCTAAAGCCACGGTTTTCGTTGGGTTTGTAGAAAACCATAAAATCTGAACCTTCTCTCTAAGATTCCAGCAAATCGAGTTCAAGATGGAGTAGATCCTTTGTACCACGAGCTTCCTTTCGTCGTGTGGATCTTTTTGACACCTTGTTTGCACGATTTGATGATGATTCGAGTAGGTAACTTGTTGATTTTGTGATGAAATGTTAGAGAGAGACAGCTTGGATGGTTCTAGAGAGAGAGGGTGAAAATGGCTGCATACAATGTGTGGTAGATGAAGAATTAAGGGTTTTTATACCCCGGGCGGTTCCGGGTTCATTCGGTTTTCTGGTTTAACATTCATGTCGCGTATTGTAACGTAACGCGTATTTTTCGTAACTTTAAAGTCATTGTTGCCTTCTGGAAGTGTTAAGATTGGAGCATAGCACAACCTTTGTTTTAAGGTTTGAAATACCTCTTCTTGTTTCAGTGTCCACATGAATGGTTCACTCTTCTGGGTTAGCTTTGTGAGTGGCAAGGCTATCTTGGAGAAATTCGGAATGAATCTAACCAGCCAGACCTAGAAATGATCTAATCTTGGTAGGTGTTGTTGACACGTCCCAGTTCTTAATTGCCTCGATCTTGGTAGGAGCCACATGAATACCATGACTATTAATCACGTGACCCAAGAACTGAACTTCTCTTAACCACAATTCACACTCGGATAATTTGGCATAGAGTTGTTCATTCTTTAGGATTTCCAAGATAGATTTGAGATGTTGCTCGTGTTCCTTCTCACTCTTTGAATAGATCAGTATATCATCAATAAAGACGATAATGAATTGATCTAGGTATGGCTTGCACACCCGGTTCATAAGATCTATGAACACTGCCTATCTTTGAGAAATAATGAGCTCCCTGTAATTGATTAAACAGATCATGAATCCTCGGTAACGGTTATTGATTATTGATGGTGAGCTTGTTGAGCTCTCTGCAGTCAATGCATATCCTGAAGGATCCATCTTATTTCTTGACAAACATGACCAGAACTCCCTATGGTGAAAAACTCGGTCTGATGAACCCTTTGTCTAATAACTCTTGTAATTGATTGGACAGTTCCTGCATTTCTGATGGCGCAAGCCTATAAGGAGACTTAGCCACAGGAACCGCTCCTGGAACCAAATCGATACGGAATTGCACAGATCGCTCATGCGGCAATCCCGGTAAATCATCCGGAAATACTTCCACAAAGTCTTTCACAACCGGTACATCTTGAATCTTGATTGTCTTCTTGTCTTTCTCCACTACGTGAGTGAGGAATGCAACAAACTGTTTCCTTAAGCATTTGCGCGCCTTCATGCATGATATTAATTTGACACTACGATTTGCCTGATCTCCATGAATCTCCAACACATGAATGTTTTCCACTAGAATATGTAATATCTTTTCGGAATAGATCCTATTAAGGGATAACCAATCCATCACGACAATGATATCGAAACTACCCAGTTTCATCGGTATCAAATTGATGGAAAATGTGTGATCATTGAGTGTTAGTGGGCGGTTCCTAAGTATTGTGCTAACTGTTATCTGCTTGCCATTTGCTACCTCTCTTATATAAGGGGAGTCCAAAGATTCCTCCACGTGACTGCTTGCCAGTGTAAAACAATATCGATGCATAAAATTCAGATAAGAGAAATGTACCAGTTACCACATTCGGGTCTTGTCTTGTAGTAGCTACTCTAATTTTAAAGGCCCGTCCTTTAGCTACCGGAGCCGTTTGTGGAATTCTCTTGGGGAAATCCCTCATGAAATGTCCAGGTTCGCCACAGTTGTAGCAAGACCTGTTGTAAGTAGCAGCAGCCATCACTACTGCATTGTTGTTCCCGTTCTAGTGAGTTGAATTTTTGTAGTGAATCACCTAGTGACCCAATTTTCCACACCCAGTGCATTTCCTACACGGGATCCCAAGATGATGGTGAAACTGACAGTTGTTGCATTGAGGAGCCGTGCCAGTATACAACTTCTTGATCTGCAGTGGTGGTATACACTTTCTGTTTTATAGAGCAAACTTTTCCACAATTATAAGTGGTGGATTACCACAGTTATAAATGGTTGTATTACAACAATTATCCGGGGTGCTATAATTTTTAACTTACTATTACTCACATCTGATTAGGAAGTGAGAGTAAGTCTGACACGTAGTTCTATTCCAATTGTTCTACACGATTGAATTGACCACATTCTAGCCACCACAAAGGCAAACCACGATGTCCTTAATTCATTCATATTCCTTAGTTTTTCCCAAGACCTCACAACTATCTGCCACCAGCTTGTGAAACGAGAGAGGTTAGTCTCTCAGTCTACCGATCCACAGAATAGAAGTGGTGAGATAATTAGCAGACACTATCATACTCTTATCACCCGTGTCATAAATGATAGAGTTGGAATAGGCTGGCTAAAAATCAAAAGAGTTCTTATAGTCCTCATTCCAAAATCATCAACTCATCACTTCATGTTCATCAATTTCATAGGAATCTCATACAGATAACACACATGTTTTAATAGGAATAACAGATCTAATCACTTAGAATTTACTGAAATATTCCCACAAAAATAAAAGTTATAATTTCCTTCAAATTAATAAAATATTTTAAAATCTGAGTTGTTAACTGAGTTCGTGTAATGAAAATGACTCATTCTTGTGATATTCTTAAGAATGACTCATTTGACTCATGCTAATGGCCATTCATACGAATGAGTCATGCGAATGAGTATTCATACCAGTGAGTCATGTTAATGACCATCCACACGAATGACTCATGCTAATGAGTATTCATACGAATGAGTCATGTGAATAAGTATTTATACGAATGACTCATGCTAATGACCATTCACATGAATGACTCCTGCTAATGACGATTCATACGAATGACTCATGCTAATCACCATTCATACGAATGACTCATGCTAATGAGTATTCATACGAATGAGTGGCTCATTCTTACGAGCCAGTCACCCAAAACTGGTTTCAGCCTTGGCAGACGTCGTTTTCGAGTTTTAGTCGAATAAATGGTCATTTTGAGTGGATATATGTGCGAAAACTCGTTTAGAAGGTGTATGGGTCGAAAATGGTGTGTTTAAAACCGGCTAAAACTCGTTTAGAAGGTTATGGGTCGAAAAGGTGTAAGGTTGAAACTCCTAATAAATTTCTCAAATTGCTTTTTCTTATTTTATTGTTTCGAAAACGTTTATTTTTAACGTTTCGTCAGATCGTATCACCTTCGCGCATATTCGTTCGAGTCATCACCCGAACGAACACGACGATGGCTTTACTTTCTGATTGTGTTATCTACATTTCAAATATCATTCAGAACGTTAAACCCACAGATTTGTTTGTGTGAATCGTCACCCCCACAAACACACTGTTAGTTTAGCATTCGTAAATGATACTGAAACATTGTTTTGAATTAGACCTTCTCTCTAACGGACTCAACTAAACTTACCTATTTGCACATAGTTATACTGTTTTCTCATTGTTTTTCACACAAAAATTATCAACCATCTGATTTCTGTTATTTTTGGAAATCAGATCGCAACCGATATGTTTTTGTCATTTGTTCTCTCACTTGTTCTTTCTCATGATTTGTTGCATTTTTGTGTTTCGATTTTCATCGAAATACATACAACTATCATCTGTTTTATAGCTCTGTTGTCTTACAATTGTTAAACATAGTTTTTCACACATATTCATTCTCACATACTTATTCGCACATAGTTATTTGCACATAGTCATTGTGAAATTAAACATACCGTACGGATTGCCGGATGATCTGGTACTAGTTGTCCCAATAACATAAGTAATGGTAGTCCTTTATGGTTTCAAAGATCTAAGATTTTACTCAATCTTAATCACTTATTGTATTCCCAAATGTAGAGTTTACTGTCTTTCACTTCTAGATTAGAAGTGAAAGTCAACTCATTGTATGCCTTTATCCCAATTGATGAATAAAGTATAAATAGGACCACATTGTGGTCAACACGAAGTCAAACCACAATTCACTTGTATTCACAACGATTTGTCACTAACTAATGACATGAGTGATATCAGTCGACTCAGTCTTGTAGTTTATAAATCAGATGTGGTAGAATTATTAGAAGTTTCTGTTTGATTAATATCACTCATGTGGCCGCTTACCAAACCTGATTGTTGCCGTCCTGTTACCAGTCATACGATACCGGGAAAATGTCATTTATGATACACATAACGTACCGACCTCACTCACTGGAAGTTTGTCAAACTTATGGTACCACTACGTTACCGTTGGCCTAGCCGCTGCCACTTAATGGTAAACAAAGTATGATAAAAGACTTAGTGCAGTTGAATCTCAATTGTCACATGATCACAATGATATAATACAAGCAGTCTTACTAATAATCAAATGTAGCTTTATGTTGTCATCTCATAGGTATATGTCATCATCCCCATGTTATAAGTATTTTGTCATCTCAATCCCATTGATATCTTGAAAGCATTTAGTGTTATCATTAACATTGTCTTACTTGTTTTTGGTATCCTCCAATCATTGTTATCTAATCATGATAAATCACGTAGATATAAACATTGATTTAAACATAAATAGATATAAATGCATTAACAAAGGTGAAACCTTTGTTACATCTTTGTTATGAATAATGAAATAATGAACCAAAGCCTTTGTAAAGGTTTAGTAGTCCCGCATTTGGAAATCAAAAAGATTAGAAAAGGAGCAAATGAACTCACCTTGGTGTTGTGTTGGTTGACTATCAACAAGAATGCACGAGATCTTTGATGTTGTATTGTATTCAAAGCCCTGCCATTGATTTATTTGATGTTCACAACTTGTAAGTATAGGTTTAGGTTATTAATAACCCTATTGGTAATTTAACTTGTTATACTCTTCGTTCATTACCTTGACTTTAACATAAGACATTACATTCATGGTAGGTTTTGAAACCATTGGGACTTTCATAAGTTATAAACTTATAAAAATAATAAGATATGTTTGTTTCTCAAAAGGTTTTGGTTATTAGTTTGAAACTAACTAAATAAGGTTAACCAAGTTATTTATGATGTATTATTATTCCTTCAATTTGTGAAAGTGTTTTATCAAAACCATAATTAGTTTGCAAGAAAATGTTACTTTTAATGTACTTAGATTTGGTTAGAGCCTAGCTGCCCCAATGCTATGAGATGTTATAATTGTAATGGAATTGGACATCCGTCCAAGAATTGTAGACAACCAAGGGCAAATGCATTGGGTTCTAGAAAGAAAGACGACAAGAGGAATGAAAAGCAGAAAGCTATGGTGATAAAGCGATGTATGCGCCGAAGATCATTTCAATGATCAATGATAATGATTTGATGAGGCGAGGGTGTGGTGTATTATGACCTTTATTTTAGAGTTTATTTTAGGGGAGAGAATTTTGCAACTGTCTCTAGTGAAAAATGAACTGTAATATTTTAGCTAATTGAGAGACACTCAAGAGATTAGACTTGAGGTTCTCAACTAAGCTTACATCATTAAAGTGCAATTTTCCACTTGAGACAGAGTAAGACCCAACTATCCAATCCTTTGCATCATTTCCAAAGAGACATATCCTCTATTTTTTGTAGTGAAGTTATTAAGAATAGATATGCATCCAGTCATATGCCTAGAGCCTCCACTATCCACGTACCATAAATTATTCAAGCATGAAGAAACTCTCTACATATATGATTAAATGCAATAGGTTAGATATAGGTCTATGATTTATTTAGAGTAAGGAAGAGAATTTAAAACTTAGTTAGTTTATTTGTGTACGTTATTCATCAATTGTTGCATCATCATGATCAACTGTTGTTGAGTTTGACTTAACACATCAATTTGTGAGATAACAGAAGGTGTGTTGACATCAACTGATGAATAGCATGCAAGGGTAACTGCTGGAGTGTGAAAGGAAGAAAGTCCAATAGATGAAGGTATAGGGATATGTGTAAGAGGTAGTGGGGTATGAAAGGAAAGGTGTTGCACAATTCTTATTGGACTAATGACCTTAGCTTTATTTCTTTTCATGACCTTTTTCACCTTTCTACGAGGTGTACTTTTGAAGTTGAGGCTTTTTCAACTATTATCTTGTTTCTAAGTTTTTCAAGTGGCGTTTTCGACCAACACTCCTGAATGGTTTGATTATACTCGAAACACTTGGTGCAAGCTAGAAATAATGCAAAATAGTTAGGAATGAAGGGTTTGTTTGCTTTCATTAAAGGATAAGGAGGATGAGGGTGAGAAGGAGGAAACTTTATATTAACCATAGGTTGCTTCTCATGGAGTATAACATCCTTAGAGACATAAATTTTTTCATTAAGTTATGTATCTTGAGAAATTGAGGATATGTTCATCAATTGAACAATCTTCATTAATTCTAAAGAAGCTTTCATGTTAGCCTCTTCTGATGAATCTTCATCAGATACATCTAAATTTGTATTAGTAGGATATACAAATGTTGTTCAAGTTCTAGGTTTTGTTCTTACAACAATATATTTGCCTTGTTTATGTTGGCAAATGCTACAATGCAAGACTCTAAACATAGTTTTTCAATAAGAGCAGGATAAACCTGAGCAGCATTGGATGAAGACTCCGCAATAGATGGAGCAGGAGAGTCAGTAGGTTCAAAAATGGCCATGGGTGCAAAGTTTGAAGGCTCATTGACTAGGATAGCACGAACAACCTCATATGGTATACTACTCTAGTCCACGTATTCTTGTAAAAATAGAGCAGGCTGACAAGGTTGAGAATTTGGAAGACTTGTGCCTGGAATTGTTGCTTGAGGAGAAGGAAGAGCTACAAACTAAACAGAAGTAGTAGCATGCATCAGTCGATAAAAGCTGTCGTTAAGAAGTTGTACATATTGTGCAGTCATTTGAGGGGAAGTCTAGACAATATGAGCTGTGGCCTGGTTAGTGTTGTGCTTATGGAAGTGATTTGAAGAAGAGGAAGATTTTGAGGAAGGAGAAGAGTGACTATTGGGAGCATTTATGCATTTTTTAGCAAATTTTCCAAAACCATGGAATCTGTGGCATTTGACCTTTGCTTTATTGAGACCAACTTTGGTCTTACTATGAATTCTTGGGAATTTTCTTCCTGTTCTCTTATAGAAGTTATTGTTCTGATACTTAGGAGGACAAGCTGGTTCAAAATGTCCATCTCCTCTAACTCATCACTAGGTATGTGATTAAGGTCATCCATGATAAAACATAAGTTGTTTGGGGTAAATGAAGAATCCTCACAAGAGGACATCATGGCTGAGATGCCAGTACTGATATCAATGTGTTCATCATAACCTTGATCAGAAATCTCAGAGTTATGAGTGTGAGTAAGAGGAGCATTGTTCCCTTGGACATACTCATTTGTTGCTTTTCAAGACTTTATTAATTTTCTCTTTTGGTCAATCTTTCGCTAAAATTGGAGCAGCATACCATGGAGTTGGGTAAGTGAGTGATTGCCAAAGTCTGGTGAGGATGTCACGAAAATGGAGTATGTTTTCCACTTGTCTGGTATAGATCTTAGGAAACGGTTGAGGACAGAGATAGTAGGATGCTCTTGTCCTGTATGTGTAATTCACTCAAGAGAGAGGTGAACCTTTCAAACTATTGAGTCAGTGACTTCCCATTTAATTGGGAGAAAGTTTCATATTTTTTATATAATATATCACTTGTATTAACCACAACATCAGTAGTTCCTCCAAACTATTCTTTCAAGGCATCCCATAGATCTTTAGTAGATTCATGGTGGAGGAGACCACTTAGACTGTGCCGACACCTGAAAAGACTAATTAGATATTTGCTGAGTAGATCTCATTTGGGAGTGCCATGGCTAACTAAGCATGAGCTTTAGCATCGAGCTCAAGTTTTAAATAATCTTCTTTGGTATCCTTTTGAGGGTCGTTAGGCACAAAGTTCCCTGTTTTAGTGACCAAGACCATGGATTTGTGAGGTTTGATTATTACTGATCTCCAAAAAATGTATGGTTATTGGATAAGAATTTGATCATTCTCTTTTGACATAAATTATACTTGTAACGAACTAGAATAGGAGGCTTACTAGCAGATCCAGTATTATGAGACTTGAGATTGAACTATTCTGCCTTTTTTCGGTTTTGAACAAGAAGGGATAGTCAATAGAGAAAATGATGTCTGATGTTTGTTAAACAGAATAATTTTCAATATGAGTTTGAATTCAAAATCAAACACTGTAGGCAGAGAAAAAGGCATGCAAAGAAGAAAATTTTTTAAGAAGAAAGAGTTTTTAAGAAGAACGAACGCACAATAGAATATCAATATGAGCTTTCACTGTTAGAGTTGACGGTTAAATCGGAATTTGAAGAACAAGGCTCTTGATACCAATTGTTGGATTGAGTTCCCTACTGGTTTAGGTTATGAAAGACGAATATGTATTGGATTTTTAGACTCTTAGTAAAAAGCACAAGAAAGAACTCCATCTCAAGTTATTAATTCGGTATATTTCTTGTTAACTAAGTTAGTAATACATACATACATACATACATACATACATACATACATACATACATACATACATACATACATACATACATACATACATACATACATACATACATACATACATACATACATGCATACATACATACATACATACATACATACATACATACATACATACATACATACATACATACATACATACATACATACATACATACAAATTAATATAACAAGGGGAAATAATATAAAGAATTTTGGGATAAATCAATCCATGTATTATAGAGAATGTTGGGATATAAATACCTAACATTAGTACAAGCTTTGACTGAAATATTAAAACGAAAGATTGACAATTAAAGACAATTGTTATAGACACTGAAACAAGACAAGTACATAACAGTGGAACAAAGTCAACAACAATGAAAAGAATAAATTCTAAGGCTATAGTCTTTAGTGGTTCTTCCGTCTTTAGTCTTTAGTGTGTTGGAAAATAAGGACTGATGAGCAAAACCACTGAAGACAAACAACTGAATAAAACCGCTGATTGACCAACCTCGGATACTTTTTTCCTTCCACTGTATCTCAACAACGGATTGCAACAGCGGATCCCAAAACAACGGATCCAATAACCACTGATCAAGCAACAGTGAATCATGTAGCTGATGACAACCATGTAACAAGACCTGGAGACAACAACGGATTCAACAAATCGCGGAATGGCTTCCGCGGTTCAATCACTGAAGACACAACAGCCGATCACAACCGCGGAAAACCACTGAATACTTAGGTTTCCGTAATTGTTGACTTTTGCATCAGTTGTTGTACATTTTTTATTTTGTTTTCGTACCTGTAATTTTGCCGGATTTTTGTCTTATTCTTCTTTGTCCAATAATATTAAATGTTGGGTATTTATACCCCAACATTCCTTTAATTATTTGAATTGAGTTCCCCAAAATTCTGTGTGTTACTATTCGGTCTTTTCTTTTTCTAGCAACACAAAACAACCGAAAATAACTAAGTGTTCAACTTTAGAGGGAGCAAATACCAAGGCTTTGACCGTGAGTCTAAAGTACTTGTTTCTAGTTAAATAGCTCCTAGTAGGTTCAACAATTGGTGTCAGAGCTTCGTTCTTTAGTTTTTGTTTAACCATCAAGTCTAAAATTCAAAGCTCTCTCTGATATTTGGTTGTTTAGTTTTTTTTTCCTCTAAAAATGTGTTTGCTTTCTACTTCATTTGGTTTCAAGTTCTGTAGGTGCTTGGATGTGAACTAAACTTTGTTCAAAGCCACTCAAACAAACAACTTTGAGAAATCATCTTTCTATTGATTTACTCATATCGTTTATAACCTAAATAAAGAAAAATTCACACTAGATCCCCACAACATTGGCTCTGCTACTAAACAACCAATACTGGTAAGGCACTAGTATAACATATGGCAGAGAAGGATGTTGCACTTTCTCTCTAACAATCACACTGGTTATTGTAAATCTGTGAAGTTCCGACCGCACAAACCCGTGGTCTTGGACACAAAGACTGGAGAGTCTATTCCCAAGGACCCTCGAAATTACACAGAAGAAGATTTCCAGAAGTTGGAGTTTGATGCGAAGGCACATGCTAAATTAGCCATGGCTCTCCATAATGAAATGTATTTTGGACTTCTTCACCATGAGTCCGCTAAGGACTTGTGGGATGCTCTAAAAGAGCAGTTCAGGGGGACCGATGATGTTTACCAATTCCAGGGAGATATTGGCTCAATAATATGAGACCTTTATCCAACTAAATAATGAGTCACTGACTCAGCAGTTTGAAATGTTCACATCTCTCTTAAGTCAACTAAAACTTGTGGGTCAAGTGTACCCAACCATCTCTATCGTCAACCACTTCTTAAGATCTCTCCCAGACAAATGGGAAACATATTCTATTGTTATGAGATTTTCTCCAGACTTTGGAAACCTCTAACTTACCCAACTCCATGCTAAGTTGCTCACTTTTGAGCGAGAGATTGACTAGAAAAGGAAATTAATCAAGTCTGGTAAATCAACAGAGGAGTATGTTCAACGGAACACTGCTCTTCTTAATCATAACTCAGAGATTACTGATCAGGGTTATGATGGACATATTGACATAACCACCGGCATCATTTCTTCTCCTTCATGTGATGACCCCTCCTTCATCCATGACCAACTGTGTTTTATCATGGATGATCTCAATCAAATTCCAAGTGATGACTTGGAAGAGATGGATAAGTTACATCAACTTGCCCTTTTAAGTATGAGAACTAATAAGTTCTATAAAAGGACAGGAAGAAAATTTCCTGGTATCCATGGGACAACCAAAATTGGTCTGAATAAAGCACAGGTCCAGTGCTACGGATTTCATGGCACATGACACTTTGCAAGGGAATGCACAAATTTTCCCAAGAACACCTCCTCACCCTATGTGACATTTACAAATACTCATTCTTCTACAGCACCTTAATCTTCATCTTCTTCTCACTTTCAAAAACAAAATAACACTTAGGCCACTACTCATATTGTATAAAGCTCTCTTTCTCCCAATGTGCATTATATACAAGCTACTAATGGCAACATGTACCAGCTTACTCCTACTCCACTATAGATCATTTCATCCTCTTCCTCTCAAATAAGCACACCAGGCCCAGCTGTCCAATCTTCACAACCAAACCAACAAACTCTCTTTACACAAGAGTATGTATACTAGAGTAGCATGCCTGCTGATGTAGGTTATACTCACATCACTTCTGAGACAACAGAATTTGCACTAATGGCTATTGGTGAGAACTCAACCTCCTATGACTAACCTGAAGCTGAATCTCCTGATGCTCAGGTATCTACCTTTACCCTATAAAAGCTATGCACCCTTGCATTGAGACATTTGCCGAAATAAAGAAGGCCAATGTTTTGCTATAGCAACAAAACAAAGAACTTGAGCAACTGTTGGCCAATAAAAACCTAGAAGTAGAAAAGTTAATAAAAAATAAAGATGGTCAGATTTATGTCCTAAAAACTGAAAAAGCTAACCTACAAGCATTATTTGATCTTCAACATGAGAAATATTCTACTTGTAGAGATTTGGCTCAAACTAAGGTTAGCTGTGAAAAGTGGGTTGAGTCCTGCAAAGGATTCAAAATGCTTCTAAGCAAGCAAGTTCACATCAAAGCTAAGTTTCAAATTGAGTATAACCACACTAGTCCACCAGAGGATGATGCCCCAGTTGATAATATTGTTGAAGAAACTGTTCCCGAACCTCTCTCTCACACTTTTCTTCAAGACGAAATCCCTTCAATAAAGAACTCACCTCCAAGGGTGTATCAGTCTGGACAATTTCCAAAGTTTGTATACCCTACTAATGCAAACCCAGGAAAGCCATATGAAGTACACTTGGATAATGTGCATATAAATAAATCTTCTGAACAGATTGAGGCTGCTCCTTATATGAGCTCTACTAAAAGTTCCAAAGATACAAAACATAAGGAAACCACTATTGATCCAAAGGCCTCTCTTTACAAAGGAAAAAGGCCTATGGTTGATATCCAGTTTCCTCATTCACATCCTCATCCTCCATACCCAATAATGAATGGCAATAAACCCTTCATTCAAAACTTTTCATCATTATCTCCTGCCTACTTAAAGTGCTTCAAATACAACCATTGTATTGAGAACCGCAGGACAAAAACTCCCCTTGAGAAAATAAGAGATAAGTTGAAAGTGGAACATGCCTCTTCATCTAAAGGAGACCCCCTAATAAAGTGAAGAAGGCCAAGAAAGCATGTAGACAAGGTGCTAACCACACAATAAGACCAAAAGCTCATTCTTCTTTCTTTTCACCTCCTCCCTTGGCTACACTTCCGAGGCCATCAATCCTTGGTACTCCACACTCTTACCCTATGGTGAATCTTGTTCCTTACTCACATGCTGTAGTGAATCCTCCTTCTGTGGATTCGCATATCAACATTTTGCACCAAAATCAGCAACAACTAATTCAAATGATACAGAAGTTCATGAATAATGTGCAGCAAAACAAATAAACTCTCAAACTGAAGTCCTTCATCAACTGGGATATCACGAGTCTTAGAAAGGAAGCTAAAGTCCTTTCTAAAAGAATAAAGGAGGCCATCAAAAAGTAGAAGACCATTGAGCAAAGGAAAAGAATAAAACACATCCTCATTCAAAATCAGTGGGATCCAAGGAACACAATCATGAGATGGAAAGATGGCATATTGTTTGATGAATGGTCCAAATTCAAAAGGGTCAATAGTGATCATCTTGAGCTCTAAAAAGAAGCCACGTCACCGTCTCCCACTGTGGTGTCTATGCTTAAGGATGCTGACCTAAAAACAATGGTTGATTAGTTGTTGAGTGCACCTCTGGGAATGCCGTTTATTGAGTTTGAAGAATCATCTTCTACATTCAAGTTTAAGCCCTGGTTGAAATAGAAAAGGAATTTCTGATCATTCACTGGCCTACAGGATCTCCTCCTATTCTCCCCATGGCACCTTCTCCTAAATCTCAACCTCTTCAGATCACCCATTCTGGTGTCAGAATAAAGAGATGGTTCTTTGACTCTGCTACCAAAACTATGATCATTGAAAGATTCAATGGTTCAAGGGCCTTCTTCACGGATTGGGATGCAATCCTTAGGCTCCCCAAGAATGATCTAAAAGATTTGCAGCATATGATCTTGTAGAATGCTGACACAAAATATGAAGTCCTGAAGTATGTGCGGACTCTTAGAGATCAAATTGGTTTGGCTCTAAAGCAAAAATAAATGATTTTGGCTTCATCAGTCGAGAGGGAGATTGTTGGAAAATAAGGACTGATGAGCAAAACCACTAAAGCCAAACAACTGATTAAAACCGCGGATTGACCAATCGTGAATACTTTCTTCCTGCCAGTGTATCTCAACAACGGATTGCATCAGCGGATCCCAAAACACGGATCCAATAACCACTGATTAAGAAACAACGGATCATGTAGCTTATGACAACCACAGAACAGGACCTGAAGATAACAGCGGATTCAACAAACTGCGAAATGGCTTCCGTGGTTCAACCACAGAAGACACAACGACTGATCACAACCGCGGAAAACCACTGAAGACTTAGGTTTCTGTCGTTGTTGACTTTTGCATCAGTTGTTGTACATTTTTGTTTTGTTTCAGTACCTGTAATTTTGTCAGCTGTTTGTCTTATTATTCTTTTTCCTATAACATTGAACATTGGGTATTTCTACCCCAGCATTCCGTGAATTATTTGAATTGAATTCCGCAAAATTTTATGTGTTACTATTCTGTCTTTTCCTTTTCTAGAAAACACAAAACAGCCGAAAATAACTAAGTGTTAAACTTTAGAGGAAGCAAACACTAAGGCGTTGACTGTGAGTCTAAAGTCCTTTTTCCTAGTTAAATAGCTCATACTAGGTTCAACACCGTGGTTGTAGTCCATTATTTGGTTCAGTGTCTTCTCTAGGGTTATTATTATGAGCTTCCGTAGTTGTCTTCCAAGGTTGAAAGAAGCAATGGTTGTGCTCCATGGTTGAGGTCAGTGGCATTTATGGGCTCGTCCGCTGTTGTCTTTTGCTGTTAAGTTCAATGGATTCAGGGTTAGGCTTTAGGGTTAGTCCATTCAGTGGTTAACCACAAAGTTTGGGGAATCTAGTAATGACTCATTAGTCCTTATTTTCCAACAGTGTCGTACCGGTAGTTATAATTCCTATCTAGGAAAGCTATTTGTGTAAATCCCCAAAATATTGTGGGACCTGTCAAGCTTTCCTCGAGACTTCTGATGAGAGTATGACCGCTTATAGGCCAAAGCATATCATACCAAACACCTTACAAAATAAATGATTCTATCATTCTCTATGTTTTCAAACAAGTTCCAATGATTGGATTTTGTGTGATTTTACTATCCATTTAATTTAAATTTATAAACCTCATTAGAATTAAGTTGATTATGATGGACGTGTACTAACTGGAATAGTGAATACCGGTAGTTGAGACTCATGTATTGGAAAGTGATTCGCATAATCCCTTACGAGGGACTAGTCTTGCATTCCTGTGATTCATAATGAGAGTATTTTACATATAGGCGAAAGCATGTTACACTAAGCGCCTTGCAAACGACATTAGTTCTAATAAATTAAAAGGTGTTCAACTTGGATTTGTATAATGCATATGTTATAATTGAAGAGGTCAATAACATTAGACCTAAGATTTGTGATGGTGATACATCATTAAATCAAATAGGTTATGGTGTTATCCTTTGATTAAACAATGTATATTTTGTTATCCAAGAAAAAAAAAGTATTATCGTACTTATGATTTAATGATGGTGATTCATCACTAAATCTGAAAAGTTATAATATTACATATTTTGATATTCAAACTCATAACAAAAATTTCGATGATATCAAACTTATGAACAATGACTAGTCACTAAATCATAAAAGGTATGATGTCACATCCTATATACATTCCATGATGTCCAAACTATAATTCAATGAAATCAATTGAATACTTTGCCTAAAATCAAAGATTAATAATCCTAATGTCAATAAACATTCAATTTTGAATACCATACTTTAAGTCTCACATAGAACCAACAGAGTTAACTATATGTGACTTCATTAATGATATTTTATCTATGATTAGTAGTAATCCATTGTTACTATACCTTAGATATAACAAATGTCACAATTCAAATGTATTCTATAGCACTCTATTCATTTATATTAAATTTCTAACCCATTCCTATTTCATGTTTATCTTGAATGGCTAAACGATAACATGCTGTTGAATGTCGCATGGCCGCTGAGATTGCTCGACAAATGGAAACTATGATACCCGACTTGTCAACCAACCCAATTGCACACTCAAGCACTTCAATTCTTGTAACCAACCTAAGTATAATGTGTCGGATGGAGCAACTGGGTTACTCTAATGGTTTGAAGAATTGGAAAGCACATTTCTCAAGAATGAGTGCCTGAGCAATCAGAAAGCACGTTACGCTAGAGGAACTATTCAAAAGAGAGACCTGACTTAGTGGAATAATGAGAAACGACCTTAGGAGAAAATGATGCTGCTGATTTGACTTGGGAACGACTCAAAGAATGAACGACCCCAGAGTTTTGTCCATGAAACGAGGTCAAAAGCTCGAGTTTGAGTCCTCGGAACTCAAGCAAAATAGTGGTGAAAACATTACCTACAACAATCGTTTTCACGAAATCAGTTTGTTATGTCCATACATCGTGACCCCGAAGGAAAGGTGAAGTGAGAAATATATTGGTGGTCTGCTAATGGAAATTTAAGGCTTGGTTCTTAGTAGCAAGCATGCTTCTTTAGCGGATGTTATTCATATGGAAATTACCCTTATCAATAACCTAGTCAAAGTAGGAACCCTATGCAGAAAAGGATCAAAGAAGGAGAAAGAACCAGTGAAGGGTTCAACTGATATTCCAAAAAGGGGAGTCTAATGTTAGTTCATCCTTCAACCCCAATAATACCAATAAAAAGAAGTCAAATCACATGAACTTTGAGGTGATCAATGCTAAACCAATGTGACAAGTACTTCTATCAATCACAACACAAAGCTCACAAAAAGCTTTACACTACTGTTCATCCACTGTGCACAACATGGAATCTTCATCACCCTACTACTAGCCCTTGTCGGTTGTACACAAATTGCAATCGTTTAGGTCATTTGCTAATACATTCCGATTTCCTAAAGTTCAAACTCCTCAAGCGAATGTACCATTCATCACAGCCCCAAGCATAAAGTTTGTTATCATTGTGGGAATAAGAACCGGTTTATCATCAACTGTCTGTTACAAGCAAGTAAAAACAATGTTATAATGGTTATCAATACTCAAGCCAACCAAGAATCGAGGGGTTGAGCTTTTAATGACATCACAAAATTGATTCAAGATTATAATGCCATGGAGAATGGGACGTTTTGATAAACCAACAATATACCTCTATCCTATTAATAAGGGAGCAAATAGAAGTTTGATTTGAACCTCAATATGTTTTGATTCATGTATTTTTCAATTCATGTGGAAATTTAATGTGGGTCCCTAGCTAGTCAAGACTCAAACCTTATCTACAAAATCAGCATCAAATGTTTTCTATAATGTGCGAAATCCAGAATAGAAGTTTTAGAAATGAATTTTCATTGATAAAAATGTGACCTTTTACATGGTGACTTCAATACGTCAAGAAGCACAACCTCAGGATTCTAACCTAGACTAGTACACTGTACGTCTATTTATACTAGTCTAGGAGTACATGAAACCTATGTACACGAAATACAAAAGTTCAGGAAAATATAAAGTATACGAAAATACAAGTACACAAAATTTTCAAAAAGTTGATCTTCAGCTTTTTCCGATATTGATTTCGTTAGTCATTATCATCTTGATGGGCTCTACAAACTCCCCCTAGACTAACGAAATCAATCGATACAAAGTGTTGCCTTGTGAGGACCGGCTCTTGCATAAAGATTCTGAGTAATTGCTAAGGCAACTGCTTTGGTGAACGGTTTAGCTTCAGGATCATATCCACCAACCACGCGAATTGGATTCTTGTGCAGAACCATCATATCATCTTCACCAAACTTTAGCAGATCCATGGGGTCTAGGATAAAGTAGTTTTCTGATTCGCACACGATAACTACTCCATATGATTCTCATCAAAATACCAAAACTCGAAGTCCTTGTTAGCCAACAAAATCTCTCTTTCTCTTTGATTGGCTATGTATCTCTCCCTCTTCTCAAATACGAAGTCAATCTCAAAGTCATAGGAATCAGTGGAGGATGCCTTTTTTGTTTGTGCAACAGTCTATTACTGATCATGCTCCTCGGAAACAAAGGCAGTGGTGGTGAGTGGCTCGGTAATCTCATCCTCGAGCCCGACGAACAACCTGCCAAATTTCTCCAATGGCCTCACGCCAGTAAATATCTTCTTTCCTTTCTCATTCATTACCATATCAGAAAAGATATCATGGTTCATTTTTGTCACACCCCGAGCCGGCGGGGTTGGATCAGAGTCCCCGTCGGGCGGAAGGTTCCCGGGGCACGATACCGTGAGTGATAATCGGAATGATCAGATTGTTATATAGCACATGATAAATAAATGAGAAATGCTAACATGACATTTAATACATAGAATTAAAAAGTTAAATTACACAGAATGTGTTCATAATTTAACTAGGTAAATCTACTCAAAAGAATCATATAGTTTTTATCTTGTAACTGTACAAGATATGCAAAAGAGATTCACAATGCCATCAAAATATATGCATCCAAAAGTAAGCTAGGTCTTCTAAAACTCCTCTAGCATAATCAATGATGCTTGTTAACTAGACATGTCTGTCACCTGAGAAAAACATGCATTTAAACAAAGTCAACACTAGGTTGGTGAGTTCATAAGTTTAGTAATTGAAAACCACTAAATTTTGATCATTCGTGTTCACAATGTTACACAAAGTCTTGTTTAGGAATGTTTGAATTGTCACTCATATGTCCTCTCCATAGTTATACTTATAAATAATATTTCATCCTACCAGTTATGCTTATATATAGGGCATATGTAAGGGAACAAGCGCCAGCCAACATCCCACCACATAACTGATAGAACTCCACACCACTTGTAATTTAACTATGGATACCCATTTCATTTCACCCATAAATCCCCAGCTATGATTATCCCATAATTTGTATAAGAGACTTAATTGTCCCTGTTAGCTATTCCTTTCAGATTAGCCCGGCATGTAAAATATCCTCCTTGATATCTAGAACAAAACTTTATAGTTTATGTAGCTAATCATTTCTGATTAGCCCGGTGTGTAAGATACCCATACAATTGAATAAAGATACATAATAGCCTCTGTTAGCTATTCCTTATGGATTTGCCCGGCGTGTAAGATATCATACTGGATATCTAGAGCGAGACCTAGTAGTCTCTATGACTGTCAGTACTAACCAGTCTGGTGTGTAAGATATCATGCTCAATATCCAGGAAGGGACATAATAGTCCCAGTAGCTGTCACCCCTGTCCATCCCGGTGTGTAAAATGTCCTACTCATGATTCCTAGTTTGAGATGTAATAGTCTCAGTAGCTGCCATTACTGACCAGCCCGGCGTGTTAGATATCCTCCCACAATATCTATTGGAATGAATACGTTCCCAAGATTTTATGAATGTTATTAATTAGAATGATAGCACCTCTCGTACTCGGTGTGATTTCATTAGATTACTCCAAGCCCTAGTGATTAGTGTTCGTGATTTATCCAACTGATCTATGGTTGTGTAACCGGCATCCTCTGACGGTTATAAGATGTGCTCTAAATAGAGTCTTAAAAGGTAATGATGGTATATTTGGGGAATGCCATCCCGAATGTGTGTGCTCATAATATCCTCCTCGATATCACAAGTAATTGTCTTAACTGTTATCTTTAGGTGGAGTGTTCTTAGTGACTTTAACAAAGTGTTATAAGAACTAATCTTATGACACGATGTTAGAAACGAGTGAATGATCTCGTTATCATGAAGTTTCGTTATCTTGATTATCATTGTTGGTGTTTGTAGTTGTTGTCAGCATATTATCCCTTGGTTTTCTCCATTGTTCTATCGTGTAAGAACAATAAACAGTTGTAAGATATATTCTTAACAACTTGTATTGTTCCGGTGCATAAATGTGTCAGGAAGCTATAATGGCATGTATCTTCCTAGCTATATCAGGTACGATAAGATCAAACAAGCAAGCATGTAATGATAAACGATAATAAAGATAAACAATTATTATCTAAATCATGATATAAGCAATATGTTAATAGAAACTTTTATGTAAATAAAAGTTTAGAATGTTTCTCAGCCCCGAGCTTTGAAGTCAGTAAAGATTAGAAAAAGGGGCATATGAACTCACCTTGTTGTTGTAGGGTTGACTTAGCTTAAAAGAAGAATGCACGCGCTCATGATTGTTCTTGTAGTAGTTTTCACGATCCTGTATTGATTTCACGTTGTATACTACTTATAAGTATTGAGTGTAATTGTTTTGTGTGCGTGTATGTGTGTTAGTCCTAATGTCAGCTTAACACTGGTAGGTCTCGGTTTTCATTCGGCCCTTGTTTCCTATTGTTGATTTCAATAATACCTAATCAAATTTAATTAAACTTGAAACCACCATAGTTTATGAATACCGTTATACATTGTTTTAGAGTAAGAGTTAGACCCTTATAATTTTGTTACCACTTGTGAACAATTTGAATGACAAGATTTTAAGTGTTAGGAAATCTCTTAACTTCCAAAATGCTACCACTTTCGTAGTAATTTAAGTTGAGAATCCCATGCACATGACCACTAATAGTTATTTATAGTGTTTTACATCCTTTGTTAATCGGGCCGAATGAATCATAGTGGGTCGATACTAGATGAGTCTTGGGTCGGTTGGGCTATAGTGGGCCGAAATGTTATATTGGTTGTTGACTTGGGCCGAAGCAACATTGTGGGTTTCACAAGATGTTGGGCCTATGGCAGTAATGGGACGAATAATTTATATGATTGGGCCGGCTGTTGAGCTATTAAGTTTGTTTTTGAATCACGATGGGCCAACGCACCATCCTTGGGCCAAATCAGTGTGTTTAACCGATTGGGTTGGGGTGAACTAACCACATATCTGTCGAAAGTCTTGGTCGGATGGGTGTGGTTCTATCCGAGAAAGGCTAATGGGTTCGGTTCCTATGACCAGCGAACCTTGGAGCTATCTTGACTAAAGGTTCGCCCCATAAATGGGTTCAGTGAAGGATAGGAGGTTTGGCCCTAGGTTTAAGCTTAAGGTTCGCCGGGCACGACTCAAGGTTCGTGAAACTGGAAATAGTGTTAGGGTTCGGCATGTATGCAAGGGTTCGGCCATGACTACGTATAAGGTTCGGCTGAGAAAGAGATGCATGGTTCGTAGGATTTGTCTTGCTAGGGAGGTTCGGTGGTCCTGATGTCCAACAGTAGGGTTCGCCGCCTGATCAAGGTTCTGGGGGGGGGGGCTCGAAGGTTCTTCAGTAAGGGTTCCCATGCAGAAGGTTCGTGGCTTTGCACTTGTACTTGGTTCGGCCGAGGCTGTCAGCATAGGTTCATGAGGATGAGCCTCAGTTGGTCAAGGGTTCGGCTTCCAGATGATGATGTTTCGGCTGTGTGGTTGCTCATCCTCGTACAGGTTCGGCCCGTGTGTCCCTATGAACCTGCATCCATCATCATCCTACTCGTCTTGGATCAGTTGCAAGCCGCTCCCAATGGTTGTGTTACACCAAGATGGTGTCTCGAAGGTGTAGAACTTGCATGGTGTGATTTTAAAACCGATTAAGTGGCTAAGTCGAACATGGGGTAGAAAACCCTAAATCCCGTAGCTTTCTTTCGATCATACCTTGATTTTGGCCGGTTAGAACTTCAGATATGTTGTACTTCTAGGTAGAGAGCGTCAAGAGCTTCGCGTGGACGACAAGAACACACGATTTGGCCAAGAAACGAGTAAGATACGGCGAATTGAAGCTTGAAAATGGTGATGTTCTTCTAGTGAGAGACAGGACCGAATTTATGGTTTAGAGAGATAGAGATTTTGCGAGGAAAACGAGGCTTTCAAGCCTTATTTAGTGTTTATATACCCTCAGGGTATTCGGGTTTGTTTCGGTTGCTCGGTTCGCGGTCTCGTTGCGTTTCCGGAGTTTACGCGTAATTTAAATGTTGTAAATAAAAGATTAGTTATTTTAATTATTTTGATGAGTTTCAAAATTGTAAAATATTATTTATTTTATTTTATTAATTTCATTTCGTTCGTGTCGTGTTTTCGTTTTCGTTTCGTCAGATCGCGTCACCATCGCGCGTATTCGTTCGAATCGCAATTCGAACGAACACGTCGATGGTTTGGCTTTCTGATTTTTGTTTTCTACTTCTCAGTCATCATTTCAGAATGTTAACTCACATATATGTTTGTGTGAATCGTCACCCACGCAAACACACTGTCAGTTCGTTATTCTGAAACATCACCGAAACATTGTTTTAAATTGTATTTCCTCACTGTTGGACCCTGATTTCACATTGTTTTCACACTGAAATGTCGGCCATCTGATTCCTGTCATCTATGGATATCAGATCGCAACTGATGTGTTTTTGTTGTTTACTTGTACACCGTCGTTTCTCTTGATTTGTTGCATTTACTGTATTTAAGTTTTGTTTTGTGAGTTCTGTTGTCACACAACTGTTTACGCACTATATTTACACACAGTAAATGGTGAAAGTAAACACACCGTACGGACTTGCCGGACGGTTTGGTGCTAGTTGTCACAATTTTCTTCTACACGAGGATGCCGACTGTTGGGACAAGGTTCTGATGGCAAGTATTGGTGAGGATTTGAATAAACCGAGGGAATGCCAAGAACCTAATCTCCTTTTTCCTTTGATATTGTCGTACATGCCTCTAAAACCATCCGGGAAAAATTGAAGTAAACACCGAGGGCGATTGCTACTTTGCATGAGCTAAGAGTCTGGTTCAGCACATTGTAATGTCCTTCCTTCCTGAAAGGCACTGGGTGACAACATGTGCCAAGTACCTCCAGTAGGGGTGTAGCAGCTTCCTCTCAGTTGGAGGGTAAAGACCCTCGTATCTCATCCTTAGTAAAGTTGCTTCAAGAAGTTTATCATCAACCATGGTTGGATCTGAATCCTTGTCCCCAAACTGTAGACACTCACTTATGATTTGCTCAATAATCACAACCGGCTGTTCTTGCACCATCCCTATCAAACATACATTGCCATTAACATCCTTTTCCTCTGTGACAGAGTTCTAGAAATCCTTGATGAAGCTGGATATAATAGTTGGATACTCTATAGTTGCAAAGTTGACAGGAGATAAGATCAATCTGAGAACCATTGAGCTAAACATCTCATGCTTATCAGCTGGATCTCCAAGAAAAGCCGTCTTTTAATGGTCTAGTACAAAACGTAGTTCAGTCATCTGAAAAAAAAGAGACTAAGTTAGTTAAAAATTTTAAAAAACAAATTTAAAGTTAACGTTAATTTAACGAACTAAGGTAATTTCACGAAATAAAGGTTCACGAACTAGGAGTTCACAAAATCAGAGTTCACGAAGTCAGTGTTCACGAACATGAGTTCACGAACCAGAAGTTCACAGTATCATAGTTCTCGAAATTCAAAATTTCGTGTACTGTTTTTCATCCATAACTCTCTCAATTTTGCTCCATAGATGTTCATTTTGGTCTCAAAATGCTCGGAATCCAAAAACGAACAACATATTCAAAAATGAGGTTCCAATTTTGATTATTTCTTAAAGATTTGATGAAAACAATAAATGATTTCGAGCAAAAGTTAAGGAAAATGAAAAAAGTTTGAATAACTTTTGTTCCATCGGTCAAAATTTTGTTAAAATCTATACCTAGGTTAGTTTTTATTTGATCTAGACGATTTTCGGAGTGGATTTGTTAAAAAGTTAACAGAAAATGACATCCTTCGAGAAAGGGTCTGGAAGTTCACGAAGTTCGGATACTCAAAATGAGACTTCACGTTCTATTTATAGGCAAAGGTAAGTACACGAAGTATTTTGTGTACTTCTCCCTCGTAAACTTTTCAAGTTTGTGTACTCCCTTTTTCGAGTACTTTAATTTTGTAAACCTTTTATTTTTATTTTTTGGAATTTTTCTAAGTTAAATAAAATAAAATAAAATAAAGTAAAGTAAAATAAAATAATTAAAATAAAATAAAATTTAATAAAACGAAACAAAATAAAATAAAATACTTTGGTCAGGTTTAAGATCAAGTCGGGTAAATTTTGTGGGATCAGTTCTTTTTCATAAATTTGTTTATCTTATTATATTTTCCTATAGAAACCCAACTCAAAATAATCATATCCCACCAATGATTTCCGCTTGTTTATCCATATTTCGAAGATAAGATATATGATCAAAAATTTTATAAGGGTTTTTCTAAAATCTTTTGAAAAATTTAGAAGTAATCATACATGTTATCTAGTTCTATATGCAACCTATCGATTTTGTGAAATCTATGGATCAAAACTTTTATTTTGTTATAACGAACTTGAAATGTTTTTAAAGAGTTTTAGATGAGAAAAGAGAGAACAGATATATTAGATTAGAATCAAGAACAAGAAGAGGTTTTTTCATCTTTGTACACATTGACATCTTTTAATTTACTGATTTGCAGACACATTTGTCTTAACGTCACACATATAGGTCTTTCCTTATATAAAACAGAAGATGCTTCAATAAGTATTTTCCGATCTTTATTTTCACAAAACATAGAAAATACCCGATTTTGCTCAAGACAATTTCAAGTTTATTAGAACAAAATCTTATTTTTGTTTAAAGATTTATACAAAAAGCCAAATAGTTATTGCATTTGCCTAGGTTATCTGATTTTAACGAGACTTCTCACTTATTCATTTAATCTTTTTGAGTGATCACATCTAATCTTCTTAGTGGACAAACATGCATTTATTCTTTAGTGGTTTATATTTATCTAAAGTTGTTATTCTTAAGAAGCTATATTAAGATAATAAATTTATGGATATGAGAAATTATTTCATTTCCCAATGATTCACTTTACTTGACTTTCCAATAAAATTATTTTTGTAATTTTCTTAAAACTTAAAAAAAATTCTTTTGTATTTTTCTGTGTTTTTCTCCCCCTAAACGTATAAACAAACTTATAAAATTAAAAACTTTTTGTAAATTTTGTCCCCCCTAAATTTGTGCTAAAAATAAATAAAAAGTAAAACAAAACACAGATTTTAACGTATTTACAAAAAGTTATTTTAATTAAAACTTGTTAGTTAAAAGATGCGTAAGATTGTCATCTGTGTGGACCTTTTTTAAGATGAATCAAATTACGTTCGAAACAGTCACGGATAAAGTGAATCCGGATTTTAACGTGTTTAGTTTTGTATACCATATCTTTGACGATCTGAAGCGCTGCTTCAAAATCACAATAAATTATCGAGAGTCAAGAAAGTTCAAACCATAATCCAAAAACTGATGTTGCATCCAAATGACTTGGGAACAACAGCTTAAAGCAGCAACATACTCAACTTCAGCAGTGGATGTGGATACGGTGGTCTGTTTCTTACACTCCCATGGAGCATGTTGATTTCCTGGAAATTGACATCCACTTGTGCTCGATTTCCTCTCTAGATTACATCCACCAAAATCACTGTCATAATAAGCGAACAGTTTAAATTCAGAATTTTTAGGATCCCATAACCCGAGTCAAGAATCCCAGCAAAGTAGCGAAAATTTTTCTTGATAGCTATAGGTGAGATGCCTTTGGATTTGCCTATTATCTCGCACGCTGACGCACCGAGAACATAATGTCAGGTTAGCTTGTGGTGAGATACATCAGTGAAACAATAATCGATCTATAGGGATGCTCGTCAACATCTTCTCTATCAAAATCCGAAGTTAAGGTAGGTCGATTAGCCATAGGAGTGGAAGCGGGCTTAACATCCAATAGGTTGAACTTAGTGAGTAGGTCCGTCACATAGTTTCATTGATGAATCAACACTCACTTCTGATCATGCTATACCTGAAGACCCAAGAAGAGGGACATCTCTCCCATCGCACTCATCTCAAACTTCTTCTTTAGCACCGCCTAAAATTCTGTACATAACTCCGAGCTCGTGGAACCAAAGATAATATCGTCCACATAGACCTGGATGAGAATCAAATCATCCTTATCCTTGCGAACAAACAAAGTCTGATCAATAGCTATACGTGTATA
Source organism: Mikania micrantha (assembly GCA_009363875.1). Taxonomy (NCBI): domain Eukaryota; kingdom Viridiplantae; phylum Streptophyta; class Magnoliopsida; order Asterales; family Asteraceae; genus Mikania; species Mikania micrantha. Next base: position 11,290,666 of record CM018684.1, read on the forward strand.
TCCATTTTCCATAATGTGATCAGTGAGTGTGGTATACCACGCGGGAGGTGCCTGATGAAACCATATAGGGCTTTTTCTAACTTGTAGACATGGTGAGAATCTTATGAATCCTCGAACCTAGGTGGTTGACATACGTAAATCTCTTCTAAAATTGCATCAATTCTTCCTGTATTGCCTCAATCCAGCTTGATTTCTTTGAAGCCATCTTGATGTTCTTTGGTTCCACCTGCAATATGAAACAAGAATACAAACAAGAATTAATTGGACCTAATTGGTTGCGCTAAAGAGCTCCCTCAGTTGAAGTTGTCTTAGCAGGAATGGATCTGATTTTGGTAAGAAATCCTTCAGTGAGTGTGGCATACCACGCGGGAGGTGCCTGATGAAAACCATATAGGGCTTTTTTCTAACTTGTAGACATGGTGAGAATGCTATGAATCCTCGAACGTAGGTGGTTGACATACGTAAATCTCTTCTAAAATTGCATCAATTCTTCCTGTATTACCTCAATCCAGCTTGATTTCCTTAAAGCCATCTTGATGTTCTTTGGTTCCACCTGCAATATGAAACAAGAATATAAACAAGAATTAATTGGACCTAATTGGCTACGCTAAAGAGCTCCCTCATTTGAAGTTGTCTTAGCAGGAATGGATCTGATTTTGGTAAGAAATCCTTTAGAAAGTGGTCCAATGATGTTCTCTACTGGATGATTTTTGTTAATGCTTGAAGTGGGTATATCCTCCACAGCTTAGTTCTCAAGGAGGTTACTGATGTCAGCTGTTCTTCACAGGAGGATCCGGTACTATCATCACGAGCATTCTCGCTTGTTCAGGATCATGATCCACACAATTTTCTGCTGGAATGTGCTTTGAGGACAGTGGATTGTTGTAAGTCTAGTGAGGTGACAAAGATGGTTGATCTGATGGTGCAGCTTGTGGATGTACGTGAGAAGTCTTTGGATCTGATTGTGTATCTTTTGTCTTCGAAGTCTCCGGATCCTATGGGAGAACTTCATTGATTGGTTGGGTTCTTTGGTACATGCTAGATGGATCAACACTCAGAAGCTTTGTATCATATGGGACATAGTCAACTTTGTAATCCATGTCCTCACTTTTGTAAAAACTGTCATCAGGGTCAGTTGTTCTTGCACACTTAGAAGAAGCATTAAATGGCTCAAAGGTAGACTCATATACAAACAACCAGTTTGGACCTGTTCTAGAATCTATATGATTCATCTCTTGCAAGTCAATGTAACACGATTCCACAATCTGTCAAGTCTTCTTGTTTTACACTCGATAAACAGCTTTCTTAGTAGAGCAACTCACAGAGTAACATTAATCTGCTTTATCATCAAAATTTTGGGTAGGCTTAGAGTGGAACAGTGTGCAAGGAAAAACAAAACACTTGAAGTGACCGACTTTAGGCTTCCGATTGAAGAAAATCTAATAACGGGTCATCTAATAGCGTTTGTTCAATAAGGCTCTGTTCTGAAGATAACATGTTGTGTTAAAATCTTTCGTTCATAAGAAGATTGGAAACTTTTACTCAGATAGCATGGTTCTGACAGCTTTAATGTGTGTTCTGTTATGCCTCTCAGCCATCCATTTCGCTAAGGAGTTTTTGTTGCGTTGTACTATCTAGTTATCCCCTTTCCATCTGAAAAGTCAACAAGAGATTGAAATCAAAACTCCGTTCCATTATCTGTTCAGAACATGTTCACTTTTATATTAGTCTGGTTCTCAATCAGGGTGATAAACTTCTTCAAGATCTCAGCTGTTTCATATTTCTTGGCCAGGAAGAAAACCCCAGTGAATTTGGAGTAGTCATCGGTGATCACAGGGCAATATGACTTCTTTCCTATGCTCATAACATTTATAAGGTCAACATATCCATATGAAGAAGCTGCATAAATGAGGAAATTGAGTTGAACAATTTAGGCTTGTGGGGTCTCTTATGTTGTTTTCCTTTGGCACAAGAGATGCATTCCTCGATGGTAAAGAAGTCCTTTGAAGGAAGCCCAATAACGTGGTCTGTCTTGGCCAATATGTTGAGATTCTTCAAGTTGACATGACCCAACCTTCGGTGCCACAACAAATAGTCAGTCTTTGGGTCTTTTGTAAACAGAAAGGTATTTTCATTGAATGAGTTCGAGTTCATGTTGGCGATGTAGGCGTTGTTAATCCTTGTAGTCATCATCGGAATACACTCATCAGGTATGACAAAGCTGGGCTTTAAGATCAAACACTCCTTATTTGTGAATTGTGTAGAAAATCTTTTATCACAAATTTGAGAGACACTCAACAAGCTGTGGTTGAGATCCTCCATATAATACACGTCTTGAAAACTTAGAGTTCCATTTGTCACCGTTCCCTTCAAGCTTATCTTTCCCCTTTTTCTCCAGCAAATGAAACATAGCCTCCATTAAAAGGTTTAACTTCATGCAACTGAGATAAATCACTCGTCATGTGCCGGGAACAACCGCTATCTACATACCAAACATTTTTAGCTTATTTGGTCGTCCTTGCATCTTAAAAAAACATTTAATGATAAACAGGTACCCAACTCTTAATAGATTTAGGCACTTTGGAGTTATCTTTGACTTAGCTTTTCGAGCTCTTGGGGTTGTTCGCTCTGCTAGAATCAGTTGGTTTCACCTGCAATGTAGCCTGGATTCCCACATGCATAGCAGCATAACTTCTGAAAAACTCATTTGGGTCAAACTGTTTTACATCACAATCACTGAAACCAAGATCTGAACTTGTTGAGGCTTGTTCCAATGACCTTTTGGAACATAGGGTTCATAATTAGAGTTTAACATTGAACTAGCCTCTTCAGTGATTGTTGAACAAGAAGCATTTTCATTTTCTTTCGAAAGTTTTTCATCTGTATTGACATCATTAGCATATTTTATGAATGTAGACTTGAAATTTTGAACCATGGCATTAGGTATATATTGATTGACTCAAAACAGCCAACATAGTTAACTTTTGAAATTGAAAATTTAGGATTTCTCAAAATAACAATATGATTGTATGTGCTCTTCCTAGCACTTCTTTTCTCCTGCTCATCTACCTGACCTGAACTACTTAACTTTTCTGCTCATATCTCCAAATCGTTAGAATAGTTCATATTTTTCAAATCATGATCAATCGTGAGTGAAATAGGTTCAGTTGAGAATTCTTAAGCAAGATCTAACTTTGAAAGTAAGTCATCAACAGATGTGTTGATTCTTGACATGCTTGAGTAATTGTGGTTAAAGGGAGGTTCACACTCGCTGTAAACAATTCCCTTAACCCTCTCTCCACGATAGTGAACATTGATCATCTTGGCAACCAAGTTACTTGAATAATCATATTTTTCAACTTCGAATTTGGTATTAGACGATTCAATTTTAGCTTGATTCTTCCCTAAGGTAATCTCATCAATTATGCGCTTGGCATCTCGATAGTTGGATTCCTTATCACTCAAAAGTTCCTTTAATTTTGAAATGTCACGTATTTTAGCCATAAGTTTTCTTTAAAAAAATCATTTTTAAGAAACTCTAAGTTAAAGTATTTTGGTTTGGTTACTTCTTTGATCAATGCCTCATTATGTGATATGTATTTATAAACATTATCAATGCAAGCAGATGAGCATAAGTGTTCTGTTAACTCAGAACGCTTTTCATCTACCTTGGCCATGAAAGGATGACTAAGTGTCATCTAGAGTTTCTGCACCTGATCACTCCAGTCATAAGAATCGGACTCCTGAGTAACCAACGCCTTTGAAGTTCAAGCTCCGGTGGACTACTCGGCTTCCTTCTTATCTTCCTTCACAGTTTTGGGTAGCTTGCACTCTCTTGTAAAATGTCCGGGTTGGTCACAATTGCAGCACAGGATCTTTGACTTGTCGAATCCTAGCTTCTTTCCGGGGTCGTTCCCAAAACTGTTTCGTCCATACTTTTTGATAAACTTCTTGGTTCTGAAAACTGCCATTGTCATCTGCCAGGGAATGTCTGTCTCCTACAGTGAAAGCATTGTAGCTATTGATGAAACCTTTGAACAGTTGCATATTTTCTTCTCATTCAACACTAACTTTGGGCACAAGATGAGCTTGTCCATAACGAAGGAAAGAGGTTTGATATGGGACTGATTGAGATCCAGAAGCTTGATAGTTCATTGTGGAGAGGAGAGTTGCATTTTCTGATGCTGGAGTAATTCCCATTGAGCTTGCATGATTGAGTGCTCTTTGCTTGTCATGCATGTCATGTGAGTTGTTATGGATATGAGGTCGCTCAAGGTAGTCTTGTACACGTCCTTGGTTCTCTTGACAGTAGTACAATTGGAGTTCCAATTGTATGGCAATGAGTTCAAAAACTTCTTGTTTGTCACACCCCAAGTTTAGACCACTGAGGGCTTTACCACGATTGGCGCAGTTCTGTAGGATCGCAGTCTGCGGTCACACTTGCGAGACCTACATAGTTGATTATATACGAACAACCAATAACTTGGATAAAACAATTTTGTAAATCAGAGTTGCGGAATCTAAGTTAAATGTTTTCAAAAAAATTACAAATAAAAAGTTGCGAAAGCGGTTTAAGTTATTTAACATTACATTTCAAGACAAAATGGTTAAATTTTTCCCAACAGCCTAAGACACTTAGTGGATGCATTCGACTCCATCCTAGCATCCTACTAATTGAGTGCGTGCCTTAGTTACATGTGAAAAAACACGACTAAAAGGTCAACATAACGGTTGGTGAATTTTTCTCGGTTTCGACTTTCAGTCGGGTGGCCTCCCAAGAGCGCAACAGAGGGGTTTGTATGAACCAAATAGTACTATTCAAGATTAACACGCTAGGAGCCCCGCGCTACTAACAGTCCGAGATGTGTTTATGAGGACTTTGTTGTGATTACTGCCACACATATACATATTGTGACAAAGCATGTCCATAGTTATCCAAAAATATGTTTGTTGTTCAAAAGTAGCTTGTATGCAATGTTTTCTCCCCTAAAGATATAAAATAGAAAAAGGGCATGTGAACTCACCTAATAGTGTAGTTTCTGATTTGAGTGTTCGCATCTTGCGAATGCTAGCACATGCTAGTGATCACCTATAACTATACAGGTCGTGATTATATGTTTTGTGGTGTGTTGTATCCCATAAAACTCTAAGTGTCGGTGTGTTCAACTAAGTGTTTGTGTGTTGACTTGAGTTAACTCGACAAATCGTTGGTGACACGTTTGTTGTGTTTAGTTTCTTTTTGTGTCATATTGATCATAAGACGCAAGTATGATATCATCATGCATCCTACAAATCTATTAATACAATTTTCACGTAAGTCATGTATGAATATCGTAAAAGTTTCCATTTATGGAATGTTACCATTTTTGGAAAGTTGCTACTTTTGGAAACTTTCTATTTATAGAAAGTTCCGAATTTTGGAAAGTGTAGCATCACTGTTTTCAGGTATTGTCTTTACAATATAAATTGTATGTATAGAACCTTTATGATAATTTGATGATTATTGATCTGATTGATGAGAATATTAACTCGTATACATTGATGAGAGCACATGATTATTAAGCATAAACCGTAGGGAAGTTAGTTTGAAATACAACTAGACTGAACCAAAGTGTTTATTGCAGTGGAATAAATTATGATATGATCTAGTTTTGTTTGGAATTGGTAAAGGTCATGGTTTCGCAACTGAATATAGTCAAGGACACATGGTCATGTTTTATTGAAATGGTGGTAGGACGACGGCTGGATAGGTTACGACCGACTCCTACATATGCCTTATACATAAACTTATTTTGGTCTATCATGGATATGTCAGTGATATGATTTAGTGGGGTTGAGGATTGGGAAATGGATAATTGATAAATATACTTTTATTAAAATAATGAAAAGGATATTGGAAAATAATTACGCGATGATGAGGTCACGAATATAAATTAAACGTTAATTTTATTTCAGAAATGTTAACTTAATAATGTATTTGCATGCGTGACGATTTACACGAATACAATTATTAAGAATAAAATTCTGAGACGATATTCCATGAATCGTAAATCGAGTGAAATACGATTCTAACGTTGAATTCGAAAAGGTGACGGTGTTTACGAATTCGTACGTGAGTAATGTGTTTGAACGAGATAAGCAAAATAATATTTATGATATCTAAATAAATAAAAGGAATTTAAAAACATTTATTAGGAATTATTACCTTAAATAGGTTTGAATAAAATCACTCTTATTTAGACGAAATCATTTTATTAAACGTTTCGTAATTTAAATATAATTTACGTGAAAAACCGAGCAAGTAAAATTTATAAGCGTAAAATAAACGTAACCGAGCACGTGGGAATGTCACGATGTATAAAAGGGAATAACCTTCCTTTCTTCTTCATTTTCCCCATCTCCTTTTTCTCTCAAGAAAACCACTCCCGTCACTTTTCTCTCTCTCTAGAAATCCAAAAAGTGAACTTCTTCAATCCTTGACCATTTCGGTTGATTCCGGTCCCAAATCGTTTCTCCACTCACGTAGAACACGAAAGTACAAACCGATCAAGCTAAAGATCAAGATTTGAGGTAAAGCTATGAGTTCCTTTGAGGTTTATTTAGGGTTTTTAGTTTAAACTTAAATCATAAGTTCTATTCACATTTAAATGAGTTTTCTGATTCATTTGGGTATAAACAACCTGAAATATAAGAATTGGAAAATTAGAGTATAAATAATGTGGAAAAACGAAGGTTTTTAAGGAACCCGCAAGTTACAGGAGTTCTGGGAACGAAAGGTTGAAGATGAACAATTTGAGAAAGCCACAAACGAACTCAAGAATCCTTTTTGTTGAATATTTTAGAAACCCTTTAACTACTTGAGAACACCATGGAGGAGAGCTCAAATTCAAGAACCTCGTTATTGTTTTGAGAATTCGAAAACATTAACTTGAGAAGCCTCCAAAATTAGAGAACCTTATTTTTGGGATAATCCAAAATTAGAGAACCCCTCCTTTTTGATAATCAAATTTGAGAACCATGGGGTTTCCTCCCAAAAATTCAAGAACCATAATTGGGACAATCCAAAACTTGAGAACCACGCTACAAATTAGAGAACCCCTTTCTTTCTGTAACAAAATTCGAGAACCCCTTAATGGGGCACCAACAATTCGAGAATGGCACCAAGAAAACTAGAGAAACCCTCTTGAATTCGAGAAACCAGTAATTGGTAACTCATTCAATTCGAGAACACCACCTTTCTTGAATATATAATTCGAGAACACATAACCTTGTGTTGAACAAGAACCATTTTAGGGTTGGGTGCAACTGGGTATAAATGTTCAATCTTAAATTACTTAAACAATTACAAAATACTTTTATAAACCTTATAATAAGTGTTTTAAATTATACATAATTTTAAAACATAACAAAGTTTTACAACACATTTAAGATTAATCAAGATAACAATGTGATACTTATAAAATAAACCAGTCAACTTTACTACAAATTTGATGAAATATTTTTAAAGTAAAAATATATCATTTAAACTTGTTGGTGAAACGTTAAAGGATTGTGTTTCGATAACATAATACTTATTTTAAAACACTCAAGTGATAATAACCTTTTTAAGGGTAGTAATGGGCAATATTCTAAGTGTAAAACACATGAACAAAGAATATGATAATATAACAATAAACTAATGTTTTTATATTTACTAAGTATTAGTGTATTACATCACAATTGAGTTAGATCATATTAAATAACACATAGTTATAAAAAGTTAACCAACCTTAAGGTTAACTTACGAAATCGTAACTCATGCTTATAAGTTACAAACTATATTGAATCTAACACGGGTTGTTAAGTCATCATTGAGTTGACAACGGTCCTCCGCGATGATTCCACTTTTGATTGAGTTGACTTCGGTCCTCCGCGGTGCACAATCTTGATAATTATGATTTTAGGAATATCATTGATTGAGTTGACTTCGGTCCTTCGCGATGATTCCGCCGTTGATTGAGGTCCTCTGTGGTATCTTACATTGAGAATATTGTGGTGATTGATGGTTGTTGATTGGATATTGTCGCACCCCTACCTTCCCAGCTTTCCCAAGGGCGCGAAGTGACTGTAAGGATCGCAGTCTTCTGTCATACAGTTGCGAGACCTACATGTCTGGTTGTATACGTACATCCAAATAATTGGACAAAATAGTTTTATAAAGTCAGAGTCGGGAAGTAAAAATTTAAGTTGTCAACACAACATTGTAAACATTAGTTGCGGAAGCTTAAATTAAAAACAGTTTTTCAAAACAATAAAGAGTAATAGTGCTGAAGCGATTTAAGTTGTTTAGTAGCTACATAACATAACAAAATGATAATGGATGTTTAATAGACTAAGACACTAAAGTAGATGCATGGACTCCATCCTAGCATCCTAGATTCCTCGTGCGTGTGCCTTAGCTTCCTAAGAAAACATAAGAGTAAAAGGGTCAACACAATGGTTGGTGAGAGCACAGGTTTTTTATAAGCAGTAAACATCAAATGCTTAAAGCAACTGTTGCTGGATTACATATCATTACAATGCAATATCGATTCATAGCTAATAAATACAGTTATATTATATGTGGGTTCGTACCGAAACTGACTGTGTGCCTCCGCCATGCCCATAACAAGACAATGGCAAAGTGTTTTGGTCAATATTGCACCCATTCCGACCTCCAGTTAGATTGACCTCCCAGGCGCGATGGGTGGGCTTTTCAGGCCCAAAAAGTATTATCCAAGATTACCATGCTAGGCGCTCCGCGCTACTAACGATCCAAGGTACATTTGTGAGGACTTTGAGTTTGTGATGTGTGCCACAAATATACATATAATGATAAAGTGTATCCAAACGTAATCAAAATAAGGTGTTGTTTCAAAAACAGTTTATAATGCAATGTTTTCTCCGTCAAAAGTAGGGGTCGTGAACTCACCTAGTAAAGCAATTACGGTTTAAGTATATTCGTGACCGCGAATGCTAGCAACCTACTAGTGAGCACCTATATCATATAGGTCATGAGTATGTGTTATGTGTTGTGTTGTATCCCATACAACTCCAAGTGTCGGTGTGCTCAACCAAGCTTTTGTGTGTTGACTTATGCTGACTCGACAAATCGTTGCTGATGTGTATGTTGCGTTTAGTTTGTTTATGTGTCTTCTTAATACAATTAGGACACCAACATGCATCCTAAGACTCTAATCGTAACGCTTTCTCATAAGTCATGTTATGAAAATCATAAACATTTCGTTTCGAGAATCTATTTTTGGAAAGTAAAGTTATGAAATCCCATTTTATTAAATTAATACTTATAGTATGTTTGTAAAAACACGTTTAAACACTTAAAACATAGCGTTTGCGCATAAACCGCCATTTATGATTTTGTCCCAAATAAGGTTTCCTAAAATATTAAGTATTTGTTTAATTCGTTTTCGCAAATCAAAGTTTCTAATATGCGTACAAATCATTTTTAACCATATTTCCATAATTATAAACCACCAAAACATGATAAAGCATCAAAACCCTTCTTTTGATTTGTAACATCACTGTACTTCTGGTCGTCCGTACTTTCGTACATCCGTACGATTGTACTGTTACGACCTGAGATTTTATTATTAATGATGAATTTTTATTATTTGATAATTATCACTGTTACTTGTATACATGTTTAGAACATATTACACGCGTAAACCATGGGAAGTTTAGTTGTAACTCAACTAAACAGAACTAGAGAGTTTATCGCAGTTATATTGTTAATGATTATGGATTTGGTTTGGAAATGGAAAGGGGATTCAAGTTGGTTGTTGTTTTGGTTACTAAACATAGTCAACGACACATGGTCATGGTTGGTTGAAATAGCGGTGGGACGGTGGCTAGGGCAGTTGTGACTGACCGTTACATATGCCCTATACATATGCATATTTCGGCCTATCATGGATGTGTCAGTGACTTGGGTTTAGTGGGTTTTGGATTGGGAATGGATAATATTAAAGTTAATAAATAATGGGGGTATAATTGGGATTAATTACGCGAAGGTGAGGTTACGAACAAAATTTTAAACGCGAATATAAATTCAGAAATATTAAGTTAATGAAGGTATTCGCGTGGGTGATGATTCACACGAATATAATTATTAAGAATGATATTCTGAAGTAATATTCCTTAAATTATAAAGCAAATCGAAATACGACACAAGCGTTGGATTCGCAAAGGTGATGATCTTTACGAATACGTACGCGAGTAACGCGTATCGACGAGATAATTAAATAATATCTAACGAATATTAAATCAATAAATGAAAAACTTAAAATGTTTATTAGGAATCACAACCTAAATTAAATCTGAATAAACTATTTATCTAAATGAATAAATTAGCGAAAATAAAACGAGAATAGTTTTACGAAACAACTTTATTCAAACTCGTTTTATTAAACAATATTTATTAAAATCTTTTTTTTATTATTCGAAATAAAATAGAATTATTTAAACGATTTCAGTTTTAAATACATTTTATGATCAAAACCGAGCAATCTATTTAGTTTATCGTGATATAAACGAGATCGAGCACACGGGGGACGACATGCACTATAAGGAAGAGGATCTCTTACTTCTTCTTCATTTCTATATTCTCCTCTCTCTCTCTCTAAAGCTAAAAACGAGCTCTCTCTCTCTCACTAACTTCTATCTAAGATTTCTCTTACGATTCTCAACGAAATCACAAGATCTTGGTGTCCACGCGTTCGTATGATCAAGGGGAACGAGTAGATACGAAGAAACCTAGCGTTTGGTCACGATTGGAAGGTATGTAATCCATGTTATTTTCGGTTTTCACTTAGGTATTTAGAACCGGTTTATGCTATCATCTTTAGACGACTTCAACATTTAGAAACCATTAAACGAGTTCATACTAGTGTGAAGGAGTCAAGATCAGACCTGCAACGTGAAAGGATCCACTGAGGGTGAGGGGCTGAGCTGCGACATAGCCATGGCCGAACCTTCCAGCCGCCACCCAAGGGATTCCCGAACCTAGTGATGGCAACCCTAGCTGGCCGAACCCCTACAAGACCAGTGAACCATACATGAGACTCCCGAACCTGCAGGGGTACACGAACCTTGCAGCCTTCACGAACCATGGCAGCCGAACCCTGCCATGGAGCGAACCTATTAACCCCATGCAGTGCCGAACCCTCGAACATGCAGCGAACCTATGGGTTCCTCGACCCAGGCGAAACTTTGTTTCGTGACACCACCGAACCTTCAGGATGTAGAACACTTGATTGCCGAACCTCTGCAAGGTTTAATCATGAACCTTCGGTGAAACCACGAACCAGTTGAATGAGGCAAATATTTTCACGCGAGCCGAACCTTATAATTCTCTTGGGCCTAGCCGAACCATTTAAAGTGGCCGAACCTAGGGCAACCATCTTATTAGGTTCGCTGCTTACATGAGGGAAAACCAAATCTCATTTCAATCAACCATGCGTTAAGGACAATTAGGATCAACATTATGGGGTATGGACATGCATGCATGAATGAGCATAAGATGCCACCTTTTTAACATGATAACAACTTTAAGTTTTGAGATTCATTATAATATAAATATGTATGGAAATCACATGAAACTAATCTCTTAATTCTTGAATTTGACTTGAATAACTTGAATAAAGGTGGCGGTAGATTGAGCATGCAAGTATGTATAAGTATGGGAATAAGTGGGGTTGGCATCTTTATACCTATACATCCATAAATGAGGGTGTGTACATGGGAGCCCAAAAACCTGTTATTTTAGGTGATGATGAAGGAACTAGCAAGTAAACTATAAGCACTTGACGACTGATTTTAAAGATGTGGTTGAATTATTTTAACTTAGATGAAACAAACCAAGTTAATGACACAATTATGAAATAGAAGAAAACACGTTTGAATAATCAATCGAAATGAAATGTATATACTTATAAGTTCGAACACATATTAATTACAGATTTTTGAGTTGTTGGATTTCACTTACGCGAGCTCGCACAATACAAAAACACAGATTCTAAGGAATCAGGTGAGTTCTCATAACCTCCATTTCTTTAAAATGTTGTGTTTTAAAACTCGGAGGTGAAACATGTATACCAAATTCAGATATTATTTTGATAACACAAGGATAATACATGTTTATCAATATGATATTCACATTTTAGAATTATCATTACTTGTTGATTATCACTTATATGCATATATCCGTGTAAATATTGTCATTGACTTCGGTTAATAACAAAGATTACATGTATTGCCACTTGGATTATCACAACTTCGTGAAACATTGCCTTTGACCTTGGTTAATTGCATTGGTTTCATGTATTGCCACGTGGATAGCTTCCACTCCATGGATCATGTTTTAACTTATGTTAATTACATAATGACCATGTATAGTCACATATATTATTTGAGAATATTAATGTTGAGATTGGTTGAATGGTTATGTGTTTGATTATCTATTATTGACTATGATTATCTCTGATCGTCTATGACTGAATTGATATGTTATTATGTGATTGTTTATGTGTTTGATCGGTTGTGTTGGTGTAACATCAGTGCCGGAACCGTCACTGGAACAGTGATCTCTATAGTACATGAACAGTAAATCAGGTACGTATTTCAGTTAACAATTGTATATCATTTTCATTTCATGTTATCAAATCACAGTTCAGATTCAATTCAGAAAACAAAGTTCAGAACAATGGTTCTTGAGTCAGATAACTCTTTGACAATACAGAACCATCATGTGATTACTTGTTTAGGAATTATTATGTATAAACGTATGTGAGACTTTAAAGAACAAAACACACGAATATTGTTACGTGAATGCTAAATTGACGGGATATTCGTATAGGTGACGATCTGTACGAATAAATCTGAAAGTTTAACCTCTGAATGATATTCTATATTTAGAAAACAAGATTGAAAAGTATAGTTATCGCCGTGTTCGTACGGGTGACGATTCGAACGAATACGCGCGACGACCGTACATTTCGATTTAAACAGTAAATTAATATTTTGTTAAATTTTAAATAAATAAGAAGATATTAGTTAATTTATTAGGAATCACAACCTAGAATAATTAAAAGATTTCTAATTTTATAATCGTGTCTTTTAGTCGCGAAAACTACGCGAACCGGTATTTTACGCGAAACCGAACGAAACCGAATGACCGGGTATTTTCCTAAGCTTTTAATGAGTAATTAAGGCTCCAACTACCACCACCAAGACCCACTCTCTTTCTCATTTTCGTCCACCATCCTTCTCTCTCTAGAAATCGTTTCTCCAACTTCTCTCTAGAATATCTCATTCTTCTCCCAATGGATTTAGGTGTTTTTGGAGCCAATACGATCATCACACTACGAAGATCAAGGAAGTACAAGAAATTCACACGGATACCCACTGATTTTAAGGTAAAACTCTAAATTTTGTTGGTTTTGTGTGTTTAAAACCGATCCTTAAACGCTACACGAATTGGATCTATAAGCTCACTTATTAAATATATAGATACATGTATAGACATATCAGGAATATCTAGAAAACTCCTTTGCAACAGATTAAGCTCGATGATGGCCGGAAGGGAATGCAGGTTCGTGGAAATTCAGTCGACCTAATCCTTAGCCGAACCTACCTGGTTCGAACGAACCTTTTCTTTGAGGAACGAACCCTGATCCACGAACCTGGCATCTGTACTCAGTCTGTCAGCCGAACCCTAGGTCACCTGCAACGAACCCTGCCCAACTGAACCATCTGACCACGAACCTTCGCCCTTTGCAACGAACCTGCCAGGCGAAGCCATGAGGAACCAAACCTTAGATGAACATTCTATGGTTGAGCGAACCATGGGCAGCCGAACCTTTTCCTATCTATAGCAGCCGAACCAACTAAGCCACGAACCTACACACGGCCACGAACTATCACACCTAGCCGAACCATTAAGCGAACCCTACCCACTTGAACGAACCTTGGGTCATTTAACTACACTTGGGCCGAAACTACCCATAGGAGGAATAGGTTCGCTGATTCAAATTTTATAAATCAAATTGTTTATAGAAATGGCGGTTTTAAGATTGGGACATGCATGGGAATAAGGGTTTTCATTAGTAACTAACAACTTTGGGTAAGCATGAGTAACATGGGTAACAAACTAAGGATATCATTAGTAGAGAAAAAGGAATATGGTGGTTTAATACATGGGGATTTAAGGATATATGCATGCATGAAATATGTCACGTGTGTGTGTGTGCATGAATAAGGATGAAAACCTAATCATGCATGCGTGTGTAGAACTAAATATTGTATGTACAAGATGGTCAAATAAACAAGATTTCATTAGTACAAATCCATAAGATTCAAAACACAAGTCTTGACTAGGGAATGACAATTAACATAGATATGTAATTATCTACATGGGATCATTTCAAGGACATGAATCGCGATCGATTAGAAATCAAGGTTATTCAATTGGGCCAAAGTGGGCCCAATAGGGTTTGATTAAGCCCAACATACATTAAATAATGATGTTTAATTAAAATGAAGACATTATGAAATTGTTAAAATTTAATTTAATACTTTTCTAAGATTTGTTTAATTTGAAAGGTAACTTATAAATGTATTGGCTTTCTTTTAGTTCATTAAATAAATTGTAATGTTTTGGTGTAAAGATTTATTGTGATTTAAATTGTTTGGATTTGATTGTAAAGAGACAATATAATTGTCTGGATTTTAACAAGAAAACAAAGGAAACTCTGCCGAAATTTTCTAAAATATAAAAGTAAGTAATTATAACTAACCATGGGATTGGGATCATAAGAAGGGTAACTAAGATAGATTAGATCTTAGATACATATAGTACTAAGACACTTAGTTGCACACACACAACAAGACCCAAACTTAGGCACAACGACTATTACGCGTACTTATTATATTCGAATTCTTATAAAACAACTCAGGAACCGAAGATACTTAGCCTACAAACAAGAGTGCATATTCTGTGATAGTACATTAGACATCAAAACAGGTTAGTTCATTGCCCCTTTTTCTAACATTTTGTTTTTAAAACGCGGGGCTGAGAAGCATTTGTAAACTTTTTATTTAATTTGTTTACTTAAATGCTTTTAAATTTATGTGTTTCACATATATATAAATGTTATCCTAGACCATGTCTAGGAAGATTTTATGCAGGTTTACTAACTGATTTACTTATAAATTAAGTGAATAATCGGGTTAAACTAAAACGTTTCAACAGATCAAAACATTTCAAAAGAATCAAATCAAACATTTTGACAAAACAAGTGTGGGAGTTCAAGGAATCAAACTAAACATTTTGACGAATCAAATGGGGGAATTCAATGAATCAAATCAAACATTTTGACGAAACAAGTGTGGGATTTCAACGAATCAAACGAAACAATCTTTGCAAAGACAATATTCAATGTTCTACAAATCAAGTGTTTGTTGAACTATGAATCAGGTGTACATTTGATCAATGAATCTAGTATTCTACGATCAGCAAATCAAGTACATCTTGTAACAGAATCAGATGAATCAATAAATCATTTTCAAGGGAAAGCCTGGGAAATATCAGAGATAACATATGCCAAAACAGACGAAACAAAAACCCTACATTTCAAGAAGTCCTAGCTAGACCGTTTGATTTGTAGGTCATATGTTTGAGGATATTTACAGATTCCCTAACTACTAAGTACCCAGATTGACAGACTAGTCTACTCGAGTATGACCAAAGGCCCCAATCATTAGGACTTAGATTTTGTTAAATGTTTATCTAATTATTTACTTAAACATTTATGCATGTTTATACAATTGCCATGGTTGATCATATTATGTGATGAACTTATGAAATCTAGATGGATTTAAAATAATTGTAATTACAGGAACAAAGGAACAGAAGGATTTTGGGTTTAATGAGAAGGGTAAAAATGCTTAATTATCATTAATAACAGTGTCATATACGGATTAGTATGTGGTGGGACGGTGGCTGGGCGGGCGGTAAGGTCGACCCTACATATGCCCTATATATAAGCATACCGATCCGGATATTACATGTGGAGTTAATGAGGTTAAGGTCTTTACCGGATGAGGTTTACAATTCATTTTCCAACTCTAAACTATGTGAACTCACCAACCATGTGTTGATTTGATCTTTTTGCATGACTTCTCAGGTGACGAACAGGTTAATTCAGAAGTCATTTCTTTTGGACTAGGACTTCAGATAGAAGACTTAGTATTTTGGACCTGCATACTTTTGAAGACATCATTATACAATTTATTTTGTATATCTTGTGTAAATACAAGATAGCTATTTTATGATGTTTACAATAGATTTGCACTGTTAAATTATAAACGATACTGATGTAATTTAACTTTGTAATTCTATTATATTAGCATTTCTCAATTATATCATGTGAAATGTAAACAATCTGATCACTTCTGATTATCACTCCCGATATCGCGCCCCGGGAACCTTCCGCTCGACGGGGACTCCGATCCTACCCCGCCAGCTCGGGGTGTGACAGATTGGTATCAGAGCCATGGTTATAGAGAAATATAGGTCACATATTTAAATGGTTTGGCCTAGACTATAACCTAGGGACCCTGCTTATAGAGAACATAGGATTTAAGAGTTATTGGCATGTTGTCTTCCCCCTCCTCCATTGATTACTCAAGCATCTGGGTCAGGCATAACACCGACTCTGGATCCTGCTACTATCGCTCTGGTGACGTTACTGAGTAACCAGATGACAAATAAGATGAAAGAAGCAATACCGGAGATGTTCCTTCGTCTTCGTAATGAAATCCTCAACACTGGCAACACATCAGGAGAAGCCAGTGGAAATACTGGAGATTCATTTCATTACTCCTACAAGTCCTTTGTAGGATGTAAACCACCCAGTTTTAGTGGGTCTGAAGGTGCCGTTGGGTTAATCCAATGGATTGAGAAGATTGAGGCAACCTTGGATCATTGCAGCTGCCCTGAACACCACAAGTTCCGTTACTCAGCTGGAACATTCAACAAAAGGGCTCTGACTTGGTGGAATGGTCAGATCAACGCCCGAGGAAGAGAGGAAGCTATAGCAATGCCATGGGAAGACTTCAAGACACTGCTGCGAACAGAATTGTGCCCCAAGAACGAGTTGCAGAAGTTGGAAGTTGAATTATCCAACCATGTAATGAAGGGGGCTGATCACATGGGGTACACTACTCGTTACCACGAGTTAGTTGCTTTGGTACCTGACATGGTACCAACTTTGGAGAAAAGGATAGACATATATGTGGGTGGACTTCCCGCCTGCATTCAGGGCATGATTGCCTCAGCCAAACCTACTACTGTCGAGTCTGCGGTGAGATTATTTGGGAAACTCACTGATCTCATGGTAGCCTCTGGAGTTCTAAAGAAGGAGGCTGAACCTAGTAAGAACAAAGCTGAGTCTTCAAAGAAACCCCACCACCATCAGAAGAAGAAACAGAAGACCATCAAGAACTACAAAGTTGCCACACCTCTTCAACAAGTGGCAGCAGCACCACAGAACCCAAACCGCAAACCTTACACTGGCACGTTTCCTCTGTGTGCCAAGTGTCAGTATCATCACCCTGCTGACACTCCCTGCAAGCAATGCACGGGATGTGGAAGAAAGGGCCATTGGGTCCAGTACTGCCGGATGACACCTAACCAAGAAGTGAACAATGCTGCTTTGGCTCTCCCTCCACCAGCTAATCAGAACCATGGTGGATGCTATAACTGTGGCGAGCAAGGCCACTTTGCGAAGAACTGCCCGAAAAAGGAACAAACAGCAGTTCAAGCACCCCGTGGACGAGCCTTTGCCATCGGAGCACCAGCTGCACGCCAGGACCTAAATGTGGTCACTGGTACGCTTCTATTACATGACTTTTATGCTTCTGTTCTATTTGACACTGGTGCGGATCAGAGTTTTATCTCTACCGACTTTGCATGCCAACTAGATTCCATAGAGGAACAGTTAGACTCCCCTTACATTATTGAAGTAGCTAACGGGAAACAGATCACAGTTAGTACAGTTTATAGGAACTGCCCATTGACACTAAATGATTATACATTTACCATCGATTTGATACCGATGGAGCTGGGTAGTTTCGATATCATTGTTGGAATGGATTGGCTTTCGTCTCATCGAGTGGAGGTCATCTGCTCTGAAAAGCTGCTTCAAATTCCATTGCCGAGTGATCGTGTATTGGAAGTGAAAGGGGATCAAGCAAAACGAAGTGTCAAAATCATTTCATGTATAAAAGCGCGTAAGTGTTTACAGAAGCGGTGCGTTGCATTCTTGGCTCTTGTGGAAGAACAGGAGAAGGACAAGAAAAGGTCTTTACCGGATGAGGTTTACA
Organism: Mikania micrantha; assembly: GCA_009363875.1. Lineage (NCBI taxonomy): Eukaryota > Viridiplantae > Streptophyta > Magnoliopsida > Asterales > Asteraceae > Mikania > Mikania micrantha. The sequence goes on from CM018684.1 coordinate 11,309,086, forward strand.
ATTCATTTTCAAACTCTAAACTATATGAACTCACCAACCATGTGTTGACTTGATCTTTTTGCATGACTTCTCAGGTGACGAACAGGTTAATTAAGAAGTCATTTCTTTTGGACTAGGACTTCAGATAGAAGACTTAGTATTTTGGACCTGCATACTTATGATGTTTACAATAGATTTACATTGTTAAATTATAAAAGATACTGATATAATTTAACTTTGTAATTCTATTCTATTAGCATTTCTCATTTATATCATGTGCAATGTAAACAATCTGATCACTTCTGATTATCATTCCCGATATCGCGCCCCGGGAACCTTCCGCCTGACGGGGACTCCGATCCTACCCTGCCGGCTCGGGGTGTGACAGTTGGGATATGTATTGGATTGTCACGCAGGTACTCTTGTGGATCTTCTCAGATAAACTATAAGTTTTTATACTCATTTTTCTAAAACTTTTTATAAAACTATTTTCAAACACAAACCTTTCTACTCATTTTATAAAATCCTTTTAAGTATAAAACTTATGATTACTCACCAACTACCTCGTAGTTGACACTTGATTTCTTACATGTTTCAGGCGATGAAGCTAAGTAGGATGAGAAGGATGGTATCTCATATTTTGGACATCATCATATAGGATCTCGGACTTAGCTAAATAACTAAATATCTGGCGATTAGAATTTAGTTAGATAGCTAAATCTCTTTTGTAATTGTTGTAAGTATTTCATGATGAACATGATTTTTGTGTATTTAATTTGGTTGAATGAATGTTATATGATGATTTGATTTAGATGCCCACGAGCTTTTGAACAATCTACACATCCCTCGTGGCATCCCGACGTTTCCGCCATCGGTCGGGGTGTTACAGATTAGTATCAGAGCCTGGGTTATAGGGAATTAGGTTATTAGAAATGGTTGACCTAGTCTATAACCGTAGGATACCCTAGTATGAATTAATTCATACACTAGTTAGTATATTCAGGATTTCATGCTTATGTGTTTATTACATGTTAACTGAACTCTTGATATACGTCTGAATTATGCATATTGCTTACTTGTTTACTTGTGCCCTAATGATTCGATAAGGACATGCACGTGGTGTATCGTAAAGGTGGTGGGACGTTGGCTAGGGCAGTTGCGACTGACCCTTACATATGCCCTATATATATACCATTTACGGTACATTAGGTGGATGTCAGTATTGAAGAATGTGGGAACTACCCGTTTGGGAAATTATCTGATTAGGAAATTAACTGCTTAGGAAATTATCTGTTTTAGGGAACTGTTTGTTTGATCTATAAACTTCAGGCAAGGACACACTCGTGGTATACTACAAAGGTGGTGGGACGGTGGCTAGGGCAGTTGCGACTGACCCTTACATATGCCCTATTCGTATACCATTTGTAGTATATTGGGGGTCTGTCAGTGTCAGGAACTTAGGATATTACTAGGAATTGTTGTAAAGTTGAGATTGATGGGATATGGATGTTGATGGTACGTTTGATGGATTGACTTATGGATGATCACACTTGATGAACACTTATAAAGTCACTTGTGAAAACACGGATTGGACACGTAGGGTGCATAGGATCAACGAACGATATGAACGATTAGTGATGGAATATGGAATTGGGTGATGATATAGACACTTGGTGATAATATAAACGCATAGTGATGAAACTAACACTTAGTGATGGTATGGACACTTGACGAGAATAAATTATAGGGAAGATATGAACACTTAGTGACAATAAGAGCACTCAGTGATGATATGAACCCTTATTGATGATTATGGACTTTTAGTGAACTTAGACATTAGGGGAACTTTAATGTCAGGTGAACCTAGACATTAGGTGAACTTAGAAATAGGAAAACCTACATGTCAGGTGAACATAGACATTAGGTGAACCTAATTGTCCAAGGGAACTAGAGACCACTTCACTCAAAATTATCCTACCTAGGATAAGGTTTGTGAAGTGAGAATATGGTAAGATACATGATACACCCTAAATGCTAACAAGGGCATAATCGTGGCGCAACGGAACGGTGGTGGGACGGTGTAGGGGAGATTGCAATCTACCTCTGCATATGCCCTATATATAAGCTTGTTGCATTGCATCGGGAGGTTGTCAATGTTGGTATAGGGTGGAAAATGTATGAAACATTGGAATAGTTAGTTAATATTAGTTATGACCAACTAGCACACTTAGTATAATTCTAGGAAATTTAAAAAAATTGTTAGGAGTTTAATGACAGATAGGAGAGAAATATAGTTCTAATATGTAATCCTAATTGTTTAAATGAAATCATTTGACCATTGTTTGTATGACTTACGTTGTAAACGGTAGTAACATGTTTCTAATTTCTCAGAAACATGCCGCCGCGCCATCACAACGAAGATGACTCTAACAATGGGGATGCTAACAACAGTAATGCCAACTCCTGCATACAAGAGTTAGCAACACTTATCTCTGGATTGGTGAATCAACTGACACAAGCCAATCAATCTCTCAATCAGAACAGAGGTGGTGCAAACCCGCCAACTTGCACGTTCAAACACTTCAACTCCTGTAACCCACTGAAGTTTACAGGTTCTGAGTCAGCCATTGGTCTGCTGCAGTGGTTCGAGAGTATAGAGAACACTTTTATCAACAGCGATTGCCCCGAGAAGCTGAAAGTTCGTTATGCCACTAGTGTTTTCCAAAAGAGAGCACTAACATGGTGGAATGGGGAAAAACGAACTAGGGGAGTTGATGCTGCCCTTGCACTAACATGGGCAGAGGTCAAAAAGATGATGACCACTGAATTCTGTCCTCATAGCGAAATGAGGAAGCTTGAGACTGAGTTTTGGGAGCTCAAGCAGGAAAGCGGGGAAAACATCATTTACAATACTCGTTTCCACGAGTATAGTCTACTGGTGCCTCATCTAGTGACACCGCTAGAGAGAGCAATTGAGAAGTACATAGGCGGTCTTCCTATGCAGATTCAGGACACAGTCTATGGTAGCAACCCTACCACACTGGAGGCTGCGATCCGTTTATCTGCAACTTTAACTGACAACCATGTAAGGGCTGGAACACTCACAAGGAAAGGAACAAAGAAGACTGAAGGAAAGGCTGCTGTAGAGGAAACAAAAACAGAAGTAAAGACTGAGGCTGCTAGTTCTTCAAAAGGCAGCAACCAAAAGAGGAAGACCAGAAACTTTATGGTCATTGCTCCTGCTGCTAAGTACACGCAGCAATCTACAAATAACACTATTGCCAGGAATTACACTGGGAATACTCCCCAATGTAATACCTGTTGATATCATCACGCACCTAACTTGCCATGTCGCGTCTGCAACAACTGCGGCAAGTATGGTCATTATGCAAATGTTTGTAGGAGCGCAGCGCAAGCTCAAAGGATGCAACATGCACCGCTTGCACTGCCTGCTCCACATGCACAACCAATTCCAGTTGTACCCATCTGCCAGGTACCTCCTGCACAGGCGAGAGCCTGTTATGAGTGTGGTGAAGTGGGTCACTTCAGAAATCAATGCCCAAAGTTGACTGGGAACAATCAGAGGGTGGCAAGAGGCTGGGCGTTTCAACTGAATGCCCCAGCTGCTCAAGCCAACCAGGATGTGGTCAACGGTACATTTCTGATCAACAACTCTTATGCATCTGTCTTATTTGATTCTGGTGCCGATAGGAGATTCGTTTCATATGATTTTGAATGCTTGCTTGGTAGAACACACACATACTTAGATAAACCGTTTAACGAGGAGGTGGCTGACGGAAACATTATTGATATTGGCACTGTTATTATCGGATGTACTGTGAACTTAAATGATCACGTTTTTCCGATTGATCTTATACCTATGCATCTTGGTAGCTTTGATGTTATCATAGGCACGAATTGGTTAGCCACCCACAAAGCAGAGATAGTTTGCCATGAAAAATACATATGTATTCCATTACCTTCGGGTGAAACTTTAAGAGTTTTTGGAGAAACTTCTAGTAAAGGTCTTAAGCTGATGTCATGCACTAAAGCACACAAGTACCTTAGGAAGAAATGTATAGCATTTTTAGCTCATATTGTGGAGAAAAAGGATAAAGGAAAGAGAGTTGAAGATATTCCTGTGATCAGAGATTTCCCAGAAGTATTTCCAGATGATCTACCGGGTCTTCAGAACGTCAAGTAGAGTTTCGAATTGACTTAGTACCTGGTGAGAATCCAGTTGCTAAAGCTCTGTACAGACTTGCACCTTCAGAGTTGCAAGAATTGGCGAGCCAACTGCAAGAATTGACTGATAAAGGATTTATTCGCCCGAGCCATTCACCATGGGGTGCACCGGTCCTGTTTGTGAAGAAAAAGGACGGGTCATTCAGAATGTGCATCGATTACCGCGAATTGAACAAGTTGACAATCAAGAATCGATATCCACTGCCGCGCATCGATGATCTCTTCGATCAGCTTCAAGGCTCGGCATGGTTTTCAAAGATCGATCTTAGGTCTGGGTATCATCAACTTCACGTGCATGATGATGATATTCCCAAGACAACTTTCAGAACCAGATATGGTCATTATGAATTCTTGGTAATGCCCTTCGGCCTTACCAATGCACCGGTGGTTTTCATGGACCTCATGAACCGTGTCTGCAGGCCATACTTGGATAAGTTTGTGATTGTCTTCATTGACGATATCTTGATATACCCAAGGACCAAGGAAGAGCACGAGAAACACCTTAAGTTGGTTTTGGAGATCCTAAGAAAAGAGCAAATGTATGCTAAATTCTCTAAATGTGAATTTTGGCTTAAGGAAGTTCAATTCTTGGGACACATAGTCAATGAAAATGGTGTTCACCTGGATCCTACAAAGATTGATGCGGTGAAGAATTGGAGTACACCGAAGACACCGATAGAGATTCGATCGTTTCTTGGACTTGCCGGTTACTATTGGCGGTTTATATCGAATTTCTCCAGGATTGCTGTCCCTCTCACTTCTTTGACTCAGAAGAATAAGCCATACGAGTGGGGACCGAAGCAAGAAGAGGCGTTTCAGATCTTGAAGCAGAAACTTTGTGATGCTCCTGTCTTGACACTGCCTGATGGAAATGATGATTTCATGGTCTATTGTGATGCATCCAACCAAGGTCTCAGTTGTGTTCTCATGCAACGGGGAAAGGTTGTGGCTTATGCATCCAGGCAATTAAAGGTCCACGAGAAGAACTACACCACACACGACTTAGAACTTGGTGCAGTCGTGTTTGCCTTGAAGATATGGAGACATTATCTTTATGGCACAAAATGTGTAGTGTTCACTGATCATAAAAGCTTACAACAAATTCTCAATCAGAAAGAGCTTAACATGACACATCGGAGATGGGTTGAACTGTTAAACGATTATGACTGTGAAATTTGCTACCATCCTGGTAAAGCGAATGTAGTAGCAGATGCGCTTAGTCGCAAAAGTCAAGTTCAGATTCATAGTGTTCGAGTGCACATTAGTCTCCGTAATGATATTCTCACAGCCCAACAATACTCATTAGCTCAAGATAACTTGAAAAATGAGATTTCTTGTGGGGCTGAAATCTTATTGAAACTAAGGATGATGGTTTAATGTATTATTTGAATCGGTTGTGGATACCGAACATAGGTGATCTTAGGATGGTGATTATGGATGAAGCTCATAAGTCACGTTACTCAATCCATCCAGGCTCTGATAAGATGTATCAAGACCTTAGGGACTTGTATTGGTGGCCTGGTATGAAGAAGGATATTGCTGAGTATGTCTCCAAGTGCCTTAACTGTGCTAAAGTCAAGGCAGAACACCAGCGACCTTCGGGATTGTTATTACAACCAGAAATACCCATGTGGAAGTGGGAGAATATCTCCATGGATTTTATTACCAAACTCCCACGGAACACTAACGGTAAAGATAGCATTTGGGTAATTGTTGATAGATTGACAAAGTCGGCTCACTTCTTACCGATATGCGAAACGTACCCTGTGCGGAAGTTAGCGCGTATCTACATTGATGAGATCATTAGCCGACATGGTATTCCCCTAAGCATAATATCGGATCGTGATGTTCGTTTCACGGCACGATTTTGGGAATCACTTCATGAAGCCTTTGGAACAAGACTGGATCTTAGCACTGCCTATCATCCTCAAACGGATAGACAAACAGAGCGAACGATTCAGACATTGGAAGACATGTTGAGAGCTTGTGTCATCGACTTTGGTGGCAATTGGGATAGCCATTTACCATTGGTTGAGTTCTCGTATAACAATAGTTATCATGCGAGCATTGGTATGGCGCCATTTGAAGCTCTGTATGGCAGCAAATGTCGGTCACCTATTTGTTGGACCGAGGTCGACGAATCGCAGATCACTGGTCCCGAGATTATCCAGGAAACGACTGACAAGATCCGCCAGATCCGAGACAATCTGTTAGCTTCACGTAGTCGACAGAAAAGCTACGCGGATAAAAGATTTAAAACTTTGGAGTTCGAAGTTGACGACATGGTATTACTCAAAGTGTCGCCTTGGAAAGGCGTTATACGATTCGAGAAGAAGGGTAAAATTGCTCCACGATATGTTGGCGCTTTTAAGATCCTTGAACGGATCGGGAAGGTTGCCTATAAGTTGGAACTTCCTCCTAAACTTAGTAACGTGCACCCGACGTTTCACGTGTCCAATCTGAGAAAGTGCTTACCTGATCAGGATCTTCAGGTACCACTCGATGATATTCGCATCGATGATACCATGCATTTTATTGAAAGACAAGTGGAGATAATGGATCGTGAGGTTAAAAAGCTCAAACGCAGTAGAATTCCAATTGTCAAAGTACGTTGGGAATCGAAGCGGGGTCCAGAGTTCACCTGGGAGCTGGAAGATCAGATGAAGCTTAAATACCCGCATTTATTTACTACGGTCACTCCAAGTTGAATTTCGGGACGAAATTCCCTTAACTAGGGGAAAATGTAACATCACTGTACTTCCGGCCGTCCGTACTTCCGTACATCCGTACGATTGTACTGTTACGACCTGAGATTTTATTATTAATGATGAATTTTTATTATTTGATAATTATCACTGTTAGTGGCATACATGTTTAGAACATATTATACACGTAAACCATGGGAAGTTTAGTTGTTGTTGATGCATTTAATGTCCCTAGTTCAATTTTGTACTATTCATCATGTAAAGATTAAAAGTTATATTAATGGAAGTTGTCTTTATTCATCGTTCTTAATGTTTAATATTGATTATATGATTGTTTGATTGTTTGATTTGATTTAATTAAGTAATTGAGTATGAGTATTGTTCATTCGGCCGAATGACTCTAGCGTATGAAGTCATTCGCCGAATGTAACTAGAGTATGACTATAGTCAGCGAATGAGTCATTCGCCGAATGAGTCATTCGACTGAATTACCTATTCGACAGAGTCATTCGCCGAATGAGTTGTTTCGGCCTCTCATTATGCCGAATGTCTACTGCCTATAAATACAAGTTCAAAATCATTTCAACCCGAACTTCTGAGAACCCTCATTCTTCCCTGTGTACTCCAGTGTCAAACCCCTAAAGATTTGAGTGTTTCTTGCTGTCCAAGTTCGATTCATAGCTCGTGGTGTTCGATTCTTACTCAAATGTTCATCTCTTACCTTCGAATCACCACGGTTGCTGTTGGTTTCGATTGGAAAACCCTGGAATAGGATTCCGCACTATTCCAGAGGCTGTAGAGCAGATCTCCATTGGAACCGGGTTGTTTCCGTGCTCCTATCTGGTCCTACAGTTGTAACTCAACTAAACAGAACCAGAGAGTTTATCGCAGTTATATTGTTGATGATTATGGATTTGGTTTGGAAATGGAAAGGGGATTCAAGTTGGTTGTTGTTTTGGTTACTAAACATAGTCAAGGACACATGGTCATGATTTATCGAAATAGCAGTGGGACGGTGGCTAGGGCAGTTGTGACTGACCCTTACGTATGCCCTATACATATGCATATTTCGGTCTATCATGGATGTGTCAGTGACTTGGGTTTATTGGTTTTGGATTGGGAATGGATAATATTAAAGTTAATAAATAATGGGGGTATAATTGGGATTAATTACGCGATGGTGAGGTTACGAATACAATTTTAAACGCGAATATAAATTCAGAAATATTAACTTAATGAAGGTATTCGCGTGGGTGATGATTCACACGAATATAATTATTAAGAATAATATTCTGAAATAATATTCCTTAAATTATAAAGCAAATCGAAATACGATATGAGCGTTGGATTTGCAAAGGTGACGAGCTTTACGAATACGTACGCGAGTAACGTGTTTCGACGAGATAATTAAATAATATCTAACGAATATTAAATCTATAAATGAAAAACTTAAAATGTTTATTAGGAATCACAACCTAAATTAAATCAGAAGAAACTATTTATCTAAATGAATAAATTAGCGAAAATAAAACGAGAATAGTTTTATGAAACAACTTTATTCAAACTCGTTTTATTAAACAATATTTATTAAAATCTTTTTTTTTATTTTTCGAAATAAAATAGAATTATTTAAATGATTTGAGTTTTAAATACATTTTATGATCGAAACCGAGCAATCTTTTTACTTTATCATGATATAAACGAGATCGAGCACACGGGGGACGACACGCACTATAAGGAAGAGGATCTCTTCCTTCTTCTTCATTTCTATATTCTCCTCTCTCTCTCTCTAAAACTAAAAACGAGCTCTCTCTCTCACTAACTTCTCTCTAAGATTTCTCTTACGATTCTCAAAGAAATCACAAGATCTTGGTGTCCACGCGTTCGTATGATAAAGGGGAACGAGTAGATACGAAGAAACCTAGCGTTTGGTCGCGATTGGAAGGTATGTAATCCATGTTATTTTCGGTTTTCACTTAGGTATTTAGAACCGGTTTATGCTATCATCTTTAGACGATTTCAACATTTAGAAACCATTAAACGAGTTCATACTAGTGTGAAGGAGTGATGATCAGACCTGCAACGTGAAAGGATCCAATGAGGGTGAGGGGCTGAGCTGCGACATAGCCATGGCCGAACCTTCCAGCCGCCACCCAAGGGATTCCCGAACCTAGTGATGGAAACCCTAGCTGGCCGAACCCCTACAAGACCAGTGAACCATACATGAGACTCCTGAACCTGCAGGGGTACACAAACCTTGCAGCCTTCACGAACCATGGCAGCCGAACCCTGTCGTGGAGCGAACCTATTAACCCCATGCAGCGCCGAACCCTCGAACATGCAGCGAACCTATGGGTTCCTCGACCCAGCCGAACTTTTGTTCGTGACACCACCGAACCTTTAGGATGTAGAACACTTGATTGCCGAACCTCTACATGGTTTAATCACGAACCTTCTATGAAACCACGAACAAGTTGAATGAGGCAAATCTTTTCACGCGAGCCGAACCTTATAATTCTCTTGGGCCTAGCCGAACCATTTAAAGTGGCCGAACCTAGGGAAACCATCTTATTAGGTTCGCTGCTTACATGAGGGAAAACCAAATCTCATTTCAATCAACCCTGCGTTAAGGACAATTAGGAGCAACATTATGGGGTATGGACATGCATGCATGAATGAGCATAAGATGCCACCTTTTTAACATGATAACAACTTTAAGTTTTGAGATTCATTATAATATAAATATGTATGGAAATCACATGAAACTAATCTCTTAATTCTTGACTTTGATTTGAATAACTTGAATAAAGGTGGCCGGTAGATTGAGCATGCAAGTATGTTTAAGTATGGGAATAAGTGGGGTTGGCATCTTTATACCTATACATCCATAAATGAGGGTGTGTACATGGGAGCCCAAAAACCTATTATTTTAGGTGATGATGAAGGAACTAGCAAGTAAACTATAAGCACTTGATGACTGATTTTACAGATGTGGTTGAATTATTTTAACTTAGATGAAACAAACCAAGTTAATGACACAATTATGAAATAGAAGAAAACACGTTTGAATAATCAATCGAAATGAAATGTATATACTTATAAGTTCGAACACATATTAATTACAGATTTTTGAGTTGTTGGATTTCACTTACGCGAGCGCGCACAATACAAAAACACAGATTCTAAGGAATCAGGTGAGTTCTCATAACCTCCCTTTCTTTAAAATGTTGTGTTTTAAAACTCAGAGGTGAAACATGTATACCAAATTCAAATATTATTTTGATAACACAAGGATAATACCTGTTTATCACATAATATGATATTCACATTTTAGAATTATCACTACTTATGGATTATCACTTATATGCATATATCCGTGTAAATATTGTCATTGACTTCGGTCAATAACAAAGATTACATGTATTGCCACTTGGATTATCACAACTTCGTGAAACATTGCCTTTGACCTTGGTTAATTGCATTGGTTTCATGTATTGCCACGTGGATAGCTTCCACTCCATGGATCATGTTTTAACTTATGTTAATTACATAATGACCATGTATAGTCACAGATATTATTTGAGAATATTAATGTTGAGATTGGTTGAATGGTTATGTGTTTGATTATCTATTATTGACTATGATTATCTCTGATCGTCTATGACTGAATTGATATGTGATTATGTGATTTTTTTTTGTGTTTGATCGGTTGTGTTGGGATATGTATTGGATTGTCACGGAGGTACTCTTGTGGATCTTCTCAGATAAACTATAAGTTTTTATACTCATTTTTCTAAAACTTTTTATAAAACTATTTTCAAACACAAACCTTTCTACTCATTTTATAAAATCCTTTTAAGTATAAAAACTTATGATTACTCACCAACTACCTCGTAGTTGACACTTGATTTCTTACATGTTTCAGATGATGAAGCTAAGTAGGATGAGAAGGATGGTATCTCATATTTTGGACATCATCATATAGGATCTCGGACTTAGTTAGATAGCTAAATCTCTTTTGTAATTGTTGTAACTATTTCATGATGAACATGATTTTTGTGTAATTAATTTGGTTGAATGAATGTTAGATGATGATTGATTTAGATGCCCACAAGCTTTTGAACAATCTACAATCTAAGCATTTGACATCATCTAGACATGTCTAACATGTCTAGATCATCACAAATCTACAAACATGTCTAACATAAATCTACAATTTCAATAAGTTTCCTTTTATGGCAAGTTCCACAAATCATCACAATAACCTATCCAAAACTCAATCCTAACATTTCTATCTTCCAAAATCAGTAGATCTACATTAAGACCACATAAAATCACCAAAAAATTTGTGCACAATAGCCACATGGAGTTGCATGTGGATGATGATGAGCTCCTAGCTTGTGGCTGGCTTCCAAGAGTTCTCCTAGAAGCTCCAATGGTCTCAAGCACTCCAAAGATGCAAGAAATGGCTTCACAAGCGATTCTAGAGGGTTCAAGTGTTGATTTCAGTAGGGTGTAGTCTAGTTTGAGTGGAAATACTTGGTGGGGTGTAAGAAAAACTGAACAAAATGAGTTGGGATTGCTCTTTATAAAGTTTTGTCTACTGGGACTCGTCGCGTACTGCCAAGTATGATCATGCATGCTCTTTATAAAGTTTTGCTCTTTATAAAGTTTTGCCGGGTGTCACACATTCGACCATCCTAAGCTTCAAACCAACTTTTTCCAAGAGTTCCTAAACTGATTTTGTGCACAATCTAACCATTTTCAAGTGCCTAAGCTGGTTTAAAAGTTCAAAGTGCAAAAAGGTGAAAACCCTAAGAGAACTGAACCTTCTCTCTAGAATTGCAATCCAACCAGCTCGATTCACTGTCGATCTGTTGTAATACTGTGTTCTTCTCGTTCCCACGATCGTTTTGACTTATTGTGGTTTAAAGGTAGAGAGAGTAGAGAGAGCGCCGGAAATGGTGAAGCAGAGAGGGTATTTTCTTGTAAATGTGAGGAAAAGAAGGGATTTCAAAGGCTTTGATAGTCTGAGTTGTTCGTGTGCGTTTCGGTTTCGTTTTAACATGTCGTTTTCGTAGTTACGCATAATATTACCTAACATTTTAAAATTAGACATTCTTAATTTATTTTAGGTGGTAATTCCTAATAAATTAACTAAATGTATTTTATTACTTTTAAAAATAAAAAAACGTTTATTTTTATCGGTTAACCGATCGTATTGCTTTCGCTCGTATTCATACGAATCGTCACCCGTTCGAACACGACGATAACTTTACTTTCCGATTTGCTTTTCTATTTATAAGATATCTTTCAGAACGTTAAACTCACAAATATATTTGTGCGAGTCATCACCCGCACGAATACACTGTTACTCTAATATTCCAGTAATGACATCTGTTATAGTTTTAGTTTGGTTATCCTGACATATGTTTATACATAGTATCTTGTCATAGTTTAACATGCTTAGACATATCAGTAATGTGTTTGTGTGTGTTGTTTGTGAGTTTTAAGTTTCTACACTGTTAACATAAATTGTTTCATATAATATTACTACAGCATATTACACAAATACGTTCCATACCAGAATCTACAGTACTTTCGTATTGTTCCAAACTACTATTCCAGCACTGTTTTATAGTCTCCCCTTGTTAGAAAAATTTCATCTTGAAATTTAAAACTCGTTATCGGGTACGACATTCTTTACACCAAGGGAAAGGATTTGATTATTTCTTACGTGTTTCCTTCAAGTACTATTTTCTACTAAATTCTAAATATCCTTTATGCTTTCATGGCAGCTGTGATTTTATAGATGCAATATATAAGCGTCGTTCCTAATTTCACTGATAGTATTTGGATTAACTTATTATATATCCCGTAAAATTTCCGTTTTTCTCATTTGTCCTGACGATTCCTCCTTGAATGGTAGCCTACATTTCTAGTCCCATGTATTTCTAGTATTTTCTGCAGTTACTACAAAGTTTATGGGATACCTGAATATCTCATTCAAAATAATAAGCTCTTCAGGTCTTCACATAACATGATTCTGGTTATGTGCAATCCGATTAACTGATTCCTGACCTGTATTTTCATGCCATGAGAATTTTGAGTGGGCTTGACCATACAAGTATTATTGACCCATATGCTTTGGTGCCCAATACGAGTATATGGTAGTAGCTTGGTATTTATAACCGCAACTATGGTTTCCCACTCCTACAAAATTATCTCATGTTGTCTTCGCAACTCTAGGTTTTGATTGCTAGTTTTCCACCTTTAAGTCGCATAAAGTATATCCTAGTTTGCGTCGTTACAACCATATATATACCAACAACCTTTATATTTATTTCCAGACTATGGTGTATGCTCCCAACGCCTAAGGGAACTACCAAAGGGACATGGTAGTTTACCCTATGACAAGTGTAAAAATTTACCTTTGTGGCGAATCTATGCACATCTCCGAGAATGATTTATGTTATCTTTCAATTTACTTACAAGTCATTTGACTTGTAAAGTTTAATTGAAAGAATTTATCTACATGTTATTATTCATCTTCCTTTTTACACATGTATACCTCACATCATCTGTCACCAGATATTAGCAATTCTACTAGCCTTGTTCGGATGATGTTGAGCTATCACTTAAGATTACCATTAGTTTAATCTATCATAACTATGTCATGTGAATTTTATTACATCTACTATATGAGATAACTCAATGGGTTATAATGCTTAATTTTCTAAAGTAACCAAATTATTTTGGTTACGAGACATTTCTTAATAAAATGCCTACATTTTTGATCCTAATTATCATTTCAAACTTCTTTGTCTAAGATTGTGAATCGAGTGTTAAGTCTTCTCCATATTCAACGTGTGTGGATAAATTCTTAGTTACTGTTATTCACATTGATCCTAAATACTCAATAGTACCTGTTGTTTCCTATGGATATACTATCTAACTAATCATGCTCCTAGTACCATTCTAAAACCCATTCTTTCCTGTCATTAATAGACTCGGAGTTTCCTAGAGTAAGAAACTCAAGTTTAATCAAGTCTAAATTTGACATAATAGTATACCTACTTAATTTGGCATTTCCTACGACTCATAGTATGCTAATCTGTATAGATATCTAAGCTGATGTTATAACAGACATATGCATACCACAAAATTCTTTCAGAAGTGTAAAGGAAATTTTTTTCACAACAAATTTTCGAGGATTACATCCGTAGTTTTCCGAGTAACTAAGACTAAATGGTTTAAGAATAACCTAGTCTTCATTTGTTTAAGGATTTTTTAATTTTTTCTCAAATTTGTTCCTTCATTGAATTTCTACGTGTAAAAGTGTTATATTCCTATAAGGCCCTCTCCCTAATTACAGTAACAGTTCCCAATTAACTATTAGCAAAGATTATCTATACTTCTTTTATCTAATTGGCATCTACTTAACCTAAGGTTTTTTTAATTTTATATTCCTAACTAAGACAAAATATACATTTTAAATTTCATATTGTTAGATAAGTTATATACACAAAACAAAATAAACATACCTATGGAGTCGTCTGACTCCGAGAGTACTCCTGGAGCCGGTAAAGCAAGTAGTTCCTTAGTGGCTGGTGCGTCTGCTGGAGGCATTCTCCTAGGGCAGTTCCTTGCGAAATCTTCGATCATTCCACATGTGTAGTAGTTGTGGTTATGTCAGGAGGAAATATAGGTGTTCGTTATCTGTTTTCGTTTCAGAGTTGTAATGACCCGACAATCTTGAGTCCAATGTCCTTTTCTTCTACAACTCAGAAAGTGTTTACACATTTTGCCCTCATTATGGTGGAAACCAGACTTAGTACATAGAGCAAATGTACCAACATATTGATGGGTAATAGGAGATACTGGTGACCTGTACTGCTGCATCCAGTGACCCGCCTCCCCATAGGATGTGCATTGTACACATGGAAGCTCAGCTCGATAATAGTAGTGACCACCTGGACAGGGAGGGGCCTTCCTTACATGGTGACCACTAAGTCTTATAGTCAAATCTGGTATGATTTGACTGATCAGTATGGCTTTAGTGTAGTTCAGATGTCCTTTTCGCTTTTTAGCAGGGCAACGTTTAAGTTTTTAGTAGAGCCCAATTGATGAGAAAGACTGAGAAAGCCAACTGTAGAAGATTTGATCCAGATTTTGTTCTTATTTTGTTAAGTTTTCGTGTACTTGGTTTTCGTTTACACATGTATTTCATGTACTCGAACACCTAGAAAAAGTATAAATAGACGTATTTTGTACTATTCTAGGGTTCGATTCCCGAGGAATGCTCTCTAGACGTATTTAGGCATTACTTCGTGTACTTCATTGAAATATATCAAAATTTTGAACTTTCTTCTTGTTCTTCTGTTTCTATTTCAGATTCCACACATTGTACATACATTTGATGCAGATTGGAGGCTTAAAGCACAGTTCTTGATCTATTTTGGGACCTACGAGTGGTATCAGAGCCTTAGTGCTCTTTTCTATATCAAGGTACAAGCTTTTCAATGGAAGTTCATCGCTTTCTTGTTCTACTGTATTCCTTCTAGCTGCTGTTCAAATTTGGTACTATGAATCTTGATAAATATTTCTCTGGAAAATTTTCCAGTATTTTCGAGTTCAAATTTCGAATACAGTCTCTTCGAGTATAGTAGAGTTCGGATACAATAGGAGTTAGAAAACAGTTTGGTGATTTCGAGTGTTTGGAGATTTCGGCTACATTTTAGGTTCGAATACAAGGTCAAGTTTTGACTACAGGTTTTTAGTTCGAATACATTTAAGATCTTCGAATACTCAGCTTTTTCGAATATATCAGAGTTTCGGGTACATTGCTGAGTTCGAGTATTTCTGAGGTTCGAGTATTTTTAAAGTTCTAGCAATTTGGACTTTGAATATATCTTGAACGTAGGGGAGCAGTGTTATTTTGAGTAATGTCTGGTACTTAGCACTGTTGAGGAGTTCCTATCCAACTTGCTCAACTTGGATAATGAGATAAGCACCGGAACAAAGCCACCAAGGCTCGTGTCGGGAGATAACTTTCAGGATTGGAAATTCAGGTTCCAGTCATTCATCAAGTACACTGACCCGAAGCTATGGAGGTCAATTTAAGAAGGGCTTCACGTGCCCATGTACTAGAGTGAGTTAAATGGATTAATTCTAAAGGACCCTGAACTGTATACGAGAGCTGACATTCTTTTGAAAGAGAAAGTTTATAAGGCATATGCATCAATCACCATGGCTCTGTCCACTGATGTTGCCCATGGTTTCAAGGAACATCAGACAACTATGCAGTTGTGAGATGCTTTGGTTGAAAGGTTTGAAGGTAATGAAGACATGCGAGAAAGTCGCAAGGATATGCTTAGGCAAAGGTTAAATATGTTCAACCATATCAAGGGAGAATCATTGGAAGCTCAACTGAACCGATTCACAAATCTGATGACTGAGATGACTAGTGCTGGGATTGAGATGTCCAATGGAGAGGTCAACAAGAAGCTCTTTAACTCATTACCATATAATTGGAGTTCAAATTGTACCACCATCAAGAGAACCAAATACATGTACAAGACCTCTTTGAGCAAGTTGATCTCAATTATCAACCCCTATGACATGGATGACAAGCAAAGATCCCTCAATCATGCCAATTCTATGGATATTGCACCTGCATCAAAGAATGCTGCTCTTCTGTCAGCCGTCAACTTTCAAGCATCAGGGTTGCAGTACTATCAAGCTCCTTCATCACAGTCTGTTCCATTTGAGACTGCATTTCTTTCATTAGGGCAAGTTAGTTCAGTGCCTAAGGTTAGTCCAGAGAGTGAAGAGAATCTGCTGCTATTGAAGGGATTTAGGAACAGCTACAATGCTTTTATTGCTGGAGAGTTGGCACTGTTCAATCTCACTCAAAATAACCTAGAGCATATTAACTCGGCAGATGTTGAAGAAATGCACATTTCGTGGCAAATGGCAATGGCAGTCTTCCATGCAAAGAAATTCATCAAGAAATTTGGAAGGAACAGTTTCGGCAACAACCTGGGGAAGAAGCTGGGTTTTGATAAATCAAAGCTGTGATGCTACAATTATGACCGACCTGTTCACTTTGCCAGGGAGTGCAAATAGCCAAAGGTGGATAAGGAAGTTGAGAAGAAGCCAGACGAGAAGGCTGCTGCTGCTGGGGGAGGTGCTAACACGTCTAAAGCACTGGTGACTCAAGAGATAGACTCCTATGATTGGAGTGATCAATTGCAGGAAATGGAGTTGATCCTGAGTCATGCCTTTATGGTAGGGGTGGATGAGAAGCATAATGAGCTAACCCAAAATCTTTACTCAACTTCTAGCATTAATAAAGTCTTTAAATATCGTTCTCATAATGAGGAATTAATCAAGGAGGTCACCAAACTTAAGTACTTTAACTCTGAATTTTTAAAAAATAAAGCACTTTTCAAAAAGAAACTTGATGCTGAAAGGCGTGACATTTCACAATTAAAAGAATTATTAAGTGATAAAGAGTCCAACTATCGAGACGCAAGGCGTCGGAAAGATGAACTTACTTCAGATTTGGATCATCTTAAGTCTCAATTGTCTAAAACAAAAATTCAAGCTGATAAATATGAGTATGCTAGTACTACAGTGGCCAATATGATTGATGTCAAGTGTAGGAGAATGGTAAAAATTGGGATTGGTATTACCGAGGTGAAACCTCCGTTTAACCACAACTACTCCATCATGCCCAATATCAGCACATCTGTTGATGATCTGTTGTTGAAATCCGACCAAAGGTGTGATTTCAACACTGGTTCTAGCAAACCAGTTCGTTTGACAGCAGATCCAGTTGAGACCAGCCCCAATATTTTTGATGATTCTGAGGTGTGTGTAGATAGTTTAAATGATACAGGTCTGAGGGGGAAGAATGAAGAAAGAAGTGCTGGGAGGAGCATAGAGTGTTCAATATCATTTAGAACATCACCTTTTATTCCAAAAACTGATTTTCTTGGAAGATTTGATGAAATTAAAATTAAACCTAATGAGATGTCTAAAAACTTTAATCATACTTTTGGTAAGAATGACGTTATTTTGGGATCAATTTCTTCTTGTCCGCATCAGGAGTACAAAGGTCATTCCACAGTCACCAAAGAGGCAGGTTCAAAGTTGAACCCTAACTGTGAACCTTTTATTCCAACCAGGTCATTAGAACGAGCCTATACAAGTTCTTCCTCTGGTCATAGTGATTGTGATGTAAAACTTTTTGACCCAAAAGAATTTCATGAGAAGGTATGTCTTTTGCATGTGGTAGACCAGGACAGATAGCCAGAAATTGTCTGTACAGACCAACTGAATTCTTATATGGAAAGAATCATAAGGTCACTCCCAAGGCGAAACCTACTATCAGATCAATGAGGACTAACCAATCCTCAAAACCTAGGGTGACACCTCGTAAGGTACCTCAGAAATCTTCCACAACCAAGAAGGCCAAATCAGTTAAACAAAATCAATCTGGTTTTCAAAAACAAAAATCAAAGTGTTTTAAAACTAAAAGCAAGTCACAGTGGAGGAACAATCCACCAATGAAACCACCTTTAAAACCAGTTAACCATGGCAGTGGTGCAAGGGCGGAAATTGTTAAGGCCAAATCAGTCAAACCTAAAGGGGTTCGCAAGAAATAACCCGTTGTTTCACCTGTACCTAAACCTGTTATGGTTTGGGTACCCATCTCTCATTGATTGTGTGTGTAATGCAGGGACGGCTAGATAAGCTTAAAAATGTTTTGTGTGTGGATAGTGGCTAGTCCCGGCATATGACTGGGGATTTCTCTCAGTTACATGAAGTCACACCTTTCAATGGAGGATACGCCTCATTTGCTGGAGATAAGGGAGGGAAGATAAGCATGAAGGAAAGTTACAAATGGAACTCTCAGTTTTGAGGATGTTTATTATGTTGAAGAGCTCAATCACAAATTATTGAGTGTTTTCTCAGATTTGTGACAAGAGCTTCTCAACACACTTCACAAACAAGGAGTGTTTTATTCTAAAGCCTGGATATGTTGTTCCTGAGAAGTGGATCTTGATGAGGACTCCAAGAATCAACAATGCCAACATCATCAATATGAATTCAGATTCATTTACTGAGAACACATGTCTGTTCTCAAAGGCATCGGAGCATGTTTCTTTATTTTGGCATTGCCGGCTGGGTCACGTCAACTTGAAAAATCGCAACCGACTTGCTAAGGGAGATCATGTTATCGGTTTACCTTCTAAAGACTTCTCCACTATTGAGAAATGCATCGCGTGTGCCAAGGGGAAGTAGCATAAGAAACCCCACAAGCACAAGTTGTTCAACTCTATTTCTGGGATTCTGCAACTTCTTCATATGGATCTCTTTGGACCATTCAACGTTATGAGCATCGACAATATGTCATATAGTCTGGTTGTGACGGATGATTATTCCAGATTTACTTAGGTGTTCTTTCTGGCCAAGAAAGATGAGACACCAGAGTTTATGAAGAAGTTTATCACCTTGATCGAAAATCAGAAGAATTTAAAGGTTAAGGTGATCAGACCCGACAACGACACTGAATTTAGAAATCAGACTCTTATTGATTTCTGCGATGAGAGGGGATTGCTTGGCAATACAGTGCAGCACGTACACCTCAGCAAAATGGATTTGCTGAAAGGAGGAACAGAATGCTCATTGAAGCTGCACGAACCATGCTGTTAGAATCCAAGCTGACGATATTCTTCTGGGCCGAGGCTGTTAACACATCATGTTATGTTCAAAACTGAGCACTGCTGAACAAACGTCATCAGAAGGCCCCTTATGAGATATTGTTCAACCAGAAGCCTAAAGTTGGTCATTTCAAGTCATTCGGGTGTCCGTGTTGTAGATTTGAAGAATCGATCACGAAATTCTATGATTCTATCATAATCGTGCGGAATCCATTCATGACTAGATTTGGATCAACAAGAACATTGTAATATATCATGAATCTATATTCTTCATTAACATTCAAGTGTTTACAATGAATCAAACTTTAAATACAATACACTTCAATACAAGAAACACACTAAGATGAAGAGAATCTTGAGAGAGAATTGTTGCTTTGTATGTGTGGAAAATATGAGCTCCAAGCTTCCAAGTCTTTGAAATGAACTAGCAAAACCATATATATAGGTTTCTAGACCATAGGTTTGGCTCATAGGTTTGGCTCTAGGTTTGGCTCATAGGTTTGCCTCATAGGTTTGCCTCTAGGTTTGCCTCATATATGAACTATCAATTTACACGAACCTATGATAAGGTTTGTGAAACCTCACACGAGCCGAACCTTAAACCATGCGAGCTGAACCCTTTGACACTTGATTTTTCTAATCATATACAATAGGCTATGATTTCATTTACAATAAGCGAGGTTCACACATTAAATGCAACTTTCACACAGAAAATGCATCAACATACTCCCCCTTGAACCTTGTTGTTGTATTTGCTCAAACTTTGTATGCCTCCTCCTACAACGTTGTTATCTACATACTCCCTTCAGTTGTAGCTGTTGTATCAAATGTTTATTGTAGACGGCATCAATCTCTTTGTTTCCACTTTATTCTCTCTATCTTGATTTCATTCTCTCTGTCTCCATCTTATGTCTTTCTTTTTCCAAGATTCACTTGCTGAGGACTGCAGTGACATCTTCAACACACAGATCTTCATCACACTGATCATCTACATTAGTTGACACATTATCAACACTAAATCTCTTGCTTCACATGTGATCATACTAGATTTCTCATCACAATTCTAATTTCTCTTTGTCACTTATTAACAGTTAATCAATTATAGTGTTTACAAAGAATTCGTAATTCATATCGGATAGTCTAAAAGAAAATAGAAGAAAAAAAAATTATGAAGTTTTCAATGATTTGAATAAACTCCCCCTAAAGCTATCAATTGCAAAATTTTTATATCCTAGAATCCTATAAAATTTGTATTCTAACTAAAAAAAATTGAATATGTTTTTGATGAGAAAGATCCAAACATGAGATCATATTGTAATCATACCTCACCACTACTTGTTGATTGTGAATGAGATTTATTTATTCTATGCACAAGCCTAGGACGATTGCCAGTATATGGGTCCACTTTAAGTCTTACCCCTTGTTGTGAATTTGGATTAATGAAAACGAATCATAAGACTTTGTGTTCCCCACTCACTTGAACACATCCCCGCTTTGTGAAACATCAACCAACAGCGATGCCATTGTAAATTATAAGATCAAATTCTTGCTTAGTTTGATCATGCAAAAATAAAGCAGAATATCTTTTGTGAAATAACAAAGTGTAAAATAAAACAGAATGTTCAAAATCCGGTAACAAGATTGATACTTCCGTATGCGCAGATGAAACCAGGATATTGAACCAAAAAATAAGTTAATTTTAAAACCTAGAAATCAGATTGATACTTCCGTATACACATAGACTGCCCAAGTTTTAAACAAACCAGGAAAATAAAAGCAGAATGTCCACAACATAGCAATGAGGTCGATACGTAAGTTTACGCAGAGAATGTCAATGTTTTGAACGAAAATAAAAGAGGAAAATGAACTCAGAATTTCTTTTGAGAAAGAAACACATGATCAAACTAATGTATGTATTAATACAATTAGCAATCACTGAGGCAAATGACCACGCACTCAGGACAAAGATCAAACACTGTGTTCTATGTAATGTGTCCCACAAAACATGATTATGGCATTAGTCTACAGAAATCACAATTAAGTGAAAGACCTACCAACATATCATGCTTAGTGCATTGTGATCGCTTTGTATTTGATCTTGTATGATACAAGTAAGCTTCAGAATGTTACAATGTACAATCATTTCTCAAAGGTAGGATCAATTTCTCAATTTTCTAATTTTATATTGTTTTTGATTTTTTTTAAAATTTTTACTCCCCCCTAAAATACTAAAAAATGAAAATCTTTTTGATTTTTTATAATTATATCGGTACATAGAAAAATCAAAATTCCCGGAAAATTGAAAACCGATATGATTTACCATCTTTGTAAAACATTATGTTCAATGTGACTTGAAAATATCAATAAAATATGACAATATAATTCCAAACTTTTCAAGTTCTCCAGAATAATATGACAGTTAAAGGATTACAACGATTTTACCAAATACACGTCAGGAAGTTCCCCTATCAATGAGCTCTCCTCCTATTGATAGGTCCTCTTGAAATCCTCCTGCACACACTCACAAACCATTAGATAGCTTTGAAACTATGTTTGTTTTTGGTATACACAATTGTTCCTGTCCAAGTGCATTCTTAAGATAATACTTATCTTGAATCACCATATTGTTGTTAAAAACCAAATTAGACGTTAAGGGTTTTGAAAGTTTTAACTTCTCTTCATCTGAGGCTTTCACAAGTTCTTCCTTGTTTTGATTTGACATTTATATTTTTTAGAAATGAACTTTGAAACCTCTATGACACATGGCTTTGCATCACTAACTTGTCCTTTTAATTCACACAAATAAGGACAATTAACAATGATATGCCCTCTTGTACCACACTCAAAACACATTCTCCTCTCCACAAACCTAGGTGAATAGTTTTGCACAAATCTATGATTTTTGTGATTTGTCACTGGTGAACCATAAACCAATCTTTGATTCCTTGTGGAACCATTAAGTGTCAAATGTGACTTCTTACCACTTGGCGTGGGAGACTCATAGTTCAACTTTTCACATCTTGTGGGACTTAGTGAAATCTTGTCTTTGATCTAAGACTTTGAAGTATCACACTTTGATTCCACTTTGTTTGACGCGCATGATGATTTCACAACCCATTTTGATTGAATTTGATGTTTAAGTTTTGAACTTGAAAAACCATTTTGTTTTGAAAAGTTCTTGTTTTTGTTCTTTGAAAACTGTTTAATTTCAACCAATGGGGTTTTGAAAGAAACTTTCTTATTGGATGATGTTGCTGAGTTTGAAACACATGGTTTCACATCATCAAAGATATTATTGTGAGAATCATCATAATCCTTATGTACATCCATCAACCCACATCTGTACAATGTTGTTGATTTGGTGAATCGGATCAGGATCGATTACAAAGCTCTACGAACTATGAACGATGTGCGGAATCCATAATTGATATGTATAGAATCAAAAGAAGACAAGCAATTTCATAAACAATCTTCTATTAATAAACTGATGATTACAAGAAGTTCACACAGAAAAACTGTTCTCACACAGAGAAAATCCTCTAAGGTTTGCTGAATTCTGTCAAAAGTTTTGAAGAATTCAGCCAAACCTTCTATTTATACACACAGCACAGCCGAACCTATTCTGGTAGCCGAACCCTAAGGTTCGCTGGGCGAACCCTTAGGTTCTCTAGGCGAAACTAGGTTACCAAACCTATAGGTTCGTCGAACCTTCTCTAGGTTATAGGTTCGCCGAATCTTCTCTAGGTTATAGCTTCGCCAAACCTATCAAAACAATAGTTTCGCTGAACCTGTGTAGGTTCTTGGACCAAACGAACCTTAGACAAACCTATCAACCGAACCTTTCTAAAACTCAAAATAAATACGACGTTTTGAATGGAAAACTATTACATATGTTCACTAACAAACTCCCCCTTAATAGTTTCTATCAAAAATCTTCATTATTTGTGTCTAGCTTTTTCTTCGTCTTTGTTTTTAACACCGCTTGATTCTCCAGTCTTTTCACGAACAACATTATCCACTGTTGTATAACAACCGAACGTGGTATTTTTGCTAACCTCTCAGCTTCCAACATTGCATCTCTTTCATCTCTTTCCTTTTTTACTTTGATCAGTTCAACATAAAGGTAATTAACATCATCCCAATTGCAACCAGAATGTATACCCAACGTATAACACATTCTTGCAATGGTTTGATATTGAATTTCCATGTCTTTAAAGCTCACACCATAAGCATGGTAACCATCATCAGCATAGATCTCTGTTACATTAAGTAGATCAATGTCATCTTTTGAGCAGTTCACAATCCACACAGGATCAAGCATCCGGATCACCCTCCAGTTGTCATCCTGCTTCAGAAGAATTACTCCTTCAGATATTCTTTCATCATAAAACCTTAACTTAAAGTAAGGATTCCAGTTCTGTTCTATCGTCCTTAGTCTCGGTCTCTTGAAAACTTTAGGCTTTGCATATCCATGAACTCTGTCAATAAATTGTGGAGTCAACAAACTCCATCCAGTTCTTGCTTCTTTCTTTAACAATCTCTCAAAATCTTCATTATGTCTAGTCTGAATTGGCTTAATCATCTTCATTCTTGCCAAGTTCATACATTCAAACGATGGTAAAATCATAAGATCAGAAGCTTTCCCAAAATACTGACATCCATCTGTTCGTTTCACTACATAACATCCCTTGTCTGTCAAGCTTCCTGGAATGTTATGAAAATAACCATAACTAACAACTCTTCCAATCATGTTGGATTTAGATCCAATTTCGAACTTTTTAAATTGTCTAGTCTCGTTTTCTTGATCTTTGTCGTTCATGACTTCAATCATTATCTTGAACATACGCAAATTATCTATAATGTACTTGGTCTCCTCTAGAAATTCCATCCAGATATCCATATTAGTCTTTGCTTTAATTGGATCCAAAGTTTCTCTAGACAAACCTCCTGCTTCAAAAATTTTCTTCATAGTATTCAAGCTTAATAACTCTTCATCAATGATGTCATCTTTCTCAAAATCAGAAGATTCAGATCTTCTTCTTCAAAATCAAACATCAAATCATCATCAGTCTCAAAGAAATCTTGAAAATCTTGAGCAGAATAGCCTCCAACAATCTTTCCTTCTTCTAATTCCTGATCAACTTGAATCTCAAATATCTTTCTCTGCAAATCTATGTCAGAATGCATTTTAAATAAATCAAGAAAAGTAGGCAGAGTAATCAATAACAGTCTCTAGATGTTCTATTCCATCTAAATCTTCAAATTCTACATCCGTACAATCCCTGACTCTATCAGAAGACACAGAACTAACTGGAACCGCATCAGCAGAAATATTTGATGAAGAATAAACAATAATAGCCCCTGTCTCTGAATTCAACTCACAAGAACCATCACCAACTCCAACTCCAGCACCATCATCATCTTCCTCATCATCACCACCATAAGTATTCATATCTGGATGTTCATCAACATCAGATCCATCATAGTCTAACACCACCTTCTCAACTCCAAACCCAGAACCCTCAGCCTTCGAAATCTTAGCTTCCAAATCTTTCATCTTTAATCTCAAATCCATATTCTCATTCTTGAGTTCAACTATATCTTCTGATTGTAGCTTGATAAAAAAACTCCAAGTCAGAGATCTTTTCTTTCATCTTTTTCTTCTCAGCAAGTTCTTCATCTTTCCATTTCATCATCAAAGACATTTGAGCTTTTAAATCATCCAATTCACTTGTAGTGGAAGAAGAAGGTTGATCAGCAGTAGACTTCTCTTTTTTCCTTCTTAAAACTTTGAAGCTCTTTAGTCAACATAGAAAGTCTCCTTTTAATGTCACTATCATCATAATCAACAGTAAAGTTGATATCTCCTAAATCATCAAGACATGAAAATAAATCATCTTTAGCTATAGAAGTCTGATGAAATGAACTCTCAGGAATCTTAGTAGTAACTGTAGTAGAATTTACAAAAGCTGGCATAAATGTAGCTATATTTACAAACTCAGGAGTTTGTAAAGTAGAAGCAAGAATGGAAGTCACATGAACTGTAGAAGTAATAACAAGAGAAGTAGACATAGGAAGAGACACTGAAGAAGAAGAAGCTAGAACAGTAGAAGTCATAACAAATGAAGATACAACGGTCTTAGCAGTCTTGGACTTCTTCTCATACGGTCCTCCTTTTGCCATTCTTTTCTTCCTTTGAGCTTTGATGATTTAGGCTCTTCCGCTACAAAGCTAGGATCAACTCTTTCTTCCCTTTCTTCCTCAGCTTGCTTTGAAAATTTCTTCTTTAACTTTCTCACCATCTGGTTCCCTACTTTAACCATCTCATACTCAGACTCAGGGTCTGGTGAATCTTCACCATCATCATCAGCACCTTCAGTCTGTATCTCTGGCTTCTCAACATCAACAGGCTCCTGTGAACTCGGTTCCTATGATGATTGAGTGTGTGGTTTAGCTCGGGAAGATTGACCAGTAGACTTCTTGGCTTGTTGTCTTGGTGGAGGTGGAGGTGGTGCCTGATCATCATCATCATTAACCTCTTCAGCATCTGAACCAGAGTCAGCATGCCTCCAAGCATCATCATCAGGAGCAATGTAGTTTGCCCTGGCACAGTGACCTATCATATCTTTCTCTAACACAGCATCACCACTCCGTTGATACACACGTGCTTGAGCTTTAACAAATCACCAGCTTCCCTAGGTAGCAATCCCTCAGGTAACCTTTCATCGATCAACATCTGTACGAATCTTGGATACATATAAAATCGATCCTTAGCCTTCGTGATGTTATCTGACATATACTGGAAGACCATCCCAGAAAAATTGAACGGTTTGTTCAATATTAGGGCTACCATAGCCGATTGTATCAGATCTCGCAACTCATCGAACGTGCCTTTCCTCATGCTTATGCAGTGTAGCAACACGTGTGCTAAAAACTTGTTTACTGTCTCCGCATTAGCCATGTCCAACACATACAAATCCTTACTCCTGTCGGCAGTCATCAGAATCCAGTCATCAGGAATCTGAATTCCTTGTTTGAGCACATAACATTTCTAATCATCAACCAACACCTGATAACCTTTATCACAAATCTGTGATACACTCAAAAGATTGTTAGTTAACTCCTTGCAATAATTCACGTTGTCAAAGGAAAGTTTACCATTAGTCAAACTACCACACCCGGTACTTTGACCACCTTTGTCACCTGCAAAGTTAACATAACATCCTTTCATTTCCCTGAAATCTTTCAGCAATCCTAACTTTCCCTTCATGTGCCTAGAGCATCCACTATCAACAATCCAACGACTGTTGATATGGCCCATGAACGCCACCTGCAAAATAAATAAAAAAATTTTGATTAGTACCAAAAGGGATGACTCCCGCCATTCCGACGTTGAGTCTCCCTGAACAGCCTCCTGCCATTCGGTTTTGATGAACTACTTGAAGACTCATCTTCCAAGTATTAATCCTTTCTCACTAAAAATTTGTCATCTGACCTGTGTCTGAATTTCCAAAAAGAATTAGAATTACCATTTTGTTTTGAAAATTGTTTAGAAGAAAAATTGTCATAAAATTCATCATCAGATGATGATGTCTTTTTCAAAACTCTTTTAACCTGTTGTTTGTTATCAAAAAATTTTCTTTTCTGATACTTTTCTTCCTTGACCTAGACACACTCAGGATCAAATTTCCTGAGGATTCTCATCTCTTCCTCACTAGGCTTTACCCTCCTGGGACTCCCTTCAGAATGGATCACCCAACTGTCATTTGCAAAAGTTTTCTTGATCTTGTGATTTGGAAAATTTGCTGAAATATGTCCTTTTCCTCCACAAGTGAAACACTGTCGTGTTTCTCTTAGAGTAAACGTATGAAATCTGTTGCAAGTGTCCAAATCACAGTCAGCAATGACATGACCCAATTTCTCACATCTGTAGCATTTCCTAGTGGAACTATTTGTTGGTTTCAATTCATCACCACTCTTTGATGAACCCAAAGACTTTCATGCCATAGATGGAGAAGAACTTTTATGCTTCAAACCAGTGGTTTTTGTCTTGGAATTATTCTGTTGATTTTGAGAAAACTTTGATTTGCCTTTGTTTCCAGCCCCACTCTGATTACCCTTGTCAATCACTTTTACAAACTTCTTGTCACTCTTTTTAAAAAATTCCTTTAGTTTTTGAAAAGCATTGCTTGACTCTCCTTTCTGTGTAGTCGAAGACTTAACAAACACAGTTGGCTTAAGAGTGTAGGAAGTTTTGACTTTTAATCCTGGTTTGGAAAGAACATCTTGTTTGACCACTACTTTCTCAGCTAATTTTACTTCAGACTTTGATTTCGGAAACACTAGACTCGTCTTCTCAACAGTTTTAACTCGTTGATGACCAATCATTCTCAGAATATCATCTGGATATTCTGAATCAGTAATGTCCTCTATAATAGGAGCATCAAAGTCAACAGACTCTTTGTCCTCAGACAATACACTTTCAGCATCCTTAGTTACTTGTTCAGACACATCTTCCTTTAAGGAAAACGGATGTACTTCCAAACTCGGGTTAATTTCCGGTCTTGGAACATAACTAGAAGGATGTGGCACAACATGAAAACCAATTCTAGAAGTATCATGTGAAGATCTTTGCATTGCAGCAAAGTAATCAATGACATATGCAGAATTCTGGTAGTTTTCAAGCTTGCCCTTAAGCAACTCAGCTTCGGCTTTTGCAGCTGGTAACTCTACTTTCAACTTCTGAACTGAATCCAGATGCACAGAAACAACATGGTTATTCTGTAAAACCTAGATTTTCAAATCTTCGTTTTCTTTACCAAGATCAGTTATCTTCTTATCAAAAGCCTTTTCTTTTGAAATCAACTTCTTATTTGCTTCTGTGCATATTCTCAAATCAGAAGTTAACTGAGAGTTCATCTCTTTCAGTCTATCAATCATCTCAAGCAGATCATTATGTGCCTTATTCACCTCATCGACCTTTTCTTTGCCTTTCCCAGATTCTTCTTCCAACGAAGCCATGAATGCACCCATAAGATCATCATATTGTTTCCCCCAGTCATAACCCTCATCAGCTTGACTCACAACTGCTTTAGAAGATGATTCTTCAGATTTCTCTTTCTTTTTCTGATAATCTTCTTTTGGCTTGAATGGGTTCAGATTTCCTTGCTTCTTAGGGTTCTCGCATTCTCTTGCAAAGTGACCATGTTCACCACAGTTATAACACTTAGTAGATTTTGGATTAAATCCAAATTTGGTGTTTCAATCAAAGGTGAATTTCTTCCCGGTCTTCTTTTCATACTTATTGATTCTGCGGATAACACTCGCCAAGCCCATTGTGTATCTATCAATTCCATTTCATCCTCATCAATTTGGGCATAATCTTCAAAAGTAAGATTTGCATTTCCAATTTTTCCTGCCACCTGTTCATCATATGCGCTAACAACACATGAAAGAATCGTATGGTCTTTAACAGTTTCAACTGTAACTTTTTCCCAATTAGTAGTGTTAAGCTGCACAAGAGGTGGTGTAGATTTAGACTTCTTCTCATTGATAGGACAGTGTGAACTAGAACTTGTAGACACCGAAGGACTCTGAGTACTTTCTGAAGTTCTAGACACAAAAGCAGTCTGTATCTTGGTAGATGATGCAGGTGGTGTAGCAACAGAACCACCATACAAGGAAGGATCTTGTGTGACATTTACTCGCCTCGCTTTCCTTTTGACCTTCATTTCTTGTTCCTCAAGTTTCTGAATAAACTCTACCAATATCAACCCAGGTAGGTTTTCTCTCAATATGAGCACCAATGAATTCCATTTATCTGGTAAAGCATCAGCTAAACAATCAATCTTCTTATCTTCTGAATACTCAATGCCGTATTTTCTCACTTCAGTCAACAAGTGTCTGTATATGGTGATTAAGGCATCTAGAGTCTCATTTCCAATGATGTTAAGGTTCTAAAACTCTTTTCAGATGTCTGTAGCCTTCATCTTTTTCAGATTCATGTTGCCTTCAACTCTAGCCTTCAATGCATTCCAAAGACTATAAGCAGACTTGTGTTCATCAAACTGATGTAGAATTTGATTTGGAATGGCTTGACTAAATAACCAATAAGCCTTTTTCTCCGAGTCATATTTCTTTCGCTCATCTACATCCAATATTTCCAAGAGTTGAAACAAATCAGTACCAACAACCCTGGGTCTCTCATAAGGAGATAAAATTCTCTCCCATGGATTTGTATCTTTGCCATTTAGATGAATCTCAAAACGTCCCATCCAGTTATCATAATCAGCTAAATCCAATAGCTTTGGCACTTTATTAGCACCACCCACTTTTGTCTCACTGATCAAAATACTCTGAAGTTTGGAATTCTGACTCGCCATAGCCGCGTACATGTCGGACATGATTTCTGATTTTTAAGCAGCGAACATTTTTCAGAAATAACATTAGCCGAACCTTTTCAATTAGACGAACCTACAACCAACCAACCGAACCTTTGAGCAGCGAACCTTGATCTCAGGCAAACCTCCAAACAGGCGAACCTATAGACAGGCGAACCTTGAAACTCACGAACCCTTAAACAAACGAATCCTGAAACAGGCGAACCTTAAAACCAGATGAACCTCCAGACCAAACGAACCTTCAGACGAACTATATCTCACGAACCTTCCAACACTGACAAACCTTGAACGAATCTTGCACCCGAACCTCAGACGAACCTTGTACAGTAATCAGCGAACGTCAGGAGAACTATCACCCAAATCTTGCCGAACCTTGACCGAAACTTGGCTGAAACTTTTTAGAAACACACGAACCTTTTGAAAAACACCTTCTAACAGTGAACCTTTCTGTTCAGCAAGTCACAGGTTCGTCTCACGAACCTGTAGCGCAAAATTCAAAAATTTTGGGAGGGAAACCTTTCAAAACTTCGAGAAATCCCTCTAAAACTTCACAAAAACACTTCCAAATCTTCAATTGTTGCAAGTCAACAAGAAATGATGATAATATCAGCCTCAAACAACAACCAATCGATCAAGAAAAGAAAATTTTGAGCCATCAAATATCTTCAAGTCTTCAAATCTTCACAATTACTTGAATTCTTTGATTTTGTTGTGTAGAACCTCACCAAACTCTCTGATACCACTGTTGGTTTGGTGAATCGGATCAGGATCGAATACGAAGCTCTACGAACTATCAACAATGTGTGGAATCCATAATTGATATGTATAGAATCAAAAGAAGACAAGCAATTTCATAAACTATCTTCTATTAATCAACTGATGATTACAAGAAGTTTACATAGAAAAACTGTTCTCACACAGAGAAAATCCTCTAAGGTTTGCTGAATTCTGTCAAAAGCTTTGAAGAATTCAGCCAAACCTTATATTTATACACACAGCACAGCCGAACCTATTCTGGTATCCGAACCCTAAGGTTCGCTGGGCGAACCCTTAGGTTCGCTAGGCGAACCTAGGTTGCCAAACCTATAGGTTCGCCGACCCTTCTCTATGTTATAGGTTCGCCGAACCTTTTGTAGGTTATAGGTTCTCCGAACCTATCAAAACAATAGGTTCGCCAAACCTGTCTAGGTTCGTGGGCCAAACGAACCTTAGACAAACCTATCAACTGAACCTTTCTAAAACTCAAAATAAATACAACTTTTTGAATAGAAAACTATTACATATGTGCACTAAAAAATGTCTCCTCATCATATTCCTCTAATATACAATCTTCAATGATAGGAGGAATGTCGTCTTTAGCACAAATTGGAGACTGTCCCTTATAGAGATTGTTATCTTTGGAAATTTCATTATCACTTGGTTTCTCAATAAGAGGACTTGAAGAAATTATAGAGTCATAATGATTCTCCAATTTGTGCATGATTTTGTCAAAGTCTCTTTTTGACTTGTCTATTCTGAGTTTAATATTATTGACTGCATTTGTCAATTCAGCATTTACTTTGCTCAGAATGTCAAGTTTTTGTTTAGAAATGCCTTCATTGGCATTTGACTTTGACAAATCATCACCAACTTTTGAACCTGTGACTTCAATTCTGCAATTTGTTTTGTAAAACACTTTTCATTTGATTTTAAAACAATGTTTGCTTTATTGCAGTTTAATAAGTCACATTCCAGGTTTAGGTTTTCTTCCTCCAAACTCCAAATTTGTCCCTCAAGATTTAAACATTTAGAGCATGAGAGTTTAGAAAATTTACCTGAACTTACCTCTTTATCTGAAATTGTATGACAATGATCTTCACTAACGATGGTAGTTGTTTAAGACAAATCATCATAGACATCCTCATAAACACTCTCATCCTCTGTTGACACCACTTCATCACTTGAAGTTTCTTTCTTTGACTTTAACACATCATCTTCAGACTTCTTCATCCCACTTGTAATGTCATAATCATCAAAAGTGCGCGTGTCTTCAGTAACATTACATCTCTCATCTACAAATTCATTCACGTGTTTGCTATCTTCAGCCTTTTCAGGTTCAATTGCTATATCATGTTCTGACACTGAAGAATCCTCGCTCTTTTCTTCATCACTACTTTCCATCCTCAAATTCACACTTATCTCAATACTATCTTCAGTTTTCAAATCATCTTCCGTTCCTCCATCAACATCTTCTTTTTCTTTCTCAACACTCATAGTAGCCTCTAACATATTTCTTTGTTCATCAATCCACGAGAAATCAACAATTTTCACAATCCATGTTCCGGTTCGTCTTATCTCTGTTTCCATTTTGTCAACCACATCTTTGAAATTCATTAATTTGACATTATGAATGATTTCAGTTTCCTTCATTTTTTCAACAAAATCACTCCATCGATAAGGTAAGAATTGCATAAACTTCTCAACGATTTGCCCATCAGTGATATCAAAATTAAAATATTTCAATTCTTGCATAGGTGTTAAAAGACGATCATAAGCATCATTGATCTTCTTCGCAACATGATGGTTATATGCAAGTTCTAACAAACTCCACTTTGCACAAGAATGTGGCATTTGTTCAAAATCTGTTTTTTTAATATCTTCAGAAATTATCACCGAAAAGAAGTCACACAATTCCCTTTCTTAATTAAATTCAAACATCTGATCTTTTTTCAGTTTTGATGTCCCAAAATTATCATTCGATTTCAGACACGGTTTCTTGTATTTTTGGTACAATAACTTCCGGTAATTGTCATCCACCT
The DNA here is from genome assembly GCA_009363875.1 of Mikania micrantha. Classification (NCBI taxonomy): domain Eukaryota; kingdom Viridiplantae; phylum Streptophyta; class Magnoliopsida; order Asterales; family Asteraceae; genus Mikania; species Mikania micrantha. Next base: position 11,341,944 of record CM018684.1, read on the forward strand.
TATTAATAAACGTTTCGAATGTGGATCTCCAGTTTGGATAATTGTCCAAATTGTCCAACATAAGTCCATTGTTAGTCAACCATTTCACGTTCCAGTTCTGGTATGTCATTTTTACCTTTTATGTTCACAACTTTAAAGTTTATCTTCTCAAAACAAAACAGCTCAAACCTTGTCTTAACGTCCGAATTAGGTCTTGAAACCTATCCCAAATGATCCGGAACACCCAAAAAAGAGGTAGACAAGGTTTACTTGAACTTTTAATAAGGTATCTTTCTCGCAAACCTTTTCGAACAAACCTATTGGAAGGTTCTCACAAACCTACATTATGGAGGTTCCCACGAACCTATGGAGGTTCTCACTCAGGTTCGTCTCTTCAGTCGAACAGACCTGCAACTTCACTAAAATGGCTCTTGAATGTTCATTTTTTGGAGTTAGAAGGCGTATGAGTAGTCAAAATCTTCGATTTTTTGAGGCGCATTTTTCTATTCGATCAAAATTTGCAAAAACTTGATAATTTTTTGTAGATCTGCCTTTTGTTGACGAAAACGCGAAGAACTTCAAGAAAAACTTCAAGATGATGAAGGATCTGATCAAATTACATGAAATTGATGTCCAAATACTCGTAGAATCGAGCCTAACCCTCTGATACCACTGTAGATTTGAAAAATCGATAACGAAATTCTACGATTCTATCATAAACATGCGGGATTCGTTCGTGACTAGATTTGGATCAACAAGAACATTGTAATATATCATGAATCTATATTCTTCATTAACATTCAAGTGTTTACAATGAATCAAAATTGAAATACAATACACTTCAATACAAGAAACACACTAAGATGAAGAGAATCTTGAGAGAGAATTGTTGCTTTGTATGCATGGAAAATATGAGCTCCAAGCTTCCAAGTCTTTGAAATGAACTAGCAAAACCATATATACAGATTTCTAGACCATAGGTTTGTCTCTAGGTTTGGCTCATCGGTTTGTATCTAGGTTTGCCTCATAGGTTTGCCTCTAGGTTTGCCTCATATATGATCAATTTACACGAACCTATGTTAAGGTTTGTGAAACCTCACACCAGCCGAACCTTAAACCATGTGAGCTGAACCCTTTGACACTTGATTTTTCTAATCATATACAACAGACTATGATGTCATTTACAACAAGCGAGGTTCACACATTAAATGCAGCTTTCATACAAAAAATGCATCAACACGTGCACTCTTCTCCATACTGAGCCAAATCATAAGTTTGATGAAAAGGCTGAGGATTGTTAGTTTGTGGGCTATTCATCAGAAAAGGCTGCCTACGATGTGTACAACAAGAAGACCCAGATGATTGTGGAATCATATTATATCGATTAGGAAGAGATGAACACTACAGACGCCGGTTCTGGTCCAAACTGGCTGTTTCATTATGATTATACTTCCGAGCCCTTCAACACTACATTAGAGAGTGCAGGACCATATGAACAAACCGAAAACTTCTACAATGGTGATGACGTAGACTATCGGGTTGACTACGTTCCATGTGATCCCAAGCTTCTGACGGTTGACCCTCCAAGCATGTATGATCGGGCCCCTCTAGTTCAGCCAATCCCGATTAATGAAGTCATCCCATCAGATACGGATGATTCTCAGTATGCTCTGGCACCCCAGAAACTGATCAAGTTTCATCTTCTTCCCACCAAACTTTTGATAATCCACTGTTCTAATACAACATTCTTGAGGAACACTGTGTGGATCATGGAGCCGAAGCTAGTGAAACAGCTACAGCTGACAACTATTCTTCCTCCAGTGAAGACCAGATAAACCACATCAACAATCTGCTTGATAATATGGAAGTGGATGAAGTATTAACTCTAAGCATCAACAAGAATCATCCTGTGTAAAATAGCATTGGACCTCTTTCGGAAGGAGTTCTCACACGAAGCCTGTCCATTCTAGCTCAGAACACCTTGCCTGAAAGCACTCTCACACGAAATCAATCAGGTCTGATTAATTCTTGTATGTATTCTTGTTTTATTTCGCAGATCGACCCCAAGAATGTCAAGATGGCTCTTAAGGCGTCTAGCTGTGTCGAGGCAATGAAGGAAGAGCTAATGCAGTTTCAGAAGCTCAAAGTGTGGAATTTGGTTCCATTGCCCAAAGGGAAGCTGCCAATTGGAACCAGATGGGTCTTCAGAAACAAAAGGGTTGATTCGGGGGTAATCATCAGGAATAAGGCATGTTTGGTAGTTCTGGGCTTCTATCAGCAAGAGGGGATCGACTATGACAAAGTCTTTGCACTTGTCATAGTGTATCAAATGGATGTAAAGACTGCATTCCTGTACGGAAAGGTCAAAGAAGAGATTTATGTGTGCCAGCCCCCAAGGTTCGAGGATTCACAGCATCCCGACCATGTCTACAAGTTAGACAAAGCCCTCTATGGTCTTCATCAAGCACCTCGAGCGTGGTATGCTACTCTCACAGATCATCTGCTTGCTCATGGATATACCCGTGGAGCCATTGACTAGACATTGTTCATTCGCAAGGATAAGGACGATCTGATTCTCGTCCAAATCTAAGTGGATGATATTATTTTTGGTTCCATAAGCTCGGTGTTATGCAAGGAATTTGAAGCAGTGATGAAGAAAAATTTTGAGATGAGCGCAATTGGAGAAATGACCTTCTTCTTGGGTCTTCAGGTAAAGCAAGATCCGAAGGGTGTGCTGATTCATCAAGGCAAATTTGTCACTGATATTCTAACAATGTTCAAGATGTTGGACTCTAAGCTTGCATCTACTCCTATGGTTGTTCGTCCGGTCTTAACTTCGCATTCTGATGGTGAAGATGTTGATCAACACCTCTATCGCTAGATGATTGGCTCACTGATGTACCTTACCGCCAGCAGACCTGACATCATGTTCTCTGTATGTTAGTGTGCCAAATATCAAGCCAATCCGAAGGCTTCTCACCTGATCGCTGTCAACAGGATCTTTCGTTACCTTGTCGGGAAACCTTGTCTCGGCTTGTGGTACACCAAGAACTTTGAGTTTCGGTTACATGTTTACTCTGACAGTGATTTTGGTGGTTGTAATTTAGACAAGAAATCCACCACGGGACGATGCCAATACTTAGTAGATAGCCTTGTCTCTTCACAATGCAAGAAACAGACAACCGTATCTACATCCACTGCGGAAGTGGAGTATGTTGCTGCTCTTAGGTTATACGGATGCAACAACAGCTCCTCGATTACGGTTAAATTTTCTTAACTTTCCTATCAATTGTGACAATGAAGCTACCCTTCAGATCGTCAAGAATCCGGTACAACACTCCAAAACTAAACACATTGATATCTGGATTCACTTTATCTGCGATTGATTCGAACGGAAACCTATTCATCTTGAAAAGGTCTACACAGATGATAATCTGGCGGATCTTTTCACAAAACCGTTCGATACAGCTCGATTTCACCACCTCCTTGCATCTCTTAAACTAATAAGTTTTAATTAAGATAGTTTTGTAAATACTATAAAATTTGTGTTTTGTTTTACTTTAATTTTTATATCACAAATTTAGGGGGAGAAAATTTACAAAAACAAAAGAAAAAAGATTTTCGGTCTTTGAGTCAAAATTTACAAAAACAACAAAAAGATTTTTTGGTTTTTGAGTCAGTCTAAGTTGATCTACAGGTTTAGGGGGGAGTGAATTATAAGAAAACAACAAAAAAATTTTACATTTTCAAAAATTAAGAAAATAAAAAAAGATTTTGTTTTGGATGGTTAAAGTAAAGCGGTTCAATTGGGAAGTGAAATAATTTCTGACACACAGAAAGTCACTACCTAAAAGTAATTTTTAAAGAATAACAACTTTGGATAACTATAATTCATTAAGAAATTAAAACAGGTTTTTCCAAAATTAAAGAAATGGACCTGATCATTTAAAAATATAAATAAGAGATAAGTAAGAAAAATCAGATAACCGGATAGATGTAAATACTATTTGACTTTTTGTATAAGTCTTTAAGTCAAAACAACATTTTGTTTTGATAAACTTGAAATTATTTTGAAAAACTTGGGTATTTTCTATGTTTTGTGCAAGCAAAAGCCTGGATGTGTGACGTTAAGGCCAATGTGCCTGCACATCAGTAAAGTAAAAGACACCAATGAGCACAAAGATAATAGAACCCCTTCTTGTTCTTGATTCTAATCTAATCGATCTGTTATATTCTTTACTCATCTTAAACTCTATCAAAACATTTTAAATTCTTTGAAACACAATCAATGTTTGAAACAAAAGATTTTGCAAAATTGATAGGTTACATGATAATCTGGTTCTACAGTCTGACTATTCATAAACTTCCCAAAAGTAGTTTCTGAAAAACCTTTAGAAAATCTTTTGATCATAAGTCTTATCTTTGAATTATGGATTAATGAGTTGAGATTATTGGTGGGGTATAACTATTTTAAGGTTGGGTTTCATATGAAATTATTTTAAGGTGGTCAAATTTTTGAAACAGATTTGATCCCACAAAATCGACCGACTTAACTTTGAACTCGTCCAAAGTTTCTGAACTTATTTTATTTTATTTTAAAAGTTAGAAAATTTTTTGAAAAATAAAATAATTTACTCGAATTTGAGTACAAGAAAATTGTGTACTCGAACTCAGCCTATAAATTGACCGAGTATGATAAATTTCGAGTACCATTCACTTTCGTATACGATTGAGTTTTTACCTAGGCGATCTTGTTTTTTGCTCCTTGTTTTCGAAATCCACTCTGACCATATTGTACATCACACTTAGGCATACATAGGTATAGATTTTCATCAAGTTTCAACCGTTGAATCAAATGTTATTGACCAAAAACGAAATTCGAGTACACTGTTCCGTTAACAGATAGAATTTTGCAAAATTAACCTCGAAAAACTAAAAATTAATAGGGGATCTTCAAGTATGTTGGTCGCATCTTAATTACGAGCATTTCGAGTATAATTGCGTGTTCTAATGAGCATCCTTGAAGAAGTTATGAAGTTTTTGATCTCGAAATTTTGAATTTCGAATACTACAATATTTCGAGTACAATTCAAATTTCGAATAAGACCTTGATTTCGAATACACTTCAAACTTTCAAGTAAGACGTATTTTTCGAATACATTTCAGATTTCGAATATGACTCTGTTTTCGAATACATGTACTCCTCGAATATGTTTTAAACTTCGAGAACATCTTAACTTCGCGAACTTTCTACACTTGAACTAATTTCGATTTCGAAATTTTTCTATCTCCTTAAACTCGAACTAGAATAGGTGCTTGTTATTCTTTGACTTTCACTTCGATCTTGACTAACTTGACTTGGTTTATTTTTAGATGGCTGACTTATGGTTTGTATCGGAGTATCACATGTCAGCATATGTCAGAGATCCACCAGCAAAGTATTCGATGTTCAAGAGCTTAGTTGATGGACTGATCTTATCGGCGGTGAATTATGCTATTATGGAGCATCCCGACATCATCGAAGAGTACATCCAAAGCTTCTGGAGTTCAATTTCTGAGCACACATAAGCCAATGGGATTGTCAGTCTAATCGGGAATATTCAATGCCAACCCATTATTATCACCGAGCAAATTCTGAGGGACTGCCTTCAGTTCGAAGACAAAGCTACGTACCCTGTTGAGTTAGATCACGATTTCGTTCACAGGATTGTATATCAAATGGGGCACGAAGGAGTCTACCCTCCCACCGAGAAGAAGCTACTGCACCCATATTGGAGATACTTGGCTCATGTCGTTACTCAGTGCCTTTCGAGAACGAAAGGGGGTTATGATGTACTTAATCAGACCCTCAGCTCATGTTTGGTGGCGTTAGCTTTGGGAGTTGACTTCACTTTTTCCAAGATGATCTTCCAAGACATGCAAGCCAATATCAAAGGGAAGAGGAAGGAGAGGTTTTTGGCGTTTCCCTGTTTTGTGCAGATAGTCATCAACAAGAGATATCGTAACCTTGTTCCCACTATTGGCACTCTAGGGATCAAGAGGATGAGAGATGATATTTTTTCATACATGACTATGAACAAGAGAGGGAAGAAACAACATGTTGGGGAGCTTCCTCTGATCAAGTTTGGGAGATTTGTTGGTGATAATGAAGTGGCAGATGAGCAAGGAACTCCGGTTGCTATTGTTGCCGAGGAACATGACATCCCTCCTACCAGCACAGGCACACAAGCCGGCGCAACTACCGAGGAACTCGTTTCTGAGTCATCATCATCTTCGAGTGAGGAGATTCTTGTTAGAGAGAAGGAGCCTATCATCCCTCCTCTCACAAGGGTAGAAAGGGAAGATATTCAGGACGTCGATTATGCGCCGACTCCTAAGTCTTCGACTAAGAAGAAGAGGATAAAGATGTTGTCAAAGCGGCTGAAAGATCCCAGGTTGCTGAAGAAGATATCTGGATCATCTTCCTCCACTCCTACTCAGACTCCTCCACCTCCACCACCTATAGTGCACACTCCATCTCAGACTCAGACTCCACCACCTTCACCTCATACATAGTCCTCTATTCCAACCACTCAACCCATGCCACCAACTCAACCCTCTAAACCCATAACCTATACTCAAAAACCTGTTCCACCTCCAGCACCACCTGTCGATACCACCCAAACCACATCATCACCACCTCACACCCATACCCACATCCCTCACACAGAGCCACTACCATCACCAGGAAGGAGTTGTAGAGAGAAAGGCAAGGCACCCATGCGTATGCCTTCGTCCTATGAGCCTGAGGGGCCTTCGATAGACGTCGTATGGCTACAAGAGAGAGTTTTCCTACTAGAATAGGACTCCATCACTAATGATGAGAAGATTGATGAGCTACAGGGATCCATCATCAGAGTTTGCGAGATGTTCAGAAGACAAATCCGAGATGTTGATCGCCTGTAAAGATGGAACTTGATTTTGAAGGAGGCAATTGATAAACTGACGGGTAAACCACTTGTTGAGGAGGATGATGATAAAGCCGATGATGACGACGATGATGAGAATGTTGATGAAGAAATTGAGATAGAGAAGAAAGATGATGAAAAAGACCAGGATGGGGATGATCCCAAGGATGATCAAGGGGCGATAAAGACGGTGATAGTGCCAAAGACGATAAAGGAAAAGTGAAAGAGGATGATGATACATGTGATAATCAGGGTCAAGGCGCCAGTTCTTTGGGCCAACAAAATGATGAGCCAGCTTAGGACGTTACCAAAGACACTGGTGCTTCAGAGAATCCACCATCTTCGGAGAAACCTCTAGATTACTTTGATGACTTATTTGAGGATCTCTAAGAGAACTTCTTGTTCGACGGATTCAGTGAAGAGCTCGGTGGAGCGGGTCTGCGGGATTTATTCTATAATGTATCCATGGACTCATTTTTTGACGCAGTGTGCGATCAGGAGAGGAAAGAGAAGGCCGAGTCCTCTGCAGGAGCATCTGTAGAGGAAGAACCAGAGAATGTAGTTATCGACGATGTGAACAAAGATCCTTATGTGGATTTATTGTATGCTCACAAGTACATCAACCAAGATTGACATGAGATTACTTCTCTAGGACGGTTATCAACAGTTGATTTGAAAAGCAGAAAGATTGGACTCCGGCACCTCAAGAGGTCAAAGCCACATGGCTTGGGGAGATGAGTGAAGTATATCCGGAGCACACCTTCATCACAGATGACCGAACCTTGTTCCCTGTACGCAACGACATGTCAAATGTTTGCTCCTGGTTATACGACAAAGATAGAGATCTGTATCTAGTGAATCGCATGAATGGAAAGGTCGATTACTACAAGAGGCTTAGGGAATTCTGCATAATGCGCAAGTTTCATATACGGAGCATCACCAATGCCATGGTTTTCAATCTTTCAAAGGATACTCAGGCCGACTTGTTTGCAAAGTTTATCAAAGAACAGTGTAAGAAGGATTTTCCCGTGATGAAAACTGCTAAAGGAAGAAGATTTGTCTCAAATTGTATTATAGATCCAATGAAGAAGAAACCCTGGCTGTATTACATGTATCCTCCTCCTCACACTGAAGAAGCCGTTCCTGTGTCTCCAAGGGTTCCAGACAACTCTCTGGCCAACTTTTTGTCATGGTATTTCGATGAGAAGAATCTTGCAGCAATCACTCTCAGGAACACAGATGATCTCAATGACATTGACATGATACTGGACCCTATGGATCTTCTGAAGAAGCGAAGCCCTTCACACGTAAAGTTGCATTTGCCATAAAGCTAAAGCTATATGACGGAGCTGGTCCACACTCAGTTACACTTCCTATCAGTTGACTTCATCAGTCTAGGGGGAGTTTGTAGAGCCCAATTGATGATATAGACTGACAAATCCAATCGTAGAAGATTTGATCCAGATTTTGTTCTTATTTTGTTAAGTTTTCGTGTACTTAGTTTTCGTTTACACATGTATTTTGTGTACTCGAACATTTTCATGTATAGTGGTTCGAGTACACCTAGAAGTAGTATAAATAGACGCATTTGGTACTATTATAGGATTGGATTCCTGAGGAATGCTCTCTAGACGTATTGAGGCATTACTTCGTGTACATCACTGAGATATATCAAAGTTTTGAACTTTCTTCTTGTTCTTGTGTTTCTATTTCGGATTCTGCATGTTGTAGATACATTTGATGCAGATTGCAAGCTTAAAGCTCAGTTCTTGATCTGTTTTGGGACCTACACCTTTAATTCCTTCTTCTCTGAAGTGACTTGTGGGAAGCTCCTAGCATACTCCTCATTGTTCCTGATTCGATTGATGAGTCCAGGGAGGATTACAACCAACTGTTTAGTAATCAGGGTTACCATTGCAACATCTGCTAGGTCCGTCTCTGGTGGAGGAGGAGGAGAAGGTGATGGTTGTCGTCTCGATGACCTGTATTCCCTATAATCTTGAACTCTAATACCAATATGTCACACCCCGAGCCGGCGGGCTAGATCGACTTTCCTGTCGGGTGAAATGGTCTCGAGGTGTGATATCGTGCGATAACCGGAGTGATCAGATTGTATACATAGCACAACATTTGAGAATAGCTAAAGCACAATAATAATTAAACTAAGAATTTCGAAGTTAAATTACAACTTTCATGTTTAATAATTTAAGTAAGCAAACATATCCAATAGAATCATAAGTCTACGATCTTTTAATCGTACAAAATATGTGCTTCCAAAAGTTACTAGGCACACTATCTGGGCATTATAGTATGCATCCAAGAATCTTAACCTAGTCATGTATGTCACTTGAGAAAACATGTAAGAAAAAAAAGTCAACACATGGTTGGTGAGTTCATAAAGTTTAGTATTTGAAAATGAGTTTCCACAAACCTTTTTCAGTAACCTTAACCTCACCAATAACACCCATCATATCCAGGCAAGTATGCTGATATATAGGGCATACGTAGGGTAAAGCCCAGCTGCCAGCCCACCACATACCAGACCACATGTGATACTGTTACTAATGATAATTAAGCTCTTTACCAATTTCTTCAATCCACATTCAACATAGTTGTATGACTTCTGATTAACTAATTTCCAATTCGTTAGAGTTTGAAAACCAAGTTTGAGTTCCCATAGGTAGACGATTGAATACTAGAGGAGAGTGACTACTAGAGACACTCAAGGAGGCATTAAGTACCAATCCACAGAAGTAACCTAGGTGTGACTTTCAGCATCGGTGTGTAGTTAGAGGGCCCCACTAGTTGACACTCGCTCAACTGAATGGAGCCATAATCATCCTAGCCACTCGTCACAAAACCATGGATGGATAATGAAGAACACTTAATGACTAGTTTGGGTTGACCAACATCAACACTCGGTGGCCAATCAGTTTGTCTTACAAAGTCCTGACAACAAAGAACACTGAATGACTAGTTTGGATTGACCAACATCAACGCCCGGTGGTCAATCAGTCTGTCTTATGAAGTCCTGATTAGTATGATGTATTAGTTCTTTCCGTACCATGTGCACATGTACCTGTTCATCAACCAAATCCCGTCCAACCAATTACGTATGTTTGAGTTTAAGTCTGTGTCTGAGTATAAGTCTGAGTCTGAGTATGAGTTTGAGTACGTATGCAAAAAGTATGTTTCCACATGAGAAAGTTTGAGTTTGTATGATAAAGTATGTGTTTTTATAAGAAAGTATATGTTTGAGCAAGTGTTCATATGAGAAAGTATGTGTTCGAGAAAGTATATGTTTGAGAGAGTGTTCATTTGAGAAATTATGTGTTTGAGAAGGTATATGTTTGAGAAAGGACTTATTACTAATAGTTTATAACTAAAATAATAAGGTTTCAAGCGTAAACATAATATGTATACAATTTAACTGCAAAAAATTTATAAATCATGACAAGCGTTTATGTAAGGTAGTTATGTAAAACATTTAACATGTTTCTCAGTTCCATAGTAAATCAAAATAGTTTGAAAAGGGACAACCGAACTCACCTGTGTTGGAGACTACTTGAATAACCTAGAAATGTGTTCGCTCGTTTTTTGTAGTGGATGAGTCTTCGATACCTTATTTCATTGGTTATGATCCTGAATCGTAAGTGTTTATAGTTGTTGCGATAATAATTTGTTGCAAGTGGGTGACTAAGTGCCCTAGTGTTACTATGATGAGTTACTAGTGTTTAATTCTATCTTATATTATTGGACTTAGCATTCTAAATCCTTACCCAGATAAGTAAATTCTAACTTAGTTAATCAAGTTTAGGTTTAAAAGATATATTTCAAAGGAGGACTAGAAAGTTGGTTATAAAATTATTTAAATCAAAAGAATGTTAACTTATGTATATTTTTTAAATCTAATTCTCCTTTGTAAAAATAAATTAATATTATCTTATAAACTTTATTTTCATAAAATTAAGTAGGACATTTTAAATAATTATAGGTTTAAATCATGAAGTATAAAGTTTGTAAAGTTGGGACTTAGGTTAACTTAATCAAGTATAACCTAAATCCTTATAAGTTTTCTTGATATTTGTTACATGTTTGTTACATGACTTAACCTTAACACTGATTGAAATTGTTTCTTTGACATAAATTCAATTGAATTTGATAATCCAATGTTAGAATCAATAATGGTCAGGATAATATCGATGGTTAGAGTTGCATGCACCATTTGTCACATACAATACCCTTAACTGTATCCCCATAGCTATTGCATCTTGTGGTTATTGAATTCCCATTTTTCTTTTGGTAATGGTTTTAGTTTGATCAACACTTAGTATCGATGAAGTTCCAATTCGGTTAACATCCCTCAAAACCCTAATAGTCCTTATCCGACACTATCGTAGTTTAATTATCCCTATAGTCCAAATTATATTCCATTTCACCTTATTTTAAGTCCTACATAATTTGTTAATGTCATTAGTTTCCGGTTAGTACCGATGCCTCCCTAAGGTGATTAGTATCGATGGAACTCTAAACTCAGCTGGCCCATACTATAAGTTCACAACTTCCCTTTGGTCAGTTGGGTTTGGTCACTTGGAGATCCTTGCAGCCCTAGTATCAACAAAGATCTGGCTAGAATTGATGATCCAACCCTAGTTAGTATCCATGACATCCCAATATCTCCTGCCGATACTTTAGTATCGACCGATTGCTCTTCCATCCCCTTTAGGCCATCGATACAATTAGTATCGATGGTCCATTGATTCCCAGACCTGGAGGCCTTGGATACTATCATGTTCAAGCAGATTTCTATTGATTTTGTCCTGGTCGAGAATAGTAATCTCAATGGTTTTGTCGTTGGGTCTACAGTGCCTTACATTGACATTATCCCCACGAACTTTCTACCATCGATATTGATCTTTCCCAGAGAACCCAGCCACATTCGACCATCCTAAGCTTCAAACCGACTTATTCCAAGAATTCCTAAACTAATTTTGTGCAAAATCTAACCATTTTCAAGTGCCTACGCCGGTTTACAAGTTCAAAGTGCAAAAAGGTGAAAACCCTAAGAAAACCGAAACTTCTCTCCAGAAATGCGATCAAACCAGCTCGATTCACTTCCGATCCGTTGTACTTCTGTGTTCTTCTCATTGCCACGGTCGTTTTAACTACTTGAATGTCGAATTTGGTCGAGAAATGAGCGATTATCTTTGTTTGAAGGTAGAGAAAGAGAGTAGAGAGAGAGCCAGAAATGGTGAAGCAGAGAGGGTATTTTCTTGAAAATGTGAGGGAAACAAGGGATTTCAAAGCCTTGGATAGTCCGAGTTGTTCGGGTGCGTTTCGATTTCGTTTTAACGTGTCGTTTTAACGTTCCGTACCAGTATCTACAGTACTTTCATACAGTTTTAAACTACTATTCCTGAACTCATGTTACACAAGGCTCAAAAATACGTGGCATGCCACCTAGGATACGTGTCGGTGAACGGGTGTAGTGTCTTGAACTTCGTTTCACGATTATGGATTCATATGAACTCCGTTTTGTGCACCGTTTTCGCCCACGTTCATGATTTTTAAATACCTTTCTAACCATATCAATCACTCCTCCTAGATATGTACTGATTATATAGATCATTTTATGATTATCGTTCAAAACTCGTTTTATCATAACTTTCATTGGGAGTATCGTTTGCAAATTTCGCTTTCCCTCATTATGATCATTATTTTATTGTCTTGAGAATGTGATAATATTAATCCATAAACCACTTGCTAGAATCATGTAATCACCTTTTATAGAAAAGTAGCCACATAACGACTTTATCACGTCATTATCAAAACAATCATCATAGAAAAAAATTGAAAGACTTCATATATTTAAATTTATTAAAATATTATGGAAAACAGGTTATTACAATTATCATGTGCGTTGGAGTATCTAAGCAAATCAAAAGTGAGTATATTCATATTCCCTCTTTTACATTTAGTATATTGGATGTGACATATGCTCTATGCAAAAACAAAGTTTGCATTCAATCAAAATCATTCGATGCAAAGCTTATAATTTATTTACTTAGAATCTTTATTATGTGTATGCATGCTTTGATTGAAGTTTATGATACATATTCATGTGTTTATCTATTGCAAACAAGGTTGACATACTAGATGTTATGCTAGCATGGAAACTTGTTTGAGTGAAAATTATCTATTAGAAACATAGGTGATGTACTAGCTATTATGTTAGTACTTAAAGTTGTTTGAGAGACTTTTCTCTATTGAAAACTTGTGCATTGCATATCTTAGTTTAAGAGTTGATCAATCTTGACTAAGTTTTATGTATTACACTTGTTTGAGAGAACTTTAGTGTTATTGTATTAATCTTATATGCAAACATGACATATGTGCCTTTAGTCTAATTTTAGATAGTCTAATTGTAATGCATCAATTTTTTTAAAAACATTTAGTTAAACAATATGTTATACTCACCAACAATTTATATAGTTGACCCGAAATAATTTTTTACATATGTAACACGTAAAGGTGAAGAGAAGGTGAAAACATAAGATATGATTTAGTAGACCTGGTTAATAGCATTAACAATGTTTAGTATGAAACTGTAATTTTGAATGTTATTTCTATTGTATTGTAATGTTCTGGATAGTAATTCAATGAATGTATACATTTAAAAATTTCAATTTGTTTTATAAAATTAAATTTGTTATATATAAATAATATTTGTATTGTATTTAGTTGTTAAATGAAATATAATACATATTTCTAAAAGAATTTACAATTATTTTTATGTAAAATAATTTTTTTTTATCCAATTATTGTAGAATTAGAAAAGAAAATAAGAAAAATATATTTTTTCTAAAAAATTATACAGAATGTTCAAAGAGTTTTTGGAAATTTTTGAAAATTTTGTTGAATTTTTAGACTATTAAATCCATCCAAAGATATCCAAAATGTGAAAAACCGGCCTTAGCCTCTTACTGTGAGTTTCGAGCCTGCGACCTTCGCGAGCCGGAATGTCTTACCAATCGGCTGGATTGAGGCCTCGCTGAAAGGATCAGTTTCCATTTAGCCATAAACACGTATTCGTTATTTCCTCCAAATCAGAAACCCTAATTTCTTAATGAGTTTTCATTTCATCAATGTAAGTCCCTTGCCTTTCAAGACTCGAACTTTATCAACCAAATCAGCATCAAATGTCTTCTATAGTGTGCGGAATCTAGAATAGAAGATAGAAAAGTGAACTTCTATTGATAAAAACGTGAACTTCACAAGGTAGCTTCAATACGTCTAGAAGCGTTTTACCTCGGGATTCAAACCTAGACGAGTACACTATGCATCTGTTTATACTAGTATAGGAGTACACGAAATCTATGTACACAAAAAAAAAGTTCACGAAGTACAGAGTACACGAAAATACTAGTATACAAAAGCTTCAGGGCTTTATATTCAGCTTGGTCTAATTGTTGATTTTGTCTGTCTTTGGCATCTATATGGGCTCTGCAAACTCCCCCTAGATTGGTGAAATCAATCAATACAAAGTGTTGCTATGTGAGGACCAGCTCCAGCATATAGCTTATGAGTTATTGCCAATGCAACTACCTTGGTGAATGGTTTGGCTTGTTGCTCATATCCGCCATGCAAACGAAAGGGATTTTTTTGCAGCACCATCATGTCATCCTTCCCAAACTTCAGCAGATCCATGGGGTCAAAGGTAAATAAGTCGTCTGATTCACGCACGATAACTACACCATATGATATCTCATCAAAATACAAAAACTTGAAGTCCTTGAGTCAGTTATCTGCCACCCACAAGTGAATTGGAACAAAGTTCTCAGTGATGGGCAGTGGATACTTGGTTTAGACCCAAGGCTGCATTTTGACAGGATCTAAGATGTACTTTGAAGTGAATCTTCTCCCCTCTACTTGCATCATAGTGGGAAAATCTTTGTCACACTGGTCCTTCAAAAACTTAGCAAACAGACTAGCTTGATTGTCTTCAGAGAGGTTCTTGAGTACTGTGTTGTTTATGCTCCTCAGATCAATCTTGGGCATGAAGGATAAGTCATGTGGACGCTTAAAGAACTCCAACTTCCTTCTGAATCTTTTCACTAGATACAACCGCTTCTCACTGTCATACACCCATCAGATCACCTTTGATTTGGCATTGCATACAACAAAAAAGTATCTTGAGCTGTCGGTGTATGTTATATCTGGATTATCCACATCATCTTTAGGGTTGGGAGCGATCCATGACTTCGGTACAGCTGCAGGAGTGGGCTTCCAATCTTTCCTTTTATCAAACCAACTTTCAATAACATTGTTTAGACCAGTCACCTCTTCTGCAGTGCGTCAACATACTTGTGAGCATACAAGCAGTCAATGTATGGATCTGTAGAGATGTTCCCAAGCACCATATTTTCTGGCTCATCCTCCCTATATGCTCCTAAGGAGGTGTCGGGAAGCTATTGAAACTCTTGATCTATAATAGCCTCAAAAATAGAACCCATGGAGATATCCTTAAATATATCATTGAAGCCCTCATTCTTCATATCATAACCAAGCCCTTCAAAACTCAAGTCAGCTGGAAGATCCTCCAGAAGATAATCATCGTAATTGTCTAAGGGTTTGCTTGAAAAAGCATTTCCTTGATCACTTCCACCTTAATCCTTATCATTAGGTTTATCATCTTTCTATTCAGCTCCATTTTTATCATCACCTTCATCATCACCTTTATCATCATCATCATCATCATCATCCTTCTTATCCACTTTTGTTTCACAATCATCTTTTTTCTCTTTTTCCTCTTCATCATCTTTATCATTATCATCTTCATCACCCTTTTGTTCCTTGTCAGGCTTTGCATCTTTAAGAGCATCAACTTCCTTTCTCAGTTTAACATTTTCTTTCTTGATGTAGCCGATGTCTTTACTTTACCAGTTGATGTTGTCTACAAATCTCAACATACCTTCTCTGAGGTTGTAAATTATCTGATCTTTGGCAGTGGAATCTTGCTCCAAAGCAAAGACCCTTACTTGAAGAAGATCTAGATCCACTGGCTCATACTCTGGTATAAACGATGATGGTCATGAGGTTCCCATAGGAGCTTTTCCCTTGTCAACTTTTGCCTTTATTGGAGATGGAGGGTGAGAGAAGTGAATGGGAATAGTTGAATGTGGTGGTGAAGGTGGGTTATAAGGTGGTGGTGGTGGTGGTTTGGTGGAAGAAGTGGTTTGATGTGGCTTATGGGGTGGCTGTTGTGTTTGGGTAGTTTGATCTGGTTGGGTTGTTTGGGTAGGTGGTTGTGAGGATTGGGTAGGTGTGGCTTCAAAATTCTTCCTCCTCTTCAACTGATGATCCAAGTCCTCCTCAACACCATCTTGAGCCTCCTTTATGGTCAATAAAAGTTTGATTTTTTAACTCTGAGCTGCTAATTGAAAAGAGCTCCAAAGCTCTGATACCACTTGTAGGTCCCTATCATTTCAAGACTCGAACATTATCTACCAAATCAGCATAAAATGTCTTCTATAGTGTGCGGAATCCAGAATAGAAGATAGAAAAGTCAATTTCTATTGATAAAAACGTGAACTTTACAAGGTAGCTTGAATACGTCTATAAGTGTTTTACCTCGGGATTCTAACCTAGACTAGTAAACTATGTGTCTATTTATATTAGTCTCGGAGTACAGGAAATCTATGTACCTTAAATACAAAAGTTCACTATATACAAAGTACAAGAAATTACTAGTATACGAAATCTTCAGGGCTTTATCTTCAGCTTGGTTTGATTTTTTATTTTGTCAGTCTTGAGCATCTGGATGGTCTCTAAAATCAAATTGAGAATTAGGGAGCCCCCAAAAACTTACGGCTTTTGATTCTGTGTTTAAGACTAGTCGAATGATATGGCTTGTAACCTAATATTGTGCAACAGTTCTTGATAGTCTTTGAGTTTAATCCAAAGCTAGGGAGGTTCTCAATCTCTGTTTTAGGAATTTTTTTTTTTGGGTTTCAAACACTAGTCTCAGTGTTGTATGAATGATTAATTTGATTTGTTTACTTTGTTAAAACCGATTTTGAGATAGCATTTTGAATACATTCAATTGTTTATAGTCGAGCCTGTTAATGTGTATTAAAGTTTCGTTTAATCGTACGTTTTGATCCTAAACAAGTTGGAAACGTAAAACTATTAATAACTCGAGCTGAAGTATACTTATAGATCGAGTTCAGTTGAAAACCATGGGTAGAAGGTTTGGAACGAGAGACCGGTTATGGAAGAAATGAGTTTGATAATTAGCACAAATACCCCTTGAGATATCTCGTTTATTCCAATTAACGACTTAACCTTTTCCCTCATCGGAATTAAGTTTAAACAATTACAAATCTTGTCCCTAGAGTTTATGACTTATAATTTTATGTAAACTTCTTTGTCAACCATTAAATATTTATAGAACTTTATAATTTGAATAGTTTTTTTTTAAAGTTGTATTTATTTCAACATTATACTTTTTTAAATTGAACTTGATTAATAACAAGAATGTTTTACAGTATTATAATTTAATTTTATTTCCTTTTAAAATTACATAAATCCTAATAGTATTTATTTTGTATAACATATATATTTATTTATATGAATGTTTTCACCAACTTAAAATGTCTTAAACTTTATTTAACCATTATTTAAATTAATTTTCAATAAAATTTAATTGCTGGTTAATGTATATAATTAGCTATATATAGGATGGGAACAAAATAGAACTCACTATTATCGTACTAACACAAATAAGTTCGTCAAAATCAATCGAATCCTTTTTTTTCGAACACCATTGTAACACATGCACATCATTTTCATCTTTTATATGTATGTATAAATTAATCACCCTTTAAGAGTTAACATTGTTGTAAGTTTTTGGGTCTAAACTGTTATAGTATTGTAATCCAAAAACTTAGATTGATGTTAACTGTAACACCCCGACAAATGGCGGAATCATCGGGCCGCCACGAAGTGTAGATTGTTCAAAAGCTTAGGGTATTCAAATGCAAAGAACTCAAACATTTCATTAAATTCAATATATAATTTCAGAAAATGCCAAAATTAAATACACAATCAAGAGTTCAAATTCTAATCTATTACGTCAAATAACTTTTTAAAGCAAATAAACTAAGCCCAAAGGTATTAGTCTTCATTCGTGTTTTCACTTGAAAGATGTTTAAAATCAAAAGCCTACTATTAGCTAGTGAGCATTCATAGGTTTTAATCACAAACACCAAAATAGTTGATAAAATTTTTGTAGCATGATTACCAATATGACCAATAACCAAATGAACTAAAAAGTACAGGCAGATCAAATAATGTTAACAATGTTGTTTGACCATGCTTAGCATTACTAACAATGCTAAAGTAGCAAAGTAGTTCTGCTGGCCACCCCCTAACGGTAAATCAAACATCGGTGGGATAATCAATAGAATAAATCTATCGTATTCACTAAATATGTAATGGTGTGATCAACGCATACTGTTAGCTAAACTTCAGTAAATCTAACGTCATTAGGCGAAGTTCACATGAAAATACTTAAACCAATATTAGGTTGCTTCACCTTTGTAACATCACTGTTTTTCAGTTATTGCCCTTACAACATAAATTGTATTGATAGACCTGTATGATAATTTGATGATTATTGAAATTTGATTGATGATATTATTATGGGTTTACATTGATAAGAACATATGATAATTAAGCATAAACCATGGGGAAGTTAGTTTGAAATACAACTAGATTAAACCACAGTGTTTATTGTAGTGAAATAATTATGATATAATCCGGTGTCGGTTTGGAATTGGTAAAGGTTATGGTTTGGTCACTAAATATAGTCAAGGACACATGGTCATGGTTTATCGAAATGGTGGTGGGACGGCGGCTGGATAGGGTGCGACCGACTCCTACGTATGCCTTATACATAAACTTATTTCGGTCTGTCATGGATGTGTCAGTGATATGATTTAGTGGGGTTGAAGATTGGGAATGGATAAATGAGAAGTATATTTTTATTATTAAAATAATGAAAAGGATTGTTGATCTACTGATATTGATCTTGATCGTATAACGGAATCTTATGAACAATCAAATATATGCGGAATCTATATTCGATCTATATGAATCAAAGAAGAAAAAGCATTCCAATAATCATCATTTCATTGAACAAACTCAAAGAATTACAATGAAATGGATAATCTCACACACAGAAATCTCACACACAGAAAAATACACAGAAAGTTTCCAAGAGTTATAACAAAATCAGACAAACCTACAATATAAACAAATTGTCAGCCTAACCTAGTCTAGCCAAACCATTAGGTTCGCCAGCCGAACCTTGAGGTTCGCTGGACGAACCTAGACAGCCAAGCCTCCTAGGTTCGCCGAACCTGCTAAGGTTCGTCGGCCGGACGAACCTCAGCCAAACCTCAACTATCTTTCTATAATTTACATGTTTTAATAAGCAACCTACTACAAATATGTACTAACAAACTCCCCCTTAATAGTTGCTATCAAAATCTTCAATCTCCATCTTCAATCTAGACTTGGAACTCCACTTGTTTCTCCACACACATTATCAGCAGCACGAATAACAATATATCTTGGAATCTTAGATAACCTTTCAGCTTCCAGCTTAGCCTCTCTATCATCAATCTCTTTTTGTACTTTCATCAGCTTAAGATACAAATAATTTACATCTTCCCAGTTACATCCAAAATGTATACCTAGAGTATAACACATTCGAGCAATTGTTTGAAACTGAACTTCCATGTCTTTGTAACTACTCCCAACATCATGATATCCCTCATCAGCAATGATCTCAGCTACATTCAACAAATCAATATCTTATTTTGAACAATTTACTATCCATAGAGGATCCAACATCCTAATCACCTTCCATTTTTCTTCTTGTCTCAACAAAATAACAGCTTCAGATGTCTTTTCATCATAGAACCAGAACTTGAAATAAGAATTCCAATTATGTTCTATCTTCCTCAACCTAGGTCTTGTAAAAACTTTAGACTTAGAATATCCATGCAACTTATCTTTTACTTGTGGAACCAACAAACTCCACCCATACTTAGCCTCTTTCTTCAATAGCTTTTCAAATGTGTCATTATGTTTAGTTTGAATTGGCTTTATCATCTTTAATCGGGATAACTGCATACATTCAAAAGATGGTAAGGACATTATATCTAATGCTTTTCCAAAATATTGGCATCCATCAGTTCTTTTGATTACATAACACCCTTTATCCTTTATGTTTCCAGGAATATTGTGAAAGTAACCATAGCTAACAATTCTTCCTTTCATCTTTGACTTAGATCCAATCTTGAATCTTGTGAATTGTTCAGCTTGGATTTCTTGAACTTTTTCTTCTATATCTTCAATCATTTGCTTGAAAATATACAAGTGGTCAACTATATAATTGCTTTCATCTTGATTCTCCTTCCAAAGTTCCAAATAAGTCTTTCCTTTCATTTGAGCAATTGATGTTTTTGGAACACCTCTTTGAACTTCAAGATCAAATATCTTCTTCAAAGTCTATAGATTATGCAAATTTTCATCCATTGGATCATCTTGCTCAAAATCAAATAATTCCCTTTGATCCTCTTGTTCAAAATCAAATACTTGATCTGAATCAACTTCAAATATATCATAAAAATCATTCCTTGAATAACCACCAACAATTTCTCCTTCCTCCACTTCTTTATCTTCAGATATTTCAACAAACATTCTCTACAAATGAATATCATAATGTTGTATAAACAAATCAAGAAAAGTAGGCAAAGAATAATCAACAATCTTCTTCGGATATTCCATATCAGTTAAATCTTCAATATCAACATCTTTACAATCTTTAGCCTTATCAGAAGAAACAACTGAAATAGGATGAGCATCAAATGAAATCTTGGAAGGATTATAGATCACTATAGAACCAGTCCTGGAATTCAATCCACCTGAACTTCCTACACCATTCACATCATCGTCATCATCTTCATCTTCAAAACAAGCATTAAAGCTTGGATGTTCATCAACATCTAAGTCCTCATAATCAATCTTCTCATCTTCTTCTTCATCATAATCAATGTTCACATACACCTGCAGTCAATGTTTGATTATCCTTGACATGGATATCATCAATCTTTTTCTTCAAATCTTGCTTTTCTTTCTTTAAAACATCAACGTCAATCCTTTGTTGTGCAATCAATGTTTCCAAATAATTAATCCTTTCAGTCAACAACTTCTTCTCAATTGCATCTTCTTCTCTCCACTTCGTTAACTGAGAAATTTGGCTTTTCATAACATCTAAATCACTTGAGCTTGAAGAAGAAGGTTGTCCAGTATCTTCTTTCTCCTTTTGTTTTCTGTATTTATCAAACTCTTGTGATAACAAAGAAATTCTTTTCCTTAGCTCACCATCATCATAATCTAAGGAGAAATTTAGATCCAAATCATCTAATCCCTCAAATAAAGATTCTCCCCTTGATGTAGAAGCAGCTTGAACAGAAGTTGTTGCTTGAAAAGATGTAGATACTGTTGTAGCATCCATGAAAGAAGGAACAAAATTAGCTACATTTAGAAAATCAGGACTCTGGAAGAATGAATCAGAAGACATATGAATAGTAGAAGCAGAAGCAGTTTCTTGAACTGTTGTAGTCACTGAAACAGGTTCAGAAACTGGTGTAGAAAAGACAGCTACAGAAGATGATACAATAATCCTTGAAGCTTTAGTCTTCTTCTTCTTAGGCATCTTAGTCATTCTCTTTTTCTTCTTCGGCCTTGAAGCTTCAGGCTCATCAACTGTAAAACTAGGATCAACTGCTTCTTCTCTAGCTTATACATTTTGTTGTTGTGTAGGTCTCTTCTGCAATCTCCTGACCATATTATTTCCAACCTGAACAGTTTCAAACTTAGACTCAGTCTCTGTAGATTCTTCACCTTCATGATCAACTTCAACATTCTCAGCATCAACATGAGCAGAAGTAGTATCCTCTTGTTGTCTTTGATCTTCTTGTTGACCTGGAAAGATTACTTGAAGAGGAACCAATGTAGAAGGAGTTACACTTGACCCTTGAGTTTGCTCTTGACTTTGTGGCTGGGATTGTGAAGACAGAGCTTGTGACTTCCTTGCTTGTTGTCTAGGAGGAGGAGGTCGTGGTTGCTGTTGATCATCATCATTGTCACTAAATAGTTCACTATCAGAATTTGAATCTTCATGCCTCCAAGCATCATTATCAGGAGCAACATAGTTAGCTCTCGCAGAATGACATACTAAATATTTGAACAAGACATCGTCACTGCTCTTCTGATAAATCTTAACCTGACCAAGACTCGAGTCAGTCATATGCTTTAGCTTAAAAAGATTAGCAGCAACTCTAGGCAGGTTCTGCTCTGGAAATCTCTCATCAATCAACATCTGGATGAATCTGGGATACATATTAAATATGTACTTTGCTTTGGTGATGTTATCAGACATATATCTGAAAATCATCGCTGAGAAATTGAACGGGTTGTTCAATATCAAAGCCACCATTGCTGATCTCATTAAGTCTCTGAGTTCATCAAAATTTCCCTTCCTCATGCTCAAACAATGTAACATTACATGAGCCAGCAACTTGTATTGCAGGGGAAGCTTTCCCTTCTTGATAGAGTTCTCGTTGTAGACTCCAAAATAACTAATCCTCAATAAACAACCCTTGATACACCTTTCAGGAATGAGTGTCATTCCTGCAGGTTCTCCACCGAATTGTAGAACTCTTCTAATATCAGCCTCAGTAATCTGAATGGCTTGACCAAGCACATTTGCCTCAATCACATAATCTTCATCAACAGTAATTAGTCTTGCTGAATCCTAGAAGCTTTGTATATGAAATCTGTAAATCTGACAAGAGTTAAATATAGCATAACAAATCCTTGAGTGCCTCAGAAACTCAATTGTAGGTCTGAAATCTTTGCCATTCTTTGTGGTTGGATCCAAATATGCACACAAATTGGGTCTATCACCAAATGTAAGATTCGCCATTTCTACAATCAGAAAAAAAAAAAATCAAAATCAAAAATAAAAAAAAAATCTAAGTGTTGAAATCAGCGAACCCTCCCTGTGCCAAACCTAAGCATAGATGAACCTGTTGTTCAGACAAACCTGTTAATCTAACGAACCTTTAATGAACGAACCTTCATGTTACACGAACCTTCTGGTCAAACGAACCTAGACCAACAAAGATTCGGTTCAATGAAATTCAGAGGTTCGTCCTGAACCTATAAAGTTCAAACGAACCTTAGAGATTCCAGCGAACCTATGTCCATTTAACGAACCTAATCCATTTCAAAATAAAATTTTCAAATCTACGAATTAGATAAAAAAAATTGATATCCAGTGATTAGCCATTAACAGATGAACAAGATTAATGAAAACATTTTGTCCAGAACTTAGATTTAAATAGATTTTAACACAACAAAACAGGTTCGACTAAACCTATCCTAAAATCGATCATATCTTCTAATTTAGCTGGTCAATCTTCAAGATTTTTACCTATAAATGATCACAAGACAATTTCGAATCAAGTGATATAAGGCAAAATGTTTCTGAGATCCAAAATCGAAAAATCAAAAATTTCTTTTTGCAGGTTCGTGGATGTAGTCTGATGAAAGTAACGAACGTCTCAACCACGAACCTCTATGTATATACGAACCGGTTGACAAACCTTTGAAAGAACCTTTGACCAATTGTTGACCGAACCTATCAACAAACCTTTCAGACGAACCTCTGAAGAAACCACTCAGGCGAACTGTCCAGAACCTCTTGAACGAACCTGTTCAGTAAACCTCTCAGGTGAACCTGTTGAACAAACCTTTCCAACGAATCTTTCAGAATCCTTTCAAACGAACCTTCAAGCAAACCTTTTGAAATTCAAATTTCTTAAAAAATTTTAAACAAACCAATGTTTTCATGTTTCAAGGTCAAAACAAATAACCAAAAAATTATTGATTTAACATCAGATAAAAAAAATCTTTTTGTAATTTTTTTAAATTTTTAGAACAATCAAACTACAAATTTAACAAATCTAACTATACTAACAAAACAATCACATATTTTTGTTTGAGAAAGATCCAAACATGAGATCATATTGTATTACAATTATTAACAAACCTGATTGAATTAATGAATATATTTAACAGCAAATTACAATTCAAAGATAATTGTCAGTATAAAACCTCTTTAAGTTTAATTACTCAGATAAGATATCAAATAAAAACAAAATTATCAAATACTTTATGTTTTTCATTTACTTGAACACATCCCCTATTTATGAATAATTAATCAAACAATAATGTCCTTGAAACAATATATTTCATTTTTAACTAGCTTGATCATGCAAAAACAAAATAGAATTTCTTTTGAAAATAACAAAATATAAAACAATTTGAATATGTTCAAAATTTTGGAATCAAGGTTGATACTTACGTATGCTCAGAAGATCCAGAAAATGAACTAAACAATAATTTAAGATTAAGATTTTAACAATTACATCGATATTCTCATATACACAGAGATTGTCCAAATCTTAATCAAAACCAAGAAAATAAACTTGAATCATTTAAAGTTTAACAATCAGGTCGATACGTAAGTATACGCAAAGAATGTTTCAGCTTTAAACTAAAATAAAAGAAAAACAAAATTAGAATTTCTTTTGAAAATTAAACACATGATGAAAACTAGTAATTTAACTTTTGTTCAAGAAACATTTTGTAAGATTAACTACCACTCATTCAGAACAAAACTAAGTACTGTATTCTAAGCATCTGTTTTTCATAAAGCATAATCAAAATGTTGTTTAAGGTTATCTTAACTAAGTTATAAACCTATCAACATATCATACTAAGTAATAGTAAATGCTTTTTTTGTTTATGTTTTAGTATGATACAGATGTGCTTCTAACTGCTACAATGTACTATCATTCCTCATTTGGTTGAATCAATTTCTCAGAATTTTAATTTTTTTAAATGTTTTTGTGTTTTTGATTTTTCAAATGCTTTTGAGTTTTTCAAAAATTTTCTCCTCCTAAAAACTAAAACACAAAACAACAAAAATTAAAAAATCTGATGTTAATTCAATAAAATTGATTATGAAGGAAGTTGATTTGAAATTACCTCACCCATGACCCGAATGCCATTTAATTTGAGCAAATACTCAAAACGGTTTTTATCAAAAGCTTTGGTGAGAAGGTCTACTCGTTGCTCATCTGTATGTATCTTCACCACATCAATAAGTTTCTTTTCATAGCAATCGCGTATGAAATGAGACGTAATATCAATGTGTTTAGAACGTGAATTATACACAGGATTCTTTTTAATAGCAATAGCAGCCTCATTATCAACATGAATTGGGGTTGTTAGAAAGTTCAAACCGTAGTCTCTTATCTATTGTTGCATCCACAAAACTTGTGAACAATAACTGGCAGCCGCTACATACTCAGCTTCACATGTAGAAGTAGCAACAGATGTTTGCTTTTTACACTGCCAAGAAACTAATCTTTCGCCCAAAATTGTGCACCTCCAGTTGTGGATTTTCATCTGGCTTATAACCTCCATAATCGGAGTCACTGTAAGCATTGAAGGAAAAGTTATCATCCTTAGGATACCATAGACCGATGTCTAGTGTACCCTTCAGATAACGAAGTCTTCTCTTGACTGCAATCAGATGTGACACTTTAGGTTTTGATTGATATCTAGCACAGATACTTGTGGCAAATATATATCTGGTCTTGAGGCAGTCAGGTACATCAAACTTAAAATAATTCCACGATAAAGAGTAGCATCAATTATCTCCCCCTTAATATCAGGCTCAATCCCGTGATTAGGCTGAATGGGCGTGGAAATCGGTTTTGAATCAAGCATGCTAAACCGTTTTAGCACATCTTGAATATATTTTGTCTGATGAATGAAGATACCATCATCAGTTTGATCAATTAGTAAACCAAGGAAAAATTTGATGTTTGACATGGCACTCATTTCAAATTTCTCAATCATCACCTCTTTAAATTCCAAACACATTTGTTCATCGGTAGATCCAAAGATAATATCATCTACATAGATCTGAACAAGAATAATATCCTTGCCCTTGTCCCGATAAAACAAAGTTTTGTCAATCTGACCCCTATGGAACCCATGTTCAATAAGGTGAGTCGATAACGTCTCATACCAAGCATGCGGAGCCTGATGTAGACCATACAGTGCTTTGTCCAAGAGGTAAACCTGATCCCGATGGATAGGATCCTCAAAGCCCGATGGCTTACAAATATACACTGTTTCTCTCAAAGAATCATACAGAAATGCGGACTTGACATCCAACTGAAAAACTTTGAATATTTTGTGCGCAGCAAAAGAAAGAAAAAGTCTAATTGCTTCCAACCGCGCCACAGGTTCAAACACTTCATCATAATCAATTCCTTCAACTTGTTTGAAACCTTGAACCACTAAACGAGCTTTGTTTCGAACGATTACGACTCGATCATCTCGTTTACATCTTAACACCCATCTAGTACCAATTTTCTTCTCGCCCTTTGGCAAATCAACTAGATGCCAAACACCCAATTTCTGAAACTAATTTAACTCTTCTTGCATAACCTCCACCCAGGCAGGCTCTCGCAACGCTTCAGTTACAGTCTTCGGCTCTATCTGAGAAATAAATGTAGAATGCATCCAGATCTCTTGACTTGCATGAGTTTTCTCTAACTCAACATACAAACTTTCCTCATTAGTGATTTGATTTCGTGTTTGTACTCCGGCAGTTGGATTTCCTATGATCTGATCAACAGGATGATTTACATGCATTCTTGTGACAGGCACTGTAACATCACTGTACTTTCAGTTGTCCGTACGTCCGTACATCCGTACGATTGTACTGTTACGACTGGAGATTTATTTATTATGAATGATTATGAAATTATTGATTGACATTACTGATATTATCATTGTTACTGGTATACATGATTATAGCATATTTATTATACGCATAAACCACGGGAAGTTTAGTTGTAATTCAACTAAACAGACCCGTAGTGTTTATCGCAGTTATTTATTACTGATGATGAAGGATTGTTGGCTGAGATTGGAATGAGGTTAGAACTGGTAGTTATTTGAGTCTGGTTACTAAACGTAGTCAAGGACCCATGGTCATGGTTTATCGAAATAGCGGTGGGACGGTGGCTAGGGCAGTTGCGACTGACCCTTACATATGCCCTATATATATGCATATTTCGATCTATCATGGATGTGTCAGTGACTTGGTTTAGTGGGTTTTGGTTTGGGAAATGATAATAGTAAAGATGATTAATAATGAGAATTGATTACGCGATGGTGAGGTTACGGATATCATTTAAACGAGAATATTAATTCAGAAATATTAACTTAATAATGTATTCGCGTGGGTGACGATTCACACGAATATAATTATTAAGAATAATATACTGAAACGATATTCCATAAATAATAAATCAAATCGAAATACGTTACGAGCATCGGATTCGCAAAGGTGACGATCTTTACGAATACGTACGCGAGTAACGCGTTTCGACAAGATAATTAAATAATATCTCACGATATTAAATTAATGATTGTGAACTTAAAACGGTTATTAGGAATCACAACCTAAAATGTTTTCGAATAAATTAAATTATTTAGATAATTATTTAACGATAATGAGACGGAATCATTTTACGAAACAAATTTTATTTAAAACAATTGTATTTAAAATGAAAACTAATTATTTAAATGTTTTATGTTTAAAAATGTTTACGATAAAAACCGAGCATTTTATTATATTATATCGCGATAAAAACGAGACCGAACACGCGGGAACGGATAGTTACAAATGGTGGAAGACTCCACCATTTTCTTTCATATCACCTACTTGCTCTCTCTCTCTAAAAACACACACACATCCCTTCTCCACCTTCTCTCTAACTTTTCTTGATCATTACTCCACGATATCGGGAGATCTTGGTGGCCACGCGTTCGGGTGAGTGAGAGCTACAAGAGGATACGAAGAAAACGAGCTTTGGATCGACGAGTTGAGGTAAAACTTAGACATTAGTTTCGGTTTGGGGTAAAAACCATATTTTGAACATGTTGATCGGTTTCTTTCATTTCATATGGGTTATATATGTGCTAATCGAGTAGTATACACTATGGGGAGGCCATAACCAAATTTGAAACAGTTAGGGCTGGAGGTTGATGATGATGAACAGGTGGTTCGTGTCCCACATATCGGCCGAACCCTCTTCATGGCTCACGAACCCTAGTTGGGCGGGAAAAACTAAGTGCCGAACCCTAGGCAATCCCACGAACCCTCTTCTTCAGCCGAGCCTCCCTCCTCGACCACGAACCCTGTTGCTTGCAGGTGAACGAACCTGATGGTTCGTGAGTCTACAGCAGCGAACCTTGTATGCCCTACGAACCATATGAGCCGAAGCCACCTGTTGAAGCCACGAACCCAGAGAGAGACCGAACCCTCAAATCATGCTGGTCGAACCTTTGGGATGGCGAACCCATAGTGGTCAGCGAACCATTGGGGCTGACCAGGAACCCGCGAACCTTGAGGCTAAGCCTTAGGGGCCGAACCCTACTCTCCCATTTGCCGAACCTATGCTAATAGGGAGGGAAGGTTCGCTGCCCATGTGTTCTACGATCCAGTTTTTATTAATTAAGAGGGTAAGGGTATATATATATATATAAGGGACTTGACCATATACATGTAGGTTTACATATTCATGCATGCATGCAAGCCCCTAGTCACCATTTTCATTTGTTATAACAAATTATGAAGTTTAATTAAATTTGAGATACATGATGGGAACGAGTTAAAACATATAGCCTCTTTAAATTCCAACCTAAGTTCTGCTAATTTAAATACGGGCGGTAATATGTGATAAGAACTTTGCATGGAAAGGGTTATAAGTCCCCCACTCATTAAAAACTATAAGGCCGGGAATTTAGAATGAAATGTATTGAGCAACTTATAAGGAGAGACTAAAGTATGATTTATTAAACTTTAAAGTGAATGATTTCTCGCAATTTAAATAATAAGTCCAAGTAACTCAAGCACTTAATGATTTAAAGTCATACGTGACAAAACAAAGTTAATGACATTACTTATGAAGGATTATGAAACACATATGCTCATAAATACAAATACACAATAATCACAGATTGTTGAGAGGACTTAGAGTTACATACGCGAGCGCGCATAATATGAGAACACGAATTCTAAGGACTTCAGGTGAGTTCTCATAACCTCCCTTTCTTTAAACTGTTTTAGTTTTAAAACTCGGAGGTGAAACATGTATACCGGTTTAAATATTATTTTGATAACACAAGGTTAATACCTGTTTATCAATATGATATTCACATTTGAAAATATTATTATTAATGGATTATCTATTATTCCTTTATATCCGTGTAAACATTGTTATTGATTTAGGTCAATAACAAAGATTACATGTATTGTCACGTGGATGATTTCCACATCCGTGAATCATTACTCTTAACTTCGGTTAATTGTTTTGACTTCATGTATTGTCACGTGGAGGGTTTCCACATCCGTGAAGTATTGCTCTTGACTTCGGTTAATTGCTTTGACTTCATGTATTGTCACGTGGTTAGCGACCACTCCATGATTCATGTATCTAACTTATGTTAAATACATAAGGAATCATGTATAGTCACGAACATTGATTGAGAATATGGTTGATTGAGTTTGGTTGATTTGTTGTGATTGATTGCCTATATTTGATTATGATTATTTGTGATTGGCTATGATTGATTTGGTTATGTGGTTATGTGATTGTGTATGTGTTTGGCTGTTGAATTGATGGATGTGTGTTGGGTTATCTCATACAGGTATTCATATGGATTTTCTCAAGAAGATCATAAGTTTTATACCCGTTTTTAAACAAAGCATTTTATATAAAACCATTTTAAGCATAAACTTTCAAACGCATTTTTTTACTAAAACATTTTTAAATATAAAAACTTATGATTACTCACCAACTACTTTTGTAGTTGACACTTGTTTTCTTACATGTTTCAGGTGATGGAGACAAGTAGGAATGAAGAGAGGATCTCTTCTATTTTGGACATCATCATCATATAGGATCTTGGACTTAGTTAATTAACTAAATTTCTGGCGATTAGAGTTTAGTTAGTTTAACTAAATCTTTTGTGTATTTGACTTACTTGATTCAGGATGAACATGATTTTTGTGTAATTATTTTGGTTGATTAAATGTTATGTGATGATTTGATTTAGATGCCCACGAGCTTTTGAACAATCTACACATCCCTCGTGGCATCCCGATGATTCCGCCGTCGGTCGGGGTGTTACAGATTGGTATCAGAGCCTGGGTTATAGGGAATTAGGTTACTAGAAATGGTTGACCTAGTCTATAACCGTAGGATACCCTAGTATGAATTAATTTCATACACTAGTTAGTATATTCAGGATTTCATGCTTATGTGTTTATTACATGTTAACTGAACTCCTGTTATACATCTGATATATATGCTGCTTATTAATTTCTTGCTTACGTGTGCCCTAATGATTCGATAAGGACATGCACGTGGTGTATCGTAAAGGTGGTGGGACGTTGGCTAGGGCAGTTGCGACTGACCCTTACATATGCCCTATATATATACCATTTACGGTACATTAGGTGGATGTCAGTATTGAAGAATGTGGGAACTACCCGTTTGGGAAATTACTTGCTTAGGAAATAAATTGTTTATGAATTATTTGCTTTAGGAATTATCTGTTTATATTGTAAACACCAGACAAGGACATACTCGTGGTATACTACAAAGGTGGTGGGACGGTGGCTGGGGCAGTTGCGACTGACCCCTACATATGCCCTATACATATACCATTTGTAGTATATCGGGGGTCTGCCAGTGTCAGGAACTTAGGATATTACTAGGAATTATTGTGAGATGGATGTTGATGGTCTGTTGGTTAAGGTTGGTTTGGAATGACACTTTGGATGATCACACTTGATAAACACTTATAAATTCCCTTATAAAAACATACGGATTGGACACGTAGGGTGCATAGGATTAATGAACGATATGAGCGATTAGTGATGGAATATGGACTTGGGTGATGATATAGACACTTGATGATAATATAAACGCACAGTGATGATACTAACACTTAGTGATGGTATGGACACTTGATGAGAATAAACTATAGGGAGGATATGAACACTTAGTGACAATAAGAGCACTTTGTGATGATATGAACCCTCATTGATGAGTTTGACATTGAGATTGACATTGATTTAGTGAACTTAGACAGTTAGAGGAACCTTAATGTCAGGTGAACTTAGACATTAGGTGAGCTTAGGAATAGGTAAGCCTACATGTCAGGTGAACTTAGACATTAGGCGAACCTAACTGTCCAAGGGAACTAGAGATCACTTCACTCAAAATTATCCTACTAAGGATAAGGTTTGTGAAGTGAGAATTATGGTGAAATGCATGACACACTCTACACACTAACAAGGGCATAATCGTGGTGCAATGGAACGGTGGTGGGACGGTGTAGGGGAGATTGCGATCTACCTCTGCATATGCCCTATATATAAGCCTGTTGCATTGTATTGGGAGGTTGTCAGTGTTAGTATAGGGTGAAGGATGTATAGGACTTAGGAATAGTTAGTTAACACTAGTTATGACCAACCAGGACACTTAGAATAATATTAGGGAAATTTATAGACACTATGAGTTTAATAACAGATAGGAAATAAACATAATTCCTATATGTAATCCTAACTGTTTAAACGAACTCATTTGACCATTGTTTGTATAACTTACGTTGTAAACGGTAGTAACATGTTTCTATTTCCTTCAGAAACATGCCGCCTCGCCGTCACAACGAAGATGACTCGAACAATGGGGATGCTAACAACAGTAATGCCAACTCCGGCATACAAGAGTTAGCTACACTTATTTCTGGATTGGTGAGCCAACTGACTCAGGCTAACCAGAACATTAATCAGAATCGAGGTGGTGCAAACCAGACAACTTGCACATTCAAACACTTCAATTCCTGCAATCCCCTGAAATTTACGGGTGCTGAATCAGCCACTGGTCTGCTGCAGTGGTTCGAGAGTATGGAGAACACCTTCATCAACAGCGAATGCCCTGAGAATCTGAAAGTTCGCTATGCCACCAGTGTTTTCCAAAAGAGAGCATTGACTTGGTGGAATGGGGAAAAGCGAACTAGGGGAGTGGATGCTGCACTCGCATTGACGTGGACTGAGGTCAAGAACTTGATGACCACTGAATTCTGTCCTAGAAGCGAGATGAGGAAACTGGAGACTGAGTTCTGGGAACTCAAACAAGATAGTGGCGAGAACGTCATCTACAATACTCAATTCCATGAGTATAGTCTGCTAGTGCCTCATATGGTGACACCCTTGGAGAGGGCGATTGAGAAATATATCGGCGGGCTGCCGGTACAGATTCAGGATACGGTCTACGGGAGTAATCCCAAAACACTGGAGGCTGCTATCCGTCTATCTGCAACTCTTACCGATAACCATGTGAAGAATGGGACTCTTACTCGGAAGGGACACAAGAAGACTGACACCAAGACTACTGCAAAGGAAGTCAAAGCTGAAGTCAAGTCTGAAGCTGCTAGTTCATCCAAGAGCAGCAACAAAAAGAGAAAGACCAGGAACTTCATGGTCACTACTCCTGCTGCTAAGTCTGCGCAGCAATCATCAAACAATTCAACTGCTAGGAATTTCATTGGGAACACTCCTCAGTGTAATACCTGCAGATATCATCACGTACCAAATTTGCCATGTCGCGTCTGCAACAACTGCGGCAAGTTTGGTCACTTTGCTAATGTTTGTCGGAGTGCACCGCAAGCACAAAGGTTGCAACATGCACCGCTTGCACTGCCAGCTCCTCCTGCACAACCTATTCCAGCTGTACCCGTTCGCCAGGTACCTCAGGCGCAGGCAAGAGCCTGTTATGAGTGTGGTGAAGTGGGTCATTTCAGGAATCAATGCCCAAAGTTGATCGGGAACAATCAGAGGGTGGCAAGAGGCCGGGCTTTCCAACTGAATGCTCCAGCTGCTCAAGCCAACCAGGATGTGGTCAACGGTACATTTCTGATCAACAACTCTTATGCATCTGTTTTATTTGATTCTGGTGCCGATAGGAGTTTCGTTTCATATGATTTTGAATGCTTGCTTGGTAGAACACGTACATACTTAGATAAACCGTTCAATGTGGAGGTGGCTGACGGAAACACTATTGATATTGACACTATTATCGTTGGATGTACGGTGAACTTAAATGATCACGTTTTCCCAATTGATCTCACACCTATGCATCTTGGTAGCTTCGATGTTATCATAGGCATGGATTGGTTAGCCACCCACAGAGCGGAGATTGTTTGTCATGAGAAATATATTCGTATTCCATTACCTTCGGGTGAAACCTTGAGAATATTTGGAGAAACTGCTAGCAAAGGTCTTAAGCTGATGTCATGCACTAAAGCACATAAGTACCTTAGGAAGAAATGTATAACCTTCTTAGCACACATTGTGGAGAAGAAAGAGAAAGAAAAGAGAATTGAAGATGTTCCAGTGATACGAGATTTTCCAGAAGTTTTTCCAGACGATTTACCGGGTCTTCCACCAGAACGACAAGTTGAGTTTCGAATCGACTTAGTACCTGGTGCGAACCCAGTCGCCAAAGCTCCCTACAGACTTGCGCCTTCGGAGTTGCAAGAATTGGCGAGCCAGCTACAAGAGCTGACTGACAAAGGATTCATTCGCCCGAGCCATTCGCCATGGGGTGCACCGGTCCTATTTGTCAAGAAAAAGGACGGGTCATTCCGGATGTGCATCGACTATCGCGAATTGAACAAGTTGACTATCAAGAATCGATATCCACTGCCGCGCATCGATGATCTCTTCGATCAGCTTCAAGGCTCGGCATGGTTTTCAAAGATCGATCTGAGGTCTGGGTATCATCAGCTTCGCGTACATGATGATGATATTCCCAAGACTGCATTCAGAACAAGATATGGCCATTATGAATTTCTGGTAATGCCCTTCGGCCTTACCAATGCACCTGCGGTTTTCATGGACCTCATGAACCGTGTTTGCCGGCCATACTTGGACAAATTTGTAATAGTATTCATTGATGATATTTTGATTTACTCAAGGACCAAGGAAGAACACGAGAAACACCTTAAGTTGGTTTTGGAGATCCTAAGAGAGGAGCGACTGTGTGCCAAATTCTCTAAATGTGAATTTTGGCTTAAAGAAGTCCAATTCTTGGGACACATAGTCAACGAATACGGTGTTCACGTGGATCCTGCAAAGATTGATGCTGTGAAGAATTGGAGTACGCCGAAGACACCGACGGAGATTCGATCGTTTCTTGGACTCGCCGGTTACTATCGGCGGTTCATATCGAACTTCTCCAGGATTGCTGTCCCTCTCACTGCTTTGACTCAAAAGAATAGGCCATACGAGTGGGGACCAAAGCAAGAAGAGGCATTTCAGACCTTGAAGCAGAAACTTTGTGATGCTCCGGTCTTGACATTGCCTGACGGAAATGATGATTTTGTGGTTTATTGTGATGCATCCAACCTAGGTCTCGGTTGTGTTCTCATGCAACGGGGAAAGGTTGTGGCTTATGCATCAAGACAATTGAAGATTCACGAAAAGAACTACACCACACACGACTTGGAACTTGGTGCAGTCGTGTTTGCCTTGAAGATATGGAGACACTATCTTTATGGCACTAAGTGTGTAGTCTTTACTGATCATAAGAGTTTACAACATATTCTGAATCAGAAAGAGCTTAACATGAGACAACGGAGATGGGTTGAACTGTTAAATGATTATGACTGTGAAATTCGCTACCATCCTGGTAAAGCGAATGTAGTAGCAGATGCGCTTAGTCGCAAAAGTCAAGTTCAGATTCATAGTGTCCGAGTGCACACTAATCTCCGTAATGATGTTCTCACAGCCCAACAACACTCATTAGCTCAAGATAACTTGAAAAATGAGATGTCTTGCGGGGCTGAAATCTTATTGGAAACTAAGGATGACGGTTTGATGTATTACTTGAATCGGTTGTGGATACCGAACAGGGGTGATCTTAGGATGCTGATTATGAATGAAGCTCATAAGTCTCGTTATTCAATCCATCCAGGTGCTGATAAGATGTATCAAGACCTTAGGGGCTTGTACTGGTGGTCTGGAATGAAGAAGGATATTGCTGAGTATGTGTCTAAGTGCCTTAACTGTGCTAAAGTCAAGGCAGAACATCAGCGGCCTTCAGGATTGTTATTACAACCAGAGATACCGATGTGGAAGTGGGAGAATATCTCTATGGATTTCATTACTAAACTCCCACGAACTGCAAATGGTAAAGATAGCATTTGGGTGATAGTTGATAGATTGACTAAGTCGGCTCATTTCTTACCGATACGCGAAACTTACCCTGTGCGGAAGTTAGCTCGTATCTACATTGATGAAATCATTAGCCGACATGGCATTCCCTTAAGCATAATATCGGACCGTGATGCTCGTTTCACGGCACGATTTTGGGAATCACTTCATGAAGCTTTTGGAACAAGACTGGATCTTAGCACTGCTTATCATCCTCAAACGGATGGTCAAACGGAGCGAACGATTCAAACATTGGAAGATATGTTAAGAGCTTGTGTCATCGATTTTGGTGGCAATTGGGATAGCCATCTACCATTGGTTGAGTTCTCGTATAACAACAGTTATCACGCGAGCATTGGTATGGCGCCGTTCGAAGCTCTTTATGGCAGGAAATGTCGGTCACCTATTTGTTGGACCGAGGTCGGCGATTCGCAGATTACTGGTCCTGAGATTATTCAGGAAACGACTGACAAGATCCGCCAGATCCGTGACAATCTGTTAGCTGCTCGCAGTCGACAGAAGAGCTACGCGGATAAAAGAAGAAAACCTTTGGAGTTTGAAGTGGGAGATATGGTATTACTTAAAGTGTCGCCTTGGAAGGGCGTTGTTCGATTCGGAAAGAAGGGGAAGCTTGCTCCACGTTATGTTGGCCCTTTTAAGATCCTTGAACGGATCGGGAAGGTTGCCTACAAGTTAGAACTTCCTCCTGAACTTAGTAATGTGCACCCAACGTTTCACGTGTCCAATCTAAGAAAGTGCTTAGCTGATCAGGATCTTCAGGTACCACTCGATGATATTCTCATTGATGATACCATGCACTTTGTTGAGAAACCAGTGGAAATAATGGATCGTGAGATTAAACAGCTCAAACGCAGTAGAATTCCAATTGTCAAGGTACGTTGGGAATCGAAGCAGGGTCCAGAATTCACATGGGAGCGGGAAGATCAGATGAAGCTTAAGTACCCACATTTATTTACTACGGTCACTCCAAGTTGAATTTCGGGACGAAATTCCTTTTAACTAGGGGAGACTGTAACATCACTGTACTTTCAGTTGTCCGTACGTCCGTACATCCGTACGATTGTACTGTTACGACTGGAGATTTATTTATTATGAATGATTATGAAATTATTGATTGACATTACTGATATTATCATTGTTACTGGTATACATGATTATAGCATATTTATTATACGCATAAACCACGGGAAGTTTAGTTGTAATTCAACTAAACAGACCCGTAGTGTTTATCGCAGTTATTTATTACTGATGATGAAGGATTGTTGGCTGAGATTGGAATGAGGTTAGAACTGGTAGTTATTTGAGTCTGGTTACTAAACGTAGTCAAGGACCCATGGTCATGGTTTATCGAAATAGCGGTGGGACGGTGGCTAGGGCAGTTGCGACTGACCCTTACATATGCCCTATATATATGCATATTTCGATCTATCATGGATGTGTCAGTGACTTGGTTTAGTGGGTTTTGGTTTGGGAAATGATAATAGTAAAGATGATTAATAATGAGAATTGATTACGCGATGGTGAGGTTACAGATATCATTTAAACGAGAATATTAATTCAGAAATATTAACTTAATAATGTATTCGCGTGGGTGACGATTCACACGAATATAATTATTAAGAATAATATACTGAAACGATATTCCATAAATAATAAATCAAATCGAAATACGTTACGAGCATCGGATTCGCAAAGGTGACGATCTTTACGAATACGTACGCGAGTAACGCGTTTCGACGAGATAATTAAATAATATCTCACGATATTAAATTAATGATTGTGAACTTAAAACGGTTATTAGGAATCACAACCTAAAATGTTTTCGAATAAATTAAATTATTTAGATAATTATTTAACGATAATGAGACGGAATCATTTTACGAAACAAATTTTATTTAAAACAATTGTATTTAAAATGAAAACTAATTATTTAAATGTTTTATGTTTAAAAATGTTTACGATAAAAACCGAGCATTTTATTATATTATATCGCGATAAAAACGAGACCGAACACGCGGGAACGGATAGTTACAAATGGTGGAAGACTCCACCATTTTCTTTCATATCACCTACTTGCTCTCTCTCTCTAAAAACACACACACATCCCTTCTCCACCTTCTCTCAAACTTTTCTTGATCATTACTCCACGATATCGGGAGATCTTGGTGGCCACGCGTTCGGGTGAGTGAGAGCTACAAGAGGATACGAAGAAAACGAGCTTTGGATCGACGAGTTGAGGTAAAACTTAGACATTAGTTTCGGTTTGGGGTAAAAACCCTATTTTGAACATGTTGATCGGTTTCTTTCATTTCATATGGGTTATATATGTGCTAATCGAGTAGTATACACTATGGGGAGGCCATAACCGAATTTGAAACAGTTAGGGCTGGAGGTTGATGATGATGAACAGGTGGTTCGTGTCCCACATATCGGCCGAACCCTCTTCATGGCTCACGAACCCTAGCTGGGCGGGAAAAACTAAGTGCCGAACCCTAGGCAATCCCACGAACCCTCTTCTTCAGCCGAGCCTCCCTCCTCGACCACGAACCCTGTTGCTTGCAGGTGAACGAACCTGATGGTTCGTGAGTCTACAGCAGCGAACCTTGTATGCCCTACGAACCATATGAGCCGAAGCCACCTGTTGAAGCCACGAACCCAGAGAGAGACCGAACCCTCAAATCATGCTGGTCGAACCTTTGGGATGGCGAACCCATAGTGGTCAGCGAACCATTGGGGCTGACCAGGAACCCGCGAACCTTGAGGCTAAGCCTTAGGGGCCGAACCCTACTCTCCCATTTGCCGAACCTATGCTAATAGGGAGGGAAGGTTCGCTGCCCATGTGTTCTACGATCCAGTTTTTATTAATTAAGAGGGTAAGGGTATATATATATATATAAGGGACTTGACCATATACATGTAGGTTTACATATTCATGCATGCATGCAAGCCCCTAGTCACCATTTTCATTTGTTATAACAAATTATGAAGTTTAATTAAATTTGAGATACATGATGGGAACGAGTTAAAACATATAGCCTCTTTAAATTCCAACCTAAGTTCTGCTAATTTAAATACGGGCGGTAATATGTGATAAGAACTTTGCATGGAAAGGGTTATAAGTCCCCCACTCATTAAAAACTATAAGGCCGGGAATTTAGAATGAAATGTATTGAGCAACTTATAAGGAGAGACTAAAGTATGATTTATTAAACTTTAAAGTGAATGATTTCTCGCAATTTAAATAATAAGTCCAAGTAACTCAAGCACTTAATGATTTAAAGTCATACGTGACAAAACAAAGTTAATGACATTACTTATGAAGGATTATGAAACACATATGCTCATAAATACAAATACACAATA
This sequence comes from Mikania micrantha, assembly GCA_009363875.1. Taxonomy (NCBI): domain Eukaryota; kingdom Viridiplantae; phylum Streptophyta; class Magnoliopsida; order Asterales; family Asteraceae; genus Mikania; species Mikania micrantha. The sequence continues at coordinate 11,380,767 of CM018684.1, forward strand.
ATCACAGATTGTTGAGAGGACTTAGAGTTACATACGCGAGCGCGCATAATACGAGAACACGAATTCTAAGGACTTCAGGTGAGTTCTCATAACCTCCCTTTCTTTAAACTGTTTTAGTTTTAAAACTCGGAGGTGAAACATGTATACCGGTTTAAATATTATTTTGATAACACAAGGTTAATACCTGTTTATCAATATGATATTCACATTTGAAAATATTATTATTAATGGATTATCTATTATTCCTTTATATCCGTGTAAACATTGTTATTGATTTAGGTCAATAACAAAGATTACATGTATTGTCACGTGGATGATTTCCACATCCGTGAATCATTACTCTTAACTTCGGTTAATTGTTTTGACTTCATGTATTGTCACGTGGAGGGTTTCCACATCCGTGAAGTATTGCTCTTGACTTCGGTTAATTGCTTTGACTTCATGTATTGTCACGTGGTTAGCGACCACTCCATGATTCATGTATCTAACTTATGTTAAATACATAAGGAATCATGTATAGTCACGAACATTGATTGAGAATATGGTTGATTGAGTTTGGTTGATTTGTTGTGATTGATTGCCTATATTTGATTATGATTATTTGTGATTGGCTATGATTGATTTGGTTATGTGGTTATGTGATTGTGTATGTGTTTGGCTGTTGAATTGATGGATGTGTGTTGGGTTATCTCATACAGGTATTCATATGGATTTTCTCAAGAAGATCATAAGTTTTATACCCGTTTTTAAACAAAGCATTTTATATAAAACCATTTTAAGCATAAACTTTCAAACGCATTTTTTTACTAAAACATTTTTAAATATAAAAACTTATGATTACTCACCAACTACTTTTGTAGTTGACACTTGTTTTCTTACATGTTTCAGGTGATGGAGACAAGTAGGAATGAAGAGAGGATCTCTTCTATTTTGGACATCATCATCATATAGGATCTTGGACTTAGTTAATTAACTAAATTTCTGGCGATTAGAGTTTAGTTAGTTTAACTAAATCTTTTGTGTATTTGACTTACTTGATTCAGGATGAACATGATTTTTGTGTAATTATTTTGGTTGATTAAATGTTATGTGATGATTTGATTTAGATGCCCACGAGCTTTTGAACAATCTACACATCCCTCGTGGCATCCCGATGATTCCGCCGTCGGTCGGGGTGTTACAGGCACTTGCGGGACACCCACATTATGATCCAGATTCGTAATATTCTGATCAGTGTCTTGATCGTGAGAAATAGCGTCTTCAAAAACATTCGGATCATCATCAGATGACCAATCATCATTAATTACTTCTAAAATGCCTTCCTCATGTAGAGTACGATTACCATCTTCAGAATGATGAGAAATACCTTGATCTTCAGAATTCTGCAAATCATATAACCTCTGTAAAGTTATTTCATCATAAAAACACTTGAAGACATTTTAAAAGGACACAGAGAATTTATTGTAATCAAAAAGCCAATTTGGTCCTTTTCGGTCAGGTATAGGTGTATGTCTTTGAACATCGACATGATCCCGTAATTCCACAACACCCGTGTGTTTATTAAACACACGTTTGTTAGGAAGACTGTAGCCAAGAAAGAAACCTTCTTCAAATTTAGAATTGAATTTTGAATCTTTCTTAAGCATAGTACAAGGAGCCCCAAAAGGTTCCAAGTGTTCCAAATTAGGCTTTAAATTTTGAAGCAATTCATAACATGTTTTATTATGTCTTTTAACAATCAACACTCTGTTAAGAGTAAAACAAGCTGTAGTCATAACTTCACTCCAAAATGTAATGGGAAGTTTAGAATCAGCTAGCATGGTTCTTGCAGACTCAATCAACGTTATGTTCTTTCTTTCAGCTACACCATTCATCTAAGGTTCGTATGGTGCACTGAATTGCTGCTGAATGCCCTTTGAGTCACAAAATTCTTTCATTTGATGATTCTTAAACTTAATCCCATTCTCTGAACGTACACGCCTTACTCTCAACTTATATAATGTCTCCAACCTATTAACCAACAACAAAAAATTTTCGTAAGTATATGATTTATACTTTAAAAACATTACCCATGAAAATCTAGAAAGTCATCAGTCACCACAAAACAATAAGATTCACCACCTATACTTTTCACATTGATTGGTCCAAACAAATCCATGTGAAGAAGTTCAAGTGGCTTATCAATAGAAAACATTGTCTTTGTTTTGTGTGACTTCTTTTTCTGTTTAGCCTTCTTGCATGACACACACACATCAGGAAGTTTAAAGTGTTTAACCGGTACACCCTCAACTAAATGATTGTGCACAAGATAATTCATCTTCCTTATATGAATATGTGCCATCCGTCTGTGCCAAGAACGTGTATCTTGCTCAGTTGCCTTAGACACCAGAGAGGTCTCCACATTATCCACCATCTCCGCCTTAGCCATGTCAAGCACATACAAATCCTTGCTCCGATCAGCAGTCATCAGAATCCACTCCTCAGGAATCTGAAATCCTTGCTTAAGCACATAACACCTGTCTTTATCAAACATCACTTTGTATCCTTTGTCACATATCTGTGAAACACTTAACAAATTGTTAGTTAATTCTTTATAGAAATTAACATTATCAAATGAAACTTTTCCATTCGTCAAACTACCCTACCCAGTAAGTTGACCTCCTTTGTCTCCTGCAAATTCACAAAACTTCCTTTCATTTGTCTGAAATCCTTCAACAAATTCAACTCTCCAGTCATATGCCGTGAAAATCCACTATCAGCAATCCAACGACTATTGATTTGGCCAATGGATGCCACCTGCACAATAAATTAAAGTTTTATCAGTATCAAAAGGGATGACCCCCGCCATTTCGGCGTCGAGTCTCCCTGAATGTACCCCTGCCATTCAGTTGTGATGAACTGCTTGAAGACCCATCTTCATTGTTTTCATCCTTTTTCCCATAAATTTGATCACCAGACCTGTTTTTCAATTTCCAAAATGATTTTGACTTAACAAATGGTTTTCAAAATGATTTTGTAGATGCCTTGTCAAAAGAATCATCATCAGATGATATCACAAGTTTGACAAGCTTTTTCACATTTCTTTTATTATCAAAAACTCGTTTCTTCTGATTCATTTCTTCTTTTACCCAAACACAATTGGGATCAAATTTCCGAAGAACTCTCATTTCTTCCTCGCTAGGTTTCATTTTCCTAGGACTTCCACCAGACATATTCACCCAACTCTCATCATCTGAACTCTTTCTGATTTTGTTGTTTGGAAAATTAGCAGAAATATTTCCTTTTCCACAACAAGTAAAACACTTTCGTGTTTCTCTTGTTGAAAAGGACCTAAAACTGCAACAATCAGTAGAACTGAAATCCAAATCCCAATTTGCAATCAAATGACCAAATTTACAACAACGATAACATTTTTTATCTTTCAGTTGATTCTTTGATTTTGGTTAATCATAATACTTTGATGAACTAAAAGGTTTAGAAGCAACCTTTGCAGATGAAAATCTGTTTCTCAAACCAGTTTTGTCAACTTTTTTAGAAATCACATTATGCTTTTGAAAAATACCACTAGACTCTCCTTGATGTGTAGTAGATGACTTTACATGCACAATCGGTTTGAGAGTAGTGGTTGTTTTGGTTTTTATCACTGGTTTGGAAACTGGATTTGGTTTAATCACCACCTTCTCAACTGGTTTCATCTCAACTTTTGACTTTTGAGACTTCAGACTCTTTTTATCACCAATTTTAACTTGATAACCATTCTGTCTCAAAATATCAGGTGAATATTCTGATTCAGTGATGTCTTCAATAACAGGAGCATCACTATCAAGAGACACAATTTCATCAGATGATGATCCTCCAGCACTTGCAACAACATGTTCAGACCCATGTTCATCCAAAGAGACAGGATGAACTTCCAAATTCAGATCAATTTGTGGTCTTGGAACATAACTGGAAGGAGGTGCTAATGCATGAAAACCTAATCCAGTAGCATCATTCGATGATCTTTGCATGGCAGCAAAGTGTGACAACTAGTACCTGACCGCCCGGCAAGTCCGTACGGTATGTGTACTTGTAAACAGTAACTATGTGTATATATACGATTGTAAACAGTACTTGTATTAACAGGATTCTAAATACAAGAACAGTTGTACGTATTTTCGTGTAAACTTAAATACATTAAGTACAACATACATCTGAAACATAAGTTGTGGTTATTAAGTGAAAACTTAATGACAATTAACACAACAAATCATGAGAAACAAATCGGTTGCGATCTGATGTCCATAGATGACAGGAATCAGATGGTCGACAATTCAAAGTGAAAACAATGCGAAAACAGGATGTTTAGTTGAGTCCGACAGTGAGGAAACACAATTTAAACATAAACTGCAGTGTCGTTTCAGAATAACGAACTGACAGTGTGTTTGCGTGGGTGACGATTCACACAAACATATCTGTGAGTTTAACGTTCTGAAATGATGACTGGAAAGTAGAAAACAAAAGTCGGAAAGCAAAACCATCGTCGTGTTCGTTCGAATGACGATTCGAACGAATACGCGCGATGGTGACGCGATTCGACGAAACGAAAACGAATTACGACGCGAAACGATTTTAAATTTAATTAAATAAAATAATAAAGATTTTTACAATTTTGAAACTCATTAAATTAATTAATATAACATTTTTATTTATTTATTTGTAATTACGCGTAATTTTCCGGATACGCGACAAATTAACGAACCGAGCAACCGAAATGGACCCGGACACCACACGTGATATAAATAGGTTAAATGAAGAGTTTAATTCATTTCTACATCCAAACACTCCTCTCTCTTTCTCTTTTCCGGCTACAACACCCACCATCACCAAACCACCTTCAAATCCCCATAACTATCTCGTTTCTTATCCGATTTGAGTGATTCTTTCGCCCACGCGTAGCCCTCGACGTCCTCTACATGAAAGTACAGCAGATCGGAAGAAACCTCCACTGAAATCGAAGGTATAATGCTGTGCAAGATCACGAAAATAGGGTTTTTATGATTTCACCATGTTCGACCATAGCCATGAACGGTTCTGACCTTTCCACGTTGAACTAGACATCCTCGATAGCTCTAGTGGCTACACCACAACAGGTGAAACAATCTTGGAGTCCCGTTAATCGATGGTTAGGTGATAAGCTCGTGAGGAAGCTGATGAAGGTTTGGCTGCCGAACCCTCTTGCTTTTCACAAGTGACTCACGAGCCACCTTCATTCATCACGAACCCTACTGTGTAACTGACGAACCAGGTGCGAACCAGTGAGCAGCCACGAACCCTATCCCATGTGAACGAACCCTTGGTCGAAGCTGCATCCTCCACGAACCATCTTCATCAACCGACGAGCCTTGTTTGTACCGAACCTATACCCGACGAACCTTTCTGCATGGCCATCTCACGAACCCTAGAAGCATCATTTTTAGCCGAACCTTGGGTGGGCAACGAACCATTTTGGCATGAAGGTTCGCTGCCCTGGAGATGGTGTCTTCGACTTGTAACTCAGATCAAAACCTCGGCTCAATTTCCTGGTCAATTAATGTCTTGTTAGGCCCAATAGTATTAGATTTAATCTACGATTCAAACAGGCCAATAATCAATCTGGTCGGCCCAGTAACCTCCTTGCGGCCCAAATGATTTTTTTAGTTGGCCCATTCTTTTGTTGCAAGCCCAAGAGTTCATTTGTTAATCAACCCAGTTTGACTAGGATTGACCACACAGATATGAAGCCCACCATCAATTCGTGAATTACTGGACTTACCATGCCATGATCCTTTATTAATTGGTTTCAAGTTGTAAACTGGGCCCAACATGATATTTACTCAGCCAAGCAATAGCAACCATGTTTAGCCAATATTATTTCTGGCCATTATGATTTATATGGCCATTTACTTCCTGATGATGCGAAATCATTTATTTTGGCCACATAGATTAGATCAGACCATCATGACCCAATAGGCTCATTTAATTTCTTTAGGCCCAAGTGGATGCAATAGCCCAATCGGCCCAAATTTAATCAGCCCAAATATTGTATTTAGGGTATTAGAGCCCAACAGGCCCAAAATTATCTAATTCGGCTCAGGGCTGTTTATCCGGCCCAAACACTAAGTACATAAAGCCCATGATATCCTTGGCCCAAACGATGGTTAACCGGTTCAAGGCCCAACTATGATTCGGCACAACTAATTAGCTCAAACGGTAATTTTGAACCATATGTTAATTGAGTTAAGTCTATTTGACTCGATGGGCTCTCGACTCACGAACTAATGTACCAACCAAAGAATAAAGTCTTGAAAACAATTTGGAAAGGTATCCTAATAATCCTTTCACATCTACAAAGTTAATTATGACAAAGACAAATTTTAAACGATAAATCTAAGTCATCTTTATGATTTGGATTTTGTATAACCTATGGCTTTGATTTCATAATTAATTAAGTTGAGGAGATCAAATATAGGGAAATCTAGGAACCACCAACAATGGTCGAATCATTATCGAGACTCACATGTGTTAGCCAACTTAGGGCTAACACATACACGTGCACAAAACCTCACAATTTAAACTTATAAGCTAAATACAACGTGAAATCAATACAGGGTCTTGAACACACAACAAATACAATCAAGGAGCGCGTGTCTTCATTTTTTTTTAAGCTAAGTCAACCCTACAACAGCAAGGTGAGTTCATATGCCCCTTTTACTTTAAATCTTTACTGATTTTAACTCTCGGGGCTGAGAAACATGTTTACTTTTATTTACTTAAAAGTTTTGCGTAACATGTTATTTATACTTTGATTTAGATAATATTAAATTGTTTATTATCGTTTATCATTGTATGCATGCTTGTATGATTATGAGATAACAGGGAAACTCAGATGATTATGATAATGTAATTTCTTAATCATCAACACATTAGGATAACTTAGTTATAAGATGATAGCTTATAACACTTAGTTATTTTCACATGAGCAAATACCTAGACAGTTTACACATAATCACATAACGAGAACAATCCCTCATTGAGACTTTGGGATCACACGGATTACAGTAAATGATGATCATGATAACGTAACTTCATGGGATTCTTATCATTTACAGTAAATGATGATCATGATAACATAACTTCATGGGATTCTTATCATTTACACATAATTAACACGATGTAATAAGACAAGTTCTTATTCGACTTTGTTAATCACACGAGAACAATCCCACATTGAGGCTTTGGGATCACATGGATTACAGTAAATGATGATCATGACAACGTAACTTCATGGTATTCTTATCATTTACACATAATTAACATCATGAAATAAGACAAGTTCTTATTCAACTTTGTTAATTACATGAGGACAATCCCACATGGAGACTTTGGGATCACACGGCGGAATAGAGGTGAATGAAATGCATTGTAATCTGATTACGTGAGGATTACAATGGATTTCATTTGGGCTCTATACGTTGCATTGAGATTACATTACAAATAGTTAACTAACACTTTTAATATTTAGAAGTGAAACAACAGTTAACCCCACAACTATAGAATAATTTAAGGAATGGATTTGATAAATCTAATATCCTTAACACATATATTGGTTATCAATACTTAGGTTTGATAATTACCACGTTATCATTTTATTATTCTATACATGAGAACACAGGTGATCAAGGAAGAGATAACATGTGAATTGAGAATGGAAATCAATAGTTGTATTACAAGTAGTGTGGAGTTCTAGTGGTGTTGTGGTGGGATGTTGGCTAGGGCTTAGTTCCCTTACATATGCCCTATATATAAGCAACACTACTAGGATGATATAGTACTTGTGACTATAACTATTGAGGAGCCATTGGATGAACAAGTGAATCAGACAATCATACGAGTAACATATTATCATTGTGAATGTGCATGTGAATGAATCAAGGTTTTACATTAACTTACTTATGAACTCACCAACCTAGTGTTGACATTGTTTTAAATACATGTTTCTCAGGTGACGAACAGGTGTAGACATATACATGCAAAGATTAAGCTAGTGGACTTTTAGAAGACCTAGCTTTATTTTGTGTTGCATGCTTTTGGGGAAACAAGGATATGAATCATCTTTTGTATATCTTGTACATATACAAGATATAGTTACATTGATTCTTTTTGGTAGATTTACTTGATTAAATTATGAACGATACTGTGTAATTTAATCTTGTAATTCTATATCATGGATGTGTTAGAAATTTCTCATTTATTTATCATGTGCTATGTAAACAATCTGATCATTTGATTATCATTCAAAGATATCGCACCCCGGGAACCTTCCGCCCGACGGGAAAACCCGATCCGTTCCCGCCGGCCCGGGGTGTGACAGATTGGTATCAGAGCCATGGTTATAGAGAGATATAGGTCATATTACTTAAACGGTTTGGCCTAGACTATAACCTAGGGACCCTCATATAGAAATCATGTGACATAGGATTCTATTTGCATATGTCTTCTGCTTCTGATCACTGCACTAACCGATTTATTTTCGGTTATGATCAGAATGCCGCCGAGAAGACAACCACCTCTGCTACCCTTGACTCAAGGCTCTGCTCCTCACTCATCTACGCCGACACCACCTGATTCTCCTCCACCTCCACCTCCTCCCCCGCCACCACCGGCGTATCAGCTGGATCCCGCTACCATTGCACTGGCCACTCTGTTGACCAGTCAGCTGAGGGAGGTAATCCCAGACATGATGAACCGAATCAACACCAACAACAGCAACAACGTTGCCAACTCATCAGGAGAAGGCAGCGGTAACACCAGACAGAGTCAGGACTATGCCTACAAGAATTTTGTAGGTTGCAAGCCACCCAGTTTTAGTGGCAGTGAGGGTGCAGTCGGACTGATCCAGTGGATCGAGAAGATGGAGGCTACCCTCGACATCAGTGGCTGTCCTGAACAGAACAGAGTTAAGTATGCTGCGGGATCATTTAGCAAGCGAGCGTTAACCTGGTGGAACGCTCAGGTTTCAATCAGAGGCCGGGATGAGGCCCAGGCCATGCCGTGGAACGAATTCAAGGCGATGTTGAGGGCAGAGTTTTGTCCAAGAAATGAACTGAAAAAGGTTGAGACTGAACTACTCAATCTGGAGATGATTGGTGCTGGGCATCTGGCCTACACCACCAGATTTCATGAGTTAGCTACTCTGGCACCTGATGTGGTGCCAACACTTGAGAAGAGGATAGAACGGTATGTTGGTGGATTACCGCCCAGTATCCGAGGTCATGTGATTTCTGCTCACCCTACCACCATGGAATTAGCTGTTACACTGTCAGCATCACTGACAGATATGATGGTTGCCTCTGGGGCATTCAAGAAAGAGATTGACTCAGCCAAGGCTGGAACTTCCAAGAAGTCGGACAAACGTCCGGCTAAGAGACAAAAGGTGGCCAGAAACTTTGCTGCCACTACTCAAGCTCCGATGCGCAACCAGCCACCCCCATTGGAGATCAGGAAGCCATACACTGGCACTGCACCTCTGTGCAACTCATGCCAGTTTCATCACTTGCCAAATGTTCCGTGCAGACATTGCACCAACTGTGGGAGATTTGGTCATACAGCAAATTACTGCAGGAGTCCGAGGACTCAGAACAGAAACAACAATGCAGCTACTGCTGCTGCTACTGCAGATCTTAGGTCTTGCTACAACTGTGGCGAACCAGGACATTTCTCTCGGGATTGTCCCAAGAGGAATCAACAAGGGGCTCAAGCACCGTGAGGAAGAGCCTTTCAGATAGGAGCAGCTGCCGCTCGACAGGACCCGAATGTTATTACGGGTACATTTCTCTTATCTGACTTCTATGCATCCATATTATTTGACACTGGTGCGGATCAGAGTTTCATCTCATCCGACTTTGCATGCCATCTTAATTATGATAAGGAATTGTTAGACTCCCCTTATACTATTGAGATAGCAAATGGCAAACAGATTACAGTAGACACTATATTTAGGAATTGCCCATTGACACTTGGCGATCATACATTTTCCATCGACTTGATACCGATGGAGCTGGGCAGTTTCGACATCATCATCGGAATGGATTGGCTATCTCTTAATAGAGTTGAGTTCATCTGTTCCGATAAGCTACTACGCATTCCTGTGGAGAACAATGAGGTCTTGGAGATTCGTGGAGACCAAGCGAAACGCAGTGTCAAGATAATATCGTGCATGAAGGCTCGCAAGTACTTACGAAAACAATGCGTTGCATTCCTAGCTCACGTGATCGAGAAAGACAAGAAGACAATCAAGATTCAAGATGTACCAATTGTGAGAGATTTTGCAGAAGTCTTTCCGGATGATTTACCCGGACTGCCACCCGAGAGGTCGGTGCAGTTCCGAATCGATTTGATTCCGGGAGCAACTCCTGTAGCTAAGTCTCCTTATAGACTTGCTCCATCAGAGATGCAGGAGCTGTCTAACCAGTTACAAGAGCTACTTGATAAAGGATTCATCCGACCGAGCTTTTCCCCGTGGGGAGCTCCGGTTCTTTTTGTTAAAAAGAAGGATGGAACTTTCAGGATGTGCATAGATTATCGAGAACTTAACAAACTCACCATCAAGAATCGGTACCCGTTACCGAGGATTGATGATTTGTTTGACCAGTTACAGGGAGCACAGTACTTTTCAAAGATAGACCTGAGATCAGGCTATCACCAGCTCCGGATACAAGAAGAAGACATACCCAAGACGGCTTTTCATACCCGATACGGACATTACGAATTCATGGTAATGCCATTCGGATTGACGAACGCACCGGCTGTGTTCATGGACTTAATGAACAGGGTGTGCAAGCCATATCTTGATCAGTTTGTTATTGTCTTTATTGACGATATACTGATTTATTCAAAGGTCGAGAAGGAACACGAACAACACCTCAAGACAGTTTTGGAGCTTTTGAAAGAAGAACAACTCTATGTCAAATTCTCCAAGTGTGAATTTTGGTTAAGGGAAGTTCAGTTCTTGGGTCACGTGATTAACAGTGATGGTATTCACGTGGATCCTGCCAAGATAGAAGCAATCAAGAACTGGGATGTGCCTACGACACCAACGGAGATCCGATCATTCTTGGGATTGGCAGGTTATTACAGGAGATTCATTTCGAATTTCTCTAAGATAGCCTTGCCTCTCACCAAGCTCACACAGAAGTCTGAACCTTTTGTGTGGACACATAAGCAAGAGGAGGCATTCCAGACATTGAAACAAAGATTGTGCAATGCTCCAATCTTAACACTCCCAGAAGGCAATGATGACTTTGTAGTTTATTGTGATGCTTCCCATCAGGGACTCGGATGTGTCTTGATGCAACGAGACAAAGTCATTGCTTATGCCTCACGACAATTGAAGATACATGAGAAGAATTACACGACACATGATTTAGAACTGGGAGCTGTTGTCTTTGCATTAAAGATCTGGAGACACTACCTTTATGGTACCAAATGCACTATCTTCACAGATCACAAGAGTTTACAGCACATATTTGATCAGAAGGAGCTTAACATGAGACAGAGACGTTGGGTTGAGCTCCTGAACGATTACGATTGTGTGATCAAATACCATCCGGGCAAAGCAAATGTTGTTGCAGATGCTTTGAGTCGGAAGGAAAGAGTCAAACCTTTACGCGTTCGCGCAATGGGAATGACTGTGCAAACAAGTTTGAGAGATCACATTTTGCAAGCACAACAAGAAGCAGTGGCAAGAGACAATCTGAAACGCGAGCTCGACTGTGGAGCCGAGAAATACTTCAAGACAAAACAAGACGGAGTTATCTATTATCTGGATCGTGTTTGGATCCCAACAGTAGATGAACTTCGAACACTCATTCTTGACGAGGCACACAAGACACGTTATTCAGTTCATCCTGGTGCCGATAAGATGTACCAAGATCTTAAGTCGTTTTATTGGTGGCCAGGCATGAAGAAAGACATTGCCACTTATGTCGGCAAATGTCTCACATGTGCCAAAGTCAAAGCAGAACATCAGAAACCCTCGGGTTTGCTGGAACAACCGGAGATACCACAATGGAAGTGGGAACAAATAGCTATGGATTTCATTACCAAGCTACCCCGCACTTCCAGCGGATACGATTCTATTTGGGTCATCATTGATCGATTGACCAAGTCCGCACACTTCTTGCCAATCAGGGAGACGTACAAGATGGAGAAACTAGTGAGACTCTACATTGATGAAATAGTAGTAAGGCACGGGGTGCCTCTGTCTATTATTTCAGACCGGGACAGTCGATTTACTTCGCGGTTCTGGCAATCATTGCAACAATCCTTAGGGACAAGTGTTAACTTGAGGACTGCTTATCATCCACAAACGGATGGACAAAGCGAGCGCACCATTCAAACCCTAGAGGATATGTTGAGAACATGCATCCTAGACTTCGGTGGGAATTGGGATACACACTTACCACTCATTGAGTTCTCCTACAACAATAGCTACCACAGCAGCATCGGATGTGCTCCTTTCGAAGCACTTTATGGTAGAAAATGCCGGTCTCCAATTTGTTGGACCGAAGTGGGAGACAACAGAATCACTGGGCCTGAACTTATTCAGGAAACTACTGATAAGATTGCCCAGATACGACAACGATTACAAGCAACACGTAGCCGCCAAAAGAGTTACGCAGACAAACGGCGCAAGCCTTTGGAATTCGATGTGGGTGACCGAGTCATGTTGAAAGTGTCCCCATGGAAAGGCGTAGTTCGTTTTGGGGCTAAAGGAAAATTAGCACCTAGGTATGTCGGACCGTTTGAGATTACTCAACGCATAGGTCCTGTGGCATACAGACTCAGACTCCCTGATGAGCTCAGTGGAGTACACGATGTGTTTCATGTATCAAATCTCAAAAGGTGCTTAGCAGACGAATCATTGATCATACCATTGGAAGAGATACAAGTTGATGAGCAACTACATTTCATTGAAGAACCTGTAGAGATTATGGAACGTGAAGTTAAGAAACTGAAACGTAGCCGTATCCCTATTGTAAAGGTTCGATGGAACTCCAAGCGTGGACCAGAATTTACTTGGGAACGCGAGGACAACATGAAAGCCAAGTATCCCCACCTGTTCGAGAAGTAAAGACCGATCTTTATGCTTGAATTTCGGGACGAAATTTCTTTAACAAGGGGAGACTGTGACAACTAGTACCTGACCGCCCGGCAAGTCCGTACGGTATGTGTACTTGTAAACAGTAACTATGTGTATATATACGATTGTAAACAGTACTTGTATTAACAGGATTCTAAATACAAGAACAGTTGTACGTATTTTCGTGTAAACTTAAATACATTAAGTACAACATACATCTGAAACATAAGTTGTGGTTATTAAGTGAAAACTTAATGACAATTAACACAACAAATCATGAGAAACAAATCGGTTGCGATCTGATGTCCATAGATGACAGGAATCAGATGGTCGACAATTCAAAGTGAAAACAATGCGAAAACAGGATGTTTAGTTGAGTCCGACAGTGAGGAAACACAATTTAAACATAAACTGCAGTGTCGTTTCAGAATAACGAACTGACAGTGTGTTTGCGTGGGTGACGATTCACACAAACATATCTGTGAGTTTAACGTTCTGAAATGATGACTGGAAAGTAGAAAACAAAAGTCGGAAAGCAAAACCATCGTCGTGTTCGTTCGAATGACGATTCGAACGAATACGCGCGATGGTGACGCGATTCGACGAAACGAAAACGAATTACGACGCGAAACGATTTTAAATTTAATTAAATAAAATAATAAAGATTTTTACAATTTTGAAACTCATTAAATTAATTAATATAACATTTTTATTTATTTATTTGTAATTACGCGTAATTTTCCGGATACGCGACAAATTAACGAACCGAGCAACCGAAATGGACCCGGACACCACACGTGATATAAATAGGTTAAATGAAGAGTTTAATTCATTTCTACATCCAAACACTCCTCTCTCTTTCTCTTTTCCGGCTACAACACCCACCATCACCAAACCACCTTCAAATCCCCATAACTATCTCGTTTCTTATCCGATTTGAGTGATTCTTTCGCCCACGCGTAGCCCTCGACGTCCTCTACATGAAAGTACAGCAGATCGGAAGAAACCTCCACTGAAATCGAAGGTATAATGCTGTGCAAGATCACGAAAATAGGGTTTTTTTGATTTCACCATGTTCGACCATAGCCATGAACGGTTCTAACCTTTCCACGTTGAACTAGACATCCTCGATAGCTCTAGTGGCTACACCACAACAGGTGAAACAATCTTGGAGTCCCGTTAATCGATGGTTAGGTGATAAGCTCGTGAGGAAGCTGATGAAGGTTTGGCTGCCGAACCCTCTTGCTTTTCACAAGTGACTCACGAGCCACCTTCATTCATCACGAACCCTACTGTGTAACTGACGAACCAGGTGCGAACCAGTGAGCAGCCACGAACCCTATCCCATGTGAACGAACCCTTGGTCGAAGCTGCATCCTCCACGAACCATCTTCATCAACCGACGAGCCTTGTTTGTACCGAACCTATACCCGACGAACCTTTCTGCATGGCCATCTCACGAACCCTAGAAGCATCATTTTTAGCCGAACCTTGGGTGGGCAACGAACCATTTTGGCATGAAGGTTCGCTGCCCTGGAGATGGTGTCTTCGACTTGTAACTCAGATCAAAACCTCGGCTCAATTTCCTGGTCAATTAATGTCTTGTTAGGCCCAATAGTATTAGATTTAATCTACGATTCAAACAGGCCAATAATCAATCTGGTCGGCCCAGTAACCTCCTTGCGGCCCAAATGATTTTTTTAGTTGGCCCATTCTTTTGTTGCAAGCCCAAGAGTTCATTTGTTAATCAACCCAGTTTGACTAGGATTGACCACACAGATATGAAGCCCACCATCAATTCGTGAATTACTGGACTTACCATGCCATGATCCTTTATTAATTGGTTTCAAGTTGTAAACTGGGCCCAACATGATATTTACTCAGCCAAGCAATAGCAACCATGTTTAGCCAATATTATTTCTGGCCATTATGATTTATATGGCCATTTACTTCCTGATGATGCGAAATCATTTATTTTGGCCACATAGATTAGATCAGACCATCATGACCCAATAGGCTCATTTAATTTCTTTAGGCCCAAGTGGATGCAATAGCCCAATCGGCCCAAATTTAATCAGCCCAAATATTGTATTTAGGGTATTAGAGCCCAACAGGCCCAAAATTATCTAATTCGGCTCAGGGCTGTTTATCCGGCCCAAACACTAAGTACATAAAGCCCATGATATCCTTGGCCCAAACGAT
Source organism: Mikania micrantha (assembly GCA_009363875.1). Taxonomy (NCBI): domain Eukaryota; kingdom Viridiplantae; phylum Streptophyta; class Magnoliopsida; order Asterales; family Asteraceae; genus Mikania; species Mikania micrantha. The sequence continues at coordinate 11,396,131 of CM018684.1, forward strand.
GGTTAACCGATTCAAGGCCCAACCATGATTCGGCACAACTAATTAGCTCAAACGGTAATTTTGACCCATATGTTAATTGAGTTAAGTCTATTTGACTCGATGGGCTCTCGACTCACGAACTAATGTACCAACCAAAGAATAAAGTCTTGAAAACAATTTGGAAAGGTATCCTAATAATCCTTTCACATCTACAAAGTTAATTATGACAAAGACAAATTTTAAACGATAAATCTAAGTCATCTTTATGATTTGGATTTTGTATAACCTATGGCTTTGATTTCATAATTAATTAAGTTGAGGAGATCAAATATAGGGAAATCTAGGAACCACCAACAATGGTCGAATCATTATCGAGACTCACATGTGTTAGCCAACTTAGGGCTAACACATACACGTGCACAAAACCTCACAATTTAAACTTATAAGCTAAATACAACGTGAAATCAATACAGGGTCTTGAACACACAACAAATACAATCAAGGAGCGCGTGTCTTCATTTTTTTTTAAGCTAAGTCAACCCTACAACAGCAAGGTGAGTTCATATGCCCCTTTTACTTTAAATCTTTACTGATTTTAACTCTCGGGGCTGAGAAACATGTTTACTTTTATTTACTTAAAAGTTTTGCGTAACATGTTATTTATACTTTGATTTAGATAATATTAAATTGTTTATTATCGTTTATCATTGTATGCATGCTTGTATGATTATGAGATAACAGGGAAACTCAGATGATTATGATAATGTAATTTCTTAATCATCAACACATTAGGATAACTTAGTTATAAGATGATAGCTTATAACACTTAGTTATTTTCACATGAGCAAATACCTAGACAGTTTACACATAATCACATAACGAGAACAATCCCTCATTGAGACTTTGGGATCACACGGATTACAGTAAATGATGATCATGATAACGTAACTTCATGGGATTCTTATCATTTACAGTAAATGATGATCATGATAACGTAACTTCATGGGATTCTTATCATTTACACATAATTAACACGATGTAATAAGACAAGTTCTTATTCGACTTTGTTAATCACACGAGAACAATCCCACATTGAGGCTTTGGGATCACATGGATTACAGTAAATGATGATCATGATAACGTAACTTCATGGGATTCTTATCATTTACACATAATTAACATCATGAAATAAGACAAGTTCTTATTCAACTTTGTTAATTACATGAGGACAATCCCACATGGAGACTTTGGGATCACACGGCGGAATAGAGGTGAATGAAATGCATTGTAATCTGATTACGTGAGGATTACAATGGATTTCATTTGGGCTCTATACGTTGCATTGAGATTACATTACAAATAGTTAACTAACACTTTTAATATTTAGAAGTGAAACAACAGTTAACCCCACAACTATAGAATAATTTAAGGAATGGATTTGATAAATCTAATATCCTTAACACATATATTGGTTATCAATACTTAGGTTTGATAATTACCACGTTATCATTTTATTATTCTATACATGAGAACACAGGTGATCAAGGAAGAGATAACATGTGAATTGAGAATGGAAATCAATAGTTGTATTACAAGTAGTGTGGAGTTCTAGTGGTGTTGTGGTGGGATGTTGGCTAGGGCTTAGTTCCCTTACATATGCCCTATATATAAGCAACACTACTAGGATGATATAGTACTTGTGACTATAACTATTGAGGAGCCATTGGATGAACAAGTGAATCAGACAATCATACGAGTAACATATTATCATTGTGAATGTGCATGTGAATGAATCAAGGTTTTACATTAACTTACTTATGAACTCACCAACCTAGTGTTGACTTTGTTTTAAATACATGTTTCTCAGGTGACGAACAGGTGTAGACATATACATGCAAAGATTAAGCTAGTGGACTTTTAGAAGACCTAGCTTTATTTTGTGTTGCATGCTTTTGGGGAAACAAGGATATGAATCATCTTTTGTATATCTTGTACATATACAAGATATAGTTACATTGATTCTTTTTGGTAGATTTACTTGATTAAATTATGAACGATACTGTGTAATTTAATCTTGTAATTCTATATCATGGATGTGTTAGAAATTTCTCATTTATTTATCATGTGCTATGTAAACAATCTGATCATTTGATTATCATTCAAAGATATCGCACCCCGGGAACCTTCCGCCCGACGGGAAAACCCGATCCGTTCCCGCCGGCCCGGGGTGTGACACAAAGTAATCGTTGACATACTGAGAATTTTGATAATTTTCAAGGTTGATCTTGTTCATTTCAGCTTTTGCTTTTGCTGCTGATAAACAACTTTCTGCTTTTGCACTGATTCGAGATGCACAGAAACTCCATGATTATTTTGTAAAACTTTGATTTTCAACTGTTCATTTTCTTTTCCTAAATCAATTATATTTTTGTCAAAAGCTTTTTCTCTTGAAATTAGCTTCTTGTTAGCTTCTGTGCACTCTACCAATTCAGCAGTCAACTGAGCATTCTTCTCTTTCAATTTATCAATGATCTCTAAAAGATCATCATTTACCTCAACAACCTTCTCTTTTCCTTTGCATGTGTCTTCATCCAAAGAAGCCGTAAAGCACCCATCAACTCATCATATTGCTTTCCCTAATCATAACCTTCATCAGCTTGACTCACTAAAGCTTTTGATGACTCTTCCGACTTTTCTTTCTTCTTCTGATAAGCTTCTTTTGGTTTGAAAGGGTTTAAATTTCCTTGCTTCTTCGGATTTTTGCATTCTCTAGCAAAATGGCCTAACTCACCACAGTTGTAACATTGACAAGTCTTTGGATTAAATCCAAACTCGGTGTTTCGATCAAAAGTGAATTTCTTCCCATTTTTCTTTTCATATCTATTGATTCTTCTAATCACACTTGCCCATGCCCATTGAGTGTCAATAAACTCCATCTCGTCTTCAACAATTTGCTCATAATCTTCAAATGTAAGATTTGAGTTTCCAATCTTTCCTGCAATTTGTTCATCATAAGAACTGACTACACATGACAAAATTGACATATGATCCCGAACAGCCTCTACAGTTACTTTCCCCTGATTTGTTGTATTCAGCTGAACAAGAGTTTTTGTTAAGTCAGACTTCTTCTCTTTCACAGAATATGATGAACTAGAACTTGTAGATGCAGAAGATGCAGGAGTACTATCAGAAGTACTAGAAACAAATGCTGTCTGAATCTTTGCAGAAGAAACTGGTGGTGTAACCACAGATGCACCGTATAAAGAAGGATCTTGAGTAACATTCACTCTTCTTCCTTTTCTCTTATCCTTCATCTCCTTTTCTTCTAGCTTTTGAATAAATTCCACCAATGTCATTCCTGGTAGATTTTCTCTCAAGATTAGCACCAATGAATTCCATTTTTCAAGTAAAGCATCTGCAAAACAATCTATCTTTTCCTCTTCAGTGTATTCAATTCCACACTTCCTGACTTCATTCAATAAATGCCTATATCTTGTTATTAAGGCTTCAAGACTCTCATTGCCAATAAAATTGAAGTTCTCAAACTCTTTGCATATATCAGTGGCTTTCATCTTCTTTAACTTGGTATTTCCTTCAACCCTTGCTTTCAAAGCATTCCACAAACCATATGAGGTTTTGTGTTCATCAAATTGATGAAGTATCTAATTAGGGATTGCTTGGCTCAGCATCTGGTAAACTTTCTTCTCAGAATCGTATTTCTTTCGTTGATCAACATCCAATCTCTCAAGGGTTTGATACAAATATGTCCCCACAACCTTGGGTCTTTCATAAGGTGATAAAATCCATTCCCACATATTAGTATCAGTTCCATTTAAATGTGTTTCAAACCTTCCTTTCCAGTTCTCGTAATCTGTCAAATCAAGCAACTTTGGAAATTTGTTTGTACTTCCAACCTCAGTTTCACTAATCAAAATGCTATGTATTTTAGAATTCTGACTAGCTACAGCAGCAAACATCTCAGCCATTGTTTTAAATTTTAATCATCGAACCTCTGAAGACAAATTCACTTCACGAACCTTACTACCAGGCGAACCTCCAATAATCCTTGATCTCAACGAACCTCAAGTTACGAACCTCAAATCACAAACCTCAAGTCACCAACTTCAAGTCATGAACCTGAGACAAACCCTATATCTCACGAACCTGATGCAACGAACCTTGAGACAAACCTGATCTCACGAACCTTGAGACAAACGAACCTCTGTAGAAGACCTTCAACAAACCTCTGCAAAACCTCTAAACGAACCTCAAAAAAATCTCTTCAACAGCGAACCTCTTGCTTCAGTTAATTAAAGGTTTGGCTCACAAACCTATTCTTCAAAATTCAAAATTTTGGAGGCAAAACCTTCCAAATTTGAAGAAAATCATTCAAAAATCCTCAATTTGCACCACAAATCTTTTAATTGTAATGTTCCACAACAATAGATGATGAGATTGCACTCAAAACAACAAACAAACAAAAAGAAAACTAGAATTTGTAGGACCAATTAGGAGCACGGAAAAAATCCGGTTCTAATGAATATCTACTCGACAGCCTCTGGAATAGGGCGGAATCCTATTCAAGGTTTTTCCAATCTAAACCAACAGCAACCGTGGTGATCCAAAGGTGTAGGATGGACGTTTGACCAAGAATCAAACACCACGAGATGTGAATCAAACTTGGATGTGCAAATGCCGCTCTAATCTCCTAGGGTTTGACTCTGGGTTCTCAGGGAAGAAGGAGGGCTCTCAAAAATTTAGGTTTAGTGAAATTTGAACATGTATATATAAGTTATCATCATTCGGCGAATGACTAGGCCGAATGGAGAGGTCAGTCGAATGAGTCATTCGGCGAATGACTCATTCGTATGCCCTAGTCATTCGCTAGGCGTTCATTCGGCCGAATGACTTCGTTCTTAGAGTCATTCGTCCGAATGGGTCTGTTAAACACATAAACTCAAAGTCAAACATAATCAAACACATATAATCAACAATAAACATTAAGAACAATATAGAAAGACCACTTCCATTAATATCATAAACTTTATACATTAAGAACAATACAAAACTGAACTAGGTACATTTCGTGCATCTACAGAATTTTGATCCATTATTTGATCTCTTTAACTTCAAATACTTGTAAATCTTTGAAACTCTTGTATAGAACTTCATCAATGGCTCTGATACCACTATTGATCTACTGATATTGATCTTGATCGTATAACGGAATCCTACGAAGAATCAAATATATGCGGAATCTATATTTAATCTATATGAATCAAAATCTGGTGGCGATAAAGAGCTTTGACATCGCTGTGTGACAGGTTTGTCAACCACATCGGGTCAAAGATGTGTTCAGTCTCCCACTTCTTATCTTTACAGAGCACTATCACAGCTTCTCCAGTGCGCCCGTCTTAGTACCACCATCGGAAGCCATCCAGAAAGTCTTGACGCATCTTCCTTAAAGGAATCTTCTTCATGACTTTTGGAGGTAGCCACTTCAGGATCACTTTATGCTTCCGGGTATCTCCATTAATCTCTGGTAAGTAATATCTCTCAGGTTGCTGAGGCCTGAAGTTCACCCATATCTTCCGATACTCGTACTGTATTTATCTTAAGAACCATGCCGACATTCCAGAGTCTTCACTGTACAGCATCTTCAAGCGTGCTAGATGATTGACTTCGAAACCAGGCAGCATCTTGAAATCATGTGGATGCTTGAAGTACTGGCTTCCCTGCTCTCTCTTTACAGCATAGCATCCCAAGTCGTGAAAGTATGCCCAGCTAATGATTTGTCCTCCAGCTTTGTAGCCTTTGGTCCTATACAGTTTGGTGTGTGTAGCTGGCATCTTCACATTGCTTTCCTTCTTCAAAGCTTCCCAATAAGCTTTTCATTCTTCTTTCCTTTGTTGAATATCATCAGCTGCAAACTTACTACTAGTAACTTGTTCTGCTAAGTATCTGCTCAGCATTTCTTCAGTGGCTTGATCAAACAGATCAGCGAAAGTCGGTAGTTCGTCTTTGGCCTGGGTATACTTAGCATTTTCCTCTTCAGTTATGTCTTCCAGAATGACTTCATCAACATCATAAAAAAATTCTGGAGACGGCTGATCAAAAACCGGAGCTGAGGTGTCATCGATCACAACCTCGTCAGGATTCAACCTGAACAGCTCGGCAATCTGCTCCTTCGATAATCAATGGATAATCTCCCCCTCTTCTTTATCATAGCTCGCTGAGAGCTGTATAATGCCCTGAGCATCCAAAAACGTAGTAAGTGTCTCGTCCAATCGACGTCTCAAGGGCACAGCTTCGACTTCCTCAGCAGTTGTAGGTTCTTTAGTATGAGAAGGATGAGGAGAAGGAGCTTTAGCACCCTTATCGTGCTTTGTCTTTGTGTGTATCTCAGGAGGTGGGGCTTGGTCATCATCATCATCATCATCTTCAGAACTGGAAGAACCAGTAGACCCACTCCCTGATCCATCCTGGTCATCACCATCAGATTCATCATCCTTGTCAGACTCTTCATAATCTACTTTCTCCTCATTAGATGCCTCTTCCTCTTCTTCTTCCTCTTCTTTCTCTGCATCTGAATCATCGGGGTTGGCTGTGGTGCCTTCGATCCTCGGAGTACCCTCTTTAAGACTTTCAAGCTGTTCAACAAGTCGGGTGTTTTCCTCTTCCAAGGACAGGATCTTGTTACTGAAATCAGTGGCAGTCAGAGCCAATTGATTGTGCTCATCAATGTACTTTAGCAGTTGTTCTTCTTGTTGGGCTGATCTCGCTCTCAGATCTACCATTGATCTGCTGCCTGAAGTAACAACGCATCTTGATCAGTTATCCTCTGAGTGAGTTGAGCAATAACTAACTCGTGCTCTTTGCTCTTCTTTTCCTTCTCCAGATTCCTTTCCATCAGCTTCGGAACCATACTGTTCAGTGTACTCAACTGCTCGACAACTGAAACAGTTGGTAGAATAAGATCAGAACATGTTGTAGAAGGACCAGTGGATGCAGCAGTGTAAATAGGTGTATGAATAACAGAGGTGGTCAGAGGGGCGATAGTAGAACGAGTCGGAACAGCCCTTGACCTGACCAGTGAAGAAACTGCAACTGCTGCCACTGATGGAACAGTCGTTGTAGCAGCAGCTGACAGTTCTGATCTCCTCTGTAGGACAAAACGAGTCCTTTTTCTCCTGCCAGACGGAGATGATGCAGCATGAGTGGCAGCAACAGTAACAGCTGCGGTGACTGGAGCAGAGGTACGTGGTGAGGGAGAGATGTCAAACTCTAGTATGAATGAAGAATCAGTGATCTCTTCAAGCTTTGCTTCACTTCTCTTCCTCTTCCTCTTCACCAATCTCCCTCCTACCCATACGTCCTCATACTCATCTAGAGTGTCTTCTGAGTCTGAACTCTCAACACCTTCATCTCTAGCCTCACCGCCTTCATCTTCAGACTCGTCTGAATCATCCTTGTCTTCAGCAGATGTAGTGCCTGTCATCTCAAGGGGAGTAGAGACTGTGGCTGTAGTAGTAGCCATAAAGTCCAACTCCAATAGTGAGTCAATATCAACATCCTCGTCATCTGCAGCAGACGTACTAAATCCACCAACTGTGCTAACACTGGCTGCAATAACCCCCATCACTCCAACCTCAATAGTACTAACACTAGCAGTGGTAACAATGACATCAACAGTCGAACTAACACCCACACTCACACCACTAATACCAGGCCCTGTATCACCTTCACAACCATCTCCATCATCATCCTCATCATCAGGAACAACAATGTCTTCCAAGTCTGAATCCGAGTCATCATCCCTCCATCTCGTACCAACTGGAGCTATATTATCAGGCCTCAGAAGATGACCAAACAGTGTACGTATTGTAGGCTTCCTCTCCTTTCCTCTGTATGACTTCACTCTGTTGAGAGTAATGTCATTCATATGCTCCTAGCGAATAATATCAGCATTGATCTTCGGCAAATCTGGTAGCTGAGCATCAATCAATTGCTGGAGGAAATGAGGATACATGAGAAACTTCTTGTCTCCCTTGAGCATCACATTTTCCTTCATGTGAGTAAAGATCATCTCTGAGAAATTGAAGGGCCTGTTCAGCACCAAGGCAATGAATGCACACTGTATCGTCTACCTCATGTTATCAAAGCCGTCTCTCCTAGATCCCAGCCAGTGAATGAGCAAATGGGCTAGGTACTTGAACTGTGGAGACATGTAGGCCTTGTTCAGAATCCCAGCTCCAAGATCACCTTCATGCTTGCACCGCATGAAACATCCACGAACTAAGTAGCGGTCAACCAAAATCGGTTGATCTGGAGTATCCTGAAAGCCACATACCCTCCTGATATGCTCAACAGATATAATCACATCATGTCCTTGTACTTTCCCTCTAATAACTGGTGGCTCAACCTCACAGTCAATGTCAGCAGACGCCCAAAAGTCCTGCTGATGAGACTGATAAGGAACATGAACAGTGGAAATAGCAGCAAAAATCCTGGAACGCCTCAAAAATGTAATGATCTCTGTGAAGTGTCGAGTATTCGGCGTAGTCAGATCCAGGTGTGCACAGATGTTGTTCTTTGTCACAGATTTGTATCCAGCCATCCTGAAAAACAGAATCAAATCAATTGACCAAAAGAATCAAATCAGAACAACTAATACTTAGATCATTTGGCCGAATGAAATTGATTTGGCCGAATGTCTTCTGGTCGAATGAATAAATTAACCGAATGAGCCATTCGCCGAATGATGCCAATCGCCGAATGACGCCATTCACCGAATGACGTCATTCGGCTGACTATTGAGATTCAAACTCAAGTTTACAAAAATTCAAATCAGCTCATAAAAATCATGAACCCACACTCAGAATCGACCGACTAACAACATTAAAACTGGTTAAAAGTGGATTCAAGTTCATTTTGTCCATCTACTCAGACTCGACAGATTGGAACGCTAAAACCCTAATTTTCGAACTGTTTTCATTGATTCCACAGTCAAAAGTTGACAAAATTTGATCCACAAGTACCTGAGATGATGAAAACAAGATCTATCAGTAAGTGGTTTAGTGAATCGAAGATAAAATCAGAAAAATGGACAGAACGTGTGATTCTGGCGAATGTCACACAGTTAAGGACGAGAGAATGAAAAAGGGGAGAATGAGGTAGTTCGGTCGAATTAACTATTTAAATAGTACCAGTCATTCACCGAATGAGACTGGCGAATGAGCAGTTTTGCCCCAAAGTCATTCGGCCGAATGACTATCACATGAATACTCATTCGCCGAATCAAGTGAACGAAAGACTTCCTTCGGCCCAGATTGATTCGGCCGAATGGCTCATTCGTTGGAATGATGTCATTCGGTCAAATGATTAATTTTCAATGTTCATTCATGCGAATGAGACAATGCACTCACAAAACACATTAATTTCAAAATTTTAACATTATGATTGATTAAACAGATGGCAGTTATGAAGAATAGTCTGGTTGGTTAAGGATTCAGATGTGACAGACATCTGAACCTACAAATGATCATCTAAAATAAACTTGAAAATATAAAATCTTTTTGTATTTTTCTGAACCATAATATAATTGTACAATTAGCAACTAAAGACAAAGAAGCATATATTTTTGTAAGAAGTCTATTGAGAAACTAACACATACACCTAATCACATCAAACAAGCATCACTGAATATTTCACTTCAGACACATTTGTCTTATGATACGATTACTGATATAATTGTCCAATTTAAACCTAACAATACATAACTTTTAGACAAACTTTATGATCACTCATGTTTTCTGATTGAGTTACCCATTTCATTTTACCACTAAGGGTCAAAATCAGTTTATAACTCATTTCTGCATATCTTAATACCAGTCATCATAAATTCTATAAGGTTCCAATTTATTATGTTTCTGTATTTTTCTTGTTCTGTCCAAATGGACATATGGCACGTATATGGAATCGAACTTATTATGTTTTTGTATTTTCCAAGCTTAATACCAGCTTGTTCTTGTTTTTCTTCAAGCTTAATACCAGCTACTTTTTGTTTTTCATATCATTCAATCATTCTCATCTAAATGGACGGCTTCAGCTAGGTCTTTACAAAACAATATGGCACATATATGGAATCGAACTTATTTTGTTTGTGTATTTTCCAAGCTTAATACCAGCTTGCTCTTGTTTTTCTTCAAGCTTAATACCTGCTTGTTTTTGTTTTTCTTATGATTCAATCATTGTCATCTGAATGGACGGCTTCAGCTAGGTCTTTACAAAGCAATATGGCACGTATACAGACTTGAATTCATGAATCATTGAAAGCCTTATTAGATCCTATGATGACAGATGTATGCATGATTTGAGTCAAAAACTTTTTATTACTTTGGTGATTTTATAAAACGGATCCCACAAGTTAGACTTTCTAAGACATCATAAATTGTCTATACATTTTGTAAAGTTGGCCTATCAATACATCAAATCACAATTCTCATGTGTTTTCAGCTAATGCATTCACCTTAGCTTTTTAAGACATAATAGGCTAACACATTACTTTCTCAAATAAAACTTTTTCATTTTTATAATTTTTTATTGTTTTTGTATTTTTCAAGTTTTTCAATGTTTTTGGTTTTTCAAATAACATACCTTTTCTCCCCTAAAAACCTAAAACATAAAATATTTTTGAGTTTTTGATTAATTTAATGAAATAACAGAAATACTTAATCAAAGAAAAATAAAACTAAATAAAACTAACTAAGAAAATCGATGATCATTTGTTAGATTCAGATGAAGGTAGGACTTCATCCTTTTGAAAAACACCATTAGCCGATAGCAGATTTAAAAATCTGGGTTTATCAAAAGTTTTAGTAAAAAGATCGGCTTTCTGGTGATCGGTGTGAATTTTAACAAAATCAATAAGTTTCTTTTGAAAACAATCACGTATGAAGTGATATTTAATATCGATGTGTTTGGTTTTCGAGTGCTGGACTGAATTCTTAGTGACAGCTATGGCTGCAGTATTATCAACATATATAGGGGTGTTAGAAAAATAAAACCCATAGTCCCTGAGTTGCTGTTGTATCCAGATGATTTGAGAATAGCAACCAGCAGCAGCAATGTATTCAGCTTCACATGTTGAAGTATACACCGACGTCTGCTTCTTGCACTGCCAAGTAACTAAACGGGTTCCAAAGAACTGACATCCCGCATATGTTGACTTGAAATCTCTCTTGCATCCGCCATAATATGAATCACTGTATGTAGTAAGCTTAAAGTTATCACCACTAGGGTACCATAAGCCAAGATTCGGTGTACCCTTTAGATAACGCATAATCCTCTTCACAGCAATCAGATGTGATACTCTTGGTTTTGATTGATAATGAGCACACAAGCATGTGGCGAACATGATGTCTGGCCGAGAAGCAGTTAGATACATCCGAGATCCAATCATTCCTCGGTACAGAGTGGCATTGATTAACTCCCCCTTTTCATCTGGTGTAATCGTGTGATTCACAGCCAGCGGGGTACCAGCAGGCTTTGCATCCGACATACTGAACCGGCTCAGAATGTCACCACCGTATATGGTTTGATGAATGAAAATCCCTGCCTCAGACTGATCCACCTACAACCCGAGGAAAAATTTCATCTCCCCCATTGAGTTCATTTCAAACGTGTCTTTCATGACTTTCTCAAATTCCTTGCACAGACTATCATTGGTAGAACCGAAAATGATATCGTCCAAATAAACATGTACCAAGAGTAGATCACCATCCTTCTCTCGAATAAACAATGTACAGTCAATGACACCTCGTCTGAACCCGTTGTTCAGAAGGTGAGTAGATAGTGTCCCATACCATGCTCGCGTTGTTTGATGCAATCCACATAAGGCCTTGTCTAGCTTGTAGACTTGGTCACGATGCAATGGATCCTCAAACCCGGGAGGTTGATTGACATACACTGTTTCACTGATCACACCGTAAAGGAATGGACTCTTGACATCCATTTGATAAACTTTAAACTTCTTGAAGGATGCATATGCCAAGAAAATACGAATTGCTTCCAAACGAGCAACCGGTGCAAACACTTCATTATATTCTAATCCTTCAATCTGTCTGAATCCTTGAACCACCAGGCGTGCCTTGTTTCACACAATGATCCCGTGATCATCCTTCTTGCAATGAAGAACCTATCTGGTGCCTATAACTTTTGCACCTTTCGGTTTGTCAACAAGTTGCAAAACACCTAATTTCTTGAATTGTAGAATTTCTTCTTCCATGGCATCCACCCATGATTCCTCTTTTAACGCTTCGGTGACAGTGACTGGTTCAACTTGAGAGATAAAACAAGAATGGGCATAGAAGTTTACATCTAGAAAGTCAAGAATATCAGCAAGACCTCCAGAAGATAGTTGATTTCTTGTCTTAACCCCGTCAAGAGGACTTCCAATAATGTTCTCATGAGGATGAATATGATTGATTCTTCCAAATGGATAAGCTGGAACCTCAACATGTGGATCAAGATTGTTTAGATTCAAATCCTTAAGTCCTGGCACAAGATTGTCAACATTTGGTTCAGGAACAGCTGGCGAAACTGGGTTGTCATCTGTGTCTGAACTGTCATCATTTATCTGTACTGTGGAAATTGAAGCTGATGAAGGTTGCATTGGTTCATCAGGTGCATTTTGTGCATCATACATCATTTGAACAGCAGCATCTTCATCTGTGTACATGGGAGGCATATTGAATGAATCGAAAAGGCCTGAATAGTCAAACATCCCGTCTGGACCTTCCCAGGTAGGGGCATAGAGTGCCTCTGAACATCAACATGATACCACTCCTCCACATTTTGAGTTGATCTATTGTAGACCCTTTTATTAGGAGTGTTGTACCCAAGAAATTAACCTTCTTCCACCTTCTCATTGAACTTGCCCTGCTCATGTTTATTAAGCATCGTGCACAGTGCACCAAACGGTTAAAGATACTTAATATTTGGTTTTTGTTTTGGAGCAGTTCAAAGCAAGGCTTCCCATGTCTCTTTACTATCAAGACCCAGTTCAGTGTGTAGCAAGCATTTGCTACAGCTTTATTCCAGAACTGAACTGGAAGTGATGAATCGGCAAGCATCGTCCTAGCAGCCTCAATCAAAGTCATGTTCTTTCGCTTAGCAACACCGTTCAATTGAGGACATATGGAGCATTAAATTGTTGAACAATGCCCTGTGCATTACAAAAATTCTCCATGTTGTGATTTTTGAATTCCATCCCACTATCTTTCTAAGCATACGAATCTTGAGCTTGTAAAGAGATTCAAGTTTGGTCACCAGTACTTCAATACATTCAATACATTCAAACGTTTCAGATTTATCCTTTAGAAAGAAAACCCAAGAATATCTGGAATACTCATCCGTGATAACTAAACAGTATTGATCCCCGTCTATACTCTTGCGGTTTACTGGACCAAATAGATCCATGTGGGGAAGCTCAAGAGGAACAGTGATTGAATGAAACTTTTTCAACTTGTGAGACTGCTTGGTTTGCTTTCCTTTCTTTCATGAGACACAGAAATCAGACAGCTTGAAATTCTTCAGACTGACCCCTTCTGTAACGATCCATTTTGAAAAACATTATAAATAAAACATGATTGGTGGATGATTGTGTTTATTTTAATTAAAGGGTGTTTTATAAGATTTAATAATCTTAATTATATAATTTATTTGGTTAGTGTTTAAATAAATATATTGTAGTGGGTGTTAACTAACTTAATTAATTTGGAAATAAGTTAGTTAGTTTTAACTTGTAATTGAGGGGTTAAAAGTGACAATTGCTGAAACTTAATTAAAAGGGGGTTTATTATTTGACTTTGGTCAAAATACACACACTTCATGTGTGTATGTGTGTGCTGGAGACGACCCAGACAAAAAAAAAGAAGAACAAGAAGAGCGGTAATCTTCAAAATTAGGGCTTCAAATCTGAAAGGATCATTAATGCAACTAAGATTTTGAGTTCTCCTTGTTTCATACTACATTTAGGTATGATTTTTGGGTGTTCTTGATGGGGATTTCGTGGGTCTTCATTGGGGGTGTGGGTAGGATGGTTAAAATCCAAAATTGGGAGTTTATATGGTGTTAGTTGTTAATAGTTTTCATATTTATAACATCTAAAAACACATTTGTGATGATTTCATGATTTCTGATATCATGGTGTTGATGGGGTCTTGCATGGTTCTTGGGGGACAAGAACTTGGGGATCTAATTCAATGTGTAAACATGAAATAGATGTTAATATGAGATTGTGATTGATAAATAGGTGATAATGTGGAATCTAAATGATTTTCAATCAAAATATGGGGTTTTATGGAGTTCATATAAAGGATATACATATGTGCATAAAATTTACGTCACAAAAGGTGCTTGATGAAATGCCAAGTTAGGCATTTGACTTTAAATTAGTTTAAAACTAATGGTGGTATGAAATGTGGGGGGGAGGATGTATAAACTCAACAAAGGTGAATTGATATGATTAAGGTCAATTGGAAGCAATCGAATTTAAAATGGTGACATTGGGGTGAATGGGTGTATTTTGACTAATCGTAGTCAAACTTTATATTAAACCTATTAGTTTTGATAATAGGAATTGATAGTGAAGGTATAAGTGGCACCAAATGACCTGGGAAGGAATTGGTTATAGAGGATAGCACGTTGGAACAAGGTAAGTCACCCAACCCTTCTACTTAATGTATGCAAAGGTGTTAGGCATATATGAATGCTTAAAGTGGAAGATTTGACTTTTGGTGAATTGGTAATTTGGTGATAGATTACTTGTTGTTTGACAATAATACGCAATACGTGGGGTATTGCTTAATTTATTGTTCATTTGGTGTTTTATTGTTCATTATGATTGGATTTGGTGTCTATTTGTATGGGTGATGAATGTATGGAAATAGTGCACAAGGTGTGTGAACTTATAATTAAAATTTACTTGAATTGAATCACAAGTGGTGTGATCATGAATTTGGATTATTCGCAAGGTGTGTGAAGGTTCTAAATTAGTGAAATCAAGTTCGGTATATCACAAGTGGTGTGATTGTTCAACTTGAGAAATCTTGGTGTAAAAGATTTCTTTGGTGTTTTGTGTGAAAACGACCCGTTAGTAAAATCGTTTTGTTTTTGTGTCTTGTTAAGTCACCAAAGTATGTTTGGGACTTGATTATTATGGTGTTTTGGAATGCATTTGGAGTAAAGGAATGGTTGAAAATGATTGGGGGAGGTTTCGGGTGTCAAAAAGTGCAAGAAAACGGATTTGAGCTGTAGCTGGGCGCCTAGTGCTCCTGGTTTGGCGCCTAGTGCTCTTGGCAGGAGCCTAGTACGCCCAAAACCTTTTGTAGTGCGCCTACCAGTGCGACCAAAATGCTGAAAAATGGCTTTTTGACCCCGGTTTGTTGTTATACTTCACCATAAGGGTTGTTTGATCTTGGGGAAGATGTGGGGGTGTTTACTTAGTTCTAACGAACTAACGGTGACTTAAATGTGGTGTTTTATAGGTGAAAATAAAGGATGAAAGCGGACGTGATCGGATATCTTTATGGACTCGTGATCGAACACACTTGATGAACTAAAACCTTTATTTTGTATAGGTGTTTATGTAGTAATGGAGTCTTTTGAAAGTCACATACTCAAATTTTTACTTGGTTTAATGTTGGTGTTTGAAGATAAATAGTTAGTATGTGATTTTAAAGTTGAAAAATCTGGGACCTAAACTTTGATGTTGTTTTAAAACACGTGTCATACGTGTGGGGATTTTGGGGCTTACAAGTTGGCATCAGAGATAATGGTTTGAGGGATTCAAGTGCGTCGCGAACACTTGAAGTCAAATCGTTGTGCTTTTGATATGGGGAGTAACGTTCGATCCGAGATTCGATCACGAAGCCGGGGGTTAACGTAACAAGTTTGTGGTTTGTTTACCTTATTTATATATATTTAATGGTGATTGGAGTGAATTTGTTTATTTAACCGAAATTCCTAGTTATAATATGGTGAGATGAAGTTAAGGAATTGGTCAAGTGAAGTATATGATGTTATGTCTGGCCAACATAAGATTATATTCTTGACATGGACATGATCTTAATGGAATCAACTGATACCATTGTATGTGATATGTGTTGTGAAAATTCATGTAAGTCCACAGGTGTGTGGCATTGGGTGGAATTCACCTTCGGATGAAAATTTCATGTAAGTTCACAGGTGTGTGGCGTTGGGTGGAATTCACCTTTGGGCGAAAATTTCATGTAAGTCCACAGGTGTGTGGCATTGGGTGGAATTCACCTTCGGGTGAAAATTTCATGTAAGTCCACAGGTGTGTGGCATTGGGAGAATTCACCTTCGGGTGAAAGTTCTTGTAAGTCCACGGGTGTGTGGCATTGGGAGAATTCACCTTCGGGTGAAAGTTCTTGTAAGTCCACGGGTGTGTGGCATTGGGAGAATTCAACTTCGGTTGAAAACTTATGAAAGTCCATAGGTGTGTGGCAATAGGGAAAGTTCACCTTCGGGTTAAAATTAATAAGTCCATGGTTATGTGGTGTAGGATTTGTCATGTAAGTCACCCACCTACTATACTTGATATGATTATTTGATTTTATGCATATAGGTTTATATGTGTATGTAATGTATGTGGAATATACATTAGATGTTGAAATCCGGTGAATTTGTGTTTGCATAGTGGGTGTGTGACAATAACATGCAATAGGTGTTATATTTCCTTAGTTTTGTAATAGAGTTAGTTTACAAATGGTGTGGTGAAATAAGAATGATTCACAAGGGGTGTGAACTTCTTATTAGAAGTTTGACTGAAAATGCTCAAACAATCCGAATTGGTGTTGGTGTATTTGTTGTTTGTCAATAACGTGCAATAGGTGTTACATTTGGTTAGTTATTGTTAATTTGTATGTTTTCCATTGGTGTGGAGAAATAAGAATGGTTCACAAGTGGTGTGAACTTCTTGTTTAAAGTTTGACTGGGATTGGTCAAATAATTCACAAGTGGTGTGAACTTTCCATGGTGAATTCTATGGTGTTTAGGTAAATCACAAGTGGTGTGATTACCTACCTTGAGAATCCTTAGAGAAAAAGGAGCTCTCGAGGAAATTGGGTGAAATTTGACTTTTACTTTGTGATTTTATGTTCTAATACTTTATTGGTGTTTTAAAGAGGTGTGAATATGATTTTTATGAGTGGTGGTAGATGATTGTTATGTGTTGTATGCATAACTAGAATTAGTGTCATTGTATGTTAATTGATAACTGACACTAGAATTGGAGTGAATCCACAGATGTGTGGAATTACATTTAAGTCCACAGGTGTGTGGCATTGGGGGAAAATCCACATTCACATGAAATATTTTGTAAGATCACTGGTGAGTAGCATGGAAATTATCTTGTAAGACCATAGATTTGTGAGTCTTGGTAGTAATGATATGGAGTAAATGGTGTTAAAACATGGTAGTCGTTATTGTGCATGTGAAATATGCATTATTATGTGAATTCGGGTGTGGCATGTAAGTCCATTTGGAATGGCATTGGGTTTGGCGTATAATTCCACATTCATGTGGCATAAGGTGTAATTCACATGCGGGTGGGAGCTAATTTTAGTGAAACTATAAAATTTGGGTGTTTTGATATGTTGGCAATGGTTTGTTGCATAAACCTTGTAAAACTAAATTCTGATTTAGATGATCTACAAGTGGTGTAGACATTTATAAATGAATGTGGTGTTAATATGTGTAGTTAATCCAATTAATACTAGGTGAAATTAGTATATTGATTGACAATAGAAGAATGTATGCACCATGCATGTGTATGTTATACTGAGCCACAAAGGCGTGTTTGGTGTTTGGTGTGGTGTTAAAAACCGTATGTAGTGCGAATTTGGTGGTCGTAAATTGAAACACATATGTGTGATGACTTGTTGAAAAATATGAGTCATATGTTGTTTGGTGTCAATAATGAAAGATATGCGTAATAGGATATGTTGATTATCCTTAATCAAACTGTTAAGAAAGTGTACACTCTACAAGTATGTATTGTATGATGTGTTAGAAATTCTTATATGGGTGTACTATGGGTGTGAAGTACATGGGGCGAAGTTTAGTCCTAAGTTAATGAATATGTTTAATGTGGGTGAAAACTTCGGACAAATTGTATGGTTAGGAGGAATATATTCGTCTAAAACCAAGAAACTAGCAATGCCACGATCATGCTGTATTGGAGAGGTGGTGGGTTGGCGGCTTGGCGTATGCCTTACGTATACCCTAAATATAAGATTCTTCTATGCAACAAGAAAATGACGGCGTATAGACTTGAGCAAAGGACGGGGGATGGTGTGGAAAGAATTTTAAACAATTGGCATGAATGCCTTGGGGAGAATAAAACTTGGTAATGACAAGTGTCATTTATGAAAGTTAAATGTTTTAGACATGATGTATTGGGTTTTGACACATAGTGTCGTTATGAAATGTTAAAGGTCTTGACAAGAGTGTCTTGACTAGGGAGTGGTGAATATAAACATTTGATTATGTTAGCTGGTGTGCCTGTTTGAAATATGTGGTAAATAATATATGATTATAGATTGGTGTGAACATCTATGATTATATATAGATGTCTTATGTGTTGTAATATTTAAAGGGAAAGAGGTATAAATGACTTGTATACGTATGTTGACATTACAGGTGGTTGAGTTTATCTTTTAAAAGATAGGAAAATGCTTGGGAAAAATCCATAAGATTATGGACATTATATGGGAGTTCATGGTAGGGAGAAATGAATCTGTTAGTTTGTAAACTGGATTCAAACATAAATTATGATTATTGTTGGGTGTAAATTGATGTAGATAATTCACAAGCGGTGTGAAACTCTATAACATTGTGTGCTATTAGATAAATTACAAGGACGTGTAATATCTAAGTAGCAGATGTGTTTGTGGTAATTATAAGTAAGAGGAGTTTAGGTGCAAATGAAACAATAACCATATCTAGAGTTGATGGTTAAGATGTTAACTTATGGTTGGGTGGATTTATGTGGGTAATCACAAGTAGTGTGATTTCTTAAGGTGACGATTTTGGTGAAAGAAATGTGTTATTAGCATGTTTAGACGATTAAATAAGAAGGGTGATTTGATGAGGATTCACATGTAGTGTGAACCTTATCAATGCTTAATAGTGCTATTTGGTATTATAATATTTGGCATTATGTTGGCTAAAAGCGTTCGTTTCGTGTTTACCCACGAATTCTATTATGTTCAGAAAAGACACGAAACTGTTGTTGTGCATGACGTATCATCTTCACACTGATGGTCAATAATAAAGAACCATTCAGCCCCATGAGGATATATTATGGGTGTGCATCATTGGTGATTGGGGGTAGTTGCGAGGACTATATACTCTTGGAGGAGTTCTTGTTTAAGAACGGTTATCATTCCAGGTGTTGAATGATTCTGTAAGAAATACTATATGGAGTAGACAGTATATTCTAGGAGTTGGGAAAAGGGTGGATAACAAGAACATGTTGTTAAGTAGGTGGTTAAAATGATAAATGAATGGATTTATGTAATACGAATTCATTTGAAGGCGGTTTAAGACCATAGAAATGGGATGTGTACGTGCGAAGAAGATCGATTGAATTCCAAGTGGGAGACTTTGTGTTACTAATGGTTTCTCCTTGGAAGGGATTTAATCGTTTTCGGAAGCGGGGAAAATTTAGTCCACGGTTTATTGGACAATTTAAGATTATAGCTCGGATTGGCGTGGTTGCCTATCGCTTAGAGCTACCTGAGGAGTTGAGTGGAATTCACAATATGTTCCACGTGTCTTATTTGCGAAAGTGCTTGGCGGACGAATCGACTTATGTGCCATTGAAAGATTTGGTGATTGATGATAAGCTCAATTATATTGAGAAACCGATGGCTATATTGTATAGGAAAGTCAAGCAACTTCGGAATAAGACGATTAACCAGGAGATGGTGCAACGGAAGAACATGTGGGGTTCGGATGCTATGTGGGAGTCCGAGGTGTAACGAGGTTTCGGGGACGAAACCTTTGTAAGGAGGGGAGAATTTGTAACGACCCATTTTGGAAAACATTATAAATAAAACATGATTGGTGGATGATTGTGTTTATTTTAATTAAAGGGTGTTTTATAAGATTTAATAATCTTAATTATATAATTTATTTGGTTGGTGTTTAAATAAATATATTGTAGTGGGTGTTAACTAACTTAATTAATTTGGAAATAAGTTAGTTAGTTTTAACTTGTAATGGAGGGGTTAAAAGTGACAATTGCTTAAACTTAATTAAAAGGGGGTTTATTATTTGACTTTGGTCAAAATACACACACTTCATGTGTGTATGTGTGTGCTGGAGACGACCCAGACAAAAAAAAGAAGAATAAGAAGAGCTGTAATCTTCAAAATTAGGGCTTCAAATCTGAAAGGATCATTAATGCAACTAAGATTTTGAGTTCTCCTTGTTTCATACTACATTTAGGTATGATTTTTGGGTGTTCTTGATGGGGATTTCGTGGGTCTTCATTGGGGGTGTGGGTAGGATTGTTAAAATCCAAAATTGGGAGTTTATATGGTGTTAGTTGTTAATAGTTTTCATATTTATAACATCTAAAAACACATTTGTGATGATTTCATGATTTCTGATATCATGGTGTTGATGGGGTCTTGCATGGTTCTTGGGGGATAAGAACTTGGGGATTTAATTCAATGTATAAACATGAAATAGATGTTAATATGAGATTGTGATTGATAAATAGGTGATAATGTTGAATCTAAATGATTTTCAATCAAAATATGGGGTTTTATGGAGTTCATATAAAGGATATACATATGTGCATAAAATTTACGTCACAATAGGTGCTTGATGAAATGCCAAGTTAGGCATTTGATATGATATGATTAAGGTGAATTGATATGATTAAGGGTCAATTGGAAGCAATCGAATTTAAAATGGTGACATTGGGGTGAATGGGTCCATTTTGACTAATCGTAGTCAAACATTATATTAAACCTATTAGTTGTGAAAATAGGAATTGATAGTGAAGGTATAACTGGCACCAAACGACCCGGGAAGAAATTGGTTATAGAGGATAGCGCGTTGGAACAAGGCAAGTCACCCAACCCTTCTACTTAATGTATGCAAAGGTGTTAGGCATATATGAATGCTTAAAGTGGAAGATTTGACTTTTGGTGAATTGGTAATTTCGTGATAGATTACTTGTTGTTTGACAATAATACGCAATAGGTGGGGTATTGCTTAATTTATTGTTGATTTGGTGTTTTATTGTTCATTATGATTGGATTTCGTGTCTATTTGTATGGGTGATGAATGTATGGAAATAGTGCACAAGGTGTGTGAACTTATAATTAAAATTTACTTGAATTGGTGTTATGAATCACAAGTGGTGTGATCATGAATTTGGATTATTCACAAGGTGTGTGAAGGTTCTAATTTAGTGAAATCAAGTTGGGTAAATCACAAGTGCTGTGATTGTTCAACTTGAGAAATCTTGGTGTAAAAGATTTCTTTGGTGTTTTGTGTGAAAACGACCCGTTAGTAAAATCGTTTTGTTGTTGTGTCTTGTTAAGTCACCAAAGTATGTTTGGGACTTGATTATTATGGTGTTATGGTGTTTTGGAATTCATTTGGAGTAAAGGAATGGTTGAAAACGATCGGGGGAGGTTTCGGGTGTCAAAAAGTGCAAGAAAACGGATTTGAGCTGTAGCTGGGCACCAAGTGCTCCTGGTTGGGCGCCTAGTGCTCTTGGCAGGAGCCCAGTGCGCCCAAAACCTTCTATAGTGCGCCTACCAGTGCGCCCAAAATGCTGAAAAATGGCTTTTTGACCCCGATTTGTTGTTATACTTCACCATAAGGGTTGTTTGATCTTGGGGAAGATGTGGGGGTGTTTACTTAGTTCTAACGAACTAACGGTGACCTAAATGTGGTGTTTTGTAGGTGAAAATAAAGGATGAAAGCGGACGTGATCGGATATCTTTATGGACTCGTGATCGAACACACGTGATGAACAAAAACCTTTATTTTGTATAGGTGTTTATGTAGTAATGGAGTCTTTTGAAAGTCACATACTCAAATTTTTACTTGGTTTAATGTTGGTGTTTGAAGATAAATAGTTAGTATGTGATTTTAAAGTTGAAAAATCTTGGACCTAAACTTTGATGTTGTTTTAAAACACGTGTCATTCGTGTGGGGATTTTGGAGCTTACACCTTCCACCAAGTCATTATTGTAACATCAATGCCGGAAACGTTACCGGAAACGTCACCAGAACAGTGACCTGAACAGTAAATGCACAGTGACTCAGGTACAAACTACGTGATCTATCTGTATGCTATTAACATTTTAATGCTTGACTGCAAACTATTAAGCTATTGTTTCTGAAATCCGATTAAACTTAACAGTTTAACAGTCAGAAACCTATCAGACAACATTGAACTGTAACACAAATTCTTATTGATATGCTGTTATGTGTAAACATATGCGAGATTTAAACAAAACAAAACTATAACGGTTGTTGTTGCAGAATGCTAAATAGACGAATTATTCGTAGAGGTGACGATCTGTACGAATAAATCTGAAAGTTTAACGTTCTGAAATGATGACTGGAAAGTAGAAACCAAGAATCAGAAAGCCAAACCATCGTCGTGTTCGTTCGAATGACGATTCGAACGAATACGCGCGATGGTGACGCGTTCTGAAGAAACGAAAACGAAAACGACACGATCGATAATAAATTAAAGAAAAAGAATAAATTACGTTTTACAATTTTGAAACTCATCAAAAGGTAATTTAAAGAAACTATTTTATTTAAATGACTTAAATTTCGCGTAACATTACGAAAACGCAACGAATACGCGAACCGAACAACCGAAAGGAACCCGAACACCCTCGCAGTATAAATACATTGAAAGACTCATCTTCTACATTTAACACCCCCACTTTCTCTCTCTTAAACCCTAATCTCAGTTTTCATTCTCTCTCTAAAGATTTGAACTTCAAACTCTCATATCTTGATTATTTCTCAACCAAATCACCTCATTCTTGAACTAAATCGAAGCCCTCATCATCCTCTACAGGAAAGTACAATGGATCTGCCCTAAGAACTTATGAATCACAGGTAATCTGAGCTCAAATAGGGCGATTCTAGGGTTTTTAAAACCCTTAGGTTCGAACCCCACCTCAACCGATTGTAGCCGTCTAAAACTTAAGGAAAACACACTAAAACCTTTCGAAACGAACTGGGAACCTCATGATCCATTATCTTCACTGGTTTGTCAATAAAGTGCACGGTACCATCGACTCGAATGTCATCGAGTAGTACCTGAAGATCTTGATCAGCTAAGCACTTTCTTAAATTGGACACGTGAAACGTCGGGCGCACGTTACTATGTTCAGGAGGAAGTTCCAACTTGTAGGCAACCTTCCCGATCCGTTCAAGGATCTTAAAAGGGCCAACATAACGTGGATCAAGTTTACCTTTCTTTCCGAATCGCACAACGCCCTTCCACGGCGATACCTTGAGTAATACCATATCGTCAACTTCAAACTCTAAAGGTTTTCGTCTTTTATCCGTGTAGCTCTTCTGTCGACTGCGTGCAGCTAACAGATTGTCACGGATCTGGTGGATCTTCTCAGTCCTTTCTTGAATAATCTCTGGACCAGTGATCTGCGAATTGCCGACCTCGCTCCAACAAATAGGTGACCGACATTTTCTGCCATACAGAGCTTCGAATGGTGCCACGCCAATGCTCGCGTAATAACTGTTGTTATACGAGAACTCAACCAGTGGTAAATGGCTATCCCAATTGCCACCGAAATCGATGACACAAGCTCTCAACATGTCTTCCAATGTCTGAATCGTCCGCTTCGTTTGACCATCCGCTTGAGGATGATAAGCGGTGCTAAGATCCAGTCTTGTTCCAAATGCTTCGTGAATTGATTCCCAAAATCGTGCCGTGAAACGGGCATCACGATCCGATATTATGCTTAAAGGAATTCCATGTCGGCTAATGATCTCATCAATGTAGATACGAGCTAACTTCTGCACAGGGTACGTCTCGCATATCGGTAAGAAATGAGCCGACTTGGTTAATCTATCAACTATCACCTACATACTATCCTTGCCGTTTGTGGTTCGTGGGAGTTTGGTAATACAATCCGTAGAGATATTCTCCCATTTCCACATGGGTATTTATGGTTGTAATAACAATCCCGAAGGTCGCTGGTGTTCTGCCTTGACTTTAGCACAGTTAAGGCACTTGGACACATACTCAGCAATATCCTTCTTCATTCCAGGCCACCAGTACAAGCCCCTAAGGTCTTGATACATCTTATCAGAACCCAGATGGATTGTGTAGCGAGACTTATGAGCTTCATCCATAATCACCATCCTAAAATCACCCTTATTCGGTATCCACAACCGATTCAAATAATACATCAAACCATCAGCCTTAGTTTCCAATAAAATCTCAGCCCACCCAGACATCTCATTTTTCAAGTTGTCCTGAGCCAATGAGTGTTGTTGGGCTGTGAGAACATCATTACGGAGATTAGTGTGCACTCGTACACTATGGATCTGAACTTGACTTTTGCGACTAAGCACATCTGCTACTACATTCGCTTTACTAGGATGGTAGCGAATTTCACAGTCATAATCGTTCAACATTTCAACCCATCTCCGTTGTCTCATGTTATGTTCCTTCTGATTGAGAATATGTTGCAAACTCTTGTGATCTGTAAACACTACACACTTAGTGCCATAAAGATAATGTCTCCATATCTTCAAGGCAAACACGAATGCACCAAGTTCCAAGTCGTGTGTCATGTAGTTCTTTTTGTGAATTCTCAACTGTCTAGATGCATATGCCACAACCTTTCCCCGTTGCATGAGGACACAACCGAGACCTAGGTTGGATATATCACAGTAAACCACAAAATCATCATTTCCATCAGGTAGTGTCAAGACAGGAGCATCACAAAGTTTCTGCTTTAAAGTCTAAAATGCCTCTTCTCGCTTTGGTCCCCATTCATAAGGTTTATTCTTTTGAGTCAAAGAAGTGAGAGGGACAGCAATCATAGAGAAATTCGAAATGAACCGCCGATAGTAACCGGCAAGTCCGAGAAACGATCGAATCTCCGTCGGTGTTTTCGGTGTACTCCAATTCTTCACCGCATCAATCTTCGCAGGATCCACGTGAAAACCATGTTCATTGACTATGTGCCCCAAGAATTGAACTTCCTTACGCCAAAATTCTCATTTAGAGAATTTGGCATACAGTCGTTCTTCTCTTAGGATCTCCAAAACCAACTTAAGGTGTTTCTCGTGTTCTTCCTTGGTCTTCGAGTATATCAAAATGTCATCAATGAATACAATCACAGACTTATCCAAGTATGGCCTGCAAACACGGTTCATGAGGTCCATGAAAACTGCATGTGCATTGGTAAGGCCGAAGGGCATTACCAGGAATTCATAATGGCCATATCTTGTTCTGAAAGTGTCTTGGGAATATCATCATCATGTACGCGAAGCTGATGATACCCAGACCTAAGATCGATCTTTGAAAACCATGCCGAGCCTTGAAGCTGATCGAAAAGGTCATCGATACACGGTACTGGATATCAATTCTTAATCGTGAGTTTGCTTAATTCGCGATAATCGATGCACATTCGGAATGACCTGTCCTTCTTATTGACAAACAAGACCGGTGCACCCCATGGTGAATGGCTCGGGCGAATAAATCCTTTATCAGTCAGTTCTTGTAGCTGGCTTGCCAATTCTTGCAACTCTGAAGGCGCAAGTCTGTAAGGAGTTTTGGCGACTGGGTTCGCACCAGGCACCAAGTCAATTCGAAACTCTACTTGATGTTCTGGTCGAAGGCCCGGTAAATCATCTGGAAATACTTCAGCAAAATCTCTAATTACGGGAACGTCTTCAATGCTCTTTCCTTTCTCCTTTTTCCCCACAATATGCGCTAAAAATGCTATACACTTCTTCCTAAGGTACTTGTGTGCTTTAGTGCAGGACATTAGCTTAAGACCTTTACTAGGAGTTTCTCTAAAGACTCTTAGAGTTTCACCCGAACGTAAAGGAATACGAATGTATTTTTTATGACAAACAATATCCACTTTGTGGGTGGCTAACCAATCCATGCCTATGATAACATCAAAGCTACCAAGATGCATAGGTATGAGATCAATTAGGAAAACGTGATCACTTAAGTTCACAGTACATCCAATAATAACAGTGTCAATATCAATAGTGTTTCCGTCAGCCACCTCCACGTTAAATGGTTTAGCTAAATATTTATGTGTTCTACCAAGCATGCATTCAAACTCATATGAAACGAAACTCCTATCAGCACTAGAATCAAATAATACAGATGCATAAGAGTTGTTGATCAGAAATGTACCGTTGACCACGTCCTGGTTGGCTTGAGCAGCTGGAGCATTCAGCTGAAACGCTCTGCCTCTTGCCACCTTTTGATTATTTCCCGTTAGTCTCAGGCACTGTTTCTGAAGTGACCTACATCACCACACTCATAACAGGCTCTTGCCTGTGAAGGAAGTACCTGGCGAACGAGTACAACTAGAATAGGTTGTGCATGCGGAGCTGGTAGTGCAAGTGGAGCAGGTTGCATCCTTTGTGCTTGCGGTGCACTCCAACAGACATTAGCAAAATGACTATACTTGCCACAGTTGTTGCAGACGTGACACGGCAAGTTTGGTGCATGATGGTATCAGCAGGTATTACATTGGGGAGTGACCCCAACATAATTCCTAGCAGTGGTGTTGTTTGATGATTGCTGCGTAGATTTAGCAGCAGGAACAATAACTACATAATTCCTTGTCTTCCTCTTCTTGTTATTGCTTCTTGATGAACTGCCTTGTTCAGTCTTGACTTCAGTGGAAATCTCCTTGGCAGATGATTTGGTGTCAGTCTTCTTGAATCCCTTCCGAGTGAGTGTTCCAGCCTTCACATGATTGTCAGTGAGTGTAGCAGATAAACGGATCGCAGCCTCAAGTTTTTTGGGGTTGCTCCCGTAGACAGTGTCTTGGATCTGCATGGGCAGACCGCCGATGTACTTCTCAATAGCTCTCTCCAATGGCGTCACCAAATGAGGTACCAGTAGACTATACTCGTGGAAATGAATATTGTAGATAACATTCTCGCCGCTATCTTGTTTGAGTTTCTAGAACTCTGTCTCTAGTTTCCTCATTTCACTACGAGGACAGAATTCGGTGGTCATTAAGTTCTTGACCTCAGTCCACGTTAGTGCTAGGGTAGCATCAACTCCCCTAGTTCGCGTTTCCCCATTCCACCAAGTTAGTCCTCTCTTTTGGAAAAACTGGTGGCATAGTGCACCTTCAAGTTATCGGGGATGTCACTGTTGATGAAGGTGTTCTCCATGCTCTCAAACCACTACAGCAGGCCAGTGGCTGTTTTAGAACCCGTAAACTTCACTGGGTTACAGGACTTGAAGTGTTTGAATGTGCACGTTGGTGGGTTTTCACCACCTCTGTTCTGAGCAAGAGATTGATTGGCTTGTGTAAGTTGATTCACCAATCCAGAGATAAGTGTTACTAACTCTTGTATGCCTGAGTTGGCATTTCCGTTAGCATCTCCAGAGTGCGTATCATCTTCGTTGTGACGGCGTGACGACATGTTTCTGAAGAGATTAGAAACATGTTACTACCGTTTTCAACGTAAGTCATACAAACTATGGTTAAATGAGTTCATTTAAGCAGTTAGGATTACATATAGGAACTATATTTCTCTCCTATCTATCATTAAACTCATAACATTTGTCAATTTCCTTATATTATACTAAGTGTCCTAGTTGGTCATAACTAATATTAGCTAACTATTCCTAAGTTCCATACATTCCCCACCCTATACCAACACTGACAACCTCCCGATACAATGCAACAAGCTTATATATACGACATATGCAGAGGTAGATCGCAATCTCCCCTACACCGTCCCACCACCGTTGCATTGTACTACGATTATGCCCTTGTCAGAATTTAGGGTGTATCATGTATCTTACCATAGTCTCACTTCACAAACCTTATCCTAGGTAGGAAAATTTTGAGTGAAGTGGTCTCTAGTTCCCTTGGACAATTAGGTTCGCATAATGTCTAAGTTCACCTGACATGTAGGTTTGCATATTTCTAAGTTCACCTAATGTCTAAGTTCACCTGACATGAAAGTTCCCCTAATGTCTAAGTTCACTAGCAGTCCATACTAATCCCAATGTCTATAATTATCAATGAGGGTTCATATCATCACTGAGTGATCTTATTGTCACTAAGTGTTCATATTATCCCTATAATTCATTCTCATCAAGTGTCAATACCATCACGAAGGGTTAGTATCATCACTATGCGTTCATATTTTCACATGTGTCTATATCATCACCCAAGTCCATATTCCATCATTAATCGTTCATATCGTTCGTTAGTCCTATGCACCCTACGTGTCCAATAAGTGCATGTTCACAAGTGATTTAAAAAGTGTTCATTAAGTGTGATCATCCATGAGTCAATCCAAACCAATCTAACAAACATACCATCAACCAATTTCCCATCAAACTCAACTTTACAACATTTCCTAATAATATCCTAATAATATCCTATGTTCCGGACATTGATAGACCCCCGATATACTACAAATGGTATATGTATAGGGCATATGCAAGCCTAGGTCGCAACCTCCCAAACACCGTCCCACCACCTTTGTAGTATAACACGAGTGTGTCCTTGTCTGGAGATCAAAAGATCTAACAGATAATTCCTAAAGCAGATAAATTTCTAAGCACTTAAGTTCTTAAGCAGATAAGTGTCCCAAACGGTTAATTCCCTTATTCCTCAATACTAACATCCACCCGATGTACTGTAAATGGTATATATAGGGCATATGATAAGGGTAGGTCGCAACCGCCCAAACCACCGTCCCACCACCTTTACAATACACCACGAGTATGTCCTTATCGAGTCATTAGGGCACAAGTAAGCAAATAATTAGTAAGCAGCATATATAAATCAGATGTATAACAGGAGTTCAGTTAACATGTAATAAACACATAAGCATGAAATCCTAAATATACTAACTAGTGTATGAAATAATTCATACTAGGGTATCCTACGGTTATAGACTAGGTCAACCATTTCTAGTAACCTAATTCCCTATAACCCAGGCTCTGATACCAATCTGTAACACCCCGACCGATGGCGGAAACGTCCGGATGCCACGAGGGATGTGTAGATTGTTCAAAAGCTCGTGGGCAACTAAATTAAAACATCACATATCATTCAATCAATCAAATTAAATACACAAAAATCATGTCTATCATGAATTAAATACATCAATTACACAAAAGAATTAGCTAAACTAACTAAACTCTAATCGGCATAATTTCAGTTAATTCTAGCTAAGTCCAGGATCCTATGTGATGATGTCCAAAATATGAGAGACCATCCTTCTCAACCTGCTTAGCTTCATCACCTTAAACATGTAAGAAAATCAAGTGTCAACTACGAAGTAGTTGGTGAGTAATCATAACTTTTTTTATACTTAAAAGTATTTTATAAAAAGAGTATAAAAGTTTGTGTTTGAAAAGGGTTTTATAAAAAGTTTAGATAAAATGAGTATAAAAGCTTATGGTTTCTCTGAGAAAATCCACAAGAGTACCTGCGTGAAAATCCAACACATATCCCAACACAACAATCAACACATAAACAAACATTGTCACACCCCGAGCCGGCGGGGTTGGATCGGAGTCCCCGTCGGGCGGAAGGTACCCGGGGCGCGATATCGTGAGTGATAATCGGAATGATCAGATTGTTACAATGCACATGATATATAAATGAGATACTTTCTAAAATAAAATAGAATTACAAAGTTAAATTACATCAGTTATGTTTATAATTTAACAATGTAAATCCACTATCACATCATAAATCTTCTATCTTGTATCTACACAAGATATACAAAATAACTGTATAATAATGCTTCAAAATATGCAGGTCCAAAAAGCTAGGTCCTCTATCCGATAACCTAGTCCCAAGAAATAACTCTTCAGTTGACCTGTTCGTCACTTTAGAAGTCATGCAAAAATAAAGTCAACACATGGTTGGTGAGTTCATTAAGTTTTATAAAATGAAATTGAATAACCTTAATGACAACCTTAACCTCACCGTTAACCACCTATACCATCCAGCTTAGTATGCTTATATATAGGGCATATGTAGGGTCGAAGTTACCGCCTGCCCAGCCACCGTCCAATCACATACTAAACCACATGATATATTGTTCCTGATGATAATTAAGCATTTCATTCCACTACTTTGATTCCATGACATATGATTCATAGCATTTGATTTCCCTGAAAATGTTTACCTTGATTCCCCGAAGTGACAACCTTAACCTCATCAACAACCACCTATGTTATCCAATCAAGTATGCTTATATATAGGGCATATGTAGGGGACAAGCCCCAGCCACCGTCCCACCACATACTGGACTGCTTAACATATTGTTATTAATGATAATTAAGCGTCTCACTCCATTCACCTCTGATTTAGATTCTGATTTCCACAATTCGATTTACCTTTGATCCTCTTGAGTTCATCATAGTTACATGATTTCCCAAAAGCAATTATAGAAATATAATGTTAAATATTTAATTAAACAAATAAATAAACATTTAAATTACAACTAAGACATGATGATTGGGCCTTATTTGACTCAATCAATTAGACTTAGTTGTTTGTGGTTGTCCAAGTTGTACCCTCTCACACGTGACCCATATCAGGCATAACTCACAAGGAGTATACCTGAGCGTGCCGGGATTTTAATGATGCGCATATCAGCTTAACCCAATGGTCTACTGTACATGCTAGGACTTTACGGATATCCTTTGATTCTTGATCTCTTTGATTCTCTTGATTTTGATTTCATTTGATAGTTCACGTTATTGCCCATATAGCTTGACTACAAGAGTCTACTATTTATGCCAGGACTTTATGTGTGTTACACGTGGTCTTGATTTCCATACAACTGACATCCACCTTAACTCAAGTATTAATGATTTCATTATATCTTAATGATTTCATTATTTCAATGATTCACACATATTTATGATTTCTGATTTCCTTGATTCTCTTGATTTGATATTCAGAATTCCCATGATTTTCACAATGATAATTAATTCTTGATTATGATTCTTTGTTCCCAGATCACACACTGAGTTAGGTTTCTTTGAACATGATCCTTTGCTTTAGTTCCTTTGAAAAGGGGCAATGAACTCACCTGTGCTGCTATGTAAATGATCTAACACGAAATGCGTGCTCGTTCTGGTAGCTTAGGTTTCTTTAGTTCCTGAGTTATTTTATAAGAGTCTGAATACAATAAGCACGCGTATTAGTAGTCGTATCTAAGGCTTGGTCTTGGTGTGTGTATCTAAGTGTCCTAATTTACTAATTGCTTCTATGATTTAGTCTAACTAATCTAACTAAATCCCCATTTAAAATCCCAAACCCTTTGATTAGTTACAACACTTATCATTAAATTTTACAAAATTTGGACAGAGTTTCCTTTGTTTTCTGTTCAAATCCAGACAATTATATTGTCTATTTATAAACAATTTCCAAACAGATAATCAAAATAGCCTTTAAATAAACATTTATAAATTAATTCAATTTTGAATCAAAACCATTTAATTATAATTTAATAGATTCATCAACATTTTGTTACATAAATTTTATATCACGTTTAAACATATGATGGCTTGATCGAGCTCATTGAGCCCACTTAAGCCCACTTGAAGCCCTTGATTATCAATTGATTATAAATCTTTTCCATTGAACATTTTTGATATAGAAAATCAATATATTTAGGTTGACTATCCATATTAATGATTTTCCTTAGATAGATGTTAAGAATTTAAATCAACACTTAACCTTAAATCTTTGTTATCTACAAATGATCCCTTAGTCAATAATATCACAAACTTGCATGAGATTTAATGCTTTTTATTATTCCCATACACTCACAAGTTTCATATTATACATGTATACATATCTAAACTACCATGCACACTAGTAACTAAGGGTTTTATAATGATCAGGTTCGGCATCACCTAAGAGGCAGCGAACCTTTTTAGAAAACCTCCTTAGGTTCGGCTAACAACTCAACACCCACAAACCTTTAAGGTTCGGCAAGGGTTAGAGGTTCGTGACCTATTTGATTTGGCATAGCTGGTTCGTGAGCACTAGGTTCGTATAAGCGTTGCTCAATAGTGCGGGTTCGGCTCCATAGCTAGGGTTCGGTTGACAATGAGGTTCGGCTGCTTATGGATCCCGCGAACCTTCAAGATTCGGCTAGCTTAAAGGTGGCACAGGTTCGTTGCAGAGTTTCGATCAGGTTGACAAGTTTGTGACTCAGAACATCACAGGTTCGTTGCAGGGTTTGGGTATGCAAGAAATTTGGTTCGGCTCCCTTATTCTGGTTCGCGACAGGTTCGGCAATACTGCAAAAGGGTTCGGCCGGTGGTTTCACGAACCTGTACTTGTTTAGGCAGCATCATCTTCATCCTAAAGAGCTAAACCTGTTGCTACAACAATCTAACTATTCCTACGTGTGTGTCTATGTGTTTGGTGAATGTTTACGCCGATTAGAAGCATCAAACAAAAAGGTTTGGTGGCACACACACTAAAACCGAATCAAACTAGGGTTTTTACCTCAAAATCAATGGATGAATGATCAAACTTCTTGTACTTCCGTGTTCTACACAACGAGATGGTCGTCTTAACACCTAGCTTGCTTGAATCCAAGGAGAAATCACTACAAAATTGTAGAGAGAAGGTGGAGAAAACCCTTTTTAGAGAGAGAGATCAAAAAACGAATAAGGTTGTTGATTTTCCGTAATTTCTCATAATGAAACGACTCGAATTATAAAATAGAATTTATAAAATTATTCTAAGTTGTGATTTCTAATAATTTAACTGGTATCTTTTATTTATTCTAAATTTTAAATATTAATTTACTGTTTAAATCGAAATGTACGATTGTTGCGCGTATTCGTTCGAATCGTCACCCGTACGAACACGACGATAACTATACTTTTCAATATTGTTTTCTAATTATTGGGTATTATTCAGAACGTTAAACCTTCAGATATATTCGTACAGATCGTCACCCATACGAATAATCCGTCAATTTCGCATTCACATAACAACATCCATTATGTTTTGTTCCATAAAGCCTCACATACGTTTGTACATAACATTTCCTAACAAACAATCCCATGATGGTTCTGTATTGCCACATAATTATCTGACTCAAGAACCATTGTTCTGAACTTTGTTTCTGTTAACTGTTTATGAACTTGTGGTTTGATAACACGAAATGACTTTGACTATTGATATGAATATGAAATAACATGAAATATGTGTGGTTTGTACCTATTTACAATTCATGGCACTGTTGAGATCACTGTTCCGGTGCCGATTCCAGCACTGATGTTACAGTCTCCCCTTGATAGAGAAATTTCGTCCCGAAATTTAAGCATTGTTATCAGGTACAGCTTCCTCTTCAAACAATTGGTGATACTTTGTCTTCATGTGATCTTCATGTTCCCAAGTAAACTCGGGCCCGCATCTTGAGTTCCATCGAACCTTTACAATCGGGATACGATTTCGCCTCAGTTGTTTAACCTTGCGATCCATAATCTCTAAAGGTTCGTCAATGAAATGTAGCTGTTCATCCACTTGAATCTCTTCAATTGGAATAACAAGTGATTCATCGGCAAGACATCTCTTTAAGTTCGAGACGTGAAATACATCATGCACACCACTGAGTTCATCCGGT
Organism: Mikania micrantha; assembly: GCA_009363875.1. Taxonomy (NCBI): domain Eukaryota; kingdom Viridiplantae; phylum Streptophyta; class Magnoliopsida; order Asterales; family Asteraceae; genus Mikania; species Mikania micrantha. The sequence goes on from CM018684.1 coordinate 11,430,055, forward strand.
AATCTCAGTCTATATGCCACAGGACCAATACGTTCGATAATCTCGAACGGTCCTACATACCGTGGTGCTAACTTGCCTTTATTCCCAAAGCGAACTACGCCCTTCCATGGGGATACCTTCAACGTAACACGGTCTCCCACTTGGAATTCCAACGGTTTGCGCCGTTTGTCTGCATAGCTCTTTTGCCTGCTCCTAGTAGCTTCTAGTCTCCTTTGAATCTGGGCAATCTTATCAGTGGTTTCCTGAATAAGCTTTGGCCCAGTTATACGATTATCTCCCACTTCGGTCCAACAGATCGGTGATCGACATTTCCGGCCATAAAGAGCCTCGAATAGTGCACATCTGATACTGCTGTGGTAGCTGTTATTGTAGGAGAATTCTATCAGTGGCAAATGAGAGTCCCAATTTCCACCAAAATCCAAAACACAGGTTCTTAACATATCCTCTAGGGTTTGAATTGTGCGTTCGCTTTGACCATCCGTTTGTGGATGGTAAGCTGTACTTAGATTTAACTGTGTCCCTAATGATTTCTGTAGTGATTGCCAGAACCTTGATGTAAATATGTTATCTCTGTCTGAAATAATAGACAATGGCACACCGTGACGTACCACTATCTCATTGATGTACAGTCTTGCCAGTTTGTCCATCGTGAAAGTCTCACGCAAAGGCAAGAAGTGAGAAGATTTTGTTAAACGAACAATGATCACCCATATCGTATCATGACCACTGGAAGTGCGGGGTAGCTTGGTAATGAAATCCATAGCTATTTGTTCCCACTTCCAAAGCGGAATCTCAGGTTGTTCCAGTAGACCAGACGGTCTCTGATGTTCCGCCTTTACCTTCGCACACGTTAGACATCGACCGACATACTCGGCTATGTCTTTCTTCATTCCCGGCCACCAATAAAATCCACGCAAGTCTTGGTACATCTTATTAGATCCTGGATGAACAGAATATTTAGTCTTGTGTGCTTCATCGAAGATAAGTCTTCTCAATTCGTTTACCTCCGGGATCCATATACGATCCTGGTAGTATATCATTCCATCAGGTTTTGTTTCAAAGAGTTTCTCTGCTCCACAGTCGAGTTGTTTCTTCAAGTTTCCTCGATCAACTGATTCCTGTTGTGCCTGAATGATCTTGTCTCGTAAGCTCGTCTGCACAGTCATTCCCATTGCTCTAACGCGCAAGGGTTTGACATGTTCCTTCCGGCTCAAGGCATCAGCTACAACGTTCGCCTTTCCCGGATGGTACTTGATCACGCAATCGTAATCATTCAGAAGTTCAACCCAACGACGTTGTCGCATGTTGAGCTCCTTCTGATCAAAGATATGCTGCAGACTCTTGTGATCAGTGAATATGGTACATTTAGTGCCATATAAGTAATGCCTCCAAATCTTCAACGCGAATATTACAGCTCCCAGTTCAAGATCATGAGTAGTGTAGTTATTCTCATGAACTTTTAACTGTCTTGATGCATAGGCTATGACTCTGTCCCGTTGCATTAACACACAACCAAGTCCCTGATGGGAAGCATCACAGTACACAACAAAGTCATCACAGCCTTCTGGGAGAGATAAAATTGGAGCATCATATAGTTTCCATTTCAATGTCTGAAAAGCATCTTCTTGTTTCCGCTCCCAGACAAACAGTTCACTTTTCTGAGTTAGTTTAGTAAGAGGCAAAGCTATCTTAGAAAAGTTCGAGATGAACCTTCTATAATAACCTGCCAATCCCAGAAAAGACCGTATCTCCGTCGGTGTCTTCGGAGTATCCCAGTTCTTTATCGTCTCGATCTTGGCAGGATCAACGTGTATTCCCTCGCTGTTGACCACATGACCCAAAAATTGAACTTCTCTAAGCCAAAACTCACATTTAGAGAATTTAGCATAGAGTTGTTCTTTCTTCAACAGCTCCAAAATCCTTCTAAGGTGTTGTTCATGCTTTGTTTTGTTCTTGGAATAAATCAGTATGTCATCAATAAAAACAATGACAAACTGATCCAGATACGGGTTGCACACTCGGTTCATGAGATCCATGAAAACCACTGGTGCATTTGTCAATCCGAAAGGCATCACCATGAATTCATAATGCCCGTATCTGGTTCGGAAGGCCGTTTTCGGTATGTCTTCGTCTTGAACTCTAAGCTGATGATATCCAGACCGCAAGTCAATCTTTGAGAAGTATTGGGCTCCTTGCAGTTGGTCAAACAAACCATCAATACTCGGTAGTGGATACCGATTCTTGATAGTTAGTTTGTTCAGCTCCCTGTAATCTATGCACATTCTGAATGATCCGTCTTTCTTCTTCACGAACAAGACCGGAGCTCCCCAAGGTGAGTAGCTCGGTCTGATGAAACCTTTATCAAGTAGCTCCTGTAACTGATTAGACAATTCCTACATCTCTGAAGGTGCTAACCTGTAAGGAGATTTAGCAACAGGAGTTGCTCCAGGAACTAAGTCAATACGAAACTCTACCGGTCGCGCAGGAGGCAAACCAGGTAGATCTTCAGGAAACACTTCAGGATATTCTTTCACCACAGGTACATCTTGAATCTTTTTCTTGTCCTTCTCCTATTCCACCACATGAGCCAGGAATGCAACGCACCGCTTTTTTAGACACTTGCGCACTTTTATACATGAGATGATTTTGACACTGCGTTTTGCTTGATCCCCTTTAACTTCCAATACTCGATCACTCGGCAATGGAATTCGAAGCAGCTTTTCAGAACTGATGACTTCCACTCGATTAGAGGAAAGCCAATCCATTCCAACAATGATGTTGAAACTACCCAAATTCATCGGTATCAAATCGATGGTGAGTGTATGACCGTTAAGTGTCAGTGGGCAGTTCCTATAAACTGTACTAGCCGTGATCTGTTTCCCGTTAGCTACTTCTATGATGTAAGGGGAATTCAACTGTTCCTCTATAGAATCTAGTTGGCATGCAAAATCGGTAGAGATAAAACTCTGATCCGCACCAGTATCAAATCGAACAAATGCATAAAAATCATGTAAGAGAAACATACCAGTGACCACATTTGGGTCCTGGCGTGCTGCGCGTGCTCCAATAACAAAAACTCTTGCCCATGGAGCTTGGACTGCCGGCTGTGCCTTCTTCGGCCAGTTATTTGCAAAGTGGCCTTGTTCGCCACAACTAAAGCATCCACCGTTGTTTTGGTTGGATGGTGGAGGGAGAGCTAGAGCAGCATTGTTGACTGCTGGATTTGGTGTAAATCTGCACTGTTGGACCCAGTGCCCTTTTCTTCCACAACCCGTGCATTGACGGCACTGATTGTTTACAGCATGATGATACTGGCATTTAGTGCACAGAGGATGTGGGCCAGTATACTGTTTCTTGGGCACATTTTGTTGTGCCACTGCTACTTGGTTGAGGGGAGTAGCCCCTGTATAGTTCTTAATGAATTTCTGCTTCTTCTTCTGGTGTTGTTGATGATGAGTTTTCTATGAAGACTCTTCCTTGCGTTTGCCGGTGTCAGCCTCCTTCTTTAAAACTCCAAAGGCTACCATTAAATCAGTGAGTTTTCCAGACAATCTCACTGCAGACTCGACAGTGGTAGGGTTGGTTGAAACCACCATGCCCTGAATGCAGGCGGGAAGTCCACCTCCATATCTATCTATCCTCTTCTCTAAAGTTGGCACCATGTCTGGCCCCAAAGCAACTAACTCGTGGTAACGAGTAGTGTACCCCATGTGATCAGCCCCTTTCATCACATGGTTGGACAGTTCAACCTCCAGTTTCTGCAACTCGTTCTTGGGGCTGAACTATGTTCTCAGTAATGTCTTGAAATCTTCCCATGGCATGGCCATAGCTTCTTCTCTTCCTCTAGCATTGACTTGACCGTTCCACCAAGTCAAAGCCCGCTTGTTGAATGTTCCAGCTGAATATCGGACTTTGTGGTGCTCTGGGCAGCTACAAAGATCCAGAGTAGCTTCTATCTTTTCAATCCATTGGATTAATCCAACGGCTCCCTCAGACCCGCTAAAGCTGGGTGGCTTACATCCTACAAATGACTTGTAGGATTATTGGGATGAACCTCCATTATTTCCACTGGCTTCCTGTAGGATCAGATGTTCTCAATTGATTCAATATTAAAGTATAGCAGCGGAATTCAAAATTGAATTAGCACAATAATAGCAAGAACAGAGTTCATTCAATCAAACAGTAATCGCACAATTTTGTTATAGAGAGAGAGTTTCTGCAAAAGGAATATTTCATTCAATTCGCTAACTTCGTTACATTACAAAAATGTCAACTGCCCTTATATAAAGACAGTGACGTCTGATGATGTCACATGATGTTGACACCTAACAGACAAAACAAAACAACTGAAATAACTAAACTACTGAGAATGTCTACAACATCTGAAGACATTCTCTTACAACTACTGAAACAATAAAACTGCTGAAGTAATAAACTAAAACATCTGATGAGTAAACTACTCATCAGACTTTTACAAGAACTGAAAGAAAACTACTGAAGACTAAACTACACACTACAACATCTGATGACTTACACTTCAGCTGTTGTATATCTCTTCAGATCTTGTATCTTCTGTACATTGAATGTCAGCCGTTGTGTTCTTCTTCAGTTGTTATAAGTGCTGTGAGACTTAGAGATTTTTCTGATCAGGCTCATTGGTTCTTTTAGTCCAACAAACTCCCCCTGAACCAATGCAGCCAAAAACCTCTAATTTATTTATGGTCTCACTTATTTACTCCCAGGCTGAAAGATAAGTCTTTTTCTTTGAGATCAGTATCAAAATGACCAGTTAAAGTGTATGCCTGATAATCAACAGCTTCCAAAAAATCTAACAAGCAAAATATGAGAGGGAACTCCATTGGGGAAATGGACTATGAGTATTAACCCCTCTCATTAAAGCTATTGATTATATACTAACCTGAAGGACTCCCTGACATAAGCCTCAAGTAATATCATTTATAATCTCCCAAGGATCAATCACTGACCCCAGCATAATTTCAGCACTTAATACCCTTCTGATTCTTCTGGCATAAGCTGCTGGGGCCTCTCTCTTGTGAATCCTATGAATGACTCTTGGGTCAGGCCACATCCTAATCAATTCTTTCATATATTGAAAAGTGCATCTCAGAGCATGCAACCTTTGAGCTTCTTTCTTCATTGCAGTGATTGTTGATGTTTGAGGATAATCTTTGTCAACCAACTTTAAGATCTGCTCATCATGCTTCCTTTGGTTCTCTTCTTCTTCAAGCTTCACTTTGACTGCCAACATTCTAGACTCTGGTGTGATCATTGGATGTTGACCAAACACCAGTGGCTTCTCAGGCACATATTTGGCAGGTAAAGTTACTTTCTTCTTTTGAATGGCCAGATCTGACCCAGTTGTTGCTAAATCAGGCTTTTGAACCTTTGTTTTAATGACTATAGAGATAGGCATCCTGTCTTCCTCATCTGAATCTTCTTCTTCTTGAATTCTAAGTTGCCTTCTCTTCTTTGGAGGAGCCCTTACCTCAACAACCTGAGTTTGAACCTCTTGATTTTGTATCTCCTCTGGTTCAGTTTCTTGTACATCAGAGGTTGTAGCCTGTTTTTGTACATCAGAGGTTGTAACTTCCACTTGTTCAGCACTTGCTTCAATTACTTTCTCAGTCATTTCCTGCTCAACCTCCTCATCAGCTCTGTTGATAACCTAAACAGATTTATTCTTCTTCTGTCTCTTATAAGTCACTTGAATTGCAGGAGACCTTTCAGAAGCAACATCAGTCACTTGAATTGCAGGAGACCTTTCAGAAGCAACATCTTCAGATCTTGGCCTTTTGGAAGCTGAAGTTGTGACTGACTCTGTTCCTAACTCCCCCTTTTTGGCTGCAGGGGAAGAAGGAGGATGTAGAGTGGTAAGTCTGGCAGTCACAGCCTCATCAACCATTTGTTGAATTTGAGAGTTGGAGGGTAGCCTCTCATCAAGGGCTTGAACAATAATTGTTTTCAGTAATGGAGTGATGAGAGGGAGGATATTTAGAAAGGCAGCAGCTAATGCCTCTGGGGGGCTAGAACCCAAAGGATTAGTGCCTGAAGCAGTGGCTGGAGGCTTGGCAGATTGTATAGTAGTGGTTGAAGTGTTTGGGTGACCTTCAGGATGAGAAGGTGCCATCTGTGGGGTAATTGGGGAAGATGGACTGTTGTCCTTAGACATTTTGGTGAGTAGCTCATTGAGTCTACAAACCTCAGCCTCAAGGATTTGATTCTTTTTCAGAACCTCAGCAAGTGTGCTTTGGTCATCATCAGCCTTAGTTGAATCATCTGACCTCCTGAGAATATCAGGATCTACCTGAGTTGAGCGTGGCTCAACATGATCAGGTGCCCCTTTTTCTTGGTACTGGGGACTTCCAACCTCAGGGGTAACCCCTTCATCAGTTGTTGCCTCTGACAAGGTCTTAGTAATGGTACCACTATCAATCACTCCAAATGATGGAGGTGATGAAGTAGCAGCCTTGTCAGATATCAGAATCTCTCTTTCCACACTAGGAGATCTGATGTGGTAGTCATAATCCTGTGGGATATCAGAGACACTTTGATCCTCCCCCTCAATGTTGGAGCTAATCCCAGTAGTGATAGGTGTCTGGGAGGGGATAGGAGTGTTCAACTGATTCAGGATGTTGTCAATAACAAAAGTAGGGCTATCTGGGGTGGTTTCCATAGGAATTGGCTTTGAAAGAGAATGCACCCGGGGAGATTGGTGCTGTTCAATAGAAACCTTTTCAAATGAAAGAGGTTCTAGAGATGTGTCTGCCCCTACAATGGTTGCTCCAGGATCCTGTTGAGAGGAAACCTGGGCGGTTTGAGCTGGTAGAGTCTGATGGACCACTGGTTGACTACTCCCAGTGACCATATCATGCCTTGGTGAGGCATGGGCAGACTCAGGGGACTCATTTCCCTGAGCAGCCTTTTTGGGCTTTTTGGATTTTGGTTTGGTGGGGACTTTGGATTTGGAAGTAGAAGTGGAGACTGTGGGTTCCCTCTGCTTGGGTTTTAGCTTTCGGGCAGCCTCTTTTAGAGTAAGGTTAGAGTTGTGTCGGGAATATACTTCCAACAAAACTGCTAGAGCAGAGATCCCCTGACCAACAAGGCCATTTTGCTGAAGCTGTTTCTCTATGATGGCCATGATAAAACGTGGATAGAGTAACCATCTAGATGAAACAGGCTTACCAGCATGTTCAGTTAATTCAGAAAAGAGTATTTGAGAAAAATTTAGCTTTTGAGATTCTAGGATAGAATACAATACATGTTGCCATCGAGAGGACATTTGGTCCCATGAAGAAGACTTCGGAGCCAAGCAGATGTTGATCATATGGAATATCAGGCGCTTTGGGTCATTGAAGTGCTTCTTGAAAAGTGTTGAGTCACTCAAGTCACCCTGGTATTCATGACGTGTAAAACAGAGGTCAGTGGCGCTCTTAGGAAACTGAGTGACCAGGTTAGCATCATCAAGCTGAAGAACCTCCCTGAGTTCAGCGGGGCTGATGTGCACATTATGACCATTAACTGTGGATCGAAGGGAGATGACTCCTGTGCCCACGTTGATCAGTTCAACATTCATCCAAAATTGATGAATGGAGTCGACATACAGAGTTGGATTGATAAGAAAGGCAGTTTTGAATTGAGAGGAGGTCATCAAGTCCACAGCTTCATCAAACTTTGACCAAAAGGAGGATTTGGTCAGATAAGCAACGGAATTGTGTCGAGGTTTCAAGGTGATTGACGCCATGGATGCAAAGACTGGAGAGGGAAAATAGGTTTTTGAAAAAGATGGAAAGTTCTGAGAAAGTGATAATGAAACAACTGAAGAAGGTTGAGTTAAATAGAGAAAACAACAGAGGTTAAAACAACTGAAGAGTTAAAATTACTCATCAGGTGTTGTTGACAATTTTGTTCAGCAGTTGTTTTCATCAGTTGTTCATCAGACTTTGTGGAAATTTTGTTCATCAGAACTTGTGAACAATGTGTTCATCAGCACTTGTAAACAAGTTGTTCATCAGAACTTGTAAACAATTTTTTCATCAGAACTTGTAAACAATTTGTTCATCAGAACTTGTAAACATTGTTTGACCTTCAATACTTAGTGAATCAATACTCATCAGTACTTGTAACTTAGAGTATTAGAAAAGGTCATATCTTTCCTTGAATCAGTACTTTTGATATGTATCAGTATATACTGAAAATATCAAAAAGTGTCAAGGTAAAAAAAATTTATTTGAAAAGAACAATTGAAAATATTTTTGGGTTTTTGAAAAGAAATTAAAATTTATTTAATGAAAAACCAACCTATTCAAGTTGCAGCATACCAAGCCTTAGAACTAAATTTTGAAAAGTTGAAGTGTCTAAAGGCTTAATAAAAATGTCTGCAAGCTCATCAGCACTAGGAACAAATTTGGGATCAATCAGACCTTTTTCAAAACAATCTCTTATAAAGTGATGTCTGATCTCAATGTGTTTAGTCCTAGAGTGCTGAACTGGATTCTTGACAATACAAAGAGCTGAAGCACTATCCATTAACAATGGTGTCTTCAGTTCTTTGATGCCATAATCCAAGAGTTGATTCTGAAGCCATAGAATTTGTGAAGTACAACTTGCAGCAGCAATGTACTCAGCTTCAGCAGTGGAGGTGGCTACAGATGTTTGTTTCTTACTTTGCCAAGAAACCAGGCAATTTCCTAGAAACTGACACCCACCAGAAGTAGATTTTCTTGAGAGTTTGCATCCTGCATAGTCACTGTCTGAAAAAGCAACCAGCTTGCAGGAATGTCCAGTGGAGTACCATATTCCCAGGGATTGAGTACCCTGCAAGTATCTGAAAATTCTTTTTACAGCAATCAAATGAGATTCTTTGGGTGCAGCCTGAAATCTAGCACAAACACATGTGGCAAACATAATGTCTGGCCTTGATGCAGTTAGATACATCAAAGAGCCAATCATACATCTATAAAGAGTTTCATCCACTGAAGTACCTTTTAGATCAGCATCAAGTTGTGTGGTGCTGCTCATGGGGTTAGAACATGGTTTACAGTTTTGCAAATCAAATTTCTTTAACAGCTCTTTTGAGTATTTTGATTGGTGAATGAAAATTCCATCAGGTTTTTGTTTAATTTGAAGACCCAAGAAAAACTGTAGTTCCCCCATGGCACTCATTTCAAAATTTTTGGTCATAAGTTCAGTGAAAGCATCACACAACTTTAGATCAGATGAAGCAAATATAATGTCATCAACATAAATTTGAACAAGTAGCTTATGCTGTCCTACATTCTTTATGAATAAGGTTTTATCAATGGAGCCTCTAGTGAAATTATTTTGGAGTAGAAAAGTGGATAAAGTGTCATACCAGGCTCTAGGTGCTTGTTTCAGCCCATAAAGAGCTTTATCAAGCTTGTACACCCAATCAGGATGTTTATTGTCCTCAAAGCCTGGAGGTTGACACACATACACTTCCTCTTTTATTTTACCATATAAGAATTTTGACATCCATTTGAAAAACTTTAAGTTTATGTAAGGCAGCATATGCTAAGAACAACCTAATTGCTTCTAGTCTGGCTACAGGGGCAAAAGTTTCATCATAGTCAATACCTTCTTCCTGAGAAAACCCCTGTACAACCAGTCTAGCTTTGTTTTTAATGATTTGACCATTTTCATCTGTTTTATTCCTAAACACCCATTTTGTGCCTATTGCACACTTACCTGGAGGTAGAGAAACCAGCTCCCAAACTTGTTGTTTCTTGAACTGCAACAACTCCAACTGCATTGCCTCCACCCAGCCAATGTCTCTAAGTGCTATGTGATAGTTCTTTGGCTCTTGTTGACTTACAAATAGAGCATAAAGACAAAAGTTGGATAATTGACTTCTTGTGGAAACACCAGCAGAAATATCACCAAGAACTTGAGATAATGGATGATCCTTCAGTTCTTGATATGGAATAAGATCAGTGCAAGTGTTTGCTGGAGGAACAGATGCTGCAGTTGAAGAAGATTCAGGAAATACAGCAGCAGGAATTTCAAAGGATTTAGAAGATGCCAGAATTTCATCAGCATTTGTATTTGGAGCAGCAACTGGAACAGGAGGAGCATCAGATTTAGCAGATAGTGGCAGATTATCACTAAATCTGAACAGATGAGTACTTTCATCTTCATCATCAGGACTTCCTTGTGTGGTTTCTGTAGAAGCTTGTGGTGGATCTGCAGTAAGTACCTCATGTGCTTCAACAATAGGCTCAACTTGAAATTCATGTTGCAAGATGTTAAGATCAAACATTTCAGCAGGATTTTGAGGAATGGGATCTTTGGGACATTCATTGAATTTAACATGAAGAGTTTCTTCAACAATCTTTGTTCGACAATTGAACACTCTATAAGCTTTGCAAGTTGAAGAATATCCAACAAAATATCCTGCATCAACTTTGGAATCAAACTTTGTGAGTTGATCTTTGGTGTTAAGGATATAACATGGACACCCAAAAGCTCTGAAGAAGGAAATCAAAGGAGTTAGATTGTGAAGTATTTCATATGGAGTTTTCAACCATCTTTGATTTACTAGAACCCTGTTTTGCACATAGCAAGCTGTGTTGATGGCTTCTGCCCAGAAGGTCAAAGGCAGACCAGAGTCAGCCAGCATTGTTCTGGCAGCTTCAATCAAGGTTCTATTTTTCCTTTCTACAACTCCATTTTGTTCAGGAGTCCTGGGAATACTGTACTGCCTCTGAATTCCCTTTGATAGATAAAATTCATCTAAAATGTGATTTCTAAATTCTGTGCCATTATCACTCCTTACACACTTGACAGGTATAGAATATTGCTTTTCAACATACAACACAAAGTTCATAATAGCCTTGGCAACCTCACTTTTTGAGTGCAAGAAGAAAGTCCAGACAAACCTTGAGTAGTCATCTACAATGACTAGACAATACTTCTTCTTTGCCATAGACATTATCTGAACTGGCCCAAATAAATCCATGTGCAACATGTGCAAACAACTGGTGGATTTGGAATCTCCAATTGGAGGAAAAGAGACTTTGTGTTGCTTTCCTTTCAAGCATGCAGTGCAATTCTCATCACAGCTAAAATCCTTTAAGGGAAGACCTCTAACCAATCCATGCTTCACCAATTGATTCATGTTTTTGATGTTCACATGACCTAATCTTCTATGCCACAGATTGGACCCCTGGAAAGAGGCCTTAGAAAATAAACAAGGATGACCCTTGACAGAGATTTTCTTAGATAAATCAAAGGCATATACCTTTCCCACTCTGTTAGCCTTAAGGAGTGTATACTCATCTAAGACTTTGCCAATCAAAGGCATCACATCAGAAGATAAAATCCTACAATCTTGCTTAGTGAACAAAGAAACATGACCCTTATCACACATTTGACTAACACTCAGAAGATTATACTTAAGATTCTCAACATGATTCACATCATCAAACCTAATCTCACCATTTGTTACCACACCTTTACCTATAATGTAACCCTTAGCATCATTTCCAAAGGATACAAATCCCTTCCTTCCAGTGAAATAATTATGAAGGAGAGATCTGCACCCAGTCATATGCATGGATCCTCCACTATCAACATACCAGATGCTATTTTGGCATGTTGAAGGACCCTGCATACAACAACACACTTAGTTAGACTTTTGGACCCAAACCATTTTGGTTTTGGGTCTGTTAACACATGATGAAACAAAAGTAACATTGTCAGTTGAAGCAACACTTGAAGCATTCTTATCAGAAGATTTTGCTTTGACTTTTGATTTTGATTTCTTTTTATGAAATGAATCAACAGATGCCTCTGCCAGATTGACTTTTCCTATCAGTTGTTGCATCATTAGCATCAGTTGATTATGATTTTGAGTTAAAATTTTGATTTCATCAGACACATCAGAACTTGATTTTTTATTTTTGTGTTTGATCATTTTAGTGTCTTTAATCAAATGAGATGCTGTCAAGTGTTGTTTCCCTGAATCTGGAACAATCCCTTTTCCTTTCTTGGATGTACTTGAGTTATTTCCTTGTAAGGATTTTCCAGACTTTGAAACTACTGATGATTCTGGTACAAACTTTGAACTGAATTCATGTTTCATTTTGAGTATGTTCTTGTTTTTATGCTTGATTTTGTTGAATTTAGAACCTTTTCTGTACCAGCATTCATCAGTTGAATGATTAAACAGCCTACAAATTTCACAAGGCACCCTCTTTTTCTTTTCCTTGTGATTGTCTACAAGTACTGATGGCTTAGAGACTGAATTTTTGTTCATCAGTACATTTGAAACATCAGTATTTGTAGACAAATTGACAACAGCTGATGTGTTGACAACATCTGAAGAGTTATGCTTCAGCACTTGAGTATCAACACATTCACCAACATCAGTTGTTGCAGTATCAGCTTTTTCAACAACTGCTGATGAGTGACTTTGACTTATTAAAAGTCGTGCATCATTTTCTCCAGTGCCATGCCCATCTGACTTAACCAGTTTTAAATTTAATTCATTTGAAACATTTTCATCAGGATCAATCTCAATTAAAACACTATCCTGACCTATGTCATCCTGGATAACATTTGTACATCCAAGAGAATAAGAATAGGTTTCAATATCCATAATTTCAGATTCAGATTTGCATGCACTTGAATCACTTTCAAATGATTCATCAGCATCAGACTTTGCTGAGGACTTGGTGAATTGGTATACACTGTCCCCTTCAGACTCACAATTAAGATTCTTTGGTGTATAATCAGCTGGGGGGGCAGTGTGATTGTATCCAATACCAAACTTCACATTGGATGCTGTTTGCTTGTTTAACAGCAACTCAAACCCCTTGCAAGATTCAACCCATTTTGCACATTCTACTTGGGTTATTGCAAGTGTTTGTTTCAAATCATTGTGTTTTACAAGCATGACTTCCACCCTAGCCTTTTCATCAGACAATTGACACTTGAGTTTGTAAATTTCAGACTCTTTTTCATTCAAAACTTTCTCAAATTCAGTTTTATTCTTTGTCATGACCCTTTCTAAAGCCAACTTCTCATTGATTAACTCAACATTGATTTCTCTAATGGAAGCAAATGCTGAAACACAAGACTCTGAACACAACTTAGCTTTGGATTCAGAGGATACCTGTGATGTTGAAGAAGATTGACAAGAGTTGTCAGTTGAGTCAATAGCCATCAATGCAAGATTTCCAAAAGGATTGTCTCCACCATGTGGACCATTTTCAGAGTAAGGCTGCATGTTGAAGTCAGATAAATCATCAGGTAGGCTACTCCAATCAACTACTCCAGGAGTAAAGAAACTCTGATGATGTTGTTGTTGAGGCTGTTGATTGGTTTGTGATTTGCTGGGATCAGGAAGAGCAGGTGATTGTGAAGGAATTAATGCTGGAGTGTGTGTAGGTTGAGGCATGTAAAAACAAGGATATGGATATGGCATAGGATTTTGTGGAACAAAGTGAGCTGGATAAAATTGTTGTTGACTAGTACCAGAAGATTGTGGTCCTTTACTTGATGTGTTGTTGCTTGGAAAAGTCACAAAAGGTGCAGCAGAGTTAGAACCAGTAGATTTACACTCTCTAGCAAAGTGACCAAGTCTGTGACACTTATGGCACCTCAGCTTCCCTTTGTCAAATCCAACTTTGGTTTTGCCAGATAATCCAGGGAACTTTCTTCCTGTTCGTTTATAGAACTTTTGTGATCTGATGTTGATTAATGCCATTTGACTCAAAATGTCCATCTCCTCTAGATCATCATCCGGAATTCCTTTCAAATCATCCATCACAAAACACAAGTTATCACCATAATTTCCTGCATTACCATCAACTCCAACAAAAGCATGTTCAGAATTGTTAGTAGAAAAATCAATATGTTCATCATAAGAACATTCAGACCCATTAAACTCTGACTCCTGACCTATCAAAGCAGTGTTACCAGGAACAAAATCATCAGCAAGTTTTCCAGATGAAGACAGTTTTCTCTTCTGTTCTACCTCTCTCTCAAAAGTTAAGAGTTTCCCATGTAATTGGGTGAGAGATAGATTTTCCAGATTAGCATTAGAGCGTAGGACAATTGTGTATGTGTCCCATCTCTCAGGCAGTGATCTGAGAAATCTGTTATTCATCTGACTATTAGTATATTCTTGCTTAACCATTTTCAACTCAGAAATTAAACATGAGAACCGCTCAAATTGTTGAGTCAATGATTCACCCTTTCTATGAGAAAAGGTCTCATACTGCTGAGCAAGGATTTCTCTAGTGTTTGCTAAAACCTCATCCGTTCCACCGAATTGTTCTTTCAGTACAACCCAGAGATCATGAGCAGTATCATGATGCATCAAGCCAGAATAAATCTCATTCGGCAAGGCCATGGCCAGAATACCATGAGCTTTAGCATCAATTTCAAACAATTTAATATCCTCATCCGAATACATATCCGAAGGTTTCGGAATCATTAGTTTAGTTTCAGGATCAGTGATCATGGGTTTATACGGACCATGCACTACAGATTTCCAACATCCTGCGCTGTTAATCGACAGGTGATGTAGCATTCTACATTGCCAGATGTTGTACTCACTCCGCACAAGCATCGGAGGCTTGGTTGCGGAGCCTGTATTGTGCGGATCATTGTTTGGAGTTGTCTTGATCACAAATTCAAACAATTACACACAAACTAATGCAAATTTCAATCAATTGAATCAAAACAGATCTATATCGAAAGACAAATCAACAGAAGTTAACAGAAAACTTCAATCTATAACAAATTCTTACTAATCAGCTAATTCGATCAACTAGAGAACAAATTTGAGCAGTTTCAGAGATCAATTGTTTAATCGATCAATGATTAACCCGCTCTGATACCAATTGTAGGATCAGATGTTCTCAATTGATTCAATATTAAAGTATAGCAGCGGAATTCAAAATTGAATTAGCACAATCATAGCAAGAACAGAGTTCATTCAATCAAACAGTAATCGCACAATTTTGTTATAGAGAGAGAGTTTCTGCAAAAGGAATATTTCATTCAATTCGCTAACTTCGTTACATTACAAAAATGTCAACTGCCCTTATATAAAGACAGTGACGTCTGATGATGTCACATGATGTTGACACCTAACAGACAAAACAAAACAACTGAAATAACTAAACTACTGAGAATGTCTACAACATCTGAAGACATTCTCTTACAACTACTGAAACAATAAAACTACTGAAGTAATAAACTAAAACATCTGATGAGTAAACTACTCATCAGACTTTTACAAGAACTGAAAGAAAACTACTGAAGACTAAACTACACACTACAACATCTGATGACTTACACTTCAGCTGTTGTATATCTCTTCAGATCTTGTATCTTCTGTACATTGAATGTCAGCCGTTGTGTTCTTCTTCAGTTGTTATAAGTGCTGTGAGACTTAGAGATTTTTCTGATCAGGCTCATTGGTTCTTTTAGTCCAACACTTCCCCTGATGAGTTGCCAGTGTTGTTGGTTTCGTTGTGGAGACGGAGGAACATCTCTGGTATCGCCTCCTGTCACACCCCGAGCCGGCGGGGTTGGATCGAAGTCCCCGTCGGGCGGAAGGTTTTTCGGGGCGCGATATCGTGGATGATAATTGTGATGATCAGATTGTTTACATAGCATCAATGTTAAGAATATCTAAGCACAATAACATTAATCTAAAATTTACAGAGTTAAATTACAATATCAATGTCTGGTAATTTAACCAAGTAAACATTTCAAAATGAATCATAAGTTCACTATCTTGTATTAATACAAGATCTCAAAAATGATTCACAATAATCAACAAAAGATGTGCTTTCCAAAACTACTAGGTCCTCTAACTGAGCATCCTAGCATGCAATCCAAATCCCAAGCTTAATCCTGTAGTCATCTGAGAAAGCATGAAAATAAAACAAAGTCAACACATTGGTTGGTGAGTTCATATGATTTTGGTATTTGAAAATAGTTTTGTAAACCTTTTAGGTAAAACCTTAACCTCATTATCAAGACCTGTATCATCCAACTCGGTATGCTTATATATAGGGCATACCCCTGAGTCGAGCCTACGACCCGCCCAGACGCCGTCCCACCACATACTAAGTCACATATGACATTGTTGTTAATGATAATTAAGCATTTTACCTACCATTCTCTTCTCTAATCATCTGAGATTTAAAACACTCTGTTTAACTGTTTATGATATCAACCCAAAAATGTTTATGTTTCCCCCTAGGTAACAACCTTAATCTCATTAACATCACCTGTATCATCCAGCTCGGTATGCTTATATATAGGGCATACCCCTGAGTCGAGCCTACGACCCGCCCAGACGCTGTCCCACCACATACTAAGCCGCATAGGACATTGATCTTAATGATAATTAAGCGTCTTACCTACCACTCACTTCTATGTTAAAAGACTTGATTTCCATAATTTGAAATAAAACTGATTTCCCAAAAGCAATTATAGAAATAAAATGTTAAATGTTTAAATAAATAAATAAATAACATTTACATTCAACTAAGACATGATGATTGAGCCTTATTTGACTCAATCAATTAGACTTAGTTGTTGGTGGTTGTCCAAGTTGTACCCTCGCACACATGACACATATCAGGCAGGACTCACAAAGAGCCTACCTGAGCGTGACGGGATTTTAATGATGCCCATACAGCTTGACCCAATGGTCTACTGTACATGCGGGGACTTTACGGATATCCTTTGATGCTTGATCGTCCTTGATTCTCTTGATTTCTTTGAAATTGATTTCATTTGATCGTTCACGTTATTCCCCATGTAGCTTGACTACAAGAGTCTACTACTGTGACGGGACTTTATGTGTGTTACACGTGCTATTGATTTATATACAACTGACATCCACCTTAACTCAAGTATTAATGATTTCATTAAATATTAATGATTTCATTATTCAATGATTCACACACATCTATGATTTCTGATTTCTTGAGTTCCTTTGAATTGATATCTAGAATTTCCATGATTTCACAATGATTTTTGATTCATGATTAGGATCCTGAGTTTTCTGATCACACACTGGATTAGATTTCCATTGCATTTGATCTTTAGCTTTGGTTCTTTTGATTCCACTTTGAATTTAGATTCTGAAATTTGAACTTGATGGACTAAGTGTTTATTGAGAGTTTTAGAATTAAGGTATTACTCATAAGAGTAATTTAATTAACTTCCTTAATTAACTTGATAGTTAATTTAGCTTGAGATTTACCTAGACAGGAGTCCAGGTATATAAACAAACATATATAAAGTATATAAGTAAAAGCATTTAAGTTAACAATTTAATTAAAACAGTTTACGCATGCTTCTCACTCCCGTGTTTGAAAACAAAAATGTTTAGAAAAGGGGCAATGAACTCACCTGTGTTGCTGTGCACTTGAACCACAAAAGATATGCGCGCTCTTTGATTGTTGCCTATGTATCTTTAAGAGAATTCGAATGCGATGAGTATTTATAATAGACGTCGTATCTAGGGTTTGGTCTCGGTGTGCAACTAAGTGTTCTAGATTACTAATGTGTTTCTAAGATTTCATCTAACCAGTCTAACTTATTTTTAGTAAACCCTTATCCCACAAAATCATTTTAAGTCTTTGTTTTAAACATTTTCAAGTTAATTCAATTTATGTTAAACACTTATTTAAAATCATTTAATGTAATTTAATATGATTTATAGTTTAATTACTTTTATTCAAAATATAATTAATTTAGATAGAGGAGATTCAACTTATGATAGGCTTAACTTAAGCCCATTGGGCCATTCTTGGGCCCATTCATTAAACTTTGATTTCTACTTGATTTCTTTTCATCGCTTTGATTAACTTGTCCTAGGTGATTCAAGTGAATCACTTAGATTAGTTATGTGGCCTTATGAATTTTCTTAAGGATCGGGTGTTAATATTTAAATCAACACGCGACGCCGTAACTTATCGTTTTGACCCCAAAGATGTTAGTGTACTTTAAGAACTCTTTGTCTTAAGAAACTATAACCCATGCTTTCATGTTACTCAATGTGTGAATCCTTAGATAACCTTCATGTGTGTGCATATAATGAAACCCTAATAAAATTTCATGCACACACACAATAACCATGTCCCATGCACTCACATACATTTAATCATTCCTATGCATGAAACCACGTGGTCCAAACTATAGCCAACCCTAGTATTCACGACCGACCCATTCTGATCATCGAATGAAGGTTGGCCCGAATGGTTGTAGCCGAATGTGGGTAAGGACCGGACCAGGCTAAACCGAATGGAGTTGTGGCGAAAGATTTGGCCGGAAGTCCTTGGCCGAATGAAGATTGCCATATGAGGCTTTGCCAAAAGAGACTGGGCCAACTAAGTGGGCTGATAGAATAGTTGGGCCGACCGAATGACTAATGGGCCGAAAGAGAGTGGCTGTCTGCTTCGGTGTTTACCCATTCGGCGAATGAAAATGGCCATTCGGCCGAGTGAGTAGGCTGCTGCCATTCGTCGACCTGTGCACCACTCATTCGGCTAAGCCGACTTCAACCATGTGGGGTCTTGTATTTTCGAACTAATCGACTGGGTTTTGAGGTGAGGTTTGTTCCTACATGGTTCTAAAGTATGGTGGTGTATTTCCTATGGCTTATGAAGTGTTATAATCGGCTAGTAAGGGGGCGATCGAAAGGGTTTCAAAACCCTAAAAACCGAACAAAGATCATGATTTTACCTCAAATCTGTTGGATAATAGCCCAGATTGGTTGTACTTCTATGTTCTACGAGTTGTGGTGGTTGTTTTGACACCAAGATGGCTTGATTTCATGGAGAAATGGAGGAGATATGGTGATTTCTTCTAGAGAGAGAAACTAGAGAGAGATCCGGGTTTGTGTGTAGAGAGAAAGAAATGGTGAATAAAATGAAGAATATGACTCTTCTAGGGTATTTATACCTCGGGTGGGTTCGGGTTCGTTTCGGTTGCTCGGTTTCGCGTAAAAGTGTCGGTTTCGTTTAGTTCTCGTAACGAAACGTCTCGGTTTTAAAATTAAGTTAATAAAATTATTTTAGGTTGTGATTCCTAATAAATTAACTAAATATCTTTTATTTATTTTAAATTTTCAAAAAAATTTAATTTACTGTTCAAAATCGAATCGTACGGTTATCGCGCGTATTCGTTCGGATCGTCATCCGTACGAACACGGCGATAACTATACTTTTCAATATTGTTTTCTAATTATTGGATATCATTCAGAACGTTAAACGTCCAGATTTATTCGTACAGATCGTCACCTATACGAATAATCCGTCGGTTTAGCATTCACGTAACAACATCCATATTGTTTTGTTCAGTAAAGCCTCACATACGTTTATACATAACAGAATCCTAACACATAATCACATGATGGTTCTGTATCGTCAGATAAGTATCTGACTGATGAACCATAATTCTGAGCTTTGATTTTCCTGAACTGAATCTGAACTGTGCTATGATTCATGAATTGACAATGATTTACGAATGATAATTGAAATACGTACCTGATTTACTGTTCATGTACTGTAGAGATCACTGTTCCGGTGACGTTTCCGGCACTGATGTTACACCTCCTTCATTTGGTTGGTCATCTGGTTACTCGGAAAGGTCATCATGGCGATAGTGGCAGGATCCATCATCGGTGTTGTGCTCGAGGTAGATGGTTGAGTGATCAGAGGAGGAGGAGGAGGTGGTGGTGAATCATTTGGTGACGGTGTGGAGGAGTGTGGAGCCAAGTCTTGTGGTGGTAGAGGTAACATGGGAGGCTGTCTTCTTGGCGGCATTCTGATCATAACCAATAAAGTTGTCGGTTAGTGCAATGATCAAATATACAAGACAGTATGCAAGAAATTCCTAAGTCATGTTTTCTCTATATGCAGGGTCCCTAGGTTATAGTCTAGGCCAAACCAGTTAAATAAGTGACGTATATTTCTCTATAACCATGGCTCTGATACCAATCTGTCACACCCCGAGCCGGCGGGGTTGGATCGGAGTCCCCGTCGGGCGGAAGGTACCCGGGGCGCGATATCGTGAGTGATAATCGGAATGATCAGATTATTACAATGCGCATGATATATAAATGAGAAACTTTCTAAAATAAAATAGAATTACAAAGTTAAATTACATCAGTTATCTTTATAATTTAACAATGTAAATCTAATATCACATCATAAATCTTCTATCTTGTATCTGCACAAGATATACAAAATAACTGTATAATGATGCTTCAAAATATGCAGGTCCAAAAAGCTAGGTCCTATATCCGATAACCTAGTCCAAAGAAATAACTCTTCAGTTGACCTGTTCGTCACCTAAGAAGTCATGCAAAAATAAAGTCAACACATGGTTGGTGAGTTCATTAAGTTTTATAAAATGAAATTGAATAACCTTAATGACAACCTTAACCTCACCATTAACCACCTATACCATCCAGCTTAGTATGCTTATATATAGGGCATATGTAAGGTCGAACTTACCGCCCGCCCAGCCACCGTCCCACCACATTCTAAACCACATGATATATTGTTCCTGATGATATTTAAGAATTTCATTCCACTACTTTGATTCCATGACATATGATTCATAGCATTTGATTTCCCTGAAAATGTTTACCTTGATTCCCCGAAGTGACAACCTTAACCTCATCAACAACCACCTATGTTATCCAATCAAGTATGCTTATATATAGAGCATATGTAGGGGACAAGCCCCAGCCACCGTCCCACCACATACCGGACTGCTTAACATATTGTTATTAATGATTATTAAGCGTCTCACTCCATTCACTTCTGTTTTAGATTCTGATTTCCACAATTCGATTTACCTTTGATCCTCTTGAGTTCATCATAGTTCCATGATTTCCCAAAAGCAATTATAGAAATATAATGTTAAATATTTAATTAAACAAATAAATAAACATTTAAATTATAACTAAGACATGATGATTGGGCCTTATTTGACTCAATAAATTAGACTTAGTTGTTGGTGGTTGTCCAAGTTGTACCCTCTCACACGTGACCCATATCAGCATAACTCACAAGGAGTATACCTGAGCGTGCGGGGATTTTAATGATGCCCATATCAGCTTGACCCAATGGTCTACTGTACATGCCGGGACTTTACGGATATCCTTTGATTCTTGATCTCTTTGATTCACTTGATTTTGATTTCATTTGATAGTTCACGTTATTGCCCATATAGCTTGACTACAAGAGTCTACTATTTATGCCGGGACTTTATGTGTGTTACACGTGGTCTTGATTTCCATACAACTGACATCCACCTTAACTCAAGTATTAATGATTTCATTAGATCTTAATGATTTCATTAATTCAATGATTCACACACATTTATAATTTATGATTTCCTTGAGTCTCTTGATTTGATATTTAGAATTCCCATGATTTTCACAATGATAATTGATTCTTGATTATGATTCTTTGTTCCCAGATCACACACTGAGTTAGGTTTCTTTGAACATGATCCTTTGCTTTAGTTCCTTTGATTTCACTTTGAATTTAGATTCTTGAATTAGAGTTTGATGGACTAAAGGTTTCTTTAGAGTTTAGAATTCAGGTATTACTCATAAGAGTAATTTAACTAACTTGATAATTTGATCTGTATAGTAATGACCTAAACAGGAGTCTAGGAGTATCAACAAGTATAAGGATATGACATATAATGAATAAAAGAATTTAAGTAAACAATTTAAATAAAACGGTTTACGCATGCTTCTCAGCCCCACGTTTTAAAACAAAAATGTTTATAAAAGGGGCAATGAACTCACCTGTGCTGCTATGTAAATGATCTAACATGAAATGCGCGCTCGTTCTGGTAGCTTAGGTTACTTCAGTTGCTGAGTTATTTTATAAGAGTTTGAATACAATACGCACGCGTATTAGTAGTCGTATCTAAGGCTTGGTCTTGGTGTGTGTATCTAAGTGTCCTAATTAACTAATTGCTTCTATGATTTAGTCTAACTAATCTAACTAAATCCCCATTTAAAATCCCAAACCCTTTGATTAGTTACAACACTTATCATTAAATTTTACAAAATTTGGACAGAGTTTCCTTTGTTTTCTGTTCAAATCCAGACAATTATATTGTCTATTTATAAATAATTTCCCAACAGATAATCAAAATAGCCTTTAAATAAACATTTATAAATTAATTCAATATTGAATCAAAACCATTTAATTATAATTTAATAGATTCATCAACATTTTATTATATAAATTTTATATCACGTTTAAACATATGATGGCTTGATCGAGCTCATTGAGCCCACTTAAGCCCACTTGATGCCCATGATTATCAATTGTTTATAAATCTATTCCATTGAACATTTTTGATATAGAATATCAATATATTTAGGTTGACTATCCATATTAATGATTTTCCTTAGATACATGTTAAGAATTTAAATCAACACTTAACCTTAAATCTTTGTTATCTACAAATGATCCCTTAGTCAATTATATCACAAACATGCATGAGATTTAATACTTTTTATTATTCCCATGCACTCACAAGTCTCATATTATACATGTATACGTATCTAAACTACCATGCACACTAGTAACTAAGGGTTTTATAATGATCAGGTTCGGCATCACCTAAGAGGCAGCGAACCTTTTTGGAAAACCTCCTTAGGTTCGGCTAACAACTCAACACCCATGAACCTTTAAGGTTCGGCAAGGGTTAGAGGTTCGTGACCTATTTGATTTGGCATAGTTGGTTCGTGAGCACTAGGTTCGTATAGTGCGGGTTCGGCTCCATAGGCTAGGGTTCGGTTGACTAGGAGGTTCGGCTGCTTATGGATCCCGCAAACCTTCAAGATTCGGCTAGCTTAAAGGTGGCACAGGTTCGTTGCAGAGTTTCGGTCAGGTGGACAGGTTCGTGACTCAGAACATCACAGGTTCGTTGCAGGGTTCGGGTATGCAAGAAATTTGGTTCGGCTCCCTTATTCTGGTTCGCGATAGGTTCAGCTATACTGCAAAAGGGTTCGCCCGGTGGTTTCACGAACCTGTACGTGTTTAGGCAGCACCATCTTCATCCTAAGGAGCTAAACCTGTTGCAACAACAATCTAACTATTCCTACGTGTGTGTCTATGTGTTTGGTGAATGTTTACGCCGATTAGAAGCATCAAACAAAAAGGTTTTGTGCTACACACACTAAAACCGAATCAAAATAGGGTTTTTACCTCAAAATCAATGGATGAATGATCAAACTTCTTGTACTTCCGTGTTCTACACAACGAGATGGTCGTCTTAACACCTAGCTTGCTTGAATCCAAGGAGAAATCACTACGAAATTGTAGAGAGAAGGTGGAGAAAACCCTTTTTAGAGAGAGAGATCAAAAAATGAAAATGAAGAGAAGATGGAGTTTGGTGGTGGTTGGTGGTGGAGTAAATGTCTTCATTTAAGACATAGAAAATGCCCGGTTGTTTCGTCTCGATCGGTTTCGCGTATCACGTTGATTTTCCGTAATTTCTCGTAATGAAACGACTCGAATTATAAAATAGAATTTATAAAATTATTCTAAGTTGTGATTTCTAATAATTTAACTGGTATCTTTTATTTATTCTAAATTTTAAATATTAATTTACTGTTTAAATCGAAATGTATGGTTGTCGCGCGTATTCGTTCGAATCGTCACCCGTACGAACACGACGATAACTATACTTTTCAATATTGTTTTCTAATTATTGGGTATTATTCAGAACATTAAACCTTCAGATATATTCGTACAGATCGTCACCCATACGAATAATCCGTTAATTTAGCATTCACAATACAACATCCGTTCTGTTTTGTTCTATAAAGCCTCACATACGTTTATACATAACATTTCCTAACAAACAATCCCATGATGGTTCTGTATTGCTAGATAATTATCTGACTCAAGAACCATTGTTCTGAACTTTGTTTCTGTTAACTGTTTATGAACTTGTGGTTTGATAACACGAAATGACTTTGACTATTGATATGTATATGAAATAGCATGAAATATGTGTGGTTTGTACCTGTTTACTGTTCATGGCACTGTTGAGATCACTGTTCCGGTGCCGGTTTCGGCACTGATGTTACAAACATATAGTGATATGTCTCACATAATCATAGATAATCATAGACAATACTAGATAATCAACCACATAACCATTCAACCAATCTCAAACATCAATTTTCTCAAATAGTATATGTGACAATACATGGACTTTATGTGATTAACATACGTTAAGGACATGATCCACGGAGTGGTGGCTAACCACGTGACAATTCATGAAACAAATGCAATTAACCAAGGTTAAAGGCAATGATTCACGGAGTTGTGATAATCCAAGTGGCAATACATGTGATCTTTGTTATTGACCGAAGTCGATGACAATGTTACACGGACAAATGATAATAAGTGATAATCCATAAGTAATGATAATTCTATAATGTGAATATCATATTGATAAACAGGTATCATCCATGTGTTATCAAAATAATATTGTAAATTGGTCACGTTTCACCTCCGAGTTTTAAAATAAAACAGTTTAAAAGAAAGGGAGGTTATGAGAACTCACCTGAGTCTTTAGATTTAACGTCCTTGTAGTATGCGCGCTCATGTAATAGAAATCGGAACAACTCAGCAATCTGTAGTTAGTGTGTTTACATGTTCATAAGTATACGCATTTTATTTCGATTAAGCATTCATAAGCATTTAATTTTAATTATTGTTGGTGTCACTAACTTTTTTAATTTAATCCAAGTTCGGATGACTCCCTCCTCGTGTGTAAACGATCATCATTACTCATTTAGTTTAACCCGTTAGATTTAATCATTCATCATAGGATGGTTTTATGATTAAAACCTAAAAGTCTACAATGTTGTAAAGGTATTGACCTAATACTATGAATACACTTTTGCGTACATGCATATATGATTAATTTGGATCCACGCTTATGAACTAAGTTATAAAAATTCAATTTCAATTCAAGACAGTGATACATTGTGACAATCCGACTTTTCAAGTTAACCTTGTTAACCTCCGTAGGCCCAACAAGGCCAATGAAGGCCCAACAAGGCCAATAAAGGCCCAACAAGGCCAATGAAGGCCCAATAAGGTCCATGAAGGCCCAGTAAAGCCAAAGAAGATCCAGTGAAGTCAAGGAAGACCCAACAAGACAAATCAGTTCCAATAAAGTCTATGAAGGCCCAACAGAACTAAGTTAGGCCCAATAGGGGCAAATGAGGTCCAATGTAAACAAATTAAGGCCCAATAAGGCCCAGGGAGGCCCAATGAAATCTAGGAAGGCCCAGTAAAGTTTAGATAGGCCCAATGGTATTTTGAGGCCCAATTAGTTTAATTTAGGCCAACAATGATTAAAAGAAGCCGATTAGTAACAATTAGGGATTTTAAGCTCAACTTTGTTAATCGAATTATTATGCAATAGAGTTAAACCATATCTAAAGGATGTAATTTTGTAGAAATCAGTCTCAAATTGTTCTAATTGCTGAATTAAGACTTATAATTAAGTTAAAAGTTCAATTTTGACTTTATAAGTCAAAATTCGTTTAGAAAATAGGAAATAAATTCGAAATGTAGTAAATTCGAGGTTGTAATTGCAAATTTATCATCCATAATCATTGTAATAATGATTATGAACCGTTTACATACGTTTTTACCTGTTAGAATTCGAATTGAATGAAATTAAGGGCTCAAATGTTGTAACCGTTACATGACTACATCAAAAGCATGAAATTTGAGTTCTATCCTCACAATTGCGTATCCTTACACCACAATCGGCACCCTCAGAACCTTCTTCAACCGCCAATTCAATTTTAGAAGCCACGAGAAGAAGGGTTGATTCAAAGGTTTGGCCGAAGAACACCCAATAGTCGACTGACATCAATTCGAGATCAATTCAGGTAATCCTTGATTCCTACACTTTCTAAACATGCCGAATAAGGTTTAACCCAAATCAATTTCGGTTGATAATATCGATTTATAAGAGTTCAAGTATTTAGGGTTCTTGTCAAAGTCGTTTTGGGGATTTTTATACAAATGAGTTCTGGAATTGAATTGAATGTTATAGGAAGCTTCATAATGTGCCGATTAAGCTTAAACACAAAACAATTTCTGGTTTTAATATCGGATTAATAGAAATCGAATTCTAGGGTTCTTGTTAGGAAACGATTTGGGGGTTTCCATAAAAATCAGTTGCAGAACCAAATTAAATGATATGATAAGCTTCATAAGGTTCCGATCAAACAGTTTATCATAACAATTTCATTTAGAAACATCGAATTCTATAATTTCGATATTAGAGTTTATGTTAAGAAACTGTTTTAGGGATTTCGTATCAAACGAATTGTAGAATCAAATTAAAGGTTATATATAGCTTCAGAGGGTATCGATTAAGATTAAACCTAAGTTAATTGTGTCTGATAACATCAAATTTTAAGAGATTTGGCATCTAGGGTTCGTGAATCGAACGGCTATGAGATTTTGATCTAAATTGGTTTAATAATCGAATTGGATCAGTCCCTAGACTCGAATAGATCACAGTAACAAACCTCTAAGAGATTAGGATTGATCGGATTCGGGTTGAGGGTCAATTGGTTGGTTTTGGGTTCGGTTGAGAAGCATAGGGGAACAGATCAAGTGTTGTTTAAAACAATTAATTTGAGATGGCTTTTGCGAAACCCTAGCGGGCTTGACTGGTTAAAGGCGTGTGTGTTGGAGTTGAGGGTCGCGGGTTCGAGTCCCGGCCCAACCATATTTTTGGATTTTAATACTATTTTAGTATTTTGAGCATAACTCTTTCGTTTCAAATCCGTTTCGATCCGTTCAAGTTGCGTTGGAACCGTAACAGGAATACGGACACTTTGAAATGATAAAATTCATATTTTAATCCAAACACGAAATCGCGTATAATTACGTTTAATTAAATAAAATCGTGTAGGATTTTATTTAAACGATTTCAAAAACACGCGTACGATTGTATGCACATTTCTGACACTTTAGTATACGTGTGTTGACACGTATGTGATTTCAAGCACAAAATGATGTCTCGAATAACACTAGGTTATTGTTTAATCACAGATTCTTCGTAGAGGATTTCTACGCAAGTTCACACGTATTTGATCATTCTGCTATTATCAAAGGTGCGTACACGGCCCCTTTCTTATTTTAAACTGTTTTGGGGGAGAAAACATGTGCAACAAACTATTTTTAGATACATATCACTTGCATGAGTTATCTGTTTACATTATGTGACAACATATCAACTTGAAAGTCCTTACACACCTCGAACCGTTTAGTTTGCTGTAATGCAAAGCGTGGTAGTTGGAAATAGATCTATTAGGTTTGACAAACCTCACCTGGTAGATGGGATCTACGCAGGTGTTTGACTGACCAAACACAATTTTACTATTGTTGTGATAGACAATAGTGGCAAGGCGAAAACATGCTATAGCATGGCAATCCGTCAGCTTCGGTGTCGAACACGTATGTAAATAGTTTATATGACTAGCTATCATGACTGTGCATTTGTGATTATGTTATCTACCAACTTGTTATTCAAACTGTTGTTTTGAACACTATGATTATTTAAAACCTGTGTTATGCACCAACCTTTGTGTTGACTTGATTTGCATGTTTTCTCAGGACGCTAAGGCGCGCGTTAAAGCTGGCATGGACTAGGAAGATAGAGTCTCATGCATTATAAACACTTTGAATTTGAATTTGAATTTGAACATTTGAATATTTAAGTACTTTGGTTTGTAATGTTTACTTTACAACTGTTTATGGTTTTTAAACGCTTCCGCAACTTTTTGTAAACTCTGAATGTTATGTTTTAAAGACCAACGTATGTTTTGAAATTCATATAGAGGTCTTCGCTATGTCTAATGATCTGAGATCCTGGTTTGTCATGCTCCCAAACGGTGTGATTCCGTTAGTTGAAATTTGGGGGTGTGACATACATGGTTTATTTACATAGGATATATCACTATGTAAAATCCCATAATTCAACTTATGTTCATTAAATTTAAAAGAAATATTGACTCGAGTTATTCATGCATGTTTATTCAAATTAATTAACTTTTTTACAAATTATCAAAGATCTAAATTAAGTTTAAGAGGTATACACTTAGATTGTTCATCTAAGGTATCCATGTTATGTAAATTTATAATTCAAAACCCATATGTCACACCCCGAGCCGGCGGGGTAGGATCGGGTTTTCCCGACGGGCGGAAGGTTCCCGGGGCGCGATATCAAGAGTGATAATCGAAATGATCAGATTGTTTACGTTGCACATGATATATATAAATGAGAAACTTGCTAAGCAAAATAGAATTACAAGGTTAAATTACATCAGATAAGTTCATAATTTAACAATGTAAATCTACAATCACATCATAAGTCTTCAATCTTGTGTGTGCACAAGATATACAAAATAACTTGGTATGATGTCCAAGGGTATGCAGTCCAAAAAGCTAGGTCCTCTATCTGTAACCTAGTCCAAAAGAAATACTCTTCAGTTGACCTGTTCGTCACCTGAGAAGTCATGCAAAAAGATTCAAGTCAACACATGGTTGGTGAGTTCATGTAGTTTAGTATTTGAAAATGATTTGGAAATGATTTGAAAACCTCCTTTGGTAAAGACCCTAACCTCATTAACTTCACATGTAATATCCATATCGGTATGCTTATATATAGGGCGTACCCCTGGGTCAAGCCAACAAACTCGCCCAGACGCCATCCCACCACATAATAATATGCATATGACACTGCTGTTAATGATAATTAAGCATTTTTACCCTACACACCTCTAATTTAGATTTTGTTTTTCCCAAAACTTGATTTACCTTTGATTCTCTTGAATTCATCATAGATACATGATTTTCCCAGAAGTCAATGATAGAAATAAAATGTTAAACATTTAATTAAATAATTAAATAAAACATTTAAATACAACTAAGACATGAGGATTGGGCCTTATTTGACTCAATCAATTAGAGTTAGTTGTTAGTGGTTGTCCAAGTTGTAACCTCTCACACGTGACCCATGTCAGGCATAACTCACAAGGAGTACACCTGAACTGCGCGGGATTTTAATGTTTTGCCCTTTACAGCCTGACCCAATGGTCTTCTGCATCTGAAAGGGACTTTAAGGATATCCTTTGATTCTTGATCACTTGATTCTCTTGATATGACATTGATAATGATTTCCTTTGATAGTTCATGTTATTGCCCGTTACAGCCTGACCCAAAGGTCTTCTGTATCTGAGAGGGGCTTTATATGTGTGTTACACGTGGTCTTGATTCCCTATACAACTGACATCCACCTTAATTTGAATAGTAATGATTTCATTAGATCATAATGATTTCATTATTTTCATGATTCACACACATTTATGATTTCTGATTCCTTGAGTCTCTTGATCTTGATCTTTTGAATTCTCATGATTCACAATGATATTTGATTCTTGATTATGATTCTTGGTTCTCGGATCACACACTGAGTTAAGTTTCCTTAGAATATGATCTTTTGATTTTGTTCGTTAGATTTCACTTTGAATTTAGATTCTTGAATTTGAGCTTGATGGACTAAGGGTTTGTTTAGAGTTTAAATTTAAGGTATTACTCATAAGAGTACTTAAATTAACTTATTAGTTGCTCTAACATGATAATTACCTAGACAGGAGTCTAGTAGTATAAACAATCATATATATGTAAAAACATACAATAAAGTAAAGCATTTAAGTAAACAATTTAAATAAAACAGTTTACGCATGCTTCTCAGCCCCGCGTTTTAAAACAAAAATGTTTAGAAAACGGGGCAATGAACTCACCTGTGTTGCTCTGTATTGGTTACCACAAAATGCGCGCTCGTTGTTGTAATCTAAGTATCTTCAGTACCTGGGTGGTTTTAAGAGTTTCGAATACGATAAGTATTTATAATAGCAATTGGGTCTAGGGTTTGGTCTCGGTGTGCAACTACGTGTCCTGGATTACTAATGTATTCCTATAGTTCTATCTACTTAACCTAACATGCTATCCGTAATTAACCCCTTCATCCCGCATTATTAATCACAAGTTTTTAATTACGATATTTCCTTTCAGGTTAAATATTTAGGAAAACATCCTTTAGTGTAATTTAATAAAGTTTATAATTTAATTTCTTTTATTAACATATACTTGATTTCAAGAATTTGAACTTTACATGTTGGGCCTTGGTTTAGCCATAGGGGCCAACTTCGGGCCCATCACTAGACTTTGGGTTTTCAAGTGGGTATTAATCAAGATTCTTGAATATTTTAACCTAGATAGCTCGATTGAGACTTCTAAGTTAGTTTCACAATCTTAGATTAACCCATTGATCTCCCACTAATTCTCTAGTGGACTTAGCTCAAATAACTCCACAATTTATGTTTATTTTGATAATACCTTTGCATGAAACCCTTGTTATTGAAAACTTAGTCCGAGTCTACCTTAGTTACGTTTTAAACCATCTCCTATATGAAATAACCCATGATTTGTTTCTTTGCAATCCTTTAAATAACATTAGTGTTAAGATTAAGAACCTCCCATGCACGCACCTACATGAAGATCCCCCATGTATACCCCACGTACCCTCCCCATGCATTCCATGCATACGTAAACCAATCCGACTCAAACCTTGAAATGATGAATGAGTTAGAGCCAGAAGTAGTCTTGGCCGAATAGAAGTGCCGACTGAGGGGGAGGGTAGCCGAATAGAACTCAACCGAATGAGGCTTGGCCGGAAGGGTATAGGGGCGAATAGGTGTGAGCGCATGTCTACATTCGGCCGAAGTAGGTAATCGAATGTCTATTGGGCCAAGGAAGTATATTGGGCCGACAGAATGTCTAGGCCGACTGAAGCTAGTCCGGCTAATGGAAGTCCGGCGAATGGACTTGTCCGAATGTGGGTTGCCGATCGAATGAGCTGCTTCTGGACTTTCCCATTCGGCGAATGAGGGTTGGCCGAAGGGATTCAGTCGCCTAAGACTTGGCCGAAAGGAAGCAGGTCGAATGAGCTTAGGCCGAAGAGGGGTGTCCCTAGGCCATTCGGCCGAATGATAGTACTGTGGTCATTCGACCACCTCGTGATGTGCCATTCTGCCGCACGACATCCCACAAGTACAACCGTGGATTTCAATGAAATCGACCAAGAGCTCAAAGGGGTTTGTTCCTACATGGTTCTAAGGTGTAAGCTAGTGATTTCTCTAAGGCTTGAAGTGGTTAGAACCGATTTTTCAAAGGGGTTCGAAATTAAGGTTTTCAAACACTCAAAACCGAGTAAAAACACGGATTTTACCTCAAATCTGTTGGATGAACGCCTAGATCTGTTGTATTTCTATGATCTACAAGCTATGGTGGTCGTTTAGACACCAAAATGGACCGATTTCGTGAAGAATCGAGGAAGAACTTTTAGAGAGAAGGTGGTGATATGCTAGAGAGAAAGTGACGATTTTTGGTGAGGGAGAGAGGAGAGATGGTTGGTAGATGGTGGTGGTTGTGGCTTTAATTGCCACATTAAATGTGGGGAAAATACCCGGGTTCGTTCGGGTTCGTTCGGTTTCGCGTGGTTTCGTGTAAAAAAGCCGGTTTCTCGTCGTTTTCGTTACTAAACAACTCGGTTTTAAGAATAGGATTTAGAAAATTATTTTAGGTTGTGATTCCTAATAAATTAACTAAATATCTTTTATTAATTCAAATTTTCAAAAATATTTAATTACGTTTAAATCGAATCGCGCGGTCATCGCGCGTATTTATTCGAATCGTCACCCGATCAAATACGACGATAACTACACTCTTCAATATTGTTTTCTAATTATCAGATATCATTCAGAACGTTAAACTTTCAGATTTATTCATACAGATCGTCACCTATACGAATAATCTGTCAATTTAGTATTCACATAACGACATCCGTTTTGTTTTGTTCTGTAAGCCTCACATATGTTTATACGTAATAAGATCCTAACAATTTATCACATGATGGTTCTGTGTTGCCAGATAATTATCTGACTCAAGAACCATTGTTCTGAACTCTGTTTCTCTGAATTGATTATGAATTCACTGTTTGATTCATGAAATGATAATAGTATATGATATGAATATGAATTCACACTGAAATGCATAAAAGTTGTACCTGATTACTGTTCATGTACTGTTTACAATCACTGTTCCGGCGACGGTTCCGGCACTGATGTTACAGTCTCCCCTTGTTAGAGAAATTTCGTCCCGAAATTTAAGAATTGTTATCGAGTACGGCTTTCTCCGTAAACAGTTGGAGATACTTAAACTTCACGTGATCTTCGCGTTCCTAAGTAAACTCAGGTCCGCTCTTTGAGTCCCATTGAACCTTTACAATTTGAATATGGCTTCGCCTCAGTTGTTTAACTTTGCCATCCATAATCTCTAAAGGTTCTTCAATAAGTGTAACTGATCATCATCTTGAATTTCTTCGACTGGAATGATGAGTGATTCGTCAGCAAGGCATTTCTTTAAATTCGAGACGTGAAACACGTCTTGCCCACCACTGAGTTCCTCTGGTAATCTCAGTCTATACGCCACAGGACCTATACGTCAATAATTTCGAACGGTCCCACGTATCGTGGTGCTAACTTGCCTTTCTTTCCAAAGCGTACAACACCTTTCCATGGGGAACCTATAATATGATACGGTCTCCCTCTTGGTTTTTCAACGGCTTTCGTCGTTTATCGGCGTAGCTTTTCTGTCCGCTTCTTGTAGCTTGCAATCTTCGTTGAATCTGGGCAATCTTATCAGTGGTTTCCCTGAATAAGTTCTGGCCCAGTTATACGGTTATCTCCCACTTCAGTCCAACGGGTCGGTGACCGGTGTCTCGACCATAGAGCCTTGAACGGTACACCTCCGATGCTATTGTGGTAACTGTTGTTGTAGGAGAATTAAATCAGTGGCAAATGAGAATCCCAATTCCCATCGAAATTTAACACATAAATTCCTAACATGTCCACCAGGTCTGAATTGTACATTCGCTTTAACCGTCCGTTTGTGGATGGTAAGCTGTACTCATATTTAACTATGTTCTTAATGATTTCTGTAATGATTGTCAAAACCTTAATGTACACCTGCTATCTCTGTCAGGGATAGTAGACAATGGTACTCCGTGGTGTACCTCTATCTCATTGATGTCTAATCTCGCCTATTTATCCATCGTGAGAGTCTCACACATCGACAAGAAATGACAGATTTTTGTCAATTGATCCTTGATAACTCATATGGTATCAAGACCACTGGAAGTGCGGGGTAGCTTGGTAATGAAGTCCATAGCTGTTTGTTCCCACTTCCAGAGCGGAATCTCAGGCTGTTCCAGTAACCCTGACGGTTTCTGGTGTTCCGCCTTTACTCTTGCACACGTAAGACATCTGCCGACATATTCGGCTATGTCCTTCTTCATTCCCGGTCACCAATAAAATCTCTGTAAGTCTCGATACATTTTATCGGCGCTAGAATGTACTGATTATCTGGCACGTGTGCCTTCTCAAGAGTAATTCTTCTGGATTGACCTATCACTGGAATCCACCCACCATTTTGGTAGTAGGTATTTCATCCGATTTATCTCAAACTGTCTTTCAGCTCTACAATTTGACACACTCCTTAAAGCTTTCGTAGGTGACTCTCACAACTATAGGTGTTGATCGTCAGGTCGAGGTCCTTAAGTCGCACATGGTGAATCCTTAGGTTATTTGATATAACCGTATACATACTTCACCATTTGTTTAATCTATTCTCAGCTTGAAAGTGTACATTATACATCGGGAAGGTCTACCTAAGATATAGTAGTACTGTTAGGATAAAGGTGATGACTTACCTTCTAAGTAATCCTATGCCTATCTGCAAGATGATGTATATCTATCTCACTTCTACCCGGACGTCATGTGACTTTCGGGACTCATTGTAACTGTTGTTCCAACTGTTACTTATTCTCATCCTAATTTCAAAATGAAAGAAATTAAGATAGAGTTGTTCTTCCTTTAACAACTCCAGAATATCCCTGAGATGTTGTTTGCATTCTGTCTTAATAGGATAAATCAGTATGTCATCTCTAATGGTAATGACAAACTAATCTAGGTAGGGTTGCACACTCGATTCATGAGGTCAACAAAAACCATAGGTGCACCCTTCTATCCGAAAAGCATTACCGTAACTTGGAATGCCCATCTTTCATTCGGAATATTTGTCTCTGGCATCTCTTCGTCTTGCATTCACAACTGATTTCCCTTGATCTACTTACCCTATTGTAGCTATATTTCTAACACAGTCGTAAAATTCGTCCTGTCCTAGCATCCTAGGACCGGGATTCTCTAAATCAAATGATTCGAGTTCTATGGATCTAGGTGGGGAAATAACAGTTTATATACTAGCTTTAGCATCTAACTATCTACTGCCTTCTAATGTTCTATTAGATGAGGTTATTTTCCTAACTATAGTAACTAGACTGTAATTAAGAATCACCCTATTTGTATTTATTTACTTAACGTTTATTTGACCTAAGGCTTCCTTAGGTTACTATTCTTATTATCTTATTTGCAACTAACTTCTTACAGTTTCCTTGAATTCATTGTTTCCAAAGTCACGACGGAGTATGCTTTTTAAAATTAGCACTCCAATAAGCAATTTAACATAACAGCATGAAATATGCATACCTGTGGGGTCATCGGACTCCGAATGTTCCCCGGCAGCTGGTAAAGCATGTAGTTCCTCAGTGACTGCTGGGTCTGCGGAAGGTCTTTGCCTAGGGCAGTCCCTTTTGAAATGTCCAAGCATTCCACATGTGTAGCAGTTGTTATTAAGAGAGGATGTAGAGGCGTTCACTTTTTGTTTCTGTTTCCTAGAGGAAATAAATCGGCACTGTTGGATCCAATGTCCGTATCTTCCACAATTTAGACAGTGTCGACAAGGTTTCTTCTCACATGGTGAAAACCACATTTGGCACATTTAGGATCTGCACCAACGTATTGACGGGGAGTAAAGGTCATTGGTGACCTACACTGCCGCATCCAGTGTCCCGTCTTTCCACAGCGCATACATTGCACACATGCAATTTCAGCTCGATGATGGTAGTGACAAGCTGAATAGAGAGGGGTTTTTCCCTCAAAATGAGCACTAACTCCTGTGGTCGGATCTGGTATAATTTGACTGATAGGTACAGCTTCAGTTTAGTCCACAGTTCTCTTTCGCCTTTTTGCCGAACGATGTTTAGGTTGTTTGTTGGTTTCTCCTTCTTCAGGTTCCTTCTTCTCTGCAGAAAGTAGTGGGAAATTCCTAGCAAACTCCTCATTGTTCCTGATCTGGGTGATGATTCCTGGGAGAACCGCCACCAACTGTTCGGTGATCAGGGTTGCGAGCGCAACAGCTGCTGATTCCGTCTCTTGTGAAGGAAGAGGCGGTGATGGTTGTCTTCTTGGTGACATTCTAATCACAACCAATATAATATTGGTTAGTGTAATGATCGAATGCAGAAGACACAATGCAAGTAAATTCCTAATTCCTATATTATCTACATGCTGGGTCCCTAGGTTATAGTCTAGGCCAAACCGTTTAAATAAGTAACCTATATTTCTCTATAACCATAGCTATGATACCAATCTGTCACACCCCGAGCCGGCGGCGTAGGATCGGGTTACCCCGACGGGCGGAAGGTTCCCGGGGCGCGATATCAAGAGTGATAATCGAAATGATCAGATTGTTTACGTTGCACATGATATATATAAATGAGAAACTTGCTAAGCAAAATAGAATTACAAGGTTAAATTACATCAGATAAGTTCATAATTTAACAATGTAAATCTACAATCACATCATAAGTCTTCAATCTTGTGTGTGCACAAGATATACAAAATAACTTGGTATGATGTCCAAGGGTATGCAGTCCAAAAAGCTAGGTCCTCTATCTGTAACCTAGTCCAAAAGAAATACTCTTCAGTTGACCTGTTCGTCACCTGAGAAGTCATGCAAAAAGATTCAAGTCAACACATGGTTGGTGAGTTCATGTAGTTTAGTATTTGAAAATGATTTGGAAATGATTTGAAAACCTCCTTTGGTAAAGACCCTAACCTCATTAACTTCACATGTCATATCCATATCGGTATGCTTATATATAGGGCATACCCCTGGGTCAAGCCAACAAACTCGCCCAGACGCCATCCCACCACGTACTAATATGCATATGACACTGCTGTTAATGATAATTAAGCATTTTTACCCTACACACCTCTGATTTAGATTTTGTTTTTCCCAAAACTTGATTTACCTTTGATTCTCTTGAATTCATCATAGATACATGATTTTCCCAGAAGTCAATGATAGAAATAAAATGTTAAACATTTAATTAAATAATTAAATAAAACATTTAAATACAACTAAGACATGAGGATTGGGCCTTATTTCACTCAATTAATTAGACTTAGTTGTTGGTGGTTGTCCAAGTTGTAACCTCTCACACGTGACCCATGTCAGGCATAACTCACAAGGAGTACACCTGAACTGCGCGGGATTTTAATGTTTTGCCCATTACAGCCTGACCCAATGGTCTTCTGCATCTGAAAGGGACTTTAAGGATATCCTTTGATTCTTGATCACTTGATTCTCTTGATATGACATTGATAATGATTTCCTTTGATAGTTCATGTTATTGCCCCTTACAGCCTGACCCAAAGGTCTTCTGTATCTGAGAGGGACTTTATATGTGTGTTACACGTGGTCTTGATTCCCTATACAACTGACATCCACCTTAATTTGAATAGTAATGATTTCATTAGATCATAATGATTTCATTATTTTCATGATTCACACACATTTATGATTTCTGATTCCTTGAGTCTCTTTATCTTGATCTTTTGAATTCTCATGATTCACAATGATATTTGATTCTTGATTATGATTCTTGGTTCTCGGATCACACACTGAGTTAAGTTTCCTTAGAATATGATCTTTTGATTTTGTTCGTTTGATTTCACTTTGAATTTAGATTCTTGAATTTGAGCTTGATGGACTAAAGGTTTGTTTAGAGTTTAAATTTAAGGTATTACTCATAAGAGTACTTAAATTAACTTATTAGTTGCTCTAACATGATAATTACCTAGACAGGAGTCTAGTAGTATAAACAATCATATATATGTAAAAACATACAATAAAGTAAAGCATTTAAGTAAACAATTTAAATAAAACAGTTTACGCATGCTTCTCAGCCCCGCGTTTTAAAACAAAAATGTTTAGTAAAAGGGGCAATGAACTCACCTGTGTTGCTCTGTATTGGTTACCACAAAATGCGCGCTCGTTGTTGTAATCTAAGTATCTTCAGTACCTGGGTGGTTTTAAGAGTTTCGAATACGATAAGTATTTATAATAGCAATTGGGTCTAGGGTTTGGTCTCGGTGTGCAACTACGTGTCCTGGATTACTAATGTATTCCTATAGTTCTATCTACTTAACCTAACATGCTATCCGTAATTAACCCCTTCATCCCGCATTATTAATCAGAAGTCTTTAATTACGATATTTCCTTTCAGGTTAAATATTTAGGAAAACATCCTTTAGTGTAATTTAATAAAGTTTATAATTTAATTTCTTTTATTAACATATACTTGATTTCAAGAATTTGAACTTTACATGTTGGGCCTTGGTTTAGCCATAGGGGCCAACTTCGGGCCCATCACTAGACTTTGGGTTTTCAAGTGGGTATTAATCAAGATTCTTGAATATTTTAACCTAGATAGCTCGATTGAGACTTCTAAGTTAGTTTCACAATCTTAGATTAACCCATTGATCTCCCACTAATTCTCTAGTGGACTTAGCTCAAATAACTCCACAATTTATGTTTATTTTGATAATAACTTTGCATGAAACCCTTGTTATTGAAAACTTAGTCCGAGTCTACCTTAGTTACGTTTTAAACCATCTCCTATATGAAATAACCCATGATTTGTTTCTTTGCAATCCTTTAAATAACATTAGTGTTAAGATTAAGAACCTCCATGCACGCACCTACGTGAAGATCCCCCATGTATACCCCACGTACCCTCCCCATGCATTCCATGCATACGTAAACCAATCCGACTCAAACCTTGAAATGATGAATGAGTTAGAGCCGGAAGTAGTCTTGGCCGAATAGAAGTGCCGACTGGGGGGGGTAGCCGAATAGAACTCAACCGAATGAGGCTTGGCCGGATGGGTATAGGGGCGAATAGGTGTGAGCGCATGCCTACATTCGGCCGAAGTAGGTAATCGAATGTCTATTGGGCCAAGGAAGTATCTTGGGCCGACTGAATGTCTGGGCCGACTGAATGTCTGGGCCGACTGAAGCTAGTCCGGCTAATGGAGGTCCAGCGAATGGAAGTCCGGCGAATGGACTTGTCCGAATGTGGGTTGCCGATCGAATGAGCTGCTTCTGGACTTTCCCATTCGGCGAATGAGGTTTGGCCGAAGGGATTCAGTCGCCTAAGACTTGGCCGAAAGGAAGCAGATCGAATGAGCTTAGGCCGAAGAGGGGTGTCCCTAGGCCATTCGGCCGAATGATAGTGCTGTGGTCATTCGACCACCTGGTGATTTGCCATTCGGCCGCACGACATCCCACAAGTACAACCGTGGATTTCAATGAAATCGACCAAGAGCTCAAAGGGGTTTGTTCCTACATGGTTCTAAGGTGTAAGCAAGTGATTTCCCTAAGGCTTGAAGTGGTTAGAACCGATTTTTCAAAGAGGTTCGAAATTAGGGTTTTCAAACACTCAAAACCGAGTAAAAACACGGATTTTACCTCAAATCTGTTGGATGAACGCCTAGATCTGTTGTACTTCTATGATCTACAAGCTATGGTGGTCGTTTAGACACCAAAATGGACCGATTTCGTGAAGAATCGAGGAAGAACTTTTAGAGAGAAGGTGGTGATATGCTAGAGAGAGAAAGTGACGATTTTTGGTGAGGGAGAGAGGAGAGATGGTTGGTAGATGGTGGTGGTTGTGGCTTTAATTGCCACATTAAATGTGGGGAAAATACCTGGGTTCGTTCGGGTTCGTTCGGTTTCGCGTGGTTTCGTGTAAAAACGCCGGTTTCTCGTCGTTTTCGTTACTAAACGACTCGGTTTTAAGAATAGGATTTAGAAAATTATTTTAGGTTGTGATTCCTAATAAATTAACTAAATATCTTTTATTTATTTAAATTTTCAAAAATATTTAATTACGTTTAAATCGAATCGCGCGGTCATCGCGCGTATTTATTCGAATCGTCACCCGATCAAATACGACGATAACTACACTCTTCAATATTGTTTTCTAATTATCAGATATTATTCAGAACGTTAAACTTTCAGATTTATTCATACAGATCTTCACCTATACGAATAATCCGTCAATTTAGCATTCACATAACGACATCCGTTTTGTTTTGTTCTGTAAGCCTCACATACGTTTATACGTAATAAGATCCTAACAATTTATCACATGATGGTTCTGTGTTGCCAGATAATTATCTGACTCAAGAACCATTGTTCTGAACTCTGTTTCTCTGAAATGATTATGAATTCACTGTTTGATTCATGAAATGATAATAGTATATGATATGAATATGAATTCACACTGAAATGCATAAAAGTTGTACCTGATTACTGTTCATGTACTGTTTACGATCACTGTTCTGGTGACGGTTCCGGCACTGATGTTACACCGTATGTGTAATAAAAGGTGGGGGTTTTATGAACATCCATGCATGCACATTACATTTTTCTTGGTATACTCTTAACCCGAATCTTAGCTCTAGTTTGAACCCCCCCTAGGCCCAAGTTTAGTGGCACATTACTCCTTGTAAAGCCTTCGGTTCGTTCAGCACCTTGCCCAACCAACACTTCGATCCAAGGCTCAGTTAGGGTTCGCTGCAATAAGGTTGAATATCCTAAGGTTCGGCCGAAATAGGGAGATGTAGACCAAAGGTTCGGTCAGATTGTAGGTTCGTAGCATTGTGGTTCGTGACAAGGGTTTGCAGGAAAGCCAATGTTTGGCTGAGTCCACGGCTTCAGCTAAAAGGTTCGTCATCTAGGGTTTTTAGAGCTGGGTTCGTGGAACCTCATGGTTCGGCCGAAACAAGCTTCGGCTGGCCAAGACCTCAAGGTTCGCATGTGGTCATGAGGGTTCGCTGAGCCATGGAGGGTTCGGCCAAAGGGTTCGCCGGCCCTTAAGGTTCGAGAGGCTGCTGGGGTTCGGCCCATGTTGATGCAACATGTTCGCCAACCTGCACCTCGCCGCCTGCTATGCTCAACATCATCATCATCCTCATGTTCTAGACTTAAGCAGTTCAGCCATGATGTCACTAATCTCACGCTAATTCCATTCTACACATAGAGGAAACCCTAAACTCGGTTGGGGCTTGACATCAACTAAACACTTTAAGTTTTTAACAAACCCAAAAATAACAACTTAGATTTACCTGGATTCGTCAGCCAAACTCGAGATTTCTTTGCCCTTTCTTGTTCTCCTTGATTCCTCGGTCGTTTAGGCTCCAAGATCTCGCGATTTCGTCAACAAATGAAGGACTTATGGTAGAGAGAAGTTAGAGAGAGAAAATGGTGACAGGTTTGAAGGTTTAGAGAGAGAGATGAAGTTGGTGATGTGAGGAAGAAGAAGACTTCCTTCTTCCTAATATCGCGTACTAACCACGTGTGCCTGGTCTCGTTTATATCGCGTTTAATACAATTAATTGCTCGGTTTTAAACTCGTGAATATTTTTAGAACATATCTCCTTTAAACAATTGAATTACATTATAATAAAAATGGTTTTAAAGAAAATCGTTTAAATAAAATGTCTCCGTTTATTTTCATTAAATCAGTTATTTAAATGAATTCATTCGTTTTCGTTTAATGTTGTGATTCCTAATAAACGTTTTAAATTTTCATTTTTTAAATTTAATATCGTAAAATATTATTTCGTTATCTCGTCGAAACGCATTACTCGCGTACGTATTCGTAAAGATCGTCACCTTTGCGAATCAGACGCTCGTATAGTATTTTGATTCGAGTTACAGTTTATGGAATATCGTTTCAAAATATTATTCTTAATAATTATATTCGTGTGAATCGTCAACCACGCGAATACATTATAAAGTTAATATTTCTGAATCAATATTCGCGTTTAAATTGTGTTCGTAACCTCACTTCGCATAATTAATTCCCATTATATTTCCATTATTTTATTTGCTTTTATATTATAATTCTCAATCAAAAACCCACTAAACCAAGTCACGGACACATCCGTGACAGACCGAAATATGCATATGTATAGGGCATATGCAGAGGTAGATCGCAAACTCCCCTACACCGTCCTACCGC
This sequence comes from Mikania micrantha, assembly GCA_009363875.1. NCBI lineage: Eukaryota > Viridiplantae > Streptophyta > Magnoliopsida > Asterales > Asteraceae > Mikania > Mikania micrantha. Next base: position 11,471,488 of record CM018684.1, read on the forward strand.
TATTTCGATAAACCATGACCATGTGCCCTTGACTATGTTTAGCAACCCAAAACATAACAAACTCATAATTCCTTTCATTCCAACCCAAAAATCCATGATCCGTGTTTTCATCTGCGATAAATTCTCTGGTCCTATTTAGTTGAGTTACAACTAAACTTCCCATGGTTTACGTGTATTATAATATGCTATGAATATATATACCAATAATAGTGAAAATCATCAATCATGAATCCAGTAATTCATTATCATTAATAATTATTGATCTCAGATCGTAACAGTACAATCGTACGGATGTACGGATGACCGGAAATACAGTGATGTTACACTCCTTGTCACAGATCTGTGACACTGAAAGAAGGTTATTCTCCAACTGCTTGACAAATCTGACTTTGTCGAAAGAAACTTGGCTAATTGACAGAATACCCTCTCCTGCTATGAACCCGCCTTTGTCACCAGCAAATGCCACATAACCACCTCGAACAGAATTAACATTGGTGAGCAGCAAAATATCACCAGTCATGTGCCTAGAATCCCCACTCTCAACAATCCAAGAGCTGTTAATAGCAGCTGTTGGGGCAACCTGCACAAACACAAACAATTAGTTCATTTTGGGAACCCAAGCCTTAACAGTCTTGGGTTCACCAAATGAGTCTCGGATCCAAACATCGATCCATTTACCATCAGTGATAGCCTTGTCTAGAGTAGGTAAAACTGAAGTCTCAGAAGACTTGACTTTCCAGACTGTGTTTTTGCTGAAAGAGTTTTTTAGATAAATGGATGATGACTTTGATTGATTGACATTAATCACTTTGGGAACAATCAAGTTCACCAAATTCCCTTTACCCTTGTCCAAAGATTTTCCAACTTTGGGTTGTTTGGGTTTTTCAGATTTAACTTGTTTGAGAACATGTTGATTCTGCTGTCTTGGTGATGCAACCTTCTGTATGGTCAACTGAGGACAAAATTTGACTACGTGACCAGGTGCACCACACTCAAAACAAACTCTGTGATCTTTTTGATTAAAATGTTAGAGTTTAGAAAAAGACTGATTTTGTGGTTTAAAAAAACGTGTCTTAGTCGTGTTCTGATTAAAACCTAAACACTTTTTCCCATTAGGAACAAGATTGTCAATCTTGTTAGACACACAAGCTTCATTTTCTTTTGAAGCTTTAACAAAGTGTAAAGCTTGATAAATTTTTGAAGAAGAGATTGGGTCACCTTTCATGACTGTAGATGTCTGATTCTGAACAACACAGTCCGATGAATTATCAGATTCATCCTCAGAATCTGAGACCCAATCTTCAACAATTCCCTCCACAAAAGATTCCTCTGACAATGAGGAACCCTCATCAGTAATCATCCCAATTGGATCAATTACTAATGGAGTTTTAACTTGGAAATCTTTAGTATCTTTGTCATCTGGTGAATTGACAAAGCTGTTCAAGATTGGTGGAGGACATTGTTGATAATTCACCTTTCCCTTTCCCTTACCCTTCTGATCAGTACCCTTACTAATCATGTGCTTAATGATATAAGAGAAACTTTCATAGCTTTTTTGATTCTTGTTTCCAGCTTTCCTTGGATGTTTGCATTGTCTTGCGAAGTGACCCTTCTCTCCACAATTATAGCAAGTGACAGATGCCATATCAAATCCAAACTTATACTCTTTGTTCAAGTTGATGTCTTTGCCTGTTCTTTTAACAAACTCTTTTGCTCTTCTCATAACACTAGCTAAGGCCCACATGATATAAATCCTTTCCATATCATCTGGATCTATCTGAGAGTAATCATCATTAATTACATAAGGATTTCCAATCTGTCTAGCTACTAATCCATCATAAGAGCTGACAAGGGTAGACAAAAGACCCATGTGCTACTTGGCAATCTCTACAGTCACTTGATCAAAATTTTCTGTCTTCAGACTGGTGACAGGTTGATGATGTTCTTTCTAAGAGCTGGATGAGGAAGATGACTGACTGAAATGGATATGACTGGCAGATGGAAAGTAGTCTGAGAAAGGAAGTAGTCTTCAGTGGAGCATGAGAAGAGGCTCTCTCTACAGTTGGAGTAGAGTAATACAATGAAGGATCCTGGATTTGGGCAACTCTCTTTGCTTTCCACTTGTTCTCAATTTCTTGCTCTTTCAACTTCTGGATGAAATCATTGATGTCCATGTTTGCCATCATCTCATTTAGCTTTAAAACCATCAAGAATGACTCCCACTTAGGAGGTAAAGCATCTGTCAAGCACTGGATATTCTCATGGGTCGTAGTCTTAACTTGATGATTGAACAACTCACTCAAAAGATGGTAGAATCTGACAATCAAATCATCCAATGATTCATTCCCCACATACATGAAGCTGTTGAATTCCTTCCTTAATGCTTTTGACTTGATGTTCTTCAGTGCATCATTTCCCTCATACCTCTGCTGCAAAGCATCCCACAAATACTTAGAAGATGTAAACTGTCTGAACTGATGAAAAATATCAGTTGCAATGGACTGGGACAATATAGCATATGCTTTCTTCTCATAATCATAAAGCTTCCTCTGTGGTTCTGTCATCCATGTGACTAACATTGGAGTTCCATCTTCATTCAGTGGCCTGAGATAACCACCTTCAATCGTCATCCATAAGTTAGTGTCCACTCCATTGATGTGAATCTCAAATCTGTATTTCCAGTGCGGGTAATCCTCTAAGGACAGCAACTTGGGAGCATTATTGGAGTTCCCTGTCTCAGTTTCAGTCAGCAGCAATGTCTGAATACGATGGTTCTGGTTTGCCATCAATGCAAATCTTCCATAGAGTCAAGAACAAAAATATCCAAAACTTAGACAAATTTTAAACTGATAGGCCTAATGAAGCTACTCAACCCGAATGTCGGGGACCGAATGTGATAACATCGGTGAATGAACAGAAGTAGACGAATGAGAAGATCAGTATTATAGTTGGGCAAAATGACTTAGGCAGTTCAACCTATTTGGAGAATGAGAGGACCGAATGAGGCTATTCGCTGAATGAGTAGTTGAAGAGAGCTATTCGCCGAATTAGTTGGCGAACGGGGCTATTTGGCGAATGAGAGTGATTCGGGCAAACCTATTCGGCCGACATACTCATTCGGGCTATTTGGGGTTTTCAGCTACAAAAATTGCAATAAATTTCGATCTAGACCAAATCTAAGCACCAAATTTGGTACAGAACCTCATGACATGATTAACAACCAATTGGGATTAATATTTTGACAAAAACACCTCAAAAACCAACTGATTTTGAATGAAACAGTGAATTGGGGAATAAGAAACTCAGCGTTTTTGCATGTTACGAAAATCCAATCTCAGATCTGATGATTTCAAATGAAAATCGAGTAGAATCAAGAGCCAAAGCTCTGATATCACTTTGTAGGACCAATTAAGAGCACTGAAACAATCTGGTTCCAATGAAGATCTACCCGACAGCCTCTGGAATAGTGCGGAATCCTATTCCAGGGTTTTCCAATCGAAACCAACAGCAACCGTGGCGATCTGAAGGTGTAGGATGGACGTTTGACCGAGAATCGAACACCACGAGATGTGAATCGAACTTAGATGTGCAAAGGCCGCTCTAATCTCCTAGGGTTTGACTCTGGGTTCTCAGGAAAGAAGGAGGGCTCTCAAAAAGTAAGGTCTAATGAAATTTGAGCATGTATATATAAGATGTCATAATTCGGCCGGATGAGTGGCCAAAGCATTTCATTCGGCGAATGACTAGGCCGAATGGACAGGTCAGTCGAATGAGTCATTCAGTGAATGAGTCATTCGTTTGTCCTAGTCATTCGCTAGGCGTTCATTCGGCTGAATGACTTCATTCTTAGAGTCATTCGTCCAAATGGGTTTGTTAAACATATAAACTCAAAGTCAAACATAATGAAACACATATAATCAACAATAAACATTAGGAACAATATAGAAAGACCACTTCCATTAATATCATAAACTTTATACATTAAGAACAATACAAAACTGACCTAGGTACATTTCGTGCATCTACAGAATTTTGATCCATTTCTTGATCTCTTTAACTTCAAATACTTGTAAATCTTTGAAAATATTGTATAGAACTTCATCAATGGCTCTGATACCACTGTTGATCTACTGATATTTATTTTGATCGTATAACGGAATCCTATGAACAATCAAAGATATGCGGAATCTATATTTGATCTATATGAATCAAAGAAGAACAAGCATTCCAATAATCATCATTTCATTGATCAGACTCAAACAATTACAATGAAATGGATAATATCTGATGTCGACGGAGCTTAGCTAATAAACTAACTAAAAACCGACTCTAAAATAGACACAAAGTAATAAATCTAGACTCTCTAAAACCTAAGCTACCGACAGGCAAGTGTACCTATCGTATGTAGCAGAGCAAAGCAAGTCCGGATATCGAACCCACCGACTTCTACAGACTGTACTAACTAGACTCTATGACTTATCTATACAAAATTTGTACTTAAATAAAATAATAATAAGGAGGGGGGGTTTTTACTAACAACTGAAATACTTAATAAGCACTTAGAATAAAAACAAACGAGCAACCAAAGACTAGATCAGAGAAGAAAAGAAGCACTACCTAGGCTTGAATCATATACATGCTTGACAAGGTTCTATCAGGGATGGAACTAATGTGATACCGGGATCTTATAATACTAAACTCAAAGGAAAACTAGAGCACCCTCGACCCTTCTCAAGGATAGTCAACTAAGGTTCCTACAAGCCGTTAAACCACCGGATATATGGATTTCCCTCACAGGTCATCCAAATATTTATGAAATATCCGCTAGATTATCTACCTCACAGTACGATAATCTCAAAACACACAAGAAGTAACTGTTGAACAATCTACCTCACAGCGTGAAAGTCACAGTTCACTTAAATGCTAGGGATAACTCGGGTTTTCCTATTGGACTCGATAAACAAGAAATGACAGACATACTAGAAAGATCTTCTCACAAAGTCTCTAAACTAGTCATCCGACATCCAAGACTCATCGACAACTTCTCACCTCACGGCTATTGAAGCAAGTTGCACATCTTAATCGTCTAAATCATAATAAAACACTCCTATGAATCACTCGGCCAAAGCAACTCATCCACTAATCAAAAACACACAGTAATTGATTCTAGCATGCACCTATTTTACGACAGACAATCGCCAAGACACATGAGGAACATAATATCAATAATTCAACAATCAAAGACACACATATACATCCAATATTCAAAACCAAATCTTTAAATCATAAATCCATCACATCATAATGTTCCAACACCAAAATAAACCAAGTCAAATGCATAATCATCTAACCTAGATAGTTCTAAGAGTTCAGCCACTAAACATCATATGAAAACAAACCACAATCTGTTTAATGTAAGAAAACATGAGAAACAAGAGAAACAAAGTAAACCGATCACGTTACACCCTTCGGATCACTCTTTTAGGGCTTCCCGATGATTCCGATCAACTCCGTTCTTGTCCTCTAGTCTCTAGTCGCCTCTCTGCTCGTCTCTAATCTTCCAGAATCGAATACCCTAGCCTTCGCCGTTTCAGAAACTTAAAACTCAATTTTCTGCGTTTTTAACCCTGTCGCGTAACGCGACAGGCATCCAGTTACTCTTCGCGCTACGCTAAGGTACCCACTACCCGACAAAATAGTCGGGTCAAACCCGCAATCATTAAAAGGGTAAAAACGACGTTTTCCACCTGTCGCGCTACGCGACAGGGTTTCATGTGGATGTCGCGATACGCGACAAGGGTATTTCTCCAGAATTCATCTTCTTGTGTCTTGGATTTGTTCTCGACTAACCGGGAGCTCGTTTTCTTGATCTTTTGCACCAAAATGACATGTTTATTACCTGTAAGCATGAAATTACAGAATTGTGAAGAACCAGCATTAATCAACTCTAAAACTGAATAAACTGGTAAAGAAACGAAATAAAAACAAATGGAAAAACAGATGTGTTTTGCAACACATCACATCCCCACACTTATCTCTTTTTCGTCCCTGAAAAAGGCTTATGCAAAGATCTGGGATCATAGCTAGACAAAATGGTTTCTACACAACTAAAGTAGTTAATTCAAAATTCAATGCTTGGGAAGAGATTGCAAGTATCGTTATCCTATTAAACCCATACTGATTATTCTTTTCCCTCAATCATGGTTCATTAAGTTCAAGTTCTACATTTCATTTCATTTGACCCACACTTAGGTAATCTAAAATCAACTCAATCCTGGATTCTAGCTTTTAAGTCATCCTTACATATAAACAAACAAAAAATTTCACAAATCAGATTTTTACAATGGAAGCAGATGAAAGCGTGAGCATTTTTCTTTTACACATTGAACTTAACTCAATGGTGTTTCAACCAGGCTGCAACCCGGCGTGTGACACATAAGTTTTCATCCAAATTCTTTCTTTTATTATTTTCTTTTAGCTCAGCTTATTTGGTGAAATGGGGGCGCCATAAGACTCGGATTTATTCTCATAAAAAGAGTACTTATGTGCCGAACAAAAATCAGATTTTCAAAACTCTTACTTGTTATTATGCAAAGACTCCTTTACAACTAGAAAACAGTTTCATTAATTCCAAATTCCCAAGATGTTTCCCATGAAAATCATGCATTTAAGTAAAATTATACCAATCTTACGGGATAAATACAATCAGTTGAGCCTACTTACACATCCCATAACCAAAGCATAAAACCCAAACCAACAAGTTAACCATGAATGAAACCATCAAACCTAACTTTTCTATCATTTCCCATCATGCTTTTGCAACCAACTTAAACAAAGACAAAGAAAATCTAAGCCAAAGATGTAGAAACAGATATAAAAATTTTAAAATTTTGACTCAAGAAAAGAACTTAAGAAAACTAAAACTAAAAATCGAAAACTAACAACTAAAACAAAATTAAACTAAGTTTCCCATCCCCACACTTAAACTTTACATTGTCCTCAATGTAGAGAAAAAGGAAACCCGAAAGAAAAACTAAAAACTAAAACTAAAAACTGAAAATGACTTAGCTGGTTGAAGAGAAGACTGTCGAGTGCCAATCTTTCCACGTAGCTCCACAATCTACAATTTTGCTCCACAGGCTACAAACAATCACATAAGATCTACAAAAAGACAAAGATCAAACAAGCATCAACCCATTCAAAATATGATAACAATGATATCCATGATTAAATCCAACCACAAACCAACCCGGTTCCCCGAAACCAAGAAATCAAAGTAATAAAATGCAAATTTTCTAATCGACATAGCCATGAATGAATAAACCACAAGAACCACAAACATCCCCACACTTAGCCTTCATCATCACCATCTCCTCTCATCTCGGGTGGCTACAGTGTATAAGAATGGAGGGCCAATGAAGTAGAAGAGAAGAAATGGGGCTAAAAATCTGATCTCTAAGGCTTGAAATGATTTTAACTAATCTGGGAGGGCGTCGCGTACCGCGACAGCATGTGAAGAAACCCTCGCGATACGCGAGGGAACGTTGACTCGCAACGTTGACCATGTCCTCGCGTAGCGCGACAGATGGGCATGTGGCCCTCGCGTGACGCGACGATGCTCTTTTCCCAGAGAGTTTCCAGATTTCCATGCCTTAGCCAAATTTTCAACCCCAAAACTCACTAAACCATCCACAACCGTTCTAAAGCAAGAAATACATACCTGGTGGCTCCATTTCATCATTATGGCATCAAATTGATTAAAAACCTGCAAAACAAATTAAAACACACAAAAACGAAAACGAAAAAACGAAAAACAATCACGAAAAACACACCAAAGAAACTTAGAAACTAAAAGTTTTACAAACTCTACACTTGGGAGTTTAACCCAAGAGCTTCCTCAAACTCATCTCAATTGGGAGGATCAAAAGAAATCTCCTCCCATTCGCTCGACAACGAGCCACTTTCAACCGCCTCCCACATCTCACCATCAACAAAACTCCTCATCACCTCCGGCTTCCTCTCAACATCCCCACACTTGGGTTTATCAACACCCTCACCAATTCCTCCTTTACTAATGGATTTGGCTACCACAAAAGTGACCGTCTCGTCACCGACCCTAAGTGAGAGCTTCCCGTCAAAAACATCAATGACGGCCTTAGCGGTTCGAAGAAACGGACGTCCTAAAATGATTGGAACATTGGTATCCGCCTCCATATCCATAACCACAAAGTCCACGAGGAAAACAAACTTATCAACCTTCACAAGCACATTTTCCGAGATTCCCCGAGGACACTTCACAGACCGGTCCGCTAGGGAGAGTGTCATGCGCGTTGGGACAAGGTCACCAAGTGCTAGTTTCTCGTAAAGAGAATAGGGCATCAAATTGATGCTAGCACCTGAATCTGCCAACGCGTGTCTACGAACATCGCTACCAAACAAACACGGGATTGTGAGGATACCCGGATCCGTCAGTTTCTCCGGTAGCGTGTTCGTTATCACCGCAGAACATTCTCTACTCAACGGGACCTCAGTTAACTTGCCTAACCGGTCCTTACCCTTCAATAGATCTTTCAAAAACTTAGCGTATTTAGGCATACGCTGAAGGGCTTCAATAAATGGGAGATTGATCTTTAGTTGTTTAAAGATATCAAGAAAATGCCCATATTCCTTAGCATGCTTCTGATTAGCAACACGTGCAGGGTAAGGAATACGAGATAGATCAATCTCAGGAGTGGGCTTTAATGTAGCCGGCTTCTTCACGGGAGACTCACCGCTCGGTGCGGTACTTGCTGGGGCTAGCCTCGAGTGCACCCGTACGGGAGTCTCCAACTCCACTTCTTCAGCAACCGGTTCTTTCTCAACTATTACTGGTGCTCTCACATCCTCTCCACCTCTACCACTACGAGTGGTGACCGCATTCACATGGGCGTTTGGATTAGGTTGGGTACCACCTGGAAATTGGCCTTTCGGCCTTTCAGCCAAACGCTTGGCGATGTCACCTACCGTGCGCTGCAAATCAAGGAAAGCGGACTGCTGGTTCTTAAGAAGAATGTCATGCTCATGAAGAATTTTCTGAGTGTTTGCGTCCTTTGCAACTAACTGTGTCAGCAGTTCCTCAATCCTACCTAAGTTACTACTACCTCCTGCCTCCGAGGTACCTCCAGAATTATTACTCGAAGACTGACCACCCTGCCCCTGGTTTTGAGAAAAATGAAAACCAGGGGGATTACCGGAAGAGCGAAATGTTTGGTTCTGAGGATTTCTCCAACTGGAGTTGTAAGACTGACCAAACCTACCCTGTCCGCCTACAAAATTGGCTTGTTCCTGGCCCACTAAACACTCAGAAGTGGCATGGCCACCTCTACAGATCTCACATCTGTCCACTCTCATCTTCAGATCCTTCACATCTCTCGACAAGGCCTCGAGAGCAGCTGCTACACTAGTATCCACATTAACGTGGTGAACTCCTCTCGTGGAAGAGGAGGAACTAGAAATAGGATTTGAATTCCTATTAGCAGACCTTTGCTCATACTCAGCCTGAGCAAAACTCTCAAACATATCGGTGCATTCAGCAACATCCCTTTTTCCCATAAGATGACCACCTGCAGAAGTGTCAAAACGAGCACGGGTCTCATAAGTTAGACCATTGTAGAATTTCTCTACAAGGGCCCAATCAGAGAGACCGTGCTGGGAGCATCTGCTTAGAAGGTTTTGGAACCTCTCCCGAGCAAGATAATAAGGCTCATCAGGTGCCATTCAGAATGAATGGATCTCATCTCGCAGGCGGGCAGCCTTAGCAGGTGGGAAGTACTTTTTAAGAAAAGCATCCCGAAGGCTAGCCCAAGTAGTAAAAGTGCCTGGCGGATGAGAGTCAAGCCAAGTAGCTGCTCGCCCTGATAAAGAAAAGGGAAACAGGTGCATGAAAATCGCATCTTCGGTAGCGCCTTGAAGATTAAAGGTGCCACAGATGCGTGTGAGCCGAGCAAGGTGCGTGGGTGCATCTTCATCATCACGACCGCTGAATTGAGCATTATTAATAGCGGTCATGATGTATGAAGGAAACTGCCACGAATTTTCATTCGGGATCGGTGGCGGTGTAATGGGGTTGTTAAGCCCCGTGAAACCCGCAGTAGCCTGCTGATGAACAGTGCGACGCTCAGCCATGGGTGGAACAAAGTGAAAATGTGGGCTAGAGTGAGTAGAAGAACTAGAAGAAGAAGATGGTGTGTGCTCAGAAAAGTCAGCAGAAATAGGAGTGGAAGCACTTACCTCGCTCGTAGAACCTTCAGAGAAGTCCCGCGAATCGCTCCTTAATGGCAAAGAAAGTTCAGGTGGAGGTCCGTGTGAGCGTAGGTGGGGCATACACTACCAAACCTGCAACAAATAAACAAAAAGAAATCAAAACGAAATAAAATAAAATAAAATAAAACAAAATTGAAAAGCAAAACAAACACAAATATGCACAGCTAAGAATAAGAACTAGTAAGCACAATCGACTAAGAAGTCCCCGGCAACGGCGCCAAAAACTTGATGTCGACGGAGCTTAGCTAATAAACTAACTAAAAACCGACTCTAAAATAGACACAAAGTAATAAATCTAGACTCTCTAAAACCTAAGCTACCGACAGGCAAGTGTACCTATCGTATGTAGCAGAGCAAAAGAAGTCCGGATATCGAACCCACAGACCTCTACAGACTGTACTAACTAGACTCTATGACTTATCTATACAAAATTTGTACTTAAATAAAATAATAATAAGGAGGGGGGGTTTTTACTAACAACTGAAATACTTAATAAGCACTTAGAATAAAAACAAACGAGCAACCAAAGACTAGATCAGAGAAGAAAATAAGCACTACCAAGGCTTGAATCATATACATGCTTGACAAGGTTCTATCAGGGATGGAACTAATGTGATACCGGGATCTTATAATACTAAACTCAAAGGAAAACTAGAGCACCCTCGACCCTTCTCAAGGATAGTCAACTAAGGTTCCTACAAGCCGTTAAACCACTGGATATATGGATTTCCCTCACAGGTCATCCAAATATTTATGAAATATCCGCTAGATTATCTACCTCACAGTACGATAATCTCAAAACACATAAGAAGTAACTGTTGAACAATCTACCTCACAGCGTGAAAGTCACAGTTCACTTAAATGCTAGGGATAACTCGGGTTTTCCTATTGGACTCGATAAACAAGAAATGACAGACATACTAGAAAGATCTTCTCACAAAGTCTCTAAACTAGTCATCCGACATCCAAGACTCATCGACAACTTCTCACCTCACGACTATTGAAGCAAGTTGCACATCTTAATCGTCTAAATCATAATAAAACACTCCTATGAATCACTCGGCCAAAGAAACTCATCCACTAATCAAAAACACACAGTAATTGATTCTAGCATGCACCTATTTTACGACAGACAATCGCCAAGACACATGAGGAACATAATATCAATAATTCAACAATCAAAGACACACATATACATCCAATATTCAAAACCAAATCTTTAAATCATAAATCCATCACATCATAATGTTCCAACACCAAAATAAACCAAGTCAATCATACATAATCATCTAACCTAGATAGTTCTAAGAGTTCAGCCACTAAACATCATATGAAAACAAACCACAATCTGTTTAATGTAAGAAAACATGAGAAACAAGAGAAACAAAGTAAACCGATCACGTTACACCCTTCGGATCACTCGTTTAGGGCTTCCCGATGATTCCGATCAACTCCGTTCTTGTCCTCTAGTCTCTAGTCGCCTCTCTGCTCGTCTCTAATCTTCCAGAATCGAATACCCTAGCCTTCGCCGTTTCAGAAACTTAAAACTCAATTTTCTGCGTTTTTAACCCTGTCGCGTAACGCGACAGGCATCCAGTAACTCTTCGCGCTACGCGAAGGTACCCACTACCCGACAAAATAGTCGGGTCAAACCCGCAATCATTAAAGGGTAAAAACGACATTTTCCACCTGTCGCGCTACGCGACAGGGTTTCATGCGGATGTCGCGATACGCGACAAGGGTATTTCTCCAGAATTCATCTTCTTGTGTCTTGGATTTGTTCTCGACTAACCGGGAGCTCGTTTTCTTGATCTTTTGCACCAAATTGACATGTTTCTTACCTGTAAGCATGAAATTACAGAATTGTGAAGAACCAGCATTAATCGACTCTAAAACTGAATAAACTGGTAAAGAAACGAAATAAAAACAAATGGAAAAACAGATGTGTTTTGCAACACATCAATCTCACACAGAGAAAAATACACAGAAAGTTTCCAAGAGTTATAACAAAATAAGACAAACCTACAATATATACAAACTGTCAGCCGAACCTAGTCGAGCCGAACCATTAGGTTTGCCAGCCGAACCTTGAGGTTCGCTGGACGAACCTAGACAGCCAAACCTACTAGGTTGGCCGAACCTGCTAAGGTTCGTGGGCCAGACGAACCTCAGCCAAACCTCAACTATCTTTCTATAATTTACCTATTTTGATAAGCAACCTATTACAAATATGTACTAACAAGGATATTTGAAAATAATTATGCGTTGGTGACATCACGAATATAAATTAAACATGAATTTTATTTCAGAAATGTTAACTTAATAATGTATTTACGTGAGTGACGATTCACACGAATACAATTATTAAGAAAAATATTCTGAAACGGTATTCCATAAATCGTAATCGACTCGAAATATGATACGAACGTCGAATTCGAAAAGGTGACGATCTTTACGAATTTGTATGTAAGAAACGCGTTTCGATGAGATAACCGAAATAATAATTTATGATATGTAAATTAAGAAAAATAATTTAAAAATGTCTATTAGAAATTACAATCTTTAAACGAACTTAAATAAAAACAATTTATTAAACGAAACAATTTATTAAACGGTTCGTAATTAAAAGTAAAATTTACGTTAAATCCGAATAAATAAAATTATTAACGCGTAAATAAACGTAATTGAGCACATGGGAATGTCACGGGGTATAAAAGGGATTCCCTCTTCCTTCTTCTTCAATTCCCCACCATTTTTCTCTATCTAAAGATACATTCCCGTCACTTCTTTCTGTCTCAAAATTTCAAAAAGCAAACTTCTTTGATTCTTAATCATTTGGATTGAAATTAGTCCAAAATAATTTATCCACTCTTGAAGAATACGAAAGTACAAGTCGTTCAAGCTAAAGATCAAGATTTGAGGTAAATATGTGAATTCATTTGAATTTGGTTTAGGGTTTTTAGTTTGAACGTAAATCATGAGTTATTCTACATCATTTGGGTATAAACAATTTGAAATGTAAGATTTTAGGATACATTAGAGTAGAAATAAAGTGAAAAATGGAGTTTTTAGAGAACCTGCAAGTTATGGGAAATTGTGGGAACGAAGAAGGAAAGGGATGAATAATTCGAGAAAACCACAAAAAGGAACTTGAGAAAACTTTAGCAATTCGAGAACCTTTAGTTTGAAATATCAAAAAAGTCGAGAACCACTTAATTCTTTGAAGAATTCGAAAACAATTAAATGGGGAAAACATAAAAGTTCGAGAACCCACTCCTTTGATAATAAAAAGTCGAGAAGCTCAATTTTTGTGAATAGAAATCAAGAGCCACACCAAAGAATTAGAGAACCTTGTGTGTTTTAATATGGAATTCGAGAACCCCTTGCATGGAACTCTAAAAATTCGAGCATGTCCCAAGGAAACTAGAGAACCTTTTATTTTTTTTTATCCAAATTCGAGAACCATCCCATTTAAATGGAAAACTCATCTTTCAATTCGAGAATACTCGTCTAAAGTCGATAACACCACCTTTCTCGAGTATATAAGTTGAGATCACTTAATCTAGTGGTAATCAAGAACCATTGGGGTTTTGGTGTAACGGGTTAAACCTTGTACAAACCTTATAACAAGTATTTTAAATCATACATAGTTTTAAAGCATATTAAAGGTTTATAACACACTCATTGTTAATTCAAAATAACAAAGGTGATACTTATAAATAAATTAGTTAACTTTACTATGAAGTTGATGAAATATTTTAAGTTAATTAGATATCATTTAAATATTTGGGTGAATCGTTAAAGGTTATGTTTTTATAACATAATACTTAATTAGACACACTCAAATAATAATAACTATTTTAAATTCATAAACAAGGAATATGATAACGTAACAATACACTAATGTGTGACCTATATTGGTTAGGGGTTAGTGTATTACATCACAATTGACTTAGATCCAATTTAAATAACAAAGAGTTATAAAAGTTAATCAACATAAGGGTTAACTTACAAAATCATAACTCATATTTATAAGTTGTAAAGAATATTGAAAATAACACAGGTGGTTGAGTCATGGATTGATTCCATCTAGTAAGCGCGCGTTCTACAAATCACCAAAGTTAAACATCACTAAGAGTTCTCATAACCCCTTTTTTAAATCATTTTTGATTTTAAACTCGGGGGTGGAACATGTATACCAAAACGAATATTATTTTGATAACACATGGGTGATACCTGGATTATCATTAATATATTCTTATTATTGAATTATTATTGATTGTGGGTTGACATGGATTGTCACAACTTTATGAGTCATCGTTGATTGAGTTGACCTCGGGGGCTCTGTGATGACTAAATTACTGTTGATGAGTTGACTTCGGTACTCCGTAGTGATTCCACTGTTGATTGAGTTGACTGTGGTCCTCCGCAGTGCATTGTGTTTTCACTTATACATAATCGGAACTTCGTTGATCGAGTTGACTTCGGTCCTCCGCGATGATTCCCTTACCATTGATTGAGTTGACTACGGTCCTCCGCGGTACATTATATTGACATAATTATGATGAATGATGATTGTTGATGATGAATGTGAATTATCTATTTGATTATCTAATTGATGTGTTTGGTTGAGATTGATTGGATAAACTTGAATGATTATCTGTTATTACTTGAATTATTTGTTTGGTGTGTTGTTTTGTTTTGACAGAGTTGGATTATCTAAGAGGTTCACATGTGTATTTTCTTAAAAACTATAAACTTTTATAAACACTCATAAACAGTTTTGAAAACGAAAACTTATGATTACTCACCAACTATTTCGTAGTTAACACTTGATTTTCTACATGTTTCCGGGAACAAAGAAAAGTAGGTTGAGAAGGATAGCTTCACATCTTTTGGACATCATCACTCAGGGTCTCGGACTTAGCTAAAATTAACTGGATTACTGAATACTAGTGTTTAGTTAATTTAGCTAATCTGTTGTGTAACTTGTTGTACTTGAGTTATGACGAACATGATTTTTGTATAATTACTTTAATTGATTTAATTGACATGTGATGATACATTTAGATGTCCACGAGCTTATGAACAATCTTAACCTCCCTCGTGGCATCCCGACGTTTCCGCCATCAGTCAGGGTGTTACAACCTTTAAAGTAGAAGCATAAAATAGGGGATATTAAGATTTTATGTGGACGGGTTAATAGCTTTGTAATAGATAAATAGTTGTATTTCAAAAAAATGTCGAACCAAACAAGTTCGCAATCACCTAAATGTACAGCTAAGTATAAGCTAGTGTGGTATTGCTTATGGTTCCAAGGAGTTAACTTGATGTAATTACAAGTTCTTGAAATTTAAGCGTTGATTAAATAGTAGAACCTTCACGTCTAATGATTTATTATTTTTTAGAATCTTTTTAATTCTGAATAGACGAATAATTATATATAAAAAATTCATAGCTTAATGATTTTTATTTTTCATAAAAAAAATATTTAAAACATATATTTGGTATGAACCCAATTTATTTTAATAAATTTATGGATTAATACTATAAGTTTAAACACAAATTAATTTTTAAAACTTTGCATATTACTAACTTTGAAAATTTATGTTCTAAAAAATACGTGATTTAACAATGTATATTTATATAATCTTTTTATCATTTCTAAATAATCAAAATTATTTTTAAAACATTAAATAATAAATTAATTAAAATATTATCATAATATAATTTTGATTATTTTAGAGAAATAATAAAATTATAAATTTTTTATGTTAAAAAATTAAATAAAAATATGGTTTTAAATGTAACAAATTTTAAAAAAATGGGAAAAAACCGGACTTAGACGAGTCTCGAACCACGAGGCATGACTACCAAACTTTATCGAGCACGCCTAAGACCATTCGGTCTGAGTCTTCAGAGAGGAAGGGAGTACTCATACCAATAATACTTAACATGTGCTTCTAGTAAATCCCAAAATGATAATCGAATTGGCTTGATTCCACATCCGATCAACTGTAGTACCATATGGTTATTGTATGCTACATATAGACGAATCTAAGGACATACATATTACTCACCTTTGTTTGCATATTGATGGGATTTTAGTATAAGCTCAAGAACAACGAACAAAAGCCTATGCAGGTTTCGATTTTAATTCCATAAAGTCTTTGAGTGCGATTTACTTGGACACCCCCATTCAAAATGAGCAAAGGAAAGTTTTGGTTGATTTGATTCAATGTGACAACTGGTACCTAAGCGTCCGACCATCGTACGGTATGTGTACTTACATAACTATTATATCTGACTACTTTTGTGAATAACTATTGTGTGATAACTACTTGGTGAATACAAGGACAATCATGATTACAACAAACAAGAATACATGTGAAATAACAAACAACATTGTGCACAAATGACAAAAACAGTGCGGTTGTGATACGAATCCCTAGACAACAGGACGAGACAACCGACCAAAGATGTGAAGACAATGGGAAATCAATGAGAACATGTGAAACGGTAAGTCAAGTTGTGATCGTCGGTGAGAATATTAAATCCAACATAAAATTTGATATCGTTTATGAATATTTAATTGGCGGTGTATTTGTATGGGTGGCGATTTGTACAAATATATTTGTCGGTTTAATGTTCTAAATGATATCTCTTAAATAGAAAACCAAATCATAAAGGAAAACCATCATCGTGTTCGTTCGGGTGACGATCCGTACGAATATGCACGAAGGAGATACGATCTGAAGAAAACACTTAAATAAGCGCTTTCAAAACTCTAAAAATAATAGGAATGAATTTAAAATATTTATTAGGAATTACCATCTAAAAATTTTTAAATAATTTTTTTGTTTACAAAAACGCGTATTTAAAAACTACATTTTGAAAATGCTGCGTTAAAACGAAACCGAACAAACCCGAACTCGCGAGAACCATCTTGTCTATAAAAGCCCTTAATTTTCATCTTCTTCCTCATTTAATCACCCAACTACTTCTCTCTCTCTCCTAAAATACGGTTCCCTCTCTCTAACTTTCTCTCGCTATATTTCAAATACTAAAAACTCTCATTTATCAACCAAATCAAGCAAATTTGGAGTCAAAACGATCCTTACAACATCTAAAACATGAAAGTACAAAGGATCCGAGCTTGGAACAATAAAAACGAGATAAAAATGAACTCAGAGTTGCGGATTAAGGGTTTTCATCCAAACGGGTGACTTTGAACTTAAAACCGGTTTCGAGCTCATCCAACCTTATAAAAAAGACCTAGTAATGCAACTAACATGCTTGGAACATGTTAAAATTTAGTTTGGAAAGGTTGTGAATTGCTAGAAAAGTGATGGGATTAGTATCAACATATGATCCCAATGAAGATGATGGTATCGATTGTTCATTAGCGCAACTGAACTTTGCACAGACACTACTAGGTTCGATTGCCACCCTAACCCCAAACCTCTATCGAGATTATTAGTACCAACGAGTCCAACGAGGATGATGCAGGTCTTCATCGATATTAACATCTTCGATGAGCAAGCCATCAATCCTAAGCAAGCCTCAATACAATTAGTATCGACACGGGGTATGTAGCTTTTGTGTCGATATTAATAAGTTCAACACCTCTGCATAGCTGCTAGAACCATCGATACTAGTTTACTAGTGTCGTCCAAGTATTTTAGATTAAAAGTTAAACCATAATAACCAAATTTGAGCTAATGGGGATAGGTTGAATTGGTAATTATCGAAAAGGTTAGTGACATTGCCTTAATCGATATTACTACCTTCAATCTTAATCTCCCTTGAGTTTAAATTCATTTATACTAATAAGATAATGTTTTCCAAACATATTTAGCTAAAAACCGATAGGTATTAATTGAATCAAGGCCATGGGGTTGGTTTGAATGTGATAGTCTTGGCATGGGATCTGTAGGATCAGATGTTCTCAATTGATTCAATATTAAAGTATAGCAGCGGAATTCAAAGTTGAATTAGCACGATCGTAGCAAGAACAAAGTTCAATCAAACAGTAAAGCACAAGTTTGTTATAGAGAGAGAATTCTGTAAAAGGAATAATTCAATCAATCGCAATAACTTCATTACCTTACAAAAATGTCAACTGCCCTTATATAAAGACAGTGACGTCTGATGATGTCACATGATGTTGACACCTAACAGACAAAACAAAACAACTGAAATAACTAAACTACTGAGAATGTCTACAACATCTGAAGACATTCTCTTACAACTACTGAAAACATAAAACTACTGAAGTAATAAACTAAAACATCTGATGAGTAAACTACTCATCAGACTTTTACAAGAACTGAAAGAAAACTACTGAAGACTAAACTACACACTACAACATCTGATGACTTACACTTCAGCTGTTGTATATCTCTTCAGATCTTGTATCTTCTGTACATTGAATGTCAGCCGTTGTGTTCTTCTTCAGTTGTTATAAGTGCTGTGAGACTTAGAGATTTTTCTGATCAGGCTCATTGGTTCTTTTAGTCCAACAAACTCCCCCTGAACCAATGCAGCCAAAAACCTCTAACTTATTTATGGTCTCACTTATTTATTCCCAGGCAGAAAGATAAGTCTTTTTCATTGAGATCAGTATCAAAATAACCGGTTAAAGTGTATGCCTGATAATCAACAGCTTCCAAAAATTCTAACAAGCAAAATATGAGAGGGAACTCCATTGGGGAAATGGACTATGAGCATTAACCCCTCTCATTAAAGCTATTGATTATATACTAACCTGAAGGACTCCCTGACATAAGCTTCAAGTAATATCATCTTCTCTTGTGGAGTCAGTTTTTCAGGTTCACCTTCAAAGAAGGACTCAGGTCCATAATACTCAGACAAGTACCTGGCCGTTGTCCCATCATTCAGCTCTACTCTGGTAATTTCCCTGTAAACAAACTCATCAGGATGCTTTCCTTCCAAAAACAAATAAAGTTCTTCTTGCAGAACATGTTCAAGCTTCCTATATACTAGTCCTTTCTTGATCATTTTGTTCTCTATGAAATTTGGAGCTTTTGCACCAGAGTTGTACACACTCTTGAAATCACTTATTATCTCCCAAGGATCAAGCACTGACCCCAGCATAATTTCAGCACTTAATACCCTTCTGATTCTTCTGGCATAAGCTGCTGGGGCTTCTCTCTTGTGAATCCTATGAATAACTCTTGGATCAGGCCACATCCTAATCAGATCCTTCATATACTGAAATGTGCATCTCAGAGCATACAACCTTTGAGCTTCTTTCTTCATTGCAGTAATGGTTGATGTCTGAGGATAATCTTTGTCAACCAACTTTAAGATCTGCTCATCATGTTTCCTTTGGTTCTCTTCTTCTTCAATCTTCACTTTGACTGCCAACATTCTAGACTCTGGTGTGATCATTGGATGTTGACCAAACACCAGTGGCTTCTCAGGTACATATTTGGCAGGTAAAGTTACTTTCTTCTTTTGAATGGCCAGAGCTGACCCAGTTGTTGCTGAATCAGGCTTTTGAGCCTTTGTTTTAATGACTATAGAGATAGGCATCCTGTCTTCCTCATCTGAATCTTCTTCTTCTTGAATTCTAAGTTGCCTTCTCTTCTTTGGAGGAGCCCTTACCTCAACAACCTGAGTTTGAACCTCTTGATTTTGTATCTTCTCTGGTTCAGTTTCTTGTACATCAGAGGTTGTAACTTCCACTTGTTCAGCACTTGCTTCAATTACTTTCTCAGTCATTTCCTGCTCAACCTCCTCATCAGCTCTGTTGATAACCTCAACAGATTTATTCTTCCTCTGTCTCTTATAAGTCACTTGAATTGCAGGAGACCTTTCAGAAGCAACATCTTCAGATCTTGGCCTTTTGGAAGCTGAAGTTGTGACTGACTCTGTTCCTAACTCCCCCTTTTTGGCTGCAGGGGAAGAAGGAGGATGTAGAGTGGTAAGTCTGGCAGTCACAGCCTCATCAACCATTTGTTGAATTTGAGATTTGGAGGGTAGCCTCTCATCAAGGGCTTGAACAATAATTGTTTTCAGTAATGGAGTGATGAGAGGGAGGATATTTAGAAAGGCAGCAGCTAATGCCTCTGGGGGGCTAGAACCCAAAGGATTAGTGCCTGTAGCAGTGGCTGGAGGCTTGTCAAATTGTATAGTAGTGGTTGAAGTGTTTGGGTGACCTTCAGAATGAGAAGGTGCCATCTGTGGGGTAATTGGGGAAGATGGACTTTTGTCCTTGGACATTTTAGTGAGTAGCTCATTGAGTCTACAAACCTCAGCCTCAAGGATTTGATTCTTTTTCAGAACCTCAGCAAGTGTGCTTTGGTCATCATCAGCCTTAGCTGAATCATCTGACCTCCTGAGAATATCAGGATCTACCTGAGTTGAGTGTGGCTCAACATGATCAGGTGCCCCTTTTTCTTGGTACTGGGGACTTCCAACCTCAGGGGTAACCCCTTCATCAGTTGTTGCCTCTGACAAGGTCTTAGTAATGGTACCACTATCAAGCACTCCAAATGATGGAGGTGATGAAGTAGCAGCCTTGTCAGATATCAGAATCTCTCTTTCCACACTAGGAGATCTGATGTGGTAGTCATGATCCTGTGGGTTATCAGAGACACTTTGTTCCTCCCCCTCAATGTTGGAGCTAATCCCAGTAGTGATAGGTGTCTGGGAGGGGATAGGAGTGTTCAACTGATTCAGGATGTTGTCAATAACAAAAGTGGGGCTATCTGGGGTGGTTTCCATAGGAATTGGCTTTGAAAGAGAATGCACCCGGGGAGATTGGTGCTGTTCAATAGAAACCTTTTCAAATGAAATAGGTTCTAGAGATGTGTCTGCCCCTACAATGGTTGCACCAGGTTCCTGTTGAGAGGAATCCTGGGCGGTTTGAGCCGGTGGAGTCTGATGGACCACTGGTTGACTACTCCCAGTGACCATTTCATGCCTTGGTGAGGCATGGGCAGACTCAGGGGACTCATTTCCCTGAGCAGCCTTTTTGGGCTTTGTGGATTTGGGTTTAGTGGGGACCTTTGATTTGGATTTTGTGGTGGAGGCTGTGGGTTCCCTCTGCTTGGGTTTTAGCTTTCGGGCAGCCTCTTTGAGAGTAGGATTAGAGTTGTGTCGGGAATATACTTCCAACAAAACTGCTGGAGCAGAGATCCCCTGACCAACAAGGCCATTTTGCTGAAGCTGTTTCTCTATGATGGCCATGATAAAACGTGGATAGAGTAGCCATCTAGAGGAAACAGGCTTAGCAGCATGTTCAGTTAATTCAGAAAATAGTATTTGAGAAAAATTTAGCTTTTGAGATTCAAGGATAGAATACAATACCTGTTGCCATCGAGAGGACATTTGGTCCCATGAGGAAGACTTCGGAGCCAAGCAGATGTTGATCATATGGAATATCAGGCGCTCTGGGTCATTGAAGTTCTTCTTGTACAGTGTGGAATCACTTAGGTCACCTTGGTATTCATGACTTGTGAAACAGAGGTCAAGTTGATTCTTTGGGAATTGGGTGACCAGATTAGCATCATCGAGCTGAAGAACCTCCCTGAGTTCAGCGGGGCTGATGTGCACATTATGACCATTAACTGTGGATCGAAGGGAGATGACTCCTGTGCCCACGTTGATCAGTTCAACGTTCATCCAAAATTGATGAATAGAGTCGACATACAGAGTTGGATTGATGAGAAAGGCAGTTTTGAATTGAGAGGAGTTCATCAAGTCCACGGCTTCATCAAACTTTGACCAAAAGGAGGATTTGGTCAGATAAGCAATGGAATTGTGTCGCTGTTTCAAGGTGATTGACGCCATGGATGCAACGACTGGAGAGGGAAAATAGGTTTTTGAAAAAGATGGAAAGTTCTGAGAAAGTGATAATGAAACAACTGAAGAAGGTTGAGTTAAATAGAGAAAACAACAGAAGTTAAAACAACTGAAGAGTAAAATTACTCATCAGGTGTTGTCGACAGTTTTGTTCAGCAGTTGTTTTCATCAGTTGTTCATCAGACTTTGTGGAAATTTTGTTCATCAGAACTTGTGAACAATGTGTTCATCAGAACTTGTAAACAATTTGTTCATCAGAACTTTGTGGAAATTTTGTGCATCAGAACTTGTAAACAATGTGTTCATCAGCACTTGTAAACAAGTTGTTCATCAGAACTTGTAAACAATTTGTTCATCAGAACTTGTAAACATTGTTTGACCTTCAGTACTTAGTGAATCAATACTCATCAGTACTTGTAACTTAGAGTATTAGAAAATGTCATATCTTTCCTTGAATCAGTACTTTTGATATGTAACAGTATATACTGAAAATATCAAAAGGTTTCAAGGTAAAAAAATTTATTTGAAAAGAACAATTGAAAATATTTTTGAGTTTTTGAAAAGAAATTAAAATTTATGTAATGAAAAACCAACCTATTCAAGTTGCAGCATACCAAGCCTTAGAACTAAATTTTGAAAAGTTGAGGTGTCTAAAGGCTTAGTAAAAATGTCTGCAAGCTCATCAGCACTAGGAACAAACTTTGGATCAATCAGACCCTTTTCATAACAATCTCTTATAAAATGATATCTGATCTCAATGTGTTTAGTCCTAGAGTGCTGAACTGGATTCTTGACAATACAAAGAGCTGAAGCACTATCCATTAACAATGGTGTCTTCAGTTCTTTGATGCCATAATCTAAGAGTTGAGACTGAAGCCAGAGAATCTGTGAAGTACAACTTGAAGCAGCAATGTACTCGGCTTCAGCAGTGGAAGTGGCTACAGATGTTTGTTTCTTACTTTGCCAAGAAACCAGACAATTTCCTAGAAATTGACACCCACCAGAAGTAGATTTTCTTGAGAGTTTGCATCCTGCATAGTCACTATCAGAAAAAGCAACTAGCTTGCAGGAATGTCCAGTGGAATACCATATTCCCAGAGATAGAGTGCCCTGCAAATATCTGAAAATTCTCTTCACAGCAATTAAATGAGATTCTTTAGGTGCAGCCTGAAATCTAGCACAGACACAAGTAGCAAACATAATGTCTGGGCTTGATGCAGTTAGATACATCAAAGAGCCAATCATACATCTATAAAGAGTTTCATCCACTGAAGTACCTTTTAGATCAGCATCAAGTTGTGTGGTGCTGCTCATGGGGTTAGAACATGGTTTACAGTTTTGCAAATCAAATTTCTTTAACAGCTCTTTTGAGTATTTTGATTGGTGAATGAAAATTCCATCAGGTTTTTGTTTAATTTGAAGACCCAAGAAAAACTGTAGTTCCCCCATGGCACTCATTTCAAAATTTTTGGTCATAAGCTCAGTGAAAGCATCACACAACTTTAGATCAGATGAAGCAAATATAATGTCATCAACATAAATTTGAACAAGTAGCTTATGCTGTCCTACATTCTTTATGAATAGAGTTTTATCAATGGAGACTCTAGTGAAATTATTTTTGAGTAGAAAAGTGGATAAAGTGTCATACCAGGCTCTAGGTGCTTGTTTCAGCCCATAAAGAGCTTTATCAAGCTTGTACACCCAATCAGGATGTTTATTGTCCTCAAAGCCTGGAGGTTGACACACATACACTTCCTCTTTTATTTTACCATATAAGAAAGCACTTTTGACATCCATTTGAAAAACTTTAAGTTTATGTAAGGCAGCATATGCTAAGAACAACCTAATTGCTTCTAGTCTGGCTACAGGGGCAAAAGTTTCATCATAATCAATACCTTCTTCCTGAGAAAACCCCTGTACAACCAGTCTAGCTTTGTTTTTAATGATTTGACCATTTTCATCTGTTTTATTCCTAAACACCCATTTTGTGCCTATTGCACACTTACCTGGAGGTAGAGAAACCAGCTCCCAAACTTGTTGTTTCTTGAACTGCAACAACTCCAACTGCATTGCCTCCACCCAGCCAATGTCTCTAAGTGCTATGTGATAGTTCTTTGGCTCTTGTTGACTTACAAATAGAGCATAAAGACAAAAGTTGGATAATTGACTTCTTGTGGAAACACCAGCAGAAATATCACCAAGAACTTGAGATAATGGATGATCCTTCAGTTCTTGATATGGAATAAGATCAGTACAAGTGTTTGCTGGAGGAACAGATGCTGCAGTTGAAGAAGATTCAGGAAATACAGCAGCAGGAATTTCAAAGGATTTAGAAGAGGCCAGAATCTCATCAGCATTTGTATTTGGAGCAGCAACTGGAGCAGGAGGAGCATCAGATTTAGCAGATAGTGGCAGATTATCACTAAATCTGAACAGATGAGTGCTTTCATCTTCATCATCAGGACTTCCTTGTGTGGTTTCTATAGAAGCTTGTGGTGGATCTGCAGTAAGTACCTCATGTGCTTCAACATTAGGCTCAACTGGAAATTCATGTTGCAAGATGTTAAGATCAAACATTTCAGCAGGATTTTGAGGAATGGGATCTTTGGGACATTCATTGAATAATGTAACCCTTAGCATCATTTCCAAAGGATACAAATCCCTTCCTTCCAGTAAAATAATTTTGAAGGAGAGATCTGCTCCCAGTCATATGCATGGATCCTCCACTGTCAACATACCAGATGCTATTTTGGCATGCTGAAGGACCCTGCATACAACAACACACTCATTTAGACTTTGGGACCCAAACCATTTTGGTTTTGGGTCTGTTAACACATGAATAAACAAAATGAGCAGTGTCAGTTGAAGCGACACTTGAAGCATTCTTATCAGAAGATTTTGCTTTGACTTTTGATTTTGATTTCTTTTTATGAAATGAATCAACAGATGCCTCTGCCAGATTGACTCTTCCTAGCAGTTGTTGCATCATTAACATTAGTTGATTATGATTTTGTGTCAAGATTTTGATTTCATTAGACACATTCTGACCTGACTTTGGATTTTTGGGTTTTAACACTTTAGTTTCTTTAACTGATGAAGAATTTTTCAAGTGTTGTTTCTTTGAATCTGGAACCACCTCCTTACCTTTCTTGAACTTATTTGATTCAGTTCCATGTGAGGTGTTTCCAGTCTTTGAACTGACAGATGATTCTGGTACAAACTTGGAACGAAATTCAGTTTTCATTTTGAGAAGGTTTTTGTTTTTATGCTTTATTTTGTTGAATTTAGAACCTTTTCTGTACCAGCAATCATCAGTTGAATGATTAAACAGCCTACAAATTTCACAAGGCACCCTCTTTTGCTTTCCCTTTTGATTATCTACAAGTACTGATGACTTAGATACTGAGTTTTTGTTCTTCAGCACATTTGGAACATCAGTAGTTGTAGACAAATTGATAACAGCTGATGTGCTGACAACCTCTGAAGAGGTATTCTTCAGCACTTGTCTGTCAATCCTTTTCCACTTATCAGTAGTTGTGCCATCAGCATTTTCAACAACTACTGATGAGTGATTCTGACTTATCAGAAGCCGTGCATCTTTCTCTCCAGTGCCATGCCCATCTGACTTAACCAGTTTTAAATTTAATTCATTTGAAACCTTTTCATCAGGGTTAATCTCAATTAAAACACTATCCTGACATGTTTCATCCTGGATAACATTTGTACATCCAAGAGAATAAGAATAAGTTTCAATGTCAATAGTTTCAGACTCAGATTTGCAGGCACTTGAATCACTTTCAAATGATTCTTCAGCATCAGACTTTTCTGAAGATTTGGTGGATTGGTATACACTGTCTCCTTCAGACTCACAGTTAAGATTTTTTGGAGTATAATCGGTTGGAGGAGCAGTGTGATTGTATCCAATACCAAACTTCACATTTGATGCTGTTTGCTTGTTTAACAGCAACTCAAACCCCTTGCAAGATTCAACCCATCTTGCACATTCTACTTGGGTTGCTGCAAGTGTTTGTTTCAAATCATTGTGTTTTACAAGCATGACTTCCACCCTAGCCTTTTCATCAGACAATTGACACTTGAGTTTGTAAATTTCAGACTCTTTTTCATTCAAAACTTTCTCAAATTCAGTTTTATTCTTTGTCATGACCCTTTCTAAAGCCAACTTCTCATTGATTAACTCAACATTGATTTCTCTAATGGAAGCAAATGCTGAAACACAAGACTCTGAACACAACTTAGCTTTGGATTCAGAGGATACCTGTGATGTTGAAGAAGATTGACAAGAGTTGTCAGTTGAGTCAATAGCCATCAATGCAAGATTTCCAAAAGGATTGTCTCCACCATGTGGACCATTTTCAGAGTAAGGCTGCATGTTGAAGTCAGATAAATCATCAGGTAGGCTACTCCAATCAACTACTCCAGGAGTAAAGAAACTCTGATGATGTTGTTGTTGAGGCTGTTGATTGGTTTGTGATTTGCTGGGATCAGGAAGAGCAGGTGATTGTGAAGGAATTAATGCTGGAGTGTGTGTAGGTTGAGGCATGTAAAAACAAGGATATGGATATGGCATAGGATTTTGTTGAACAAAGTGAGCTGGATAGAATTGTTGTTGACTAGTACCAGAGGATTGTGGTCCTTTGCTTGATGGGTTGTTGCTTGGAAAAGTCACAAAGGGTGCAGCAGAGTTAGAACCAGTAGATTTGCACTCTCTAGCAAAGTGACCAAGCCTATGACACTTATGGCACCTCAGCTTCCCTTTGTCAAATCCAACCTTGGTTTTGCCAGATAATCCAGGGAACTTTCTTCCTGTTCTTTTATAAAACTTTTGTGATCTGATATTGATCAATGCCATTTGACTCAAAATGTCCATCTCCTCTAGATCATCATCCGGGATTCCTTTCAAATCATCCATCACAAAACACAAGTTGTCACAATAATTTCCTGCATTACCATCAACTCCCACAAAAGCATGTTCAGAATTGTTAGTAGAAAAATCAATATGTTCATCATAAGAACATTCAGACCCATTAAACTCTGACTCCTGACCAATCAAAGCAGTGTTACCAGGAACAAAATCATCAGCAAGTTTTCCAGATGAAGACAGTTTTCTCTTTTGTTCTACCTCTCTCTCAAAAGTTAAGAGTTTCCCATGTAATTGGGTGAGAGATAGATTTTCCAGATTAGCATTAGAGCGTAGGACAATTGTGTATGTGTCCCATCTCTCAGGCAGTGATATGAGAAATCTGTTATTCATCTGACTATTAGTATATTCTTGCTTAACCATTTTCAACTCAGAAATTAAACATGAGAACCGCTCAAATTGTTGAGTCAATGATTCACCCTTTCTATGAGAAAAGGTCTCATACTGCTGAGCAAGGATTTCTCTAGTGTTTGCTAAAACCTCATCCGTTCCACCGAATTGTTCTTTCAGTGCAACCCAGAGATCATGAGCAGTATCATGATGCATCAAGCCAGAATAAATCTCATTCGGCAAGGCCATGGCCAGAATACCATGAGCTTTAGCATCAATTTCAAACAATTTAATATCCTCATCCGAATACATATCCGAAGGTTTCGGAATCATTAGTTTAGTTTCAGGATCAGTGATCATGGGTTTATACGGACCATGCACTACAGATTTCCAACATCCTGCGCTGTTAATCGACAGGTGATGTAGCATTCTACGTTGCCAAATGTTGTACTCACTCCGCACAAGCATCAGAGGCTTGGTTGCGGAGCCTGTATTGTGCGGATCATTGTTTGGAGTCGTCATGATCACAGATTCAAGCAATTAGACACAAGCTAATGCAAATTTCGATCAATTGATTCAAAACAAATTAATATTGAAGGGCAAATCAACAGAAGTTAACAGAAAACTTCAATCTATAACAAATTCTTACTTAATCAGCTAATTCGATCAATTAGAGAACAAATTTGAGCAGTTTCAGAGATCAATTGTTTAATCGATCAATGATTAACCTGCTCTGATACCAATTGTAGGATCAGATGTTCTCAATTGATTCAATATTAAAGTATAGCAGCGGAATTCAAAGTTGAATTAGCACGATCGTAGCAAGAACAAAGTTCAATCAAACAGTAAAGCACAAGTTTGTTATAGAGAGAGAATTCTGTAAAAGGAATAATTCAATCAATCGCAATAACTTCATTACCTTACAAAAATGTCAACTGCCCTTATATAAAGACAGTGACGTCTGATGATGTCACATGATGTTGACACCTAACAGACAAAACAAAACAACTGAAATAACTAAACTACTGAGAATGTCTACAACATCTGAAGACATTCTCTTACAACTACTGAAAACATAAAACTACTGAAGTAATAAACTAAAACATCTGATGAGTAAACTACTCATCAGACTTTTACAAGAACTGAAAGAAAACTACTGAAGACTAAACTACACACTACAACATCTGATGACTTACACTTCAGCTGTTGTATATCTCTTCAGATCTTGTATCTTCTGTACATTGAATGTCAGTCGTTGTGTTCTTCTTCAGTTGTTATAAGTGCTGTGAGACTTAGAGATTTTTCTGATCAGGCTCATTGGTTCTTTTAGTCCAACAGGATCACTAGTGTTTTTCCTATGTGCTAACCGATCCTTTAATCATCTATACTTTTATATACCTACCTATAATAATTTGTTATGTATCTTAAAGGTAACCTTTTCATAATTTATTTATTGCCTTGTTGAAACACTTTAACAAATGAAGGAACTAGTAACAATCGAGATTAACTAACTTGTTTAAACTAATTTAGTTGGTGTTAAACTAATAACAAAGACTTTTAGAAACAATCATATTTTTTTTTATTGTTACAAAAGTTGATGACTTATGAGTGTCTCAATGGTTTCAAAACCTATCATTAGTGTAATGTCTTAGATTAGACTAAACTTAACTTAACTTGCTATACTTGTAGTACATTTAAGGATTGGTAAACTTTTATTTCAACTTAAAGTGAAAATTAATGTAATCAATGGAGAGTCATAACAAGTTAAACTATAAAATAGGGTTATTTATAACATAAACCCACACTTGATAACAGTCAACCAACACAACACTCAGGTGAGTTCATTTGCCCCTTTTCTAATCTTTTTTCTTTTTAAATACGGGGCTGAGAAGCATGCTAAACGTTGTATAAATGATTTAGTACATTATTTCATTATTCATAACAATGATATAACAAATGTTATACATTGTTTATTACATTTATATCTATTTTTGTGTGAATCAATGGTTATATCTATGGGATTTATCAAGAGTTGATAACAATGATTGTGGGATATAAAAAACAAGTAAGACAGTGTTCATGATAAAACTAAATGCTGTTGAGATATCAATGGGGTTGAGATGACAAAAATACATATATCCATGGGATGATAACATATACTTATGGGGTGTAACATATATCTATGAGACGACAACAAAGAACTACATTTGATTACTAGTAAGACTGCTTGTATTATATCATTGTGAACATGTGCCAATTGAGAATTCCACTACATTAAGTCCCTTTCATAGTTTCATTTACCATTAAGTGAAAGAGGCCAGGCCAATGATAATGTAACATCAGTGCCGGAACCGTCACCGGAACAGTGATCTTAAACAGTGACATGAACAGTAAACAGTTACGAACCATATACATTTCAGTACATTTCATATTCATATCAGTTGTCAATATCATTTTGTGTTATCAAACAACGAGTTCATAAACATTTAACAGAAACAAAGTTCAGAACGATGGTTCTTGAGTCAGATAATTATCTGGCAACACAGAACCATCATGTGATTATGTGATAGGATGTTATTATGTATAAACGTATGTGAGGCTTTACAGAACAACATACAAGGATGTTATTATGTGGATGCTAAATTGATGGGTTATTCGTATAGGTGACGATCTGTACGAATAAATCTGACAGTTTAACGTGCTGAATGATATCCGTTAATTAGAAAACAAGATTGAAAAGTATAGTTATCGTCGTGTTTGTACGAGTGACGATTCGAACGAATACACGCGATGACCGTACGTTTCGATTTAAATATAAATTAATATTTTAAAATTTAAAATGAATAAAAGACATTAGTTAATTTATGAGGAATCACAACTTAGAATAATTAAATAAATTCTATTTTATAAACCGTGTCGTTTCATCGCGAAAACCTCGTGAATCGGCATTTTACGCAAAACCGAACAAGACAGAATGACCGGGTATTTTCCTAAGCCTTTAATGAATTCATTATGGCACCATCAACCACCACCAAACTCACTTTTCTCTATCATTTTCGTTTTTACACTCTCTCTCTCTAGAACAAGTTTCTCCACCTTCTCTCTACGATTGCGTGACGAATTCTTTGCGGATTCAAGCTTTCTAGGTGTCAAGGCGTTCATCTCAACACGTAGATCACGAAAGTACAAGTGTTTATCCATCGATTTCGAGGTAAATTTTAGTTTTAAATTCGGTTTAGGGTGTGTGTATCCCGATCCATATGTTGTGTGGCTTTAATCGATTGTTAACACTTAGAACTCTTGAGATCAATCAAAGTGAACATTTAGAACATTCTAGGAATGGATTTGAACAGGTTTAACTCGAGGGCAGCTGGTGGTGATACATGTTCGTGAAACTAGGTCGGCCGAACCCTGAAAAACTCGTAGCCGAACCTAACGGTTTGCCGGACGAACCTTTGATTAAACGCCAAACCCTGTACCACGAACCTGTTGAACTGATCGAACCTGCAACGAACCTTGATGGCCTGCAACACGGAACCTGTGACAAACTTAGCCGAACCTAGGGTGGCGAACCCTAGGATTCACGAACCCAGGACCTTCGCCGAACCTTCACTAGTAGCGACCCTAATGCATACAAACCATAAAACCACGAACCTTTCTCCTCTAGCGAACCATTTTAGTCACGAACCTAGAGATTCTTTTGCCGGACCTTTTTGCATGAGCTAACCGCGAACCCTTCTACACCATAGCCGAACCTTACATGAACCTAATGAGGAGCGAACCTTCAAGCCAAATTATTCTTTAGACGAACCTAGAACTAACTAAAGCTAACAGGACCGAACCCTAAGGGTTCGTGAGTTTATAAGTGCCAGCCGAACCTATGGGTTTAGGAAATAGGTTCACTGCCCAAGAGGAAAACCGAGATTAGAATTATCAAAACCATTAGTTTCTATCGTGCATGGGGAGCCTATGAACATGAGCATGCATGATATAAATCATGTGTGGTGCATGGGAACAAGATGAAGTATTAAATTCCATGCAAACTCACTTTAGTATAAACAAAAGTATTGTTGAAATATGACAATGACTTAAAAATTTGGTGTTGGCTTAATCACTAACACTACAATAGGAATACACATTAATATGAGTAGGTAACTTAAATGAATAGGTTATCTATAGCATGTTGTTCAAAGAACTTGAATCACAACCAAGTGGAAATCAAGGATCACCAATTGGGCCTAGGTGGGCCCAAAGGGCATAGTTAAGCCCATTATATGTTAACTATTAATCCGAGCTATGTAACAATATTTTAACAAAGGAAATTATTTTAAGAATTTTATTTTATTAGGAAAGAAAATGGTTTTGAATTACAAATATTTTTTTTATTAAAGGAAAGATTAATCTTAAATATATATATTTACCTAAGATTTAATGTATCTAATCATGGGAATTGGGACTTCAAATGGGTAATTAAATTAGATCATTTAGATTTAACCTTTGAAGAACACTAGTAATTAGGACATTTGGCTACACACACCGAGACCAAGCCTTAGATACAATTACTAATACGAGTACTTATAGTATTCGAATTCTTCTAAAACAACTCAGGAACTGAAGATACTTAGCTTACAAACAAGAGTGCGCATTCTGTGATAGAACATTAGACATCAACACAGGTGAGTTCATTGCCCCTTTTCTAACATTTTGTTTTAAAACGCGGGGATGAGAAGCATGCGTAAACTGTTTATTTAAATTGGTTACTTAAATGCGTTTATTTAACATATGTTTTATATGTAAATTGTTAACCTAGAATCATGTCTAGGTGAATTTTATGCAGGTTTTACTAAATTCATCTACTTATAATTTAAGTGGATAATTGGGTTAAACTAAACATTTCAACTAATCAAACGAAACATTTTGATGAAACAAGTGTGTCATTTCAACAAATCAAACAAAACATTTTGAAGAATCAAGTGGGTGATTTCAACGAATCAAACAAAACATTTTGACAAATCAAGTGTGTGAGTTCAACGAGTCAAATGAATCTATTTTGACAAAACAAGTTGGGAAGTTCAATGAATCAAACGAAACTATCTTTGCAAAGTAAATATTCGTTTCTCAACAAATCAAGTGTTTGATGAACAACGAATCAAGAGTACATTTGATCAACGAATCTAGTATTCCATGATCAACGAATCAAGTACATCTTGTGACAGAATCAGACGAATCAATAAATCATTTTCAAGGGAAAATCTGTGAAATATCAGAGATAACATATGCCAACACAACGAATCAAGAACGAAACAAGAAATCCTACATTTCAAGAAGTCCTAGCTAGACCGTTTGATTTTTAGGTCATATGTTTGATGATATTTACAGAATTCCCTAACTACTAAGTACCTTGATTAACAGATTAGTCCACTCGAGTTGACCAAGACCCAATCATTAGGACTTAGATTTTGTTAAATGTTTATTTATTTATTTAATTAAGCATTTATAACTGTTTCTACAATTGCTGTGGTTGATCATATTGTGTGATGAACTTATGGAATCAATATGGATTTCAAATGATTGTAATTACAGGGACAAAGAACAGAAGGATTTTTGGGTTTAATGAGAAGGGTAAAAATGCTTAGCTATCATTAACAACAGTGTCATATACGTATTAGTATGTGGTGGGACGGCGTCTGGGCGGGTTGTAGGCTCGACTCAGGGGTATGCCCTATATATAAGCATACCGATGTGGATATTACATGTGATGTTAATGTGGTTAAGGTCTTTACCAAAGGAGGTCTACAAATCATTTTCATATTTCTAAACTATATGAACTCACCAACCATGTGTTGACTTTATTTTTGCATAACTTCTCAGGTGATGAACAGGTCAACTAAGAAGCTTATGCTTTTGGACTAGTACTTCAAATAGAAGACTTAGTATTTTTGGACCTGCATATATTTGGAAACATCATCATACCATTCTTTTGTATATCTCGTGCATTTACATGATAGTTATTTTATGATGTTTATGATAGATTTACATTGTTAAATTATGAACGATTCGGATGTAATTTAACTTTGTAATTCTATTCTATTTAGCATTTCTCATTTATATCATGTGCAATGTAAACAATCTGATCACTTTTGATTATCACTCACGATATCGCGCCCCGAGAACCTTCTGCCCGACAGGGACTCCGATCCAACCCCGCCGGTTCGGGGTGTGACAGATTGGTATCAGAGCCATGGTTATAAAGAAATATAGGTCACTTATTTAAATGGTTTGGCCTAGAGTATAACCTAGGGACCCTTCATATAGAGAAAACAGGACTTAGGATTTACTTGCATATTGTCTTCTGTATTCGATCATTGCACTAACCGATAACTTTGTTGGTTATGATCAGAATGCCGCCGAGAAGACAGCCTCCCTTGTTACCTCTTCCACCACAAGACTTGGCTCCACACTCCTCAACACCGTCACCAAATGATTCACCACCACCACCTCCTCTACCCCCTCCTCCTCCTCTGATCACTCAACCGTCTAGCTCGAGCACAACACCGATAATGGATCCTGCCACTATCGCCATGATGACTTTTCTGAGTAACCAGATGACCAACCAAATGAAGGAGGCGATACCGGAGATGTTCCTCCGTCTCCGCAACGAAATCAACAACACTGGCAACTCATTAGGGGAAGCCAGTGGAAATACTGGAGGTTCATCAAACTACTCCTACAAATCATTTGTGGGATGTAAGCCACCCAGTTTTAGTGGGTCTGAAGGAGCCGTTGGATTAATCCAATGGATTGAAAAGATTGAAGCTACCCTGGATCTCTGTAGCTGTCCAGAGCACCACAAAGTCCGCTATTCAGCTGGAACATTCAATAAGCGGGCTTTGACTTGGTGGAATGGTCAAATCAATGCTAGAGGAAGAGAAGAAGCTATGGCCATGCCATGGGAAGATTTCAAGACATTGCTGAGAACAGAGTTCTGCCCCAAGAACGAGTTGCAGAAACTGGAGGTTGAACTATCCAACCATGTGATGAAAGGGGCTGATCACATGGGGTACACTACTCGTTACCACGAGTTAGTTGCTTTGGTGCCAGACATGGTGCCAACTTTAGAGAAGAGGATAGACAGATATGTAGGCGGACTTCCCGTCTGCAGTGAGATTGTCCGGGAAACTCACTGATCTTATGGTAGCCTCGAGAGTTCTGAAAAAGGAGACTGAAACTGGTAAACGCAAGGAAGAGTCTTCAAAGAAGCCACACCACCAACAACACCAGAAGAAGAAACAGAAGTTAATCAAGAACTACACAGTGGCCACTCCCCTACAACAAGTAGCAGCAGCACCACAAAACCCTAACAAGAGGCCCTACACTGGCACGTTTCCCCTATGTGCCAAGTGTCAATATCATCATACTGCTGACACTCCCTGCAAGCATTGCACGGGATGCGGGCAAAAGGGCCATTGGGTCCAACACTGTCGGATGACACCTAACCAAGCAGTCAATAATGGTGCTTTGGCTCTCCCTACACCAGCCAACCAGAACAATGGTGGATGCTTCAGTTGTGGCGAACAAGGCCACTTTGCAAAGAACTGCCCAAAGAAGGCACAATAGGCAGTGAAAGCTCCTCGTGGAAGAGCTTTTGTTATTGGAGCACCAGCCGCACGCCAGGACCCAAATGTGGTCACTGGTACATTTCTTTTACATGACTTTTATTCGTCCGTTTTATTTGATACTGGTGCGGATCAGAGTTTTATCTCTACCGATTTTGCATGCCAATTAAATTCTCTAGAGGAACAGTTATATTCCACTTACATCATAGAAGTAGCTAACAGGAAACAGATCACAGTTAGTACAGTTTATAGGAATTGCCCATTGACCCTTAACGGTCATCCATTCACCATTGATTTGATACCGATGGAGTTGGGTAGTTTCGACATCATCGTAGGAATGGATTGGCTTTCCTCTAATCGAGTGGAAGTTATCTGTTCTGAAAAGCTGCTTCGTGTTCCATTGTCGAGTGATCGCGTGTTGGAAATTAAAGGGGATCAAGCAAAACGCAGTGTCAAAATCATCTCTTGCATAAAAGCGCGAGTGTCTACAGAAGCAGTGCGTTGCGTTTCTGGCTCATGTGGTGGAAAAGAAGGAAGACAAGAAATAGATTCAAGATGTGCCCGTAGTGAAAGAATATCCAGAAGTATTTCCTGCAGACCTACCAGGTTTGCCTCCTGCGCGACCGGTAGAGTTTCGTATTGACTTAATTCCTGGAGCAACTCCTGTTGCTAAATATCCTTAGAGGTTAGCACCTTCAGAGATGCAGGAATTATCTAATCAGTTACAGGAGTTACTTGATAAAGGTTTCATCAGACCGAGCTACTCACCTTGGGAAGCTCCGGTCTTGTTCGTAAAGAAGAAAGACGGATCGTTCAGAATGTGCATAGATTATAGAGAGGTGAACAAACTAACCATCAAGAATCGGTATCCATTACCGAGGATTGATGATCTGTTTGACCAACTACAAGG
Source organism: Mikania micrantha (assembly GCA_009363875.1). Taxonomy (NCBI): domain Eukaryota; kingdom Viridiplantae; phylum Streptophyta; class Magnoliopsida; order Asterales; family Asteraceae; genus Mikania; species Mikania micrantha. Next base: position 11,507,417 of record CM018684.1, read on the forward strand.
GGCTCAATACTTTTCAAAGATTGACTTGCGATCTGGATATCACCAGCTTAGAGTTCAAGATGAAGACATACCTAAGACGGCCTTTCGAACCAGATATGGGCATTACGAATTCATGGTGATTCCTTTCGGATTGACAAATGCACCAGCGGTTTTCATGGATCTCATGAACCGAGTGTGTAAGCCGTATTTAGATCAGTTTGTCATTGTCTTCATTGATGAAAGAACAACGCTATGCTAAATTCTCCAAATGTGAATTCTGGCTTAGAGAAGTTCAATTTCTAGGTCATGTGGTCAACAGTGAGGGAATACACGTAGACCCTGCCAAGATCGAGGCGATAAAGAACTGGGATACTCCGAAGACACCGACGGAGATACGGTCTTTTCTGGGATTGGCGGGTTATTACAGAAGGTTTATTTCGAACTTTTCAAAAATAGCTTTGCCACTCACTAAACTAACCCAGAAAATTGAACCGTTGTCTGGGAGCAGAAGCAAGAAGATGCTTTTCAGACCTTGAAACAGAAATTATGTGATGCTCCAATTCTATCTCTTCCAGAAGGCTGTGATGCCTTTGTGGTTTATTGTGATGCCGCCCATCAGGGACTTGGTTGCGTGTTAATGCAACGAGACAAAGTCATAGCCTATGCATCAAGATAGTTAAAAGTTCATGAGAAGAATTACACTACTCATGACCTTGAACTGGGAGCTGTAATCTTCGCATTGAATATTTGGAGACATTACTTATATGGCACCAAGTGTACCATATTTACTAATCACAAAAGTCTGTAGCATATCTTTGATCAGAAGGAGCTCAACGTGAGACAACGCCGTTGGGTTGAACTTCTGAATGATTACGATTGTGTGATCAAGTACCATCCGGGAAATGCGAACGTTGTAGCTGATGCCTTGAGCCGGAAGGAACGGGTCAAACCCTTGTGCGTTAGAGCGATGGGAATGACTGTGCATATGAGCTTACGAGACAAGATCATCCAGGCACAACGAGAATCAGTTGATCGAGGAAACTTGAAGAAAGAACTCGACTGTGGAGCAGAGAAACACCTTGAGACTAAGCCTGATGGAATGATCTACTACCAGGATCGTATATGGATCCCGGCGGTAGACGAATTGAGGAAACTTATCTTCGATGAAGCACACAAGACTAAATACTCCGTTCATCCCGGATCTGATAAGATGTACCGAGACTTGCGTGGATTTTATTGGTGGCCGGGAATGAAGAAAGACATAGCCGAGTATGTCGGTCGATGTCTAACGTGTGCAAAGGTAAAGGCGAAACACCAGAGACCGTCTGGTCTTCTGGAACAGCCTGAGATTCCGCTCTGGAAGTGGGAACAAATAGCTATGGATTTCGTTACCAAGCTACTTCGCACTTCCAGTGGTCATGATACAATTTGGGTGATGATTGATCGTTTAACCAAATCTGCTCACTTCTTGCCTATGCGTGAGACTTTCACGGTGGACAAACTGGCAAGACTGTACATCAATGAGATAGTGGTACGTCACGGTGTGCCATTGTCTATTATATCCGATCGAGACAGCAGTTTTACATCAAGGTTCTGGCAATCATTGCAGAAATCTCTGGGGACACAGTTAAATCTGAGTACAGCTTACCACCCACAAACGGATGGTCAAAGCGAATGTACCATTCAAACCCTAGAGGACATGTTAAGAACTTGTGTATTGGACTTCAGTGGGAATTGGGATTTCCATTTACCACTAATCAAGTTCCCCAACAATAACAGTTACCACAGTAGTATCGGATGTGCGCCGTTCGAGGCCCTTTATGGCCGAAATTCTAGATCGCCGATCTGTTGGACTGAAGTGGGAGATAATCAAATAACCGGGCCAGAGCTTATTCAGGAAACCACTGACAAGATTGCTCAAACTCAAAGGAGATTACAAGCAACAAGGAGCAGACAAAAGAGCTACGCCGACAAACGGCGCAAGCCGTTGGAATTTCAAGTGGAAGACCGAGTAATGTTGAAGGTATCCCCATGGAAAGGTGTAGTACGTTTTGGGAATAAAGGCAAGTTAGCACCACAGTATGTAGGGCCGTTCGAGATTATCGAACGTATTGGTCCTGTTGCATATCGACTGAGATTACCAGATGAACTCAGTGGTGTGCATGACGTGTTTCACGTCTCAAACCTAAAGAAATGCCTTGCTGATGAATCACTCGTCATTCCAATTGAGGAAATTCAAGTGGATGAACAGTTACACTTTATTGAAGAACCATTGAAAATTATGGACCGCAAAGTTAAACAACTAAGGCGGAGCCATATTCCGATTGTAAAGGTTCGATGGAACTCAAGGCGCGGACCCAAGTTCACTTGGGAACGTGAAGATCACATGAAGTCAAAGTATCCCCAACTGTTTGAAGAGTAAGCTGTACCCGATAACAACTCTTAAATTTCGGGACGAAATTTCTATAACAAGGGGAGACTGTAACATCAGTGCCGGAACCGTCACCGGAACAGTGATCTTAAACAGTGACATGAACAGTAAACAGGTACGAACCATATACATTTCAGTACATTTCATATTCATATCAGTTGTCAATATCATTTTGTGTTATCAAACAACGAGTTCATAAACATTTAACAGAAACAAAGTTCAGAACGATGGTTCTTGAGTCAGATAATTATCTGGCAACACAGAACCATCATGTGATTATGTGATAGGGTGTTATTATGTATAAACGTATGTGAGGCTTTACAGAACAAAATACAAGGATGTTGTCATGTGGATGCTAAATTGATGGGTTATTCGTATAGGTGACGATCTGTACGAATAAATCTGACAGTTTAATGTTCTGAATGATATCCGATAATTAGAAAACAAGATTGAAAAGTATAGTTATCGTCATGTTCGTACGAGTGACGATTCGAACGAATACGCGCGATGACCGTCCTTTTCGATTTAAATATAAATTAATATTTTAAAATTTAAAATTAATAAAAGACATTAGTTAATTTATTAGGAATCACAACTTAGAATAATTAAATAAATTCTATTTTATAAACCGGGTCGTTTCATCGCGAAAACCTCGTGAATCGGCATTTTACGCGAAACCGAACAAGACCGAACGACCGGGTATTTTCCTAAGCCTTTAATGAATTCATTATGGCACCAACAACCACCACCAAACTCACTTTTCTCTATCATTTTCGTTTTTGCACACTCTCTCTCTAGAACAAGTTTCTCCACCTTCTCTCTACGATTGCGTGATGAATTCTTTGCGGATTCAAGCTTTCTAGGTGTCCAGGCGTTTATCTCAACACATATATCACGAAAGTACAAGAAATTCGAGTGTTTATCCGTCGATTTCGAGGTAAATTTTAGTTTTAAATTCGGTTTAGGGTGTGTGTATCCCGATCCATATGTTGTGTGGCTTTAATCGATTGTTAACACTTAGAACTCTTGAGATCAATCAAAGTGAACATTTAGAACGCTCTAGGAATGGATTTGAACAGGTTTAACTCGAGGGCAGCTGGTGGTGATACAGGTTCGTGAAACTAGGTCGGCCGAACCCTGAAAAACTCGTAGCCAACCCTAAGGCTTTGCCGGCCGAACCTTTGATTAAACGCCGAACCCTGTACCACGAACCTGTTGAACTGATCGAACCTGCAACGAACCCTGATGGCCTGCAACACGGAACCTGTGACAAACTTAGCCGAACCTAGGGTGGTGAACCCTAGGATTCACGAACCCTGGACCTTTGCTGAACCTTCACTAGTAGTGAACCTAATGCATGCAAACCCTAGAACCACGAACCTTTCTCCTCTAGCGAACCATTTTAGTCACAAACCTAGAGGTTCTTTCGCCGGACCTTTTTGCATGTGTTAACCGCGAACCCTTCTACACCATAGCCGAACCTTACATGAACCTAATGAGGAGCAAACCTTCAAGCCGAATTATTCTTTAGACGAACCTAGAACTAACTAAATCTAACAGGACCGAACCCTAAGGGTTCGTGAGTTTATAAGTGCTAGTCGAACCTATTGGTTTAGGAAATAGGTTCGCTGCCCAAGAGGAAAACCGAGATTAGAATTATCAAAACCATTAGTTTCTATCGTGCATGGGGAGCCTATGAACATGAGCATGCATGATATAAATCATGTGTGGTGCATGGGAACAAGATGAAGTATTAAATTCCATGCAAACTCACTTAGTATAAACCAAAGTATAGTTGAAAGATGACAATGACTTAAAAATTTGGTGTTGGCTTAATCACTAACACTACAATAGGAAAACACATTAATATGAGTAGATAACTTAAATGAATAGGTTATCTATAGCATGTTGTTCAAAGAACTTGAATCACAACCAAGTGGAAATCATGGATCACCAATTAGGCCTAGGTGGGCCCAAAGGGCATAGTTAAGCCCATTATATGTTAACTATTAATCCGAGCTATGTAACAATATTTTAACAAAGGAAATTATTTTAAGAATTTTATTTAATTAGGAAAGAAAATGGTTTTGAATTACAAATCTTTTTTTATTAAAGGAAAGATTAATCTTAAATATATATATTTACCTAAGATTTAATGTATCTAATCATGGGAATTGGGACTTCAAATGGGTAATTAAATTAGATCATATATATTTAACCTTAGAATAACACTAGTAATTAGGACATTTGGCTACACACACCGAGACCAAGCCTTTGATACAATTACTAATACGAATACTTATAGTATTCGAATTCTTCTAAAACAACTCAGGAACTGAAGATACTTAGCTTACAAACAAGAGTGTGCATTCTGTGATAGAACACTAAGCATCAATACAAGTGAGTTCATTGCCCCTTTTCTAACATTTTGTTTTAAAACACGGGGCTGAGAAGCATGCGTAAACTGTTTATTGAAATTGGTTACTTAAATGCTTTTATTTAACATATGTTTTATATGTAAATTGTTAACCTAGAATCATGTCTAGGTGAATTTTATGCAGGTTTTACGAAATTCATCTACTTATAATTTAAGTGGATAATTGGGTTAAACTAAACATTTCAACTAGTCAAACGAAACATTTTGACAAAACAAGTGTGTCATTTAACGAATCAAACAAAACATTTTGAGGAATCAAGTGGGTGATTTCAACGAATCAAACAAAACATTTTGACATATCAAGTGTGTGAGTTCAACGAGTCAAATGAATCTATTTTGACAAAACAAGTTGGGAAGTTCAATGAATCAAACGAAACAATCTTTGCAAAGTAAATATTCGTTGTTCAACAAATCAAGTGTTTGATGAACAACGAATCAAGAGTAAATTTGATCAACGAATCTAGTATTCCATGATCAACGAATCAAGTACATCTTGTGACAGAATCAGACGAATCAATAAATCATTTTCAAGGGAAAATCTGTGAAATATCAGAGATAACATATGCCAACACAACGAATCAAGAACGAAACAAGAAATCCTACATTTCAAGAAGTCCTAGCTAGACCGTTTGATTTTTAGGTCATATGTTTGATGATATTTACAGAATTCCCTAACTACTAAGTACCTTGATTGACAGATTAGTCCACTCGAGTTGACCAAGACCCAATCATTAGGACTTAGATTTTATTAAATGTTTATTTATTTAATTAAGCATATATAACTGTTACTACAATTGCTGTGGTTGATCATATTGTGTGATGAACTTTATGGAATCAATATGGATTTCAAATGATTGTAATTACAGGGACAAAGAACAGAAGGATTTTTGGGTTTAATGAGAAGGGTAAAAATGCTTAACTATCATTAACAACAGTGTCATATACGTATTAGTATGTGATGGGACGGCGTCTGGGCGGGTTGTAGGCTCGACTCAGGGGTATGCCCTATATATAAGCATACCGATGTGGATATTACATGTGATGTTAATGAGGTTAAGGTCTTTACCAAAGGAGGTCTACAAATCATTTTCAATTTTCTAAACTATATGAACTCACCAACCATGTGTTGACTTTATTTTTGCATGACTTCTCAGGTGATGAACAGGTCAACTAAGAAGCTTATGCTTTTGGACTAGGACTTCAAATAGAAGACTTAGTATTTTTGGACCTGCATATATTTGGAAACATCATCATACCATTATTTTGTATATCTCATGCATTTACATTATAGTTATTTTATGATGTTTATGATAGATTTACATTGTTAAATTATGAACGATTCGGATGTAATTTAACTTTGTAATTCTATTCTATTTAGCATTTCTCATTTATATCATGTGCAATGTAAACAATCTGATCACTTTTGATTATCACTCACGATATCGTGCCCCGAGAACCTTCCACCCGACGGCGACTCCGATCCAACCCCGCTGGTTCGGGGTGTGACAGATAACGTAGTGATTCTATAAGTTTGACAAACTTCAAGCAAGTGAGGTCGGTACGTTATGCGTAACATTGATGACATTTGGCCTATATCGTATGACCGGTAATAGGGTGGAAACAATTTGGTTTGGTAAAAGGCCACATGGTTGATATTAATAAACAGAAACTGCTAATAATTCTACCACATCTGATTTATAGACTGGTAAGACTGAGTCGACTGATATTACTCATGTCATTGGTTTGTGACAGATCGTTGTGAAGACAAGTGAAAACACGGGTTTTCAAATGAAGAGGTGTAAATTGGAGACATTGTGGTTTGACTTGGTCTTGACCATAATGCGGTCACATTTATACTTTATTCATCAATTTTCGGAATACTTAGAATGAGTTAACTGTCACTTCTAATGTAGATGTGAGTAATAGTAAACTCGAAATTTGAGAATACAAATTGAAGATTAAGATTGAATAAAATCATACATCTTTAAAACATTAAGGGACTACCATTACTTATGTTATGCTATTACATGCCTTATTAAACATTTATTTCTGTACAATATTTGTGTATGGAGAACATAACATATGGGAAAAGAAATTGAGTGAATGAAATGTATTAACATTGGTTACAATAAAGGTAGTGTTGTATTCAGTCAAGTGTGTGGTAGGCTGGTGGCTCCACTTGTTGGTACGTATGCCCTGTATATAAGGATTACTTGACTGATTGGGGCTCTATCGGTATTGGGAACTAAGGAGAGGACATTGATTGGAGATAAGACTTGAGAAAAAAATTTTCAAACGTGTCTAAAGTACAAAACTTATGAACTCACCAACTTGGTGTTGACTTGTTTTACGTGCATGTTTTCTCAGGGGACGAAGAGGTTTAGTCACTAGGAATCAAGGATATAGCTAGTGGGCCTTGATACCGGACTTATCTTTTTTTGTGTGCATATATTTTGATGACATATTGTGAATCAATTTTGTACATCTTGATAAGAGATAGTGAACTCATGATTCTTTTTGGTAGATTTACATTGTTAAATTATGAAACATGACTCATGTAATTTAACTTTGTAATTTTATTTCAATTTAGCATTCTCATTATATATCATGCGCCATGTAAATAATTTGATCATTTCGATTATCACACAATATCGCGCCTCGAGACTATTCCACCCGATGGAAAAGTTGATCCAGGCCGTCGGCTCGGGATGTGACATTCACCTTTAATACCCGTTTTAGATTAGTTCGAATTTGAAATAAGTTTTTTGGTATGCTTGGAAACAATTTACGCATATACATCTTAGAGAACCATAAATTGGTTACTGACAATCAATCACGCAAATGCTAGCTTGCTAAAATTGTATCAAATGAGCTGTAATCGTGTTGGAATGAGTTGAATTGGAACCGGGTTGCTCGATGGGTCTGGACCTAGTTTGAAGAAGGAAACAGGCGGCGAAGGAAAAGGAGTTTGAGGGTTCGGCAAAAACGTACCGTCAAAGTTTATTTATAAATCCATGTTTTATTTTTGGCCAAATTAGTCCCTCAACTTCATAAAATAATTTTTAAGTTGTTATAAAATTTGAATAATTTATTATTCTTTTTATGAATAATACTATGTATTTATGAACATTTTATTATTGCTTCAAATTGTTTTATACCTTATTATATACATGAGAGGCCCCGAACCCGGGTACCCTTCATAGTTGGTCAATATCATCGTCACATAGTTCTTAAACCAAAACTTTGATAGCATGTAGCAAATATAGTTTGTTAAAACCGAAATGCATTTTACTGTCTGTATTAAAAATCATCCGAGATTGCCAAAACACTCCATCTTCTAGACAAGTGCCATGAGCTCCTTTGGTTCTCCTGCTTCTCTTTTACCTGACATACATAGTGAAAAGTCAGCTTACGCTGGTGAGCTCTAGTTTTAATTAAAACATCATGTCACACCCCAAGTTGGCGGGCTGGATCGAGTTTCCCGACGGGTGGAAAGGCCCTAGGGCGGGATATCGTGCGATAATCCGAATGATTTGATTATACACGTAGCATCAACATTTGAGAATAAGTAAAGCACAATAATAATTACTAGAAATTTGCTAGTTAAATTACAATTCTCGTGTTTGAAAATTTAACCATGCAGAAATATCAAATAAAATCATAAGTCTACTATCTCGTGATTGTACAAGATATCAAAATGATTCAATGTCTACCACAAAATATGTGCTTTCAAAAGTTACTAGGTCCACTATGTGGGCATCCTAGTATGCATCATGTAGTCTTAATCTAGTCCTGTACATCACCTGAGAAAACATGTAAGAAAACAAAATCAACACATGGTTGGTGAGTTCATAAAGTTTAGTATTTGAAAACTATTTTCACAAACCATCTTCGGTAGCAACCTTAACCTCAATAATAACCACCTATCCTATCCAGTCTGGTATGCTTATATATAGGGCATACATAGGGTCAAGCCCAGTGTGACATTTGTCGCAAACTCAGGTTTGACTTTGACTGAGACTTGACTCTATATTTAACATGAATTACCAATTGAAAATCTTTGAAATCCTACACCTACCTAAAAAGTATTAATATGGTGTAAGGGTAAGCTTTTACGTTTATTAGAAGAAGAAAAAATCTGCACTTGTTGAGTTATTCGACTCCAAACATACAACATGGTGTAAGTAAAATTTACAAGTAACACAATAAGGGATATTAAAATTAATATCTATTGAGATACAATTTTCAACATATGTGGGTTTTATAGAAATGATACCCGATATGATTAAGTGTACTAGACTCGACTAAATAACTTTTTAATAAATATAATATTTATTATTAATTTAAATTATTGAGTCTAGCAAAGAATTATTTTTATTTAAATGCACAGTGTTGCATTTGGTGATTTTGAGATTTCGGCACCGTTTGACGGTGTAATATCCGAAAACGAACGTTGGTGACGACTCGGTTAATGAATTTATTTTATATGCTTGGATTAGCATAAAATAATAAATCATAAAGTAATAACTTGAGTTAACGGTGAAAACCCGTAATTTTTTTTGAGTTAACCGTTAAATTTCGGACAATAGATTTTATCCGCGTTTAGCCGGATAAAATGAATTTAATTAAATAAATGACATCTAACGTCATTATTTTTAACTAAAATTTGATTATTTGAGTTAGATTAAATATTCTAGTAATTTTAGAATAAAAATCGTGTTTAAATAAAAATTTTCGGTACAAGATTTACACACCGTAGGACTCCGAATATATCAGCTTTAACCACCAAAACACAACAATTTTTCATGTCGTGACGTGTGGGACACATGTCCATTTGAGGATCAAAGAAATCAAGGAAAGATTTATAAAAATCTCTACAAATCTCAAGCAATCATGACATTTTCCCATCAAATACACATATCTTTCTTCTCCTTGCCGTCTTCTACCTCCACCCCACCACCATTCCATTTTCAAATTATTCAATCCTCATTTCTTCATTATTTTCAAGATTTATGGTGATCTTGGTGCATTTGGAAAAAAGATTTCATTAAGAACTCACACATTTTTGCTTATAATCACTTTCTTACACTAAGGTATAATCTCTACATTTTTATTTAGTTTATTCTTTAAAAAGTTGTTCACCTAAAAGTTTTGAGTTAAAAATTAAATGGGTTTATGTTTAAACATGAGAATATGTGTCTTAATGTGTATAGATGTGTGTATGTGTGTGTGTGTTGGATCTTACATGCATTTTTTATGTATACATGGATAGATTATATATGCATGCATGTGTATGTATACATACGTATGTGTGTATATGAATGTATGTATGGTTATTCCATGTATCCATGTGTATAAGGATATGTATATATACATATATATACATCAATGTATATATTAGAAAACATCACATGCATGTTTGATTATATATGTGACTACTAGTACCTGACCGGCCGGCGAGTCCGTACGGTACGTGTACTTGCAAACAGTAACTATGTGTAATTCTATGTGTATCAGAATTCTAAATACAAGAAATCGTTGTACATATTTTTGTGTAAAATTAGATACAGTAAGTACAACGTACATTTGAAACATTAGTTGTGTGTGTTTAAGTGAAAATTTAATTACAGTTAACACAACAGATCATGAGAAACAACAGTGTTCAAGTGAATGACAGAAACAAATCGGTTGCGATCTGATATCCATAGATGACAGGAATCAGATGGCCGACATTTCAATGTGTAAACAATGTGATATCAGGATGTTAGTTGAGTCCGACATTGAGGAAACACAATTCAAACATAATTACAGTGTTCTTTCAGGATAACGAACTGATAGTGTGTTTGCGTGGGTGACGATTCACACAAACATATCTGTGAGTTTAACGTTCTAAAATAATGACTGGAAAGTAGAAAACAAAAGTCGGAAAGCAAAACCATCATCGTGTTCGTTCGAATGACGATTCGAACGAATACGCGCGATGGTGACGCGATTCGACGAAACGAAAACGAAACACGACGCGAACGATAATAAATTTAATAAAATTAAATAAATAACATTTTACAAATTTGAAACTCATCAAAATAATTTAAACAACATTCTTTTATTTATTACAATTAAATTACGGGTAAAAGTTCCGGATACGTGACGAAATCGCAAACCGAGCAATCGAACCGAACCGAACCCGAAAACTTGTGGGGGTATTTAAACCCTAAATGAGTCTTATTCCATCATTTTATCTTCTTCCACTCTCTCTCTACCTTAGAAATCCGGCCACCACAAACCACCACCACTTTCACCCTTCAAAATCCCATGTCTTGCTCATTTCTTAATGGATTTGAGTGATTCTTGAACCCACGCGAAGCCCTCGACATCCTCTACATGAAAGTACAACAGATCTGAAGTTTTAACCACAGAAGATCGAGGTATTTGAGTTTGAATAATCATGAAAATAGGGTTTTCTACACTCTCCTTGTTCGACACACACACATAGTCGGCCGACCAACCCTTTTTGTTGGAACCACAAACCACAAGCAACCCTAATAGCCTAACCACAACCACCTTGCTTCGATGATGGGTACAGATGGCGAACAGGTTCGGGAAGGATAGGGTGCCGAACCATGCACAGTAGCAAAAGCTTACGAACCTGTGCATGCGAACCTTCCTGATGACGATAGCATTGAACGAACCTTGCTTCAACAAACAAACCCTAATGCGATCACCGAACCCTGGTGGCCTCACGAACCTTGAGGTGCCGAACCCATGTTCACGAGTTTGTAGCCACCGAACCATCAGGTACTGTGACGAAACTTTTTCACTCTAGCCGAACCGTGCCAATTTGCCGAACCCTTGAGTGCAACGAAACCAACCGACCCTTATACATAGATCTGGCCGAACCTAAGTGATAATCACGAACCATAGGTGAACGAACCTTAAACCACTTGCATGAAGGTTCGCTGAACCATGCGACTCCTTGTATCTTGAACGAAAATGAAAACTTTTGGGATGGGTCCAATATCAACTAAATAGGCCCAACAGCTTCTTAGTTTCGGCCCAGTATGATGTTCGGCCAATCACAAACGAGAGCCACTTTGCAGCCCACAATTTCGACCCAAATTCCTTGTTTGTTTCAATAGCAATAAATCGGTCCAAGGGCCCAACCGTGATGCGGCCTACATAATTTTTCGGCCCAAGTGTATTTAATTTAGCTTAGGCCCATTGTGGCGGCCCACATTGTTGTTAACCGGCCCAACTTCACTCATTCGACCCAATTGCTTGTTCGGTCCACATGGCCCAAGTCCCACATATTCGGCCCAATGAGTTTAAATGCAAACTAATTCAAGAATTAAAATGGTTAATGGCGTTTAATTCATTTAATCCTTATGAAACCAAGAAAAGGTAATAGGAGGTAATGGGAACCAATCTTTGATCATAAACTATAATCATACACAGAACTCAAACTAAATCAATTATGTGATAACGAATCTATCTAAATTGTATTGGGCCGAATGAGGATTAACACCAAGGGTTGATGACCAAATTAGGACTAACACATACACGCGCACAAACCTATACAACTTATGCTTATAAGTCAAACAACGTGTAAACAATACAGGAGCGTGAAAACACAAGAAATACAATCAAGGAGCGCGTGCATTCTTCTTTTAAGATAAGTCAACCCTACAACTACAAGGGGAGTTCATATGCCCCTTTTTCTTTAATCTTTACTGATTTTAAACTCTCGGGGCTTAGAAACATGTTTACTTTTATTTATTTGAACGTCTTGCTTAACATGTTATTTATACTTTGATTTAGATAATATTAAATTGTTTATTATCACTTATCATGGTATGCATGCTTGTATGAACATGAGATAACAGGGAAACTCAGATGGTTATGATAAAGTAATTTCATAATCATCAATACAATTGAATAACATAGTTGTAAGATTATATCTTATAACACTTGGTTATTCATACATGAGCAACATTGAGATAATTATACAAAATAACAATGTGAACTACTACAGTGAAACATGATAACACTTCACAACACATGAATGATTAGAAGATAAAACATATTCTAAATATCATTCCACATTATAATTAACTAAGTGTGATAAGTCAAGTACTTATAACACTTAGTTATAACTTAAAAACATACTATGTGATAGTATGAACGCATTGATCATCCACCACCTGCGTCACTTAAGGGTACTAAGACTAGTTCTTACTACGACTTAAGGATTACATGGTGAATATTGGAATTTATGAATGATAATCATGATAACGTAACTTCATGATAATCACATCATTCACACAATGATTAACATAACGTAATAAGACAAGTTCTTATTCAACTTTGTTAATCACATGAGAACATCCCTACATTGAGAACAATAACGCATAGATGTACATCATCCATCGTTACCTGTGGACTAGTAGACTGGGGAATTTATTTTCTCTCATGTCATATTATTAGTAATAGTTTCGATGAAAGCTTTGGGATCACACTGCGGAATAGAGGTGAATCGGGTGCATTGTAATCTGATTACGTGAGGATCACAATGGACTCCTTTTGGGCTCTATACGTTGCATTTGAGAATACATTACATACAGTTAACTAACACTTTTAATAACTTAAATGTGTAACAACAGTTAACGCGCAGAAAATGGAATAATACAAGGAACAGATTAATTAAATCTAATATCCTTATTACACAAAATGGTTATCAATACTTCGGTTTGATAACTACAACGCTATCATCATATTATTCTATTCATGAGAACACAGGTGATTCAGTGGGATAAACATGAGAATTGAGGATGGAAATCAATAGTTGTATTGCAAGTAGTGTGGAGTTCTAGTGTTGATGTGGTGGGATGTTGGCTAGGGCTTAGTTCCCTTACATATGCCCTATATATAAGCATCACTGCTAGGATAATATAGTACTTGTGAATGTAACTATTGAGGAGCCATTGGGTAAACAAGTGAAACAGACAATCATACAAGTAACATAATTATCATTGTGAATGTGCATGTGAATGAATCTAGGTTTTACATTAACTTACTTATGAACTCACCAGCCTAGTGTTGACTTTGTTTAAATACATGTTTTCTCAAGTGATGAACAGGTGTAGATACTTACATGCAAGGATTTAGCTAGTGGACTTTTTGAAGACCTAGCTTTATTTTGTATTGCATCCTTTTGGGTGACAAGAACAATGAATCATTTTTTGTGTATCTTGTACATATACAAGATATAGTTACATTGATTCTTTTTGTAGATTTACTAGATTAAATTATGAACGATACATTGTAATTTAATCTTGTAATTCTATGTCATGGATTTGTTAGCATTTCTCATTTATTTATCATGTGCTATGTAAACAATCTGATCATTTGATTATCACTCATGATATCGTGCCCCGGGAACCTTCCGCCCAATGGGAAAACACGATCATTTCCCGCCGGCTTGGGGTGTGACAGATTGGTATCAGAGCCATGGTTATAGAGAAATACAGGTCATATTACTTTAACAGTTTGGCCTAGACTATAACCTAGGGACCCTCTTATAGAGATCATGTGACTTAGGATTCTATTTGCATATGTCTTCTACTTCTGATCACTGCACTAACCGATTTCTTTCGGCTATGATCAGAATGCCGCCAAGAAGACAACCACCTCTATTACCACTGACTCAAGGCTCTGCTCCTCACTCATCTACACCGACACCACCTGACTCTCCTCCACGCCTACCACCACCTCCACCTCCTCCTCCGCCACCACCGGCTTATCAGTTGGACCCTGCTACTGTGGCATTGGCCACTCTTCTTACTAGCCAACTGAGGGAGGTGATTCCCGAGATGATGAACCGCATCAGCAACAACAACAGCAACAACGTTGCTAACTCATCTGGAGAAGGCAGCGGTAACACCACGCAAAATCAGGACTATGCCTACAAGAACTTTGTAGGTTGCAAGCCACCCAGTTTCAGTGGCAGTGAGGGTGCAGTCGGATTGATCCAGTGGATCGAGAAGATGGAGACTACCCTCGACATTAGTGGCTGTCCTGAACAGAACAGAGTCAAGTATGCTGCGGGTTTATTTCACAAGAGGGCGTTAACTTGGTGGAACGCTCAAGTCTCGATCAGAGGCCGGGATGAGGCCCAGGCTATGCCTTGGAATGACTTCAAGGAGATGTTGAGGGCAGAGTTTTGCCCACGAAACGAACTGAAGAAGGTTGAGACTGAACTGCTCAATCTGGAGATGATTGGTGCTGGGCATCTAGCCTACACCACACGATTTCATGAGTTAGCCACTCTGGCACCTGACGTGGTGCCAACACTTGAGAAGAGAATTGAGCGGTATGTTGGTGGATTACCGCCCAGTATTCGGGGTCATGTGATTTTTGCCCTCCCTACTACCATGGAGTTAGCTGTTACACTATCAGCATCTCTGACAGATGTGATGGTTGCTTCTGGTCACTTCAAGAAGGAGGCCGAAACAACCAAGGCTGGAACTTCCAAGAAGTCGGATAAACGTCCGGCTAAGAAACAAAAGGTGGTTAGAAACTTTGCTGCCACTACTCTAGCCCCAATACGAAACCAGCCACCACCATTGGAGATCAGGAAGCCATACACTGGCACTGCACCTCTGTGCAACTCATGCCAGTTTCATCATTTGCCAAACATCCCGTGCAGATACTGCACCAACTGTGGGAGATTTGGTCACTTAGTAGCCCACTGCAGGAGCCCAAGGGCTCAGAACAGAAACAACAATGCAGCTACTGCTACCGCTACTGATAACAGATCCTGCTTCACTTGTGGTGAACCGGGACACTTTTCTAGGGATTGTCCCAAGAAAGCTCAAGCAACAAGGGGACGAGCCTTCCAGATAGGAGCTGCTGATGCACGACAGGACCCGAACGTAATCACGGGTACATTTCTCTTATCTGACTTCTATGCATCCATATTATTTGACACTGGTGCGGATCAGAGTTTCATCTCATCCGACTTTGCATGCCATCTTAATTATGATAAGGAATTGTTAGACTCCCCTTACACTATTGAGATAGCAAACGTCAAACATAGCACAGTAGACACCATACTTAGGAATTGCCCACTAACACTTGGCGATCACACATTTTCCATCGATTTGATACCGATGGAACTGGGCAGTTTCGACATCATTATCGAAATGGATTGGCTATCTCTTAATCGAGTTGAGTTCATTTGTTCCGATAAACTATTACGCATTCCAGTGGAGAACAATGAGGTATTGGAGATTCGTGGAGACCAAGCGAAACGCAGTGTCAAGATAATATCGTGCATGAAGGCTCGCAAGTACCTCCGAAAACAATGTGTTGCGTTCTTTTCTCATGTGATCGAGAAAGACAAGAAGGCAATCAAGATTCAAGATGTACCAGTTGTGAGAGACTATGCGGACGTGTTTCCGGATGATTTACCAGGACTGCCACCTGAGAGATCAGTACAGTTCCGAATCGATTTGATCCCGGAAGCGAATCCTGTAGCTAAGTCTCCTTATAGACTTGCACCATCAGAAATGCAGGAGTTGTCCAATCAATTACAAGAGCTACTCGATAAAGGATTCATCCGACCGAGTTTTTCCCCGTCGGCAGCTCCGGTTCTTTTTGTGAAAAAGAAGGATGGAACCTTCAGGATGTGCGTTGATTACAGAGAGCTCAACAAACTCACCATCAAGAATCGGTACCCGTTACCGAGGATTGATGATTTGTTTGATCAGTTATAGGGAGCACAATACTTTTCAAAGATAGACCTGAGATCAGGCTATCATCAGCTCCAGATTCAAGAGGAAGACATACCAAAGACGGCCTTTCGTACCCGATATGGTCACTACGAATTTATGGTGATGCCATTCGGACTGACGAACGCACCGGCTGTGTTCATGGATTTGATGAACCGGGTGTGCAAGCCGTACTTAGATCAGTTTGTTATCGTCTTTATTGATGATATACTGATTTATTCAAAGAACGAGAAGGAACATGAGCAACACCTCAAGACAATCTTGGAAATCCTAAGGACGGAACGACTCTATGCCAAATTCTCCAAGTGTGAATTTTGGTTGAGAGAAGTTCAGTTCTTGGGTCATGTGATTAACAGTGATGGTATTCACGTGGATCCTGCAAAGATTGAAGCAATCAAGAACTGGGATGTGCCTACAACACCAACATAGATCCGATCATTCTTGGGATTGGCAGGTTATTACAGGAGATTCATCTCGAATTTCTCTAAGATAGCTTTGCCTCTCACCAAGCTCACACAAAAGTCTGAACCTTTTGTGTGGACTCATAAACAAGAGGAGGCATTCCAGACACTGAAACAAAGATTGTGCAATGCTCCAATCTTAACACTCCCAGAAGGCAATGATGACTTTGTAGTTTAATGTGATGCTTCCCATCAGGGACTCGGATGTGTTTTGATGCAACGACACAAAGTCATTGCTTAGGCCTCACGACAGCAGAAGATACATGAGAAGAATTACATGACACACGATCTTGAACTGGGAGCTGTTGTATTTGCTTTAAAGATTTGGAGACATTACCTGTATGGTACAAAATGCACTATCTTCACAGATCACAAGAGTTTACTGCACATATTTGATCAGAAGGAGCTTAACATGAGACAGAGACGTTGGGTTGAGCTTCTGAACGATTACGATTGTGTGATCAAATACCATCCGGGTAAAGCAAATGTTGTTGCAGATGCTTTGAGCCGGAAGGAAAGAGTCAAACCTTTACACGTTCGCGCAATGGGAATGACTGTGCAAACAAGTCTGAGAGATCACATTTTACAAGCACAACAGGAAGCAGTAGCAAGAGACAACTTGAAAAGCAAGCTCGATTGTGGAGCCGAGAAACATTTCAAGATGAAACAGGATGGAGTTATCTACTATCTGGATCGTGTTTGGATTCCAGCAGTAGATGAACTTCGAACACTCATACTTGACGAGGCACACAAGACACGTTATTCAGTTCATCCTGGTGCTGATAAGATGTACCAAGATCTTAGGTCATTTTATTGGTGGCCGGGTATGAAGAAAGACATTGCCACTTATGTGGGCAAATGTATCACCTGTGCCAAAGTCAAAGCAGAACACCAGAAACCTTCGGGTTTGCTGGAACAACCAGAGATTCCACAATGGAAGTGGGAACAAATAGCTATGGATTTCATTACCAAGCTACCCCATATTTCCAGCGTATACGATTCTATTTGGGTCATCATCTATCGTTTGACCAAGTTCGCACATTTCTTGCCGATCAGAGAGACATACAAGATGGAGAAACTAGCGAGACTATACATTGATGAAATAGTAGTGAGGCACGGGGTGCCATTGTCTTTATTTCAGACCGGGACAGTCAATTTACTTCGCGGTCCTGGCAATCATTGCAACAATCTTTAGGGACAAGTGTTAACTTGAGCACCGCTTGTCATCCACAATCGGATGGACAAAGCGAATGCACCATTCAAACCCTAGAGGATATGTTGAGAACATGCATCCTAGACTTCTGTGGAAGTTGGGACACACACTTACCACTAATCGAGTTCTCCTACAACAATAGCTACCACAGCAGCATCGGATGTTCTCCGTTTGAAGCACTCTATGGTAGAAAATGTCGGTCTCCAATTTGTTGGACCGAAGTGGGAGACAACAGAATAACTGGGCCTGAACTTATTCAGGAAACGACCGATAAGATAGCCCAAATACAACAGAGACTTCAAGCGACACGTAGCCGCCGAAAGAGTTACGCCGACAAATGGTGCACGCCTTTGGAATTCGATGTGGGTGACCGAGTCATGTTGAAAGTGTCCCCATGGAAAGGCGTAGTTCGATTTGGGGCTAAGGGCAAGCTAGCACCTAGGTATGTTGGACCGTTTGAGATCACTCAACGCATAGGTCCTGTGGCATACAGACTCAGACTTCCTGATGAGCTCAGTGGAGTACACGATGTGTTTCATGTATCGAATCTCAAAAGGTGCTTAGCAGACGAGACATTGATCATACCACTGGAGGAAATACAAGTTGATGAACAACTACACTTCATTGAAGAACCTATAGAGATTATGGAACGTGAAGTTAAGAAACTTAAACGAAGCCGTATCCCTATTGTAAAGGTTCGATGGAACTCCAAGCGTGGACCAGAATTTACTTGGGAGCGCGAGGACAACATGAAAGCAAAGTATCCCCACCTGTTCGAGAAGTAAAGCCCGACCTTTATGCTTAAATTTCGGGACGAAATTTCTTTAACAAGGGGAGACTGTGACAACTAGTACCTGACCGGCGGGCGAGTCCGTACGGTACGTGTACTTGCAAACAGTAACTATGTGTAATTCTATGTGTATATACATTACTTGTATTATCAGAATTCTAAATACAAGAAATCGTTGTACGTATTTTTGTGTAAACTTAGTTACAGTAAGTACAACGTACATTTGAAACATTAGTTGTGTGTGTTTAAGTGAAAATTTAATTACAGTTAACACAACAGATCATGAGAAACAACAGTGTTCAAGTGAATGACAGAAACAAATCGGTTGCGATCTGATATCCATAGATGACAGGAATCAGATGGCCGACATTTCAATGTGAAAAAAAAGTGGTATCAGGATGTTAGTTGGGTCCGACAGTGAGGAAACACAATTCAAACATAATTTACAGTGTTGTTTCAGGATAACGAACTGACAGTTTGTTTGTGTGGGTGACGATTCACACAAACATATCTATGAGTTTAACTTTCTGAAATAATGACTGGAAAGTAGAAAACAAAAGTCGGAAAGCAAAACCATCATCGTGTTCGTTCGAATGACGATTCGAACAAATACGCGCGATGGTGACGCGATTCGACTAAACGAAAACGAAGCACGACGCGAACGATAATTAATTTAATAAAATTAAATAAATAACATTTTACAATTTTGAAACTCATCAAAATAATTTAAACAACATTCTTTTATTTATTACAATTAAATTACGCGTAAAAGTTCCGTAAACGCGACGAAATCGCAAACCAAGCAACTGAACCGATCCCGAAAACCCGTGGGGGTATTTAAACCCTAAATTAGTCTTATTCCATCATTTTATCATCTTCCACTCTCTCTACCTTAGAAATCCGGCCACCATTAACCACCACCACTTTCACCCTTCAAAATCCCATATCTTGCTCATTTCTTAATGGATTTGAGTGATTCTTGAACCCACACGAAGCCCTCGACATCCTCTACATGAAAGGACAACAGATTTGAAGTTTTAACCACAGAAAATTGAGGTATTTGAGTTTGAATAATCACGAAAATAGGGTTTTCTACACTCTCCTTGTTCGACACACACAAATAGTCGGTCGACCAACCCTTTTTGTTGGAACCACAAACCACAAGCAACCCTACTAGCCTAACGACAACCACCTTGGTTCTATGATGGGTACAGATGGCGAACAGGTTCGGGAAGGATAGGATGCCGAACCATGCACAGTAGCAAAAACTTACGAACCTGTGCATGCGAACCTTCCTGATGACGATAGCATTGAACGAACCTTGCTTCAACAAACGAACCCTCATGCGATCACCGAACCCTGGTGGCCTCACGAACCTTGAGGTGCCGAACCCATGTTCACGAGTTTGTAGCCACCGAACCATCAGGTACTGTGACGAACCTTTTTCACTCAAGCCGAACTGTGCCAATTTGCCGAACCCTTGAGTGCAACGAACCCAACCGAACCCTATACATAGATCTGGCCGAACCTAAGTGATAATCACGAACCATAGGTGAACGAACCTTAAACCACTTGCATGAAGCTTCGCTGAACCATGCGACTCCTTCTATCTTGAACGACAATGCAGACTTTCGGGATGGGCCCAATATCAACCAAACTGGCCCAACAGCTTCTTAGTTTCGGCCCAGTATGCTGTTCGGCCAATCACAAACGAGAGCCACTTTGAAGCCCACCATTTCGACCCAAATTCCTTGTTTGTTTCAATAGCAATAAATCGGTCCAAGGGCCCAACCGTTATGCGGCCCACATAATTCTTTGGCCCAAGTGTATTTAATTTAGCTTAGGCCCATTGTGGCGGCCCACATTGTTGTTAACCGGCCCAACTTCACTCATTCGACCCAATTGCTTGTTCGGTCCACATGGCCCAAGTCCCACATATTCGGCCCAATGAGTTTAAATGCAAACTAATTCAAGAATTAAAATGGTTAAGGGCGTTTAATTCATTTAATCCTTATGAAACCAAGTTAAGGTAATAGGAGGTAATGGGCGCCAATCTTTGGTCATAAACTATAATCGTACACAAAACTCAACCTAAATCAATTATGTGATAACGAATCTATCTAAATTGTATTGGGCCGAATGAGGATTGACACCAAGGGTTGATGACCAAATTAGGACTAACACATACACGCGCACAAACCTATACAACTTATGCTTATAAGTCAAACAACGTGTAAACAATACAGGAGCGTGAAAACACAACAAATACAATCAAGGAGCATGTGCATTCTTCTTTTAAGCTAAGTCAACCCTACAACTACAAGGTGAGTTCATATGCCCCTTTTTCTTTAATCTTAACTGATTTTAAACTCTCGGGGCTGAGAAACATGTTTACTTTTATTTATTTGAACGTCTTGCTTAACATGTTATTTATACTTTGATTTAGATAATATTAAATTGTTTATTATCACTTATCATTGTATGCATGCTTGTATGAACATGAGATAACAGGGAAACTCAGATGGTTATGATAAAGTAATTTCATAATCATCAATACAATTGAATAACATAGTTGTAAGATTATATCTTATAACACTTGGTTATTCATACATGAGCAACATTGAGATAATTCATACACAAATAACAATGAGAACTACTACAGTGAAACGTGATAACACTTCACAACACATGAATGACTAGAAGATAAAACATCTTCTAAATATCATTCCACATTATAATTAACTAAGTGTGATAAGTCAAGTACTTATAACACTTAGTTATAACTTAAAAACATACTATGTGATAGTATGAATGCATTGATCATCCACCACCTGCGTCACTTAAGGGTACTAATACTAGTTATTACTACGGCTTAAGGATTACATGGTGAATATTGGAATTTATGAATGATAATCATGATAACGTAACTTCATAATAATCACATCATTCACACAACGATTAACATAACGTAATAAGACAAGTTCTTATTCAACTTTGTTAATCACATGAGAACATCCCTACATTGAGAACAATAACGCATAGATGTACATCATCCATCGTTACCTGTGGACTAGTAGACTGGGGAATTTATTTTCTCTCATGTCATATTATTAGTAATAGTTTCGATGAGAGCTTTGGGATCACACGGCGGAATAGAGGTGAATCGGGTGCATTGTAATCTGATTACGTGAGGATCACAATGGACTCCTTTTGGGCTCTATACGTTGCATTTGAGAATACATTACATACAGTTAACTAACACTTTTAATAACTTAAATGTGTAACAACAGTTAACGCGCAGAAAATGGAATAATACAAGGAACAGATTAATTAAATCTAATATCCTTATTACACAAAATGGTTATCAATACTTCGGTTTGATAACTACAACGCTATCATCATATTATTCTATTCATGAGAACACAGGTGATTCAGTGGGATAAACATGAGAATTGAGGATGGAAATCAATAGTTGTATTGCAAGTAGTGTGGAGTTCTAGTGTTGATGTGGTGGGATGTTGGCTAGGGCTTAGTTCCCTTACATATGCCCTATATATAAGCATCACTGCTAGGATAATATAGTACTTGTGAATGTAACTATTGAGGAGCCATTGGGTAAACAAGTGAAACAGACAATCATACAAGTAACATAATTATCATTGTGAATGTGCATGTGCATGTGAATGAATCAAGGTTTTACATTAACTTACTTATGAACTCACCAACCTAGTGTTGACTTTGTTTAAATACATGTTTTTTCAGGTGATGAACAGGTGTAGATACTTAAATGCAAGGATTTAGCTAGCGGACTTTAAGAAGACCTAGCTTTATTTTGTATTGCATGCTTTTGGGTGACAAGAACAATGAATCATTTTTTTTGTATCTTGTACATATACAAGATATAGTTACATTGATTCTTTTTGGTAGATTTACTAGATTAAATTATGGATGATACATTGTAATTTAATCTTGTAATTCTATGTCATGGATGTGTTCGCATTTCTCATTTATTTATCATGTGCTATGTAAACAATCTGATCATTTGATTATCACTCATGATATCGCGCCCCGGGAACCTTCCGCCCGACGGGAAAACACGATCCGTTCCCGCCGGTCTGGGGTGTTACAATATACGTATGCATGCATGGGTTTTATATATAATTATTTTTAAATATTATTAAGTTGAAAAGTAATATTTTTTGAAATTATTAAGATCTGATTTATAAGTTCTAGTATACTTAAAAATATAAATATCTTGTTATAAAAATTTACAAAGGATGGTTAGACAAATAACCATAATTTTTAGTATCTTAAAAGTGGGAGTTTTATAATAAATTTAAGTACTTTGGAAGCGGGTTTTCTATAAAATAATTTTTGGGCAGATTTATATCGGTAAAATCTAATGATTTATATTATATTTCAAGTATAAAATTTAGTGGATTCAAAAGTATATTTATATGATGGTCATTGGTGACCAAAATATGCGGTTTGGACGACTTTTTAACATGTGAAAATGCTTCTTTTGTAAATCTGAGTTTATTCAGAATTTTCATACAATTTTATGTTAAAAATTAATGATATATTTTATATAAGCATTTAGTTATAATTATAAAAGGTTATACTTGAAAACTATGCTCGAAAACGGCATAAAACGGTTTTATTAGGCGTATAAACGACATGAACTTTGTAACTGATTTTGATCGGTAAATTTCGTATAAAAATAAGTAAATTATACTTATTATTAAATTTTAAAAGTGACTTGAGTAATAATGCATGCTTGGTATGTGATTTGGTGTGTTTTTGTTGTTATGAAAACGGTAAAATACTGAGTATTTACTAGTTTTGGCAAATTTTGACAAATAAATAAGTTGGTAGTTAAAATGGATTGTTAACAAAGATAACATAATTTATTTGTGAATTTCACGTGTTTAAAACATTAACTAATAATTTATGAATAAAAAACTTAATGGGAGTCACCAACGGGTCGTTTGGATGAAATATGTTTTTCCAAGTTGAAATACCTTCCAAGTCTAGTAGGTTGGTTGAACAACGTACTTAATAGACTTGTGTATATATTGTAACGTGTCCCTTGGGTTTTAGGGCGTACAAGAATTCAGTATTGTTGTTTGGGAATTTCCTTGGCTAGCAGGAACGTAGCTAAGGTGAGTTCATAGCCCCTTTACTACTTTTGTTTTGAATCTCGGGGTGGATAAGACACTGAAAAATGATACAACTTTTACTATTATTTTTATGCCTCAGTTTTCATATGACTTTGTTGTGAATTTTATTTACATGAGTATGCAATGGATTATTTTTTTATACAACACATTATCGTATGTCCCACACTATCACAATCATTTAACTCGCGAGGCGAGCCGGTGGATAGGTATTGGATAGATCTATTCGGGGCTGACAACCCTCACCTATGGTTTGGTCGCGCCAACCAATGCTTGGTTGTAGGCAAGTAGGTGAATATACTCCTCACTATTTTTGGGTGTTTTGATTTCCATTATGGATTTTTCTTTGACAATTGCCGTGTGCATTTGTCTCTGGGCAGACAAGTTAGAGGTTTGATTGTGAGCTCATGTTATTTACTTTCGCATACATTAGATCATGATATACTTGGCATATAACTACGCGCATATTATTACATTTTTATTGCAACAAACCTGTGAACTCACCAACTTTTTAGTTGATACTTTTAAGTGTGTTTTCCAGGTGATGACAATTACAATGACAAGGATGTATTAGTACATAAAGACAAGTTTTTATGAAGACGGTTGCTATATGTTCTTTATTAGGCAATTATTTGTTGTTACTATCTCCGGTTGTAAATTGTGCTCGTTGTAGTTATTTGTTATGTACATGTTTGTATTTAGATTAGTACTAGTAGAACCTATAATGTAACACGCATACTTAGACAAATTGTTGGACGTATGTCTTGGTACATTTAATGAGGTATTTTATTAAACTGATGTGCTATGACATACGATCGGTCACATTCTCGCGTTTTCGCCAAAGGCAGGGTGTGACAGGTTGGTATCAGAGCCATTGGTTATAGAGAATTAGGTTTCTCCTTAGCAAGGCCTAGACTATAACTTAAGCTCTTCCTCGGACTTATGTGTTGAACTCTTCTATGTTTACATGATTATGACTACTTATGTGAAACTTATGTGAACCTTATTTGAACTTTATGCGAACTATATATGAGGATTAGTTGATAGACAAAATTTTCTATGGGAGTTATAGTGGACTTTATATTTAAGAAAGCACTTACATAGTCACGTATTACTTAGGAACGTAGTTTTAGCCAGACTTTGTTGATAAGTACTGTTGCAATGCTTATAACGATGAAGCATCTTTCGTCTTGGTATCTGTGAACGTCATCTTTGCTAAATACGTTTCCATCTTCAATCTGCTAAGTTGAACGTGGAGTCAACCATATCGATTAATGTGACATCAGAAGACAAGATGCAGCATGTACGTAAGTCAGATGGTTATCTTTCCAGCGATCAAACTAGTCTTTCGAATATGTTCCGATTCATGGCTTTCTCAAAGAATCTCTCATATAACTTCTATTAATATGAATCAAGGATCAAGATTAAACTCTAGAATCCTTAGCCATATTCATCCTTCGTACATATATGTTAACTAACTTGAAATGGGAAGAACTAGGGTGACCATGCAAGGAAAATTACCATTGCGGGTGCACTCGTAATTGTAATTTGTAGTGCATGCGAATTTTGGCATATCCTATTGTAAAGTTGATAACTAGTACGGATTTCTATTCTCAAATCCCTAGGCATTTGAGATGTAAATTATGATAAACTCGACCGATAGGTTGAAAAAAAAATAATAATTTAACAAGACAGCATATTATCATCGATAATATGTATAACATTTATTCAAATCCTCTGATATAGACTCTAGAATGTCTAAAACTTTTTGAAACATAATTAGTCTCATTCTTTGTGGATCAATGTTTCACTCTTGTGTTTCAGCGACTGGTTTTCCCTTTGATCTTGTTATCCACTTAACTACACATATGACTAATCTTTGGTCCAGTGTTAGTCATACCTTTATCTTTGCGGCTCCAAAATATAATTGTAATATAGTGTTCTTACGAATTCATAATAACTGGATGGATTTAGATTGGATAAACTCTCTAGTTTCCAATTTTTCCTAACACGATCTCAGAAATTGATTCATTGTTTGAATCATTCTTAAAGAATATTCATCGTATAAGAAGACGCTTTGAACCTACATCAATCTATTCTTGTATTCTATATCATTTTATCTGATAAACCATTCTTAACCTCGTGGATACTAATGATCATAGTTTCCTTTTTGAATACCTTTTTTTTTACTAAAGTATTTAGTGTCAATTCAACAAAAAATTAATCGTCTGGCTAAAGTAAATTTGTTTTGTCCCTTGTGACTGTTATAGTAAGAGATCCATAATTCCTATGTAATTTTGTCATGAACCTATGAAGTTCACCAAGTATGTTATCTAACAACCACTTTTGAAATTTGAAATTTCTAAGCACCACAAATTTTGTAAAATGGTACATTCGATTTTATCTTCTTTTCAATGATATTTCTTGTACACCCAATCTTACACAAAAGAAAGCAGGACTTAATAGCAAATGTCAATTTAAAATGACTACACAATCTCAAATATTTAAACTCGTATTACAACAATTTCAACAGTGACAAGTAAACTCGAAGTAAAACATTTGCCAATCTTTATAGAAGAAATCTATCCCATATAGCTATACCTCAGTTAAATTTCTTGCTTCAAACTCTTAGATATAGAACGAGGAGCATCTTATCCCATCAAACATTGATTTGTAATTTACCACAATAGAAAATTTTACTGCTTTGACTAATTCCACTATTTATAAAGCATATTGATACCCTGACCCTTCTATAGTAAACCTTCAAACATTCATCAATGCAAAGATAGACGCTCAAACCTTTTCAATTCAATATATACCTAGACCCCTGAACTCTTAGTAAACTTGCATAAAACCTTAACGATTCTTAGTAAGTTATATCAAGAATTAAATCAACCAATAACCACTTGATGGATTATATATATTTAAGAACATCCATATTTAACCTAGTCATTCCTTAATGTTCTTACAAGATCAATTCATACCATGATGCATCAAATCAAAGTGAACCTAAAGCGTTGAGGACCGCTTTTGATAAGTCACTTGTTGAAAGATTCCATGACTACTTCTGACCACTGTTGTACTTCTTTCAAATAACCTTAGTGCAAACCATTCTTACAAGCTAGTAACTTATGCTGAGTGTTTCAATTCACAAGGAAGTAAATTACATCTACCTCATTATTTCAAGTCGGCATATTATAACAATTTATGTCATCCATATTTTTAAAGATACGTCTTGGGATACGCAATCTCAGACATTCAACTATCATAATACATCTCTTACTATATTTATAAGTATGTATTACTTATTATCATGAGCCTTGGAGATTAGCTGACATAACAATTTTTAATGAGTTTGAACACCCTGAAATTTGTTGTTTAGTGTGGACTTCATAACTAAATCTTAAACATCACCAATGCCTTTTACGATTAACTTCTCTTAAAATACTTTGAGCCAGTTGGTTTCATATCTTGCAATCCACTTACTTTCATTTGCTTCAATTTTATATGAAATGATGACTAATTTCTGGGCGGATTATCTTACATGAATCTTATATAATCTTTCATAGTTTAAAATCACTCATCATATTAATAAATTTATAAGTTTATAAACTCTCAATGATTTTCTACTCATATCACTCTTGAGAACAATTATCTCCCTCGAATTCCTAATAAATTCTATTTGATCTACATACGTTTTATGTTCAACTGAACCATACTAAGTACCTCTTCTAATTGTAGTGGAGACTTGATTCTTCTTGTTAAGCCAACTGTTCCAATATTGGTCATGTTGTGCTAGATTCTAACATGTTTTGACATTCACATTTCGTACATGACTCGTAAATCCATATTCTTAGCAAAATTACTAAGCTCAATCTTCTTTAGCAAATGCTAAAGGAAGGAAATATCCTAGTTTTAATATTTATTGCAACCAATAATGGCCAAATCAATGATTAGTGGGTTTATTACCCGTTCTAGATACCAATAGTGTGATGGATTGGTTGTAGTATCCCTATACATAAACACTAACGGCACACCAAGTGTGGAAAGCAGAAGCACACTAGGAACTAATCTTCGATAATATATAGCAATGTTTTTTCACATAGAAAAAAAAGGATTAATGAAGGTAAACTCTGTTTCAGAAAACCCTATCCTACTAAGTAGATACTTTCTTTTCTAGACAACTATAAATATCTTTGAGATATTTTGATGGAAGACAAAAGGAATCTTTTGACTCCATTTGACTTGCTTTAGCAAAGGGAAATTCTCTTGTTATGGATTTCTTGTCAAAAGTCTGACTAAAAATTTTAAACACCATATAACATATATGTTTTGTTCTAAAACATTTCTCTAGTGACTTCGATCAAGTATAATGATACATCATTTCAACCTTGTACTTGCTTATATCTTATTATGAATTAAATAGTCATTAGCAATATGTGTAGACTCTTGTCTAAGGTCATCATAAGTGACTTTATTATTTCATAACATAGGTGACCAGTTCTTTCGAGTAACATTTAAGTACTTTTGTGATACCATATAGAGTCACCATCAATATTAAATTGACAGTAGAACTCTAACATTGATGTCTATCAGTTAATTGTTCATGTCATAAATCATTAGTCGTCATATCCTTATATAACAATAGATGATATTGGTGTAGTGAGAGGATTCACGAGAACTTTACTACTAACCAGTTTTCGTCACTCGATGGTATAGTGTGTTCTAATGATCCTAACTCATTATCAGGCACTATATCAAACACTAGTGATTCCGACATGAATAAGTTGGAAAACCACTATATAATCAAAATCATAAGAAGACATGAAGCGCTTGCATTATTCATATTTAGTAGAGATAGTTGCTTTATTTAGATATTTTGGTACAAATGCAATAGATTCTTGAAATGTAAATAGATCTGAGTGAAACTTACCATCTGCAAATAGATGGATAAAGTGAATCAAACGTTAGAAGACATGCTCAAGGCATGCATATCGATTCTAGTGGTAATTTGGATGTCCATTTACCAGAAATTGAATTTTCCACGATAATAGCTATTATGGAAGCATACAATACGCCTTATTCGAGGCATTGTACAAACGTATGTATCATTCGCCTCTATGTTGCCCTAAAGTTGAACACTATATTCTTGTGAAAAAAAAATGTCATCCAACCTTGTTTGGTAGCCTATAGATTATAACTACCTTAGGAACTCAGGGTGTGCACTATGTTTTTCATGAAACAAGATTTAAGAAGTGTTCAGGAATGATTCATTAGACATGCCTTTTGAGGAGGTTCAATCATATAACAAATTACCCTTAGTTGAGGAACCGGTTAAAATTATTGACTGGGAAATCAGAAAAAAAAATATTTAGCGAAGTTGATTAAAAATAGTTTAAATTCGATGAAGTTATAAAGGAGGATCAGAGTTCATGGTGAAGGTGAATACCAAAATGAAACTCAAATATCTTCATCTTTGCGCTTCTGAGGGCCGTCAGAGTCAGAGCACCTCCGAAAGAAACGAAGGACTTAATCGATAGATAACAACACTAATTTAATTTCGGGACGAAATTCTTTTAACTGGGGGAGTCTGTGACAATTGTCGCAAACTCAGGTTTGACTTTGACTAAGACTTGACTCTTTATTTGACTTGAATTACAAATTGTAAATCTTTGAAATCCTACACCTAGCTAAAAAGTATTAATATGGTGTAAGGGTAAGTTTTTACGTGTATTAGAAGAAGAAAAAATCTGCACCTGTTGAGTTATTCGACTCCAAACATACAACATGGTGCAAGTAAACTTTACACGTAACACAATAAGAGATATTAAAATTAATATCTATTGAGATACAATTTTCAACATATGTGGGTTTTATAGAAATGATAACTGATATGAATAAGTGTACTAGACTCGACTGAATAACTTGTTAATAAATATAATATTTATTATTAATTTAAGTTATTGAGTCTAGCAAAGAATTATTTTTATTTAAATGCACGGTGTTGCATTTGGTGATTTTGAGATTTCGGCACTGTTTGACGGTATAATATCCGAAAACGAACGTTGGTGACGACTCGGTTAATGAATTATTTTATATGCTTGGATTAGGATAAAATAATAAATCATAAAGTAATAACTTGAGTTAACGGTGAAAACCCGAATTTTTTTTTGAGTTAACCGTTAAATTTCGGACAATAGATTTTATCCGCGTTTAGCCGGATAAAATGAATTTAATTAAATAAATGACATCTAACATCATTATTTTTAACTAAAATTTGATTATTTGAGTTAGATTAAATATTCTAGTAATTTTAGAATAAAAATCGTGTTTAAATAAAATTTTTTGGTACAAGATTTATACACCGTAGGACTCCGAATATATCAGCTTTAACCACCAAAACACAACAATTTTTCATGTGGTGACATGTGTGGGACACATGTCCATTTGAGAATCAAAGAAATCAAGGAAAGATTTATAAAAATCTCTACAAATCTCAAGCAATCATGACATTTTCCCATCAAATACACATATCTTTCTTCTCCTTGCCGTCTTCTACCTCCACCCCACCACCATTCCATTTTCAAATTATTCAATCCTCATTTCTTCATTATTTTCAAGATTTATGGTGATCTTGGTGCATTTGGAAAAAAGATTTCATTAAGAACTCACACATTTTTGCTTATAATCACTTTCTTACACTAAGGTATAATCTCTACATTTTTATTTAGTTTATTCGTTAAAAAGTTGTTCACCTAAAAGTTTTGAGTTAGAAATTAAATGGGTTTATGTTTAAACATGAGAATATGTGTCTTAATGTGTATAGATGTGTGTGTGTGTTGGATCTTGCATGCATTTTTTTATGTATACATGGATAGATTATATATGCATGCATGTGTATGTATACATACATATGTGTGTATATGAATGTATGTATGGTTATTCCATGTATCCATGTGTATAATGATATGTATATATACATATATATACATCAATGTATATATTATAAAACATCACATGCATGTATGATTATATATGTATGCATGCATGGATTTTACATATAATTATTTTTAAATATTATTAAGTTGAAAAGTAATATTTTATGAAATTATTAAGATCTGATTTATAAGTTATAATAGGCTTAAAAATATAAATATTTTGTTATAAAAATTTACAAAGAATGGTTAGACAAATAACCATAATTTTTAGTATCTTAAAAGTGGGTGTTTTAATAAGTTTAAGTACTTTCGAAGCGGGTTTTTTATAAAATAATTTTTGGGCAGATTTATATCAGTAAAATGTAATGATTTGTATTATATTTTAAGTATAAAATTTAGTGGATTCAAAAGTATATTTATATGATGGTCATTGGTGACCGAAATACGCGGTTTGGACGACTTTTTAACATGCGAAAATGCTTCTTTTGTAAATCTGAGTTTATTCAGAATTTTCATACAATTTTTATGTTAAAAATATATATTTTATATAAGCATTTAGTTATAATTATAAAAGGTTATACTTGAAAACTATGCTCGAAAACAGCATAAAACAGTATTATTAGGCGTATAAACGACATGAACTTTGTAACTGATTTGGATCAGTAAATTTCATATAAAAATAAGTAAATTATACTTATTATTAAGTTTTAAAAGTGACTTGAGTAATAATTCATGCTTGGTATGTGATTTGGTGTATTTCTGTTGTTATGACAATGGTAAAATACTGAGTATTTACTAGTTTTGGCAAATTTTGACAAATAAATAAGTTGGTAGTTAAAATGGATTGTTAACAAAGATAACATAATTTATTTGTGAATTTCACGTGTTTAAAACATTAACTAATAATTTATGAATAAAAAAACTAAATAGGAGTCACCAACGGGTCGTTTGGATGAAATCTGTTTTTCCAAGATGAAATACCTTCCAAGTCTAGTAGGTTGGGTGAACAACGTACTTAATAGACTTGTGTATATATTGTAACGTGTCCCTTGGGTTTTAGGGCGTACAAGAATTCAGTATTGTTGGTTGGGAATTTCCTTGGTTAGAAGGAACGCAACTAAAGTGAGTTCATAGCCCCTTTACTACTTTTGTTTTGAATCTCGGGGTGGAAAACACACTGACAAAATGATACAACTTTTACTATTATTATTATGCCTCAGTTTTCTTGTGACTTTGTTGTGAATTGTATTTACATGAGTAGGCAATGGATTATTTTTTATACAACACATTATTGTAAGTCCCACACTATCACAATCAGTTAACTCCGAGGCGAGCAGGTGGATAGGTATTGGATAGATCTATTCGGGGCTGACAACCCTCACCTATGGTTTGGTCGCGCCAACCAACGCTTTGTTGTAGGCAAGTTGGTGAATATACTCCTCACGATTTTTGGGTGTTTTGATATCCGTTATGGATTTTTATTTGACAATTGCCGTGTGCATTTGTCTCTGGGCAGACAAGTCAGAGGTTTGATTGTGAGCTCATGTTATTTACTTTCGCATACATTATATCATGATATACTTGGCATATAACTGCGCGCATATTATTACATTTTTATTGAAATAAACCTGTGAACTCACCAACTTTTTAGTTGATACTTTTAAGTGTGTTTTCCAGGTCATGATAATTACAATGACAAGGATGTATTAGTACATCAAGACAAGTTTTTATGAAGACGGTTACTATATGTTCTTTATTAGGCAATTATTTGTTGTTACTATCTCGGGTTGTAAATTGTGCTCGTTGTAGTTATTTGTTATGTACATGTTTGCATTTAGATTAGTACTAATAGAACCTATAATGTAACATGCATACTTAGACAAATTGTTGAACGTATGTCTTGGTACATTTAATGAAGTATTTTATTAAACTGATGTGCTATGACATACGATCGGTCGCATTCTCGCGTTTCCGCCAAAGGCAGGGTGTGACACCCAGCCACCAGCCCACCACATACTAAACCTCATATGATATTGTTAATAATGATATTTAAGCATTTTACCTACCATCCAAATCAAAAACTGACTTAGTTTCCAAGAATTTTGATTCAACCCATCTTACAACTAATTAGAATTCCAATAACCAAGTTTTTTGATTTTACTTCCATGGACAACTGAATACTAGGAGGAAGTGACTCTTAAAGACACTCTCGGAGGCATTCAATACCAATCCGTAGAAAAAATAGGGTGTGACTTTCAACATCGGTGTGTTGACAGCGGAAACCACAAGATGACACAAAGTTAGCTAGATGGAACCAGAATCATCCTA
Organism: Mikania micrantha; assembly: GCA_009363875.1. Classification (NCBI taxonomy): domain Eukaryota; kingdom Viridiplantae; phylum Streptophyta; class Magnoliopsida; order Asterales; family Asteraceae; genus Mikania; species Mikania micrantha. The sequence continues at coordinate 11,540,957 of CM018684.1, forward strand.
GTCACTCGTCACAAAACCATGGATGAACCATGAAGAACACTTAATGGCTTGTGGGGCTTGACCAAATGTCAACGTTCGAAGGCCAATAAGTCTTCCTTGCAAGGTTCTGCCAACGAAGAAGAGTGTATGACTAGTGGGAAGTGAATCTTATAAACACTCTCGGAGGCCAATCAGTCTGTCTTGCGAGGTCCGATAGCATATAGAATCAAGTGTTTAGTTTCCTCGTACCATGTGCACATGTACCTGCTTCTCAACCGGAATCCCATTCCACATAGTTTTAAGTTTTTATAATTTCAAGTATTTAAGTTTCCAAGCATACAAGTTTTTGAGAGTTTAAGTATTTAAGAATTTCAAGAATATAGTTTCCAAGCATTTCGGAATCATATAATATAGTTTCAAAAGCATTATAGAATAGTTTCTAAAGCATTATAGAATATAGTTTTCAAAAGCATTCAAGAATCATAGAATATTTGTTTAAAAGTATTTCAAGTATCATAAGGATTATAAGTTTCAAGACTTCAAGTATCATAAGTTCATATATTATAAGGTTAAGACATTCAAGAATCATAAGTTTAAGATATTTAAGAATCATAAGTTTAAAAATCTAAGTATATGAGTATAGAGTATTAGTATTAAGAATAGGTATAAAAGATTTAAGAAATGTCTTAACATTTATATAAAATATTTAAACATGTTTCTCAGTCCCGAAGTAAAACAAAATAGTTTGGAAAGGGATAAATGAACCCACACGTGTTGTAGTGTTTGTAAACAACCAAGAATTTCACGCTCTCGTTTGTTGTAGATTATCTAGCTTCAACACAATGGTTGATTTATTATGATTCGAATACTATAAGTGTTTATAGGTAACATATATAGGGCTTTGGTCTTGGTATGCAACTAAGTGTCCTATATACTTGCTAATGGGTTTATAGAATTTCATTTAGTGTGCTAAGTCAAGTACGCTCTATAACCCTTATCCCTTTATCTAATTAAGACTTATCCTTATTAGCATAAAGTTTAGGATATCAAAACATAATTTTTTAATAAATCACGTTTTACGTTATTTAAATTAAATTATAACAGTGAAGTTTCTTTAATAAAAATCTTTTAATCTAATTCAATAAAATAAGTGTTAGTGATTTTAAACCATTTTTACATGTTATGAGATAGTATATTTTTAAATAAAACCTAGGTTATATTATATTATGAAAAACATTATGTTAAACATGATTGAACTTGAGACATCTATCTAGGCTAGTCATCAAATCCTTGTGAGTTTCTTTGTTTACACCTTTGAATTCGTTCCTTTTTGAGTTGTTATCAATTAAGGATATTCGACTTAGGTAACCAAATTTAATACCAATAGGAGGAAATTTCTAAGTGTTGGTTGCTTTCAACATAAGATCAACACACCCCCACTTAGTTAACCATTGAATTCTCTTGATTTCACATAGTGTTTCCTTAGTCTCTTTGACACCTTTAGCCATGTAACAACCTTTTTTCTTAACCTAGGTTACTAAGTAACTTAGTTTCTTAACCAAAAAGGTTGCCAACTTAGTATACATGAATTCTAGATTTTTCGGTTAACACTTTGACAACCACCTATATCATTGTCGATACTACCATCATGTTCCTTTGCTTGATTATTGAACTCTAAGTGTTTTGGTTTCATTAACATTGTAAAGCCTTTGTTTATATGTTAAAAGAGTTTAAAATATCTTGGTGTTAACAAAACCTTAGTTTTGATGATGTTAAAACCGTTTAACACATTTCGAAACCGTATTAGTTTCCCACCCGACATGCCCAAGTTCAATCCCTTCCCAAGGCCTCATTTCTAGTTCTTATCAACTGATTTTAAGTTTAAACTACTTGGATAGGATCATAGGATTAGTATTGACAAGATGATGGGTAGTATCGATGGATCTGCTTAGCTAATATCGATGTAACTTCAGAAACCAAGCTGTCGATACTACAATGTTCAACAACCTGGTTACTATCGACAACCCAGCCCCATGCAGCCTAGTATTGACAAAGCCTTTGAATCCTAGCTCCTTGGATCTTCGATATTAGTAATGTCAACTAGCTTCCATTGATTCTATGCCCACCGATATTGCTAATATTGATGGTAAAGCTGCTGCAACTTCTAACTTTGTCGATACTAACACTTTCCCAGGTTTCATGTAACATCACTGTTTTTCAGGTATTATCTTTACAATATAAAATTTTATTGATGGAACCTGTGACGATAATTTGATGATTATTGATTTGATTGATGATAATATTGAGGGTATGCATTGATGAGAACATATGATTATTAATCATAAACCATGGGAAAGTTAGTTTGAAATACAACTAGTCAAGGACACATGGTCATGGTTTATCGAAATGGTGGTTGGACAGTGGCTGGATAGGTTGCGACTGACTCCTACATATGTCCTATACATAAACTTATTTCGGTCTAACATGGATGTGTTAGTGATATGATTTAGTGGGGTTGAGGATTGGGAAATGGAAAATTGATAGAGATATTTCATTAAAATGAAGAAAAAAATATTGGAAAATAACTACGCGATGGTGAGGTCACGAATATAAATTCAACGTGAATGTTGTTTCAGAAATGTTAACTTAATAATGTATTTGCATGGGTGACGGTTCACACGAATAAAATTATTAAGAATAATATTACAAGACGATATTTCAGGAATCGCAAATCAAGTTAAAATACGATGCGGAAGTTGTAATCGTAAAGGCGGCGATCTTTACGAATGCATACGTGAGTAACGTGTTTCAATGAGATAAACGAAATAATATTTACGATACTTTAATTAAATAAAAAGGAATTAAAACATTTAATAGGAAAAAATACCTTAAAGGATTTGAATAAAATTATTTTACTAACGTTTTGCATATAAAATATAAATTTCGTGAAAAACCAAGCAACCTAAATAATTAACGCGTAAATAAACGAAACCGAGCTAGCGGGAATAACACGGAGTATAGAAGGGATGAGATATCTCTTCTTCTTCATTTTCCCTATCTCATTTCTCTCTATATTTACAAATTTCCGTTCCTTTCTCCATCTAGAAATCCAAAACGTGAACTTCTTCAATTATTGATCATTTTGTATGAAATTAGTACCAAAATGTTTCTCCACACATGTGGAACGCGAAAGTACAAGTAGATCAAGAAAAAGATCAAGAGTTGAGCTAAATCTATAAGTTTTATTTGGGGTTTTCTTGAGCTAAAACATAAACCATAGACTTTCTTCACTTTTACTGAGTTTTCTGCAATCTTAGAGTATAAATAATGTGAAAATATGGGTAACTGGAGGTTGAAGATGGTGGGATCGTAAACGTAAAGATGAATGAATCGAGAAACCTTTTATCAGATATTCGAGAAAGCCCACAAAGGAACTCGAGAATCCCTTATTCTTTTAAAAATTCAAGAACCACAAAGAAGTAGAGAACCATATTTATTCCAAGTCGAGAACATCTATTTTTGGAAACTGTAAAAAGTCGAGAACCTTTTTTTGGACACTCAAAAAACTCGAGAACCCTTTCATAGGGCGCCAACAATTCGAGAATATCACCAAGACACTAGAGAACTCCCCTTCAATTCAAGAAACCATTAATGGGTAACTCATTCAATTCGAGAACCTCATGTGTAGCCGAGAACACCACCTTTCTTGAATGTATAATACGAGAACACTTAACCTGGTGTTGAACAAGAACCATTTGAGGGTTGGGTGCAACTGGTATTGACGTTCTATCTTGAATTACTTAAACATTTGCTAAAAACCTAGATAAACCTTATAACAAGTGTTTTTAATTATATACATGATTTTAAAACATATCAAAGGGTCTATAACACGTTCATGATTGATCAAGAGAACAAGGTGATACTTATAAAATAAACTAGTCAACTTTACTACAAAGTTGATGAAATATTCTTAAATTTACAAGATATCATTTAAAATCTTGGGTGAAACACTAAAGGATTATGTTTTTATAACATAATACTTATTTAAAAACACTCAAGTGATAATAACCATCTTAAGATTAGTAATGAGCAGTATTCTAAGCCTAAAAATGTGAACAAGGAATACGATAACATAACAATATACTAATGTTTAGCCTATATTGGCTAAGTGTTAGTGCACTACATCACAATTGAGTTTGATCAAATTAAATAACAAATAGTTATAAAAATTTAACCAACCTTAAGGTTAACTTATGAAATCATAACTCATACTTATAAGTTACAAACGATATTGAATATAACACAAGTTGTTAAGTGATCGTTGGTTCCACAATAGCGAGCGCGAGTTCTACAATACATTGAAACATAAGACACCGCTGTGAGTTCTCATAACCCCCTTTTTAAATCTTTTGCTTTTAAACTCGGGGGTGGGGGGTGAAACATGTATACCAAAATAAATCTGATTTTGATATAACAAGTGTGGAACCGGGAGACATTATTATTGAGATGTATTATGAATATGGGATGATATACTTTGAATGAGACATCGTTGATTGAGTTGACTTCGGTCCTCCGCGATGATTGAATTGCTGTTGATTGAGTTGACTTCAGTCCTCCGCGTTGATTCCACTATTGATTGAGTTGACTTCTGTCCTCCGCAGTGCACAATATTGATACTTATGATTGTTAGGAATCTCGTTTATTGAGTTGACTGCGGTCCTCTACGATGATTCCACCGTTGATTGAGTTGACTGAGGTCCTCCGTAGAATATTATATTGAGATTATTATGATGATTATTGGTGGTCGTATTGATATGTTGGGTGAGATTGAATGAATGTGTTTGGTTGATTACCTGTTATTACTTGGATTCTTCGACTTGATGTGTTTGTTATGGTTATATTGATATTACTTTACAGGTCCACATGAGTTACTCTTAAAATTTTTGTAAATGTTTTGAGGAATATAAAACTTATGATTACTCACCAACAACTCCCGTAGTTGACACTTGATTTTCCACATGTTTCAGGGAATGAAGAGAAGTAGGAAGAGCAGAGTAGCTCTACATCTTTTGGACTTCATCACATAGGATCTCGGACTTAGCTAAATTAACTGGATCGATGAAGATTAGAATTCAGTTAATTTAGCTACATATTTTGAGTAATCATTGAAATTAAATCATGACGGACACGATTGTAGTGTCTTATTTGAATTAATTGTTGTGTGATGATACTTTAGATGCCCATGAGCTTGTAAAAAATTTACACATCCGTCGTGGCATCCCGACGTTTCCGCCATTGGTCGGTGTGTTACAGATTGGTATCAGAGCTAGGTTATAGGGAATTAGGTTACAAGAAATGGTTGACATAGTCTATAACAATAGGAAACCCTAGTATGAATTATTTCATAAACTAGTTATTATATCCAAGATTCAGTGCTTGTATTTTTATTACATGTTAACTGCAATCCTATTGTTTATGATACATGTTACTTGTTGACTACTTCTTTATGTGATTGTTTGTGCGGTGACTAGTTGACAAAGACATACTCGTGATGTATTGTAAAGCTGGTGGGCTAGCGGCTGAAGCAGTTGCGACTGACTTCTACGTATGCCCTATAAATATACCATTTAAAGTACGTTGGGTGGATTTCAGTGTTGAGGAATAAGGAAGATACTTGTTTAGGGAAATATTTTTTTAGGATTGATTGATTGATCCTTGATCACAAGACAAGGACACACTCATAGTATATCACAAAATGGTGGGTTGGCAGCTGGATAGGTTGCGGCCGACTCCTATGCATGCCCTATACATAGACCATTTGTGGTATATTGGGGGTCTGTCAGTGTCGTGAATTGAGGATATTATTAGGATATGTTGGAAATGGTTGATGGAAAAATTATGGTTGGATATTGGTTATTGAGAATGATTGGAGAAAATTTTGCATATACATATTTATGAATACTCTTCATAGAGTTATATTGAAGGGAAGATATGAACACTTAGTGACAATTTGGACACTTTGTGAGGATATGAACCCTTAATGATAATATAGATATTGAGGAATGGTATGAAGCATTAGTAAACTTAGACGTTAGGAGAGCTTAAATGATATGTGAAGTTAGACATTAGGTGAACTTAGAAATAGGTGAACCTAGATGTCAGGTGAACTTAGACATTAAGCGGACCTAGTTGTCAAGGAGAACTTGAATATACTTCACTCATAATTATCTCTTCTAATATAAGGCTGTGAAGTAGAATCTTAGGAACATATGTTATACACTAATTTCTAACAAGGACATAATCGTGGTGCATTGCAATGGTGGTGGGATGGCGGATGATGCGACTGCAGTCAAGTCTACGTATGCCCTACCTATAAACCAGTTGCATTGCATCGGGTGGTTGTCAGTGTTAGTATATGGTGGAAAATGTTTGAAACTTAAGAATATTTAGTTAGTATTAGATATGACCAATTAGGATGCTTTAGTATAACATTAGGAATTAATGCCTTATCATGAGTTTGCAAACAAATAGGAGACAAGGATAGTTCCATATATGTAATCCTAAATATTAAAATGAATTCATTTGAGCATATTTTGTATGACTTACTTTCTAAACGGTAGTAACATGTTTCTAACTATCCTCAGAAACATGCCCTCATGCTTTCACAATGAAGATAGTAGAAACACCAACAATGGGGGTGCTAACAACAACAATGCCAATACATGCATGGAAGAGTTAGCAAATCTCATTATTGGATTGGTGACTCAACTAAATCAAGCCAACCAAACTCTCAACCAAAATTGGGTGGTGCAAACCCATGTGTTTGTACTTTCAAGCATTTCAACTCATGTTACCCGACGAAGTTCACTATGCCCAAAAAATCTGAAGGTGCACTATGCCACTAGTGTTTTCCAAAAGAGAGAACTAACTTGGTGGAACAGTGAGAAGCGAACTAGGGGAGTTGATGCAGCCTTCGCACTTACCTGGACTAAAGTTAAAACTCTGATGACCATAGAGTTCTGTCCTCGCAGTGAGATGAGGAAATTGGTAGCTGAGTTTTGGGAACTTAAGCAAGACTGTGGAGAGAATTTGATCTACAATTCTCGCTTCCATGAGCTGAGTTCATTAGTACCTCATCTCATGACACCACTGGATAGAGGAATTAAGAAGTACATAGGAGGTCTACCAATGCAGATTCAAGACAATGTCTTTGGTAGCAACCCTACCACTTTGGAAGCTGCAATCTGCCTATATGCTACAATGACGGATAATCACACGAAAGGGTACGAAGAAGACTTAAACGAAGACAGTAGCCAAAGAGTATTCGACTGAAGTTAAGACTGAACCAGCTTGTAGGACCAATTAGGAGCTTGGAAACAATCCGGTTCCAATGGATATCTGCTCGACAACCTCTAGAATAGTGCAAAATCCGATTCCATGGTTTTCCAATCGAAACCAACAGCAACCGTGGTGATCCGACGGTAATGGATGAACGTTCGATGCTTGATCGAACACCACGGGTTGAGAATCGAACTTGGACAGCAAGAACCACTCACATATTCTAGGGTTTGACACTGGAGTGCTTAGGGAAGAAAGGGGCTCGAGAAAGTTAGTTTTGAAACAGATTGGGTTGGTATTTATAGACTGTCATCGTTCGGCCGAATGAGTGGCCGAAGCAAATCATTCGGTGAATGACTCAGCCGAATGGACAGGTCAATGGAATGAGTCATTCGCCTCGTTCGCCCAAATTATTCTGTAAGCGTTCATTTGGCCGAATGGCTTCATTCATAGAGCCATTCGTCCGAATGGGTCTGTAAAACATATAGATTCAACTTTAAACATAATCAAACACATATCCACAAATACAAACATTAAGATCAATATAAAAAAAATAATTTCATTAATATCATGAACTTTATACATTAAGAACAATACAAAACTAAACTAGGTACATTTCGTGCATCTACATACTCCCCCTTGGACCTAGTTCACTATTTTGAAGCATCTTTCTTGAAATGTTTATCTGAGATAGCTTTCCAGTCTGCTCCAGCATGAATCCTGAAGACAATGCAGATCCGAATCACCCTCATAAACTGTAGTGCATGTTCCATGTATTGAACATCAAAGAAAATCTGGTGGTGATAAAGAGCTTTGACATCGCTGTGTGACAGGTTTGTCAACCACATTGGGTCAAATATGCGTTGAGTCTCCCACTTCTTATCTTTACATAGCACTATCACTGCCTCTCTAGTGCACCTGTCATAGTACCAACATCGGAAGCCATCCAGAAAGTCTTGACGCATCTTCCTTAAAGGAATCTTCTTCATGACTTTTGGAGGTAGCCACTTCAGGATCACTTTTTGCTTCCGGGTATCTCCATCAATCTCTGGTTAGTAATATCTCTCAGGTTGCTGAGGCCTGAATTCACCCATCTTTTTCTGTACTCGTACTGTATCTGTCTAGAAAACCATGCCGACATCCCTGAATCTTCGCTTTATAGCATCCTCAAGCGTGCAAGTTGATTAACTTCAAATCTATGCAACTTCTTGAAATCATGTGGATGCTTGATATAATCAATTCCCTTTTCTCTCTTGACAGCATAACAGCCCAAATCGTGAAAGTATGCCCAACTAAGGATTTCACCTCCAGCTTTGTAGCCTTTGGTCCTATAGAGTTTGGTGTGAGTTGCTGGCATCTTCACATTACTTTCCTTCTTCACGGCCTCCCAATAGGCTTTCCACTCTTCTTTTCTTTGTTTAATGTCTTCTACTGATGACTCACCACCACTACCTTTTTCTTCTACGTTTCTGTTCAGTTCCTCTTCAGTAGTTTGCCCGAAAAGGTTAGTGAAAGTTGGTAGTTCGCCCTTAGTAGAAGTATACTTTGTAGTTTCCTTCGCTATGATATCTTCCAAGATAACCTCATCGACATCATCAAAAACCTCTGGAGAAGGCTCATTAACAACTGGAGCTGAGGTGTCATCAATCACGACCTCATCAGGATTCAACCTGAACAGCTCGGCAATCTGCTCCTTGGTTGAGCAGTGAATAATTTCTTCCTCCTCTTTGTCATAGCTAACTGAGTGCTGTATAATGCCCTGAGCGTCTAAAATCATCGTGAGTGTCTCATCCAATTGACGTCTCAGGGGCACAGCTTCGACTTCCTCAGTAGCTGCTGATTCTTCTGTCTGAGACGGAGAAGGAGCTTTAGCGCTCTTGTCGTGCTTGGTCTTTGTACGTATCTGAAGAGGAGGGGCTTGGTCATCATCATCATCTGAGCAAGAAGAGCTAGCAGACCCGCTCCCTGAATCATCCTGATCATCACCATCAGAGTCATCATCTTTGCCTGACTCTTCATAATCAACCTTCTCCTCATCAGATTCCTCTTCTTCATCTTCTTCTTCTTCTTTCTCTTCATCTGAATCATCAGAGATAGCTGCAGTGCCCTCTATCCTTGGAGTGCCCTCTTTGGAACTTTCAACAAGTTCAGCAAGTCTGGCATTTTCAGCTTCCAGAGCAAGGATACGATCACTGAAATCAGTGGTAGTCAGGGCCAACTGATTGTGCTCATCAATGTATTTGAGCAGTTGTTCCTCCTGTTGAGCTGATCTTGCTCTCAGATCTGCCCTTTGATCTGCAGCTTGAAGCAACAAAGTATCCTAATCAGTAATCCTCTAAGTGAGCTGAGCAATCACTAACTCCTGCTCTCTGTTCTTCTTCTCCTACTCCAGGTTCTTTTCCATCAATCTAAGGACCATACTCTTTAGTGTACTCAGCTGCTCGACAACTGAAACAGTAGGTATAATCAGATCAGCTCTTGTGGTGGAAGGACTAGCAGAGGCAGCAACGTATATAGGAGCATGAGAAACAGAGGTGGTCAGAGGGGCGTAGTAGAACATGTCGCAACAACCCTTGACCTGGCCAGTGAAGAAACTGCAACTGCTGCCACTGATGTAACAGTCATTGTAGAAGCAGTCGACATTTCTGATCTTCTCTGAAGGACAAAACGAGTCATTTTCCTCCTGCCTGAAGGAGATGATATGGCCTGTGTAGCAGCAACAGTAACAGCTGCAGTGACTGGAATAGAAGTACGTGGATGAGGTGAGATGTCAAACTCTGGAATAAATGAAGGATCAGTGTTCTCGTCAAGCTCTGCTTCACTATGTCTCTTCCTCTTCTTTATAAGTCTACCTCCCACCCATACATCTTCAAACTCATCATCAGGAGTGTCCTCTGAATCTGAACTCTCAGCACCTTCACCTCCAACCTCAGCACCTTCATCCTCTGATTCATCTGACTCATCCTTGTCTTCAGCAGAGGTAGTACTTGTCATCTCAAGTGGAGTAGATACTGAGGCTGTAGTGGTGGCCATAAAGTCCAGATCCATCAAAGAATCTATTTCAACATCATCATCATGAGCAACAGATGCACTAACTCCAGCACCAGTGCTCACACCAACAGCACCAACATCCACAACACTAGCCTCAATCACACTAACACCAGCAGCAGTAATAATGGCATCAGCAGCAGCACTAACACCAACACTAACACCACTAGCACCACCTCCTACATCACCTTCACCACCATCTCCATTATCATCACCCTCATCACCAGGAACAACAATATCTTCCATGTCAGAGTCTGAGTCATCGGGTCTCAGAAGATGACCAAACAATGTACGCACTCGTGGCTTCCTTGTAACATCACTGTATTTCAGGTTTTCCATACATGTACGATTGTACTGTTACGACCTGATATGATTATTATTATTAATGAAGATGCATTATTTGATGTTATTACTGATATTGGTATACATATTGAGAACATATTATTATTATACGCATAAACCATGGGGAGTTTAGTTAAACGCAACTAAACAGAACCAGAGAGTTTATCGCAGATGAATTCACGAATTATGGATTGTGGTTGGAATGAAAAAGGAATTAGAAGTTGGTTCTTGTTTAGTTACTAAACATAGTCAAGGACACATGGTCATGGTATATTGAAATAGCGGTGGGACGGTGGCTGGGGCGGTTGCGACTGACCCCTACATATGCCCTATACATATGCATATTTCGGTCTATCACGGATGTGTCAGTGATATGGTTTAGTGGGAATTGGATTGGGAAATTATAATATTCAAGTTAATTAAATAATGAAAGGATTAATGGAATTGTTTACGCGATTATAAGGTTACGAATATAATTTAAACGCGAATGTTATTTCAGAAATATTAACTTAATAAATTTATTCGCGTGGGTGACGATTCACACGGATATAATTATTAGGAATTATATTCTGAAACGATATTCCATGAATCGTAAATCGAATCGAAATACGATACGAGCGTCGGATTCGAAAAGGTGACGACCTTTACGAATACGTACATGAGTAACGCGTTTCGACGAGACAACGAAATAATATTTAACGATATTAAATTAATAAATGGAAACTAATAACGTTATTAGTAATCACAACCTAAAACTTATATTAACAAAACGTTTTATTAAATAATTAATTTAACGAAACTAAACGGAAGCATTTTATTTAAACGAGTTCATTTAAAATCATTTCGTTAAAATGGTTGTTATTTAATTAAATTTGTATGTTTTAAATGTATTTTCCAATGAAAAACCGAGCATATTATAACGTTATCGCGATAAAGACGAGACCGAGCATGTGGTTACTACACGCGATAAAAGAAGGGAAATCTTCTTCTTCTTCTTTCATTCTACCCACACTCCTCTCTCTAGAAGTGAAAAATGTCCCATATCTCTCTCTACCTTCTCTCTAGCTTTTATTGTTCAATTCTCAACCATTTTTGACGATTCTTGCTCCAAATCATCCGTATAGCCGAGGAGATCAATAATCCAAGAAGAAGTTCATCATTTGGTCGACTACTTGAGGTAGATCTTAGATTTTCTTTTGGTTTCTAACTTTAAAGATTAACTAGGTTATACTCTTAAATTTTAAACAAGTTTGTACACTTTAAAACCCTAAACTGAGTTGGTATAAAGGGATAGAAGGTGGTAGGGATGAACTTGAAACAGGTAACACTTGATGTAGATGAGGAACAGTAGATCGCGATTCAGCTCCTGGCCGAACCTGTGTGTGGGTCTTGGGCGAACCGTGTGAACATCAAAACTGATCTGGCCAAACCCACAGCCCCACGAACTTAAGACTCACGAACCTGTGCTAGCAGGACATGGTATGGGCGAACCTGTCATCAACAAACCATCTTGCTTAGCCACGAACCCACCAGATCATGTGAACCTTTGTAATGCAACCTCTTTGACCGAACCTTCTCTTTGTGCAACCGAACCTTACATGGGCCGCAACTAGCCGAACCTATGTTTAAACCTTCTAGTTAGCAGCGAACCTAAAGTTCTTTTCGATCTGGCCAAACCAATTGCATGGGATCCATGAACGTCCTGGCCGAACTATTTACATGGGATTCATGAACCTTGCCGAACCTTTGCCAATTTTCCTCTACGAACCTAGGTAACTGACCTAAGGGGGGTAGGCTAAGTTGGAGCAGAACCTAAGGGGGGATTTGAGAGAGGTTCGCTAGGGTTAAGGGGTAGCCAAGAACCATTGTGAAATAAACTGATATGTTATGCCTTCATGAGAATTTGAGTTACCATCTTCCTTAAATGATATCAATTTTAAATTTATAAGATTTTGTATAATGTGAACAACTATGAGAATGATATAAACATATTCTCTTAAATCTTGAACTTGATCATGCAAGTATGTGTTAATGTATATATGATTAAGGGTATGTTGGAATATAAGGACTGACGAAGCAAAACCACCTTTCAAATAATCTTTGTAATAAATGTTGCAGGACAATAGCTTCCGAAGACAAGTCTTCAGAAGAACCTTCGGAAGACACAAATAAAAGACAACTGCTTCCGAAGACAAATAAAAGACAACTGCTTCCGAAGACAAGTCTTCAGAAAAACCTTCGGAAGACACAAATTAAAGAAAACTGCTTCCGAAGAAAAATAAAAGAAAAATGCTTCCGAAGACAATACTTCAGAAGTTGCTTCGGAAGACTCTATCTGAAGACAAACCTCAGAAGACACTATCGGAAGAGAACTTTTGCTTCCGAAGAATAAAAGTCATTTACTTCGGAAGACTTCCAAAGACATCTGCCTCGGAAGAAAAACAATATTTCAGAAGACATTTGTTTCTTCTGATAAAAGAATAAATGTAACCTTCTTTAGGATAACTGTCTACATTAGATAATTTCCTATAAAGAGCTTCCGAAAGAATAACGTATTAGTATCAGTACAAAAGTCTGAACTAAGATCTTTAAAGATCCTATGTTGACTTTACACTTGTACTATTCTGATGCTACAGTGTCTGTAATAGTGTCATCAGTCTTATCTGTTTGTCTTCTTCTTGTATTTGTCCTGAAACATTAAATGTCGGGGCTATTTATACCCCAACATCCTATGAATATAATAACACTTTTCTGAATCTTCTTTGTGTTGTCCTACTGTTTTCTCTTCTCTTTTAACTTAAGAAAACTAAACACTAAAATAACTAAAGAGCAAAATTCCAGAGGGAGAAAAACCTCAAAAGCTTTGTCTAAGCTCTTGATCCTGGTTAAGTTAGTCTCTCCTCAGCTCTCTGATTTTCTACAGGGTATCACCTTGCAATAAATACATATATCAATGGGGGCACACATAAGATAACACAACGGGTTATCATTGTTAAATGAGCTAAACCGACAAATTAAATTACATACTAATAATGATCGATTATAAAACCTTTAGCGGTTTATTTTAACTTAGGTAAAATAAACTAAGCTAATAAAACACTACCGAGTCTAAAGTAAACTAAATGGACACTAAATTGAAATGAAATGCATATGCTTATAAACACGAACACAATTATAATTACAGGTTGATTGAATTTGTTTTGACTTCTTTTACGTGAGCGCGCATACTACAAGAACATTGAATCTAAGGACTCAGGTGAGTTCCCATAACCTCCTTTTAAACTATTTTGTTTTGAACTCGGAGGTGAAACATGTATACCAATTTAAATATTATTTTGATAACACATGGGTAATACCTAGTTGATCATTATGATATTCATATTACGGATTTTCATTGTTTGTGGATTATCATGGATTATCACAACTCCATGGATTGTAGTTGTTTACATTGGTCATCCACAATAATCACATGTATTATCACTTGAATTATCACAACTCCATGAGTCGTTACTGTTGACTTCGGTAATCCGCAACGATTGCATGTATCGTCACATGGTTTGCCACCACTCCATGAATCATTGTCTTTAACTTTGGTTAATCACATTGATTCCATGTATTGTCACTTATACTAATTGAGAATATTGAGGATTGAGATTGGTTGAATGCATATGTGATTGATTATCTATGATTAACTGAATTATGTGATTGTATGTTTCTGTTTATGTGTTGGGTTATGTGTTGGATTACCTCGCAGGTGCCATGTGGATTATCTTAGAAAAGCTATAAACTTTCTTAAATTTTTTTTAAACATTTTGAAATATTAAACTTGTTGTTACTCACCAACTACTTCGTAGTTGACACTGGATTTTCTACATGTTTCAGGGAACGAGGAGAAGTAGGTAGGGCAGGGTAGCTCTACATCTTTTGGACGTCGTCACATAGAACTCCTGGACTTAGCTAAAATTAACTGGATTACTAAAGACTACTATTTAGTTAATTTAGCTAATCTTTTGTGTAATTGATTGTAATTAAATCATGACGAACATGATTTTTGTGTAAACATTTATTTGATTTGATTGATATATGATGATGTATACTTAGATGCCTATGAGCTTTTGAACAATCTTCACATCCCTCGTGGCATCCCGACATTTCCGCCATCGGTCGGGGTGTTACAGATTGGTATCGGAGCCTGGGTTATAGGGAATTAGGTTACTAGAAATGGTTGACCTAGTCTATAACCGTAGGATACCCTAGTATGAACTATTTCACACACTAGTTAGTATATTCAGGATTTCATGCTTATGTGTTTATTACATGTTAACTGAACTTCTGTTATACATCTGATTTACATATGCTACTTGCTGATTATTTGTCTACTTGTGCCCTAACGACTCGATAAGGACATACTCGTGATGTATTGTAAAGATGGTGGGACGGTGGTTTGGGCGGTTGCGACCTACCCTTATCATATGCCCTATACATATACCATTACAGTACATCGGGTGGATGTCAGTATTGAGGAATAAGGGAATTATCCATTTGGGAAATTTATTGCTTAGGAAATTAACTACATAGGAATTTGTTTGCTTTAGGAATTATCTGTTTGACCTTTGATCTCTAGACAAGGACACACTCGTGATATACTACAAAGGTGGTGGGACGGTGATTTGGGAGGTTGCGACCTACCCTTACATGTGCTCTATACATATACCATTTGTAGTATTTTGGGGGTCTTTCAGTGTCAGGAAACTTAGGATATTATTAGGGTATGTTGGGGGGTTATGGTTGATGGGATGTTGGTTAAGGTTGGTTTGGATTGACACTTTCGATGACTATATCTTACGAACACATATAAACTCATTTGTGAACACACTTATTGGACACGTGGGGTGAATAGGATCAACGAAGGATACGAATACTTAGTGATGGACTGAAGACTTGAGTGATGATATAGACATTTGGTGAAAATATGAACTCATAGTGATGATAGTAACACTTAGTGATGATATGAACACTTGATGAAAATGAATTATAGGGAGGATATGAACACCTAGTGACAATAAGAGCACTTAGTGATGATATGAACCCCCATTGATGATTATGAACATTGGCATTTAGTATGGATTTTTAGTGAACTTAGACACTAGGGGAACTTTAATGTCAGGTGAACTTAGACATTAGGTGAACTTAGAAATAGGCAAACCTACATGTCAGGTGAACTTAGACATTAGGCGAACCTAATTGTCCAAGGGAACTAGTGATTACTTCACACAAAATTATCCTAACTAGGATAATGTTTGTGAAGTGAGATAATGGTAAGATACATGATACACCCTAAATTCTAACAAGGGCATAATCGTGATGCAATGCAACGGTGGTGGGACGGTGTATGAGGCGACTGCGGTCAAATCTATGTATGCCCTATATATAAGCTTGTTGCACTGCATCGAGAGGTTGTCAGTGTTCGTATAGGGTGGAAAATGTTTGAAATCTAGGATTAGTAAGTTTATATTAGATATGATCAATTAGGATGCATTAGTGTGATATTAGGAAATTACTGCTTTGTTATGAGTTTAATGACAGATAGGAGAAAAATATAGTTCCTATATGTAATCCTAAATGTTGAAGTGAACTCATTTGACCATAATTTGTATGACTTACGTTGTAAACGGTAGTAACATGTTTCTAATATCCTCAGAAACATGCCGCCACGCCGTCACAACGGAGATGATACGAACTCCGAATATGCTAACGGTAATGCCAACTCCGGCATACAAGAGTTAGCAAACCTCATTTCTGGATTGGTGAATCAACTGACTCAAGCCAATCAATCTCTCAATCAGAACAGAGGTGGTGCAAACCCACCGGTCTGCATATTCAAACACTCCAACTCCTG
This sequence comes from Mikania micrantha, assembly GCA_009363875.1. Lineage (NCBI taxonomy): Eukaryota > Viridiplantae > Streptophyta > Magnoliopsida > Asterales > Asteraceae > Mikania > Mikania micrantha. Next base: position 11,557,563 of record CM018684.1, read on the forward strand.
TAATCCACTGAAGTTTACGGGTTCTAAGACAACCACTGGTCTGCTGCAGTGGTTTGAGAGCATGGAGAATACCTTGATTAACAGTGATTGCCCCAATAACCTGAAGGTGCGCTATGCCACCAGTGTTTTCCAAAAGAGAGCACTAACATGGTGGAATGGCGAAAAGCAAACTAGGGGAGTGGATGCTGCTCTAGCACTGACATGGACGGAGGTCAAGAACTTCATGATCATGGAATTCTGTCCTCGTAACGAGATGAGGAAGCTGGAAACTGAGTTCTGGGAACTCAAGCAACACAGTGGAGAGAATGTGATATACAAAACTCATTTCCATGAGTATAGTCTGCTGGTACCTCATCTGGAGACGCCGTTGGAGAGGGCCATTGAGAAGTACATAGGCGGTCTGCCTATGTAGATCCAAGACACTATCTACGAAAGCAACCCGAAAACACTGGAGGCTGCAATCCGTCTATCTGCAACTTTAACTGATAATCACGCGAAGGCTGGAACACTCACACGGAAGGGGTCCAAGAAAGTTGATACAAAGTCAACTGCAAAGGAGGCTTCAACTGAAGTCAAGATTGAACAGCTCTTCCAAAAGCAGCAACAAGAAACGAAAGACTAGGAATTTCGTTGTTACTACTCCTGCTGCCAAATCTGCTCAGCAATCATCAAACAACACCACTGCAGGAATTATGTTGGGAATACTCCCCAATGTAATACTTGCAGATATCATCACGCACCTAACTTGCCATGTCGCGTCTGAACAACTATGGCAAGTATGGCCAGTTTACAAATGTCTGTCGGAGTGCACCGCAAGCACAAAGGATGCAACCTGCTCCGCTTGCACTGCCAGCTCCGTAAGTAAAACCAATACAAGCTGCACCTATTCGCCAAGTACCTGTACAGGCAAGAGCCTGTTACGAGTGTGGTGAAGTGGGTCATTTCAAAAATCAATGCCCAAGACTGACTGGAAACAATCAAAGGGTGGCAAGAGGCAGAGCATTTCAACTAAATGCTCCAGCTGCTCAAGCCAACCAGGACGTTCTCAATGGTACTGTCTTATTTGATTATGGTGTTGATAGAAGTTTCGTTTAAGATGATTTTGAATGCATGCTTGGTAGAACACGTACATATTTAGATAAACTGTTTAACGTGGAGGTGGCTGATGGAAATACTATTGATATTGACACTGTTATTATTGGATGTACTGCGAACTTAAGTGATCATGTTTTCCTAATTGATCTTATACCTATGCACCTTGGTAGCTTTGATGTTATCATAGGCATGGATTGGTTAGCCACCCACAAAGCGGAGATTGTTTGTCATGAAAAATACATTTGTATTCCCTTACATTCGGGTGAAACTTTAAGAGTTTTTGGGGATACTTCTAGTAAAGGTCTTAAGCTGATGTCATGCACTAAAGCACACAAGTACCTTAGGAAGAAATGTATAGCATTCTTAGCACACATTGTGGAGAAAAAGGAGAAAGGAAAGAGCATTGAAGACGTTCCTGTTATAAGAGATTTTCCTGAAGTATTCCTAGACGACTTGCCGGGTCTTCCACCAGAACGTCAAGTAGAATTTCGAATTGACTTAGTACCTGGTACGAATTCAGTCGCCAAAGCTCCTTACAGACTTGCGCCTTCAGAGTTGCAAGAATTGGCGAGCCAACTACAAGAACTGACGGATAAGGGATTCATTCGCCCGAGTCATTCGCCATGGGGTGCACCAGTCCTGTTTTTCAAGAAGAAGGACGGGTCATTCCAAATGTGCATCGACTCCCGTGAATTAAAAAATCTGACTATCAAGAATCGATATCCTCTGCCGCGCATCGACGATCTTTTCGATCAACTTCAAGGCTCGGCGTGGTTTTCAAAGATCGATCTTAGATCTGGGTATCATCAGCTTCGTGTACATGCTGATGATATTCCCAATACGGCTTTCTGAACAAGATATGGCCATTATGAATTTCTGGTGATGCCTTTCGGCCTTACCAATGCATCAACGGTTTTCATGGACCTTATTAACTGTTTTTGCAGGCCATACTTGGACAAATTTGTGGTTGTATTCGTTGACGATATTCTGATATACTCCAAGACTAAAGAAGAACACGAGCAACACCTTAAGTTGTTTTTGGAGATCCTAAGAGAAGAGCGACTGTATGCCAAATTCTCTAAATGTGAATTTTGGCTTAAGAAAGTTCAATTGTTGGGACACATAGTCAATGAAAAGGGTGTTCACGTCCATCCTACGAAGATTGATGCGATGAAGAATTGGAGTACACCGAAGACATCGACGGAGATTAGATCGTTTCTTGGACTTGCCGGTTACTAGCGGCGGCTTATTTCGAATTTCTCCAGGATTGCTGTCCCTCTCACTTCTTTGACTCAGAAGAATAAACCAAATGAGTGGGGACCAAAACAAGAAGAGGCGTTTCAGACTTTAAAGCAAAAACTCTGTGATGCTCCTATCTTGACACTGCCTGATGGAAATAATGATTTTGTGGCCTACTGTGATGCATCCAACCTAGGCCTTGGTTGTGTTCTCATGCAACGGGGAAGGGTCGTGGCATATTCATCAAGGCAGCTGAAAATTCATGAGAATAACTACACTACACATGACTTGGAACTTGGAGCAGTCGTGTTGGCTTTGAAGATATGGAGACATTATCTTTGTGGCACTAAGTGTGTAGTCTTTACTGATCACAAGAGTTTGCAACATATCCTCAATCAAAAGGAACTTAACATGAGACAACGGAGATGGGTTGAACTGTTGAATGATTATGACTGTGAAATTCGCTATCATCCTGGTAACACGATTGTAGTAGCAGATAAGTTCAGATCCATAGTGTCCGAGTGCACACTAATCTCTGTAATGATGTTCTAACAGCCCAACAACACTCATTGGCACAGGATAACTTGAAAAATGAGATGTCTTGCGGGGCTGAGATATTATTGGAAACTAAGGATGATGGTTTGATGTATAACTTCAATAGGTTGTGGATACCGAACCGTGATGATCTTAGGATGGTGATTATGGATGAAGCTCATAAGTCTCTTTACTCAATCCATCCGGGTTCTGATAAGATGTATCAAGATCTTAGAGCCTTGTATTGGTGGCCTGGAATGAAGAAGGATATTGTTGAGTATTTGTCCAAGTGCCTTAACTGTGCTAAAGTCAAGGCAGAACACCAGCGACCTTCGGGATTATTAATATAACCATAAATACTCATGTGGAAGTGGGAGAATATCTATATGGATTTCAATACTAAACTCCCACGAATCGCAAACGGTAAGGATAGTATTTGGGTTATAGTTGATACATTAACTAAGTCGACTCATTTCTTACCAATACGCGAGACGTAGCCTGTGTGGAAGTTAGCTCGTATCTATGTTGATGAGATCGTTAGCCGCCATGGAATTCCCTTAAGCATAATATCGGATCGTGATGCTCATTTCACGGCACGATTTTGGGAATCACTTCATGAAGCTTTCGGAACAAGACTGGATCTTAGCACTGCCTATCATCCTCAAACGGATGGACAGACGGAGCGAACAATTCAAACATTGGAAGATATGTTGAGAGCTTGTGTCATCGATTTCGGTGGCCATTGGGATAGCCATTTACCATTAGTCGAATTCTCGAATAACAACAGTTATCATGCGAGCATTGGTATGCTCCGTTTGAAGCTCTTTATGGCAGAAAATGTCGGTCACCTATTTGTTGGACCGAGGTTGGCGAATCGCAGATCACTGGTCCCGAGATTATTCAGGAGATGACTGACAAGATCTGCTAGATTCGCGACAATCTGTTAGCTGCTAGTCGACAGAAGAGTTACACGGATAAAAGACGGAAACCCTTAGAGTTCGAAGTTGATGATATGGTATTACTTAAGGTATCGCCTTGGAAGGGGTTGTGCGATACTGGAAGAAGGGTAAACTTGCTCCACGTTATGTTGGCCCTTTTAAGATTCTTGAATGGATCTGGAAGGTTTCCTACAAGTTGGAACTTCCTCCTAAACTTTGCAATGCACACCTGACTTTTCACGTGTCCAATTTAAGAAAGTGCTTAGCTGATCAGGATCTTCAGGTACCACTCGATGACATTCGCGTCGATGATACCATGTACTTTGTTGAAAACCCAGTTGAGATAATGGATCGTGAGGTTAAAAAGCTCAAACGCAGTAGAATTCCAATTGTCAAAGTACGATGGGAGTCGAAGCGTGGTCCAGAATTCACATGGGAATGAGAAGATAAGATGAAGCTTAAGTACCCACACTTATTCACTACAGTTACTCCACGTTAAATTTCAGGACGAAATTCCCTTAACTAGGGGAGACTGTAACATCACTGTATTTCAGGTTGTCCATACATGTACGACTGTACTGTTACGACCTGATATGATTATTATTATTAATGATGATGCATTATTTGATGTTATTACCGATATTGGTATACATATTGAGAACATATTATTATTATACGCGTAAACCATGGGGAGTTTAGTTAAACGCAACTAAACAGAACCAGAGAGTTTATCGCAGATGAATTCACGAATTATGGATTGTGGTTGGAATGAAAAAGGAATTAGAAGTTGGTTCTTGTTTAGTTACTAAACATAGTCAAGGACACATGGTCATGGTATATTGAAATAGCGGTGGGACGGTGGCTGGGGCGGTTGCGACTGACCCCTACATATGCCCTATACATATGCATATTTCGGTCTATCACGGATGTGTCAGTGATATGGTTTAGTGGGAATTGGATTGGGAAATTATAATATTCAAGTTAATTAAATAATGAAAGGAGTAATGGAATTGTTTACGCGATTATGAGGTTACGAATATAATTTAAACGCGAATGTTATTTCTGAAATATTAACTTAATAAATGTATTCGAGTGGGTGACGATTCACACGGATATAACTATTAGGAATTATATTCTGAAACGATATTCCATAAATCGTAAATCGAATAGAAATACGATACGAGCGTCGGATTCGAAAATGTGACGACCTTTACGAATACGTACGTGAGTAACGCGTTTCGACGAGACAAAGAAATAATATTTAATGATATTAAATTAATAAATGGAAACTAATAACGTTATTAGTAATCACAACCTAAAACTTATATGAACAAAACGTTTTATTAAATAATTAATTTAGTGAAAGTAAACGGAAGCATTTAATTTAAAAGAGTTCATTTAAAATCATTTCGTTAAAACAGAACTTATTTATTTAAATGTGTATGTTTTAAATGTATTTTACAATGAAAAACCGAGCATATTATAACATTATCGCGATAAAGACGAGACCGAGCACGTGCTTACTACACGCGATAAAAGAAGGGAAACCTTCTTCTTCTTCTTTCACTATACCCACACTCCTTCTCTCTCTAGAAGTGAAAAACGTCCCATATATCTCTCTACCGTCTCTCTGGCTTTTCTTGTTCAATTATCAACCATTTTTGATGATTCTTGCTCCAAATCATCCATATAGATGAGGAGATCAATAATCCAAGAAGAAGTTCATCATTTGGTCGACTACTTGAGGTAGATCGTAGATTTTCTTTTGGTTTCTAACTTTAAACGTTAACTAGGTTATACTCTAAAATTTTAAACAAGTTTGTACACTTTAAAAACCCTAAAATGAGTTGGTATAAAGGGATAGAAGGTGGTAGGGATGAACTTGCAACATGTAACACTCGATGTAGATGAGGAACAGTAGATCGCGATTCAACTCCTGGCCGAACCTGTGTGTGGGTCTTGGCCGAACCCTGTGAACATCGAAACTGATCTGGCCGAACCCACTGCCCCACGAACCTAAGACTCGCGAACCTTTGCTGGCAGGACATGGGATGGGCGAACCTGTCATCAACAAACCTTCTTGCTTAGGGACGAACCCACCTGATCATGCGAACCTTTGTAATGCAACCTCTTTGACCGAACCTTCTCTCTATTCAACCGAACATTACATGGGCCGCAACTAGCCGAACCTGTGTTTAAACCTTCGAGTTAGCAACGAACCTAAGGTTCTTTTCGATCTGGCATAACCAAATGCATGGGATCCACGAACCTCCTGGCCAAACTATTTACATGGGATTCACGAACCTAGCCGAACCTTTTCCAATTTTCCTCTACGAACCTAGGTAGCGGACCTAAGGGAGGGGAGGGCAGCCTAAGTTGGAGCCAAACCTAAGGGGGGATTTGAGATAGGTTCGACGGTTTATGGCTAATAAAAACCTAAGGGTTTACTAGGGTTAAGGGGTAGCCAAGAACCATTGTGAAATCAACTGATATGTTATGCATGCATGAGAATTTTTGAGTTACCATCTTCCTTAAATGATATCAATTTTAAATTTAGGAGATTTTGTATAATGTGAACAACTATGAGAATGATATAAACATAATCTCTTAAATCTTGAACTTGATCATGCATGTATGTGATAATGTATATATGATTAAGGGTATCACCTTGGAATAAAAACATATATCAATGGGGGCACACATAAGATAACACAATGGGTTATCATTGTTAAACGAGCTAAACCGACAAATTAAATTACATACTAATAATGATCGATTATAAAACCTTTAGCGGTTTATTTTAACTTACGTAAAATAAACTAAGCTAATAAAACACTATTGAGTCTAAAGTAAAGCTAAAGGGACACTAAATCGAAATGAAATTCATATGCTTATAAATACGAACACAATTATAATTACAGGTTGATAGAGTTGTTTTGACTTCTTTTACGCGAGCACACATACTACAAGAACATTGAATCTAAGGACTCAGGTGAGTTCGCATAACCTCCTTTTAAACTATTTTGTTTTGAACCCGGAGGTGAAACATGTTTACCAATTTAAATATTATTTTGATAACACATCGGTAATACCTAATTGATCATTATGATATTCATATTATGGATTTTCATTGTCTGTGGATTATCACAGATTATCACAACTCCATGGATTGTTGTCGTTGACTTTGGTCATCCACAATAATCAAATGTATTGTCACTTGGATAATCACAACTCCATGAGTCGTTATTGTTGACTTCAGTCATCCGCAACGATTGCATGTATCGTCACATGGTTTGCGACAACTCCATGAATCATTGTCTTTAACTTCGGTTAATCACATTGATTCCATGTATTGTCACTTATACTAATTGAGAATATTGAGGATTGAGATTGGTTGAATGCATAGGTGATTGATTATCTATGATTAACTGAATTATGTGATTGTATGTTTGTGTTAATGTGTTGGGTTATGTGTTGGATTATCTCGTAGGTACCATGTGGATTATCTCAGAAAAGCTATAAACTTTCTTAAATTTTTTTGTAAACATTTAGAAATAAAAAACTTATGATTACTCACCATCTACTTTGTAGTTCACACTTGATTTTCTACATGTTTCAGGGAACGAGGAGAAGTAGGTAGGGTATGGTAGCTCTACATCTTTTGGACTTCATCACATAGGACTCTTGGGCTTAGCTAAAATTAACTAGATTACTGAAGACTAGTGTTTCGTTAAATTAGCTAATCTTTTGTGTAATTGATTGTAATTAAATCATGACGAACATGATTTTTGTGTAAACGTTTATTTGATTTGATTGATATGTGATGATGTATACTTAGATGCCCACGAGCTTTTGAACAATCTACACATCCCTCGTTTGCATCCCGACGTTTCCGTCATCGGTCGGGGTGTTACATTCCTCTCCTTACCTCTGTATGACATCACTCTATTGAGAGTGATATCAGTCATATGCTCCAAGTGAATAATATCAACGTTGATCTTTGGTAAGTCTGGTAACTGAGCATCAATCATGTGCTGAAAAAACTGAGGGTACATAAGAAAGTTCTTATCTCCCTTGAGCACCACATTCTCCTTCATGTGAGTAATATCATCACTGAAAAGTTGAAGGGCCGGTTCAACACCAAGGCTACAAATGCACACTGTATGGTCTCTTGCATGTTATCAAAACCACCTCTCCTAGACCCCAGGCAGTGAATAAGCACATGGGCTAAATACTTGAAATGAGGAGACATGAACGCCTTGTTGAGTATCCCAGCTCCAAGATCACCTTCATACTTGAACCGCATGAAACATCCGCAAACCAAGTAGCGGTCAAGTAGAATCGGCTGATCTGGTGTATCCTGAAAACCACATATCCTCCTGATATGCTTAGCAGAGATAACTATGTCACGGCCTAGCACCTTTCCCCTGATGACTGGTGGCTCAACCTCCCAGTCAATGTCAGAAGATCTCCAGAAGTCCTGCTGTTGAGATTGATAGGGCACATGAATAGTAGAAATAACAGCAAAGATCCTGGAACGTCGCAGAAAAGTGATAATCTCAGTGAAGTGACGGGCATTCGCCGTGGTAAGATCAACATGGGCACAAATGTTGTTCTTGGTCAGTGATTTGTATCCAGCCATACAGAAAAACAAAGAAATACACATGTTAGTACAATTCAGTTGATCAATAGAATCAAATCAGAACAATTAACAAGTAGATCATTCGGCCGAATGTAATTGATTTGGCCGAATGATCCTTGGTCGAATGAGCATATTGAAATTATGAGTAATCCTGTCGAATGAGTCATCCTGTCGAATGAGTCATCCTGCCGAATGAGTCATCCGCCGAATGAGTCATCCGCCGAATGAGTCATTCTCTTAATGAGCATCATTCGTCGAATGAGCCATTCGCTGAATGGCGTCATTCGACTGACTGTTAAGATTGAAATTCCATTTGATAAATTCTCAAATCAGCTCATAAAAATCATGCAACCACACTCAGAATAGACCGATTAACAATGTTAAAATTGGTCTCATGAAGTTTCAAGTTCATTTTGTCCATTTATTTTGAAGCGAAAAGTTGAAACCCTAAAACCCTAGAACTAGTCCTATATTCGATGATTCCACGGTCAAAAATGTTTATCTTGGATCCATCAGTACCTGAGATGATGAAGAAATGAAATATCAGTATGTATTTGAGAGAATCATAGAACAATCGGAAAAACTGATAAGAAAGTGTGATTCGGGCGAATAGCACACAATTAAGAGCGAGAGAATGAATAAGGGGAGAATGGGGTAGTTCAGCCAAAACAAATGTATAAATAGGAACAGTCATTTGCCGAATGAGTCTAGCAAATGAACTGTTTCGCCCCAATATTAATTCGGCCGAGTGAGATTCAACCTCAATCTTCATTCGCCGAATGAAGCAGACGAATGGCTTCCTTCAGCCCAGGTTGATTCAGCCGAAAGACTCAGTCACTGGAATGAAGTCATTCGGTCGAATTAGTCATTCTCCAGGTTCATTCGTACGAATGAGACCTTGCACTCACAAACACACCTTAATTTCAGAACTGTGTTGACATGATTGACTTGTTCTATCGAAATGGAAGGCTTCAGCTGGGTCTTTACAAAGCAATATGGCATGTGTATGAAATCGAACTTATTTTATTTTTGTATTTTCACAAGCTTAAAACCAGCTTGATTTTATTTTATTTTCTTATGATTTAATCATTCTCATCTGAATGGATGGCTTCAGCTGGCGGAACTAGGTTGTCATCTGTGTCTGAGCTGTCATCATTTATCTGTACTGTGGGAATTGAAATGGATGAAGGGTGCACTGGTTAATCAAGTGCATTTTGCGCGTCATACATCATTTGAACAACAACATCTTCATCTGAGTACAAGAGCTGTTAAGAGCAGCTGTTGTGGCAACCTGCACAATCACAAACGATTAGTTCGTTTTAGAACCCAATCCTTTACATTCTTGGGTTGACCCAATGAGTCTCGGATCAAAACATTGATCCACTTACCATCAGGGGTATCCTTGTCTAGAGTTGGTAAAACTGAAGTCTTAGAACACTTGACTTTCCAGACCGTGTTTTTGCTAAAAGAGTTTTTCAGGTAAATGGATGATGACTTTGAATGATTGACATTGATCACTTTGGGAACACCCAAGTTCACCAATTTCCCTTTACCCTTTTTCAAAGGTTTAACCTCATTTGGTTGTTTGGGTTTTGCTTGAGTTGACTTAGAATCAGATTTGACAACTTTGATAAAATTATGATTAAGTCTTCTAAGTGGTGCAACTTTTGGTCTGATCAACTGAGGACAAAATCTAACAATATGTCCAGGTGCACCACACTCAAAGCAGACTCTGTCACCTTTTTGATGAAAATGTTTGGGTTTAGTAAAAGACTGATTTTGTGGTTTAAGAACATTTGTTTTAGTCTTAATCTGACAAAATCCCAAACCCTTTTTCCCATTAGGCACAAGATTGTCAATCTTGTGTGACACACATGCTTCATTCTCTTTTGAAGCCTTCACAAAGTTTAATGCTCGATATATTTTAGAAGATGAGATTGGGTCACCTTTCTTGACTGCACGTGTATTATTGTCCAACCCTTCTATCTGTCTGAATCCTTGAACCACCAGACGTGCCTTGTTCCGCACAATGATCCCGTGATCATCCTTCTTGTAACGAAGAAACCATCTGGTGCCTATAACTTTTGCACCTTTTGGTTTGTCAACAAGTTGGCAAACACCTAATTTCTTGAATTGCAGAAGTTCTTCTTGCATGGAATCAACCCATGATTCCTCTTTCAATGCTTTGGTGACTGTGTGTGGTTCAACTTGAGAGATGAAGCAAGAATGGGCACAGTAGTTCACATCAGCAAAGTCAATAATATTAGAAAGGCCTCCTGAAGATAGCTGATTTCTTTTGTTAACCCCGTCAAGATGACTTCCAATAATGTTCTTGTGAGGATTAATACGATTGATTCTTCCAACAGGATGAGCTGGAACATCAACATGTGGATCAAGATTATTCAGATTCAAGTCCTCAAGTCCTGGCACAAGATTGACAACATTTGGTTCGGGTACAGCTGGCGGAGCTAGGTTATCATCTGTGTCTGAGCTGTCATCATTTATCTGTACAGTGGGAATTGAAATGGAGGAAGGTTGCCCTGGTTCATCAGGTGCATTTTGTGCATCATACATCATTTGAACAGCAACATCTTTATCTGAGTACATGGGAGGCATATTAAATGAGCCAAAAAGGCATGAATAGCCAAATATTCAGTCTGGACCTTTCCCAGGTGGGGGCATATAATGTCTCTAAACATCAACATGGTACCACTCTTCCACATTCTGAGTTTATCTGTTGTAGACTTTCTTATTAGGAGTACTATACCCAAGAAAGTAGCCTTCTTCCACCTTCTCATTGAACTTTCCATGCTCATGTTTTTAAGCATCGTGCACGGTGCACCAAAAGGTTCAAGATACTTACGATTTGGCTTTCTGTTGTGGAGCAGTTCAAAGCAAATCTTCCCATGTCTCTTCACTATCAAAACCCAGTTCAGTGTGTAGCAAGCATTTGCGACAGCTTCATTCCAAAACTGAACTGGAAGTGATGAATCACCAAGCATCGTCCTAGCAGCCTCAATCAAAGTTCTGTTCTTTCGCTCAGCAACACCGTTCATTTGAGGGACATATGGAACACTAAATTGTTGCATAATGCCCCGTGCATTACAAAAATTCTCCATGTTGTGATTCTTGAACTCCGTCCCATTATCTGTTCTGAGCATACGAATCTTGAGCTTATAAAGAGATTCAAGTTTGGTTACCAATACTTGAATACACTCAAATGTTTCAGATTTCTCCTTCAAAAAGAAAACCCAAGAATATCTGGAATATTCACCAGTGATGACTAAACAGTACTGATCTCCAGCAATACTCTTGCTGTTCACTGGACCAAATAAATCCATGTGGAGAAGCTCAGGAGGAACAATGATTGAATGAAACTTCTTTAGCTTGTGAGACTGCTTGGACTGCTTTCGTTTCTTGCATGAGACACAGATATCAGACAGCATTAAATTCTTCAGACTGACACCCTTAACCAAATCATTGTGTACCAAATGATTCACCTTACGTAAACTCAAATGTTCCATCCTCTTATGCCAAAAATTTGAATCTTTCTCAGTTGCCTTTGACATAAAACATGAAGCTGTGGAGGATGCTGTTGAAACTGAGGCCATGTTGAGCACATACAAGTCCTGCTTACGGGGAGCTGACACCAAAATCCAATCTTCAGGAATAGTCACACCTTGCTTGAGAATGTAGCATTCTGAGTCATCAAAAAGAACTTTGTATTGCTTGTCACAGATCTGTGATACTGAAAGAAGATTATTCTTCAACTGCTTAACATATCTTACTTTGTCGAAAGAAACTTGCCGATTTGATGGAATACCCTCTCCTGTTGTAAACCCGCCTTTGTCACTGGAAAACGCTACGTATCCACCTCGAACTGAATTTACATTAGTGAGCAACGAAATATCACCAGTCATGTGCCTAGAAGACCCACTATCAACAATCCAAGAGCTGTTAAGAGTAGCTGTTGGGGCAACCTGCACAATCACAAACGATTAGTTCGTTTTGGAACCCAAGCCTTTACAGTCTTGGGTTGACCCAATGAGTCTCGGATCCAAACATCGATCCATTTACCATGGGGGGTGTCCTTGTCTGGAGTTGGTAAAACTGAAGGCTCGGAAGAGTTGACTTTCCAGACTGTGTTTTTGCTAAAAGAGTTTTTCAGGTAAATGGATGATGACTTTGAATGATTGACATTGATCACTTTGGGAACACCCAAGTTCACCAATTTCCCTTTACCCTTTTTCAAAGGTTTAACCTCATTTGGTTGTTTGGTTTTTGCTTGAGTTGACTTAGAATCAGATTTGACAACTTTGATAAAATTCTGATTAAGTCTTCTAAGTGGTGCAACTTTTGGTCTGATCAACTGAGGACAAAATCTAACAATATGTCCAGGTGCACCACACTCAAAGCAGACTCTGTCACCTTTTTGATGAAAATGTTTGGGTTTAGTAAAAGACTGATTTTGTGGTTTAAGAACATTTGTTTTAGTCTTAATCTGACAAAATCCCAAACCCTTTTTCCCATTAGGCACAAGATTGTCAATCTTGTGTGACACACATGCTTCATTCTCTTTTGAAGCCTTCACAAAGTTTAATGCTTGATATATTTTAGAAGATGAGATTGGGTCACCTTTCTTGACTGCACGTGTATTATTGTCCAACCTTTCTATCTGTCTGAATCCTTGAACCACCAGACGTGCCTTGTTCCGCACAATGATCCCGTGATCATCCTTCTTGTAACGAAGAAACCATCTGGTGCCTATAACTTTTGCACCTTTTGGTTTGTCAACAAGTTGGCAAACACCTAATTTCTTGAATTGCAGAAGTTCTTCTTGCATGGAATCAACCCATGATTCCTCTTTCAATGCTTTGGTGACTGTGTGTGGTTCAACTTGAGAGATGAAGCAAGAATGGGCACAGTAGTTCACATCAGCAAAGTCAATAATATTAGAAAGGCCTCCTGAAGATAGCTGATTTCTTTTGTTAACCCCGTCAAGATGACTTCCAATAATGTTCTTGTGAGGATTAATACGATTGATTCTTCCAACAGGATGAGCTGGAACATCAACATGTGGATCAAGATTATTCAGATTCAAGTCCTCAAGTCCTGGCACAAGATTGACAACATTTGGTTCGGGTACAGCTGGCGGAGCTAGGTTATCATCTGTGTCTGAGCTGTCATCATTTATCTGTACAGTGGGAATTGAAATGGAGGAAGGTTGCCCTGGTTCATCAGGTGCATTTTGTGCATCATACATCATTTGAACAGCAACATCTTTATCTGAGTACATGGGAGGCATATTAAATGAGTCAAAAAGGCATGAATAGCCAAATATCCAGTCTGGACCTTTCCTAGGTGGGGGCATATAATGTCTCTAAACATCAACATGGTACCACTCTTCCACATTCTGAGTTTATCTGTTGTAGACTTTCTTATTAGGAGTACTATACCCAAGAAAGTAGCCTTCTTCCACCTTCTCATTGAGCTTTCCCTGCTCATGTTTCTTAAGCATCGTGCACGGTGCACCAAAAGGTTCAAGATACTTACGATTTGGCTTTCTGTTGTGGAGCAGTTCAAAGCAAATCTTCCCATGTCTCTTCACTATCAAAACCTAGTTCAGTGTGTAGCAAGCATTTGCGACAGCTTCATTCCAAAACTGAACTGGAAGTGATGAATCACCAAGCATCGTCCTAGCAGCCTCAATCAAAGTTCTGTTCTTTCGCTCAGCAACACCGTTCATTTGAGGGACATATGGAACACTAAATTGTTGCATAACGCCCCGTGCATTACAAAAATTCTCCATGTTGTGATTCTTGAACTCCGTCCCATTATCTGTTCTGAGCATACGAATCTTGAGCTTATAAAGAGATTCAAGTTTGGTTACCAATACTTGAATACACTCAAATGTTTCAGATTTCTCCTTCAAAAAGAAAACCCAAGAATATCTGGAATATTCACCAGTGATGACTAAACAGTACTGATCTCCAGCAATACTCTTGCTGTTCACTGGACCAAATAAATACATGTGGAGAAGCTCAGGAGGAACAATGATTGAATGAAACTTCTTTAGCTTGTGAGACTGCTTGGACTGCTTTCGTTTCTTGCATGAGACACATATATCAGACAGCATTAAATTCTTCAGACTGACACCCTTAACCAAATCATTGTGTACCAAATGATTCATCTTACGTAAACCCAAATGTTCCATCCTCTTATGCCAAAAATTTGAGTCTTTCTCAGTTGCCTTTGACATAAAATATGAAGCTGTGGAGGATGTTGTTGAAACTGAGGCCATGTTGAGCACATACAAGTCCTGCTTACGAGGAGCTGACACCAAAATCCAATCTTCAGGAATAGTCACACCTTGCTTGAGAATGTAGCATTCTGAGTTATCAAAAAGAACTTTGTATTGCTTGTCACAGATCTGTGATACTGAAAGAAGATTATTCTTCAACTGCTTAACATATCTTACTTTGTCGAAAGAAACTTGCCGATTTGACGAAATACCCTCTCCTGTTGTAAACCCGCCTTTGTCACTGGAAAACGCTACGTATCCACCTCGAACTGAATTTACATTAGTGAGCAGCGAAATATCACCAGTCATGTGCCTAGAAGCCCCACTATCAACAATCCAAGAGCTGTTAAGAGTAGCTGTTGGGGCAACCTGCACAATCACAAACGATTAGTTCGTTTTGGAACCCAAGCCTTTACAGTCTTGGGTTGACCCAATGAGTCTCGGATCCAAACATCGATCCATTTACCATGAGGGGTGTCCTTGTCTGGAGTTGGTAAAACTGAAGGCTCGGAAGAGTTGACTTTCCAGACTGTGTTTTTGCTAAAAGAGTTTTTCAGGTAAATGGATGATGACTTTGAATGATTGACATTGATCACTTTGGGAACACCCAAGTTCACCAATTTCCCTTTACCCTTTTTCAAAGGTTTAACCTCATTTGGTTGTTTGGGTTTTGCTTGAGTTGACTTAGAATCAGATTTGACAACTTTGATAAAATTCTGGTTAAGTCTTCTAAGTGGTGCAACTTTTGGTCTGATCAACTGAGGACAAAATCTAACAATATGTCCAGGTGCACCACACTCAAAGCAGACTCTGTCACCTTTTTGATGAAAATGTTTGGGTTTAGTAAAAGACTGATTTTGTGGTTTAAGAACATTTGTTTTAGTCTTAATATGACAAAATCCCAAACCCTTTTTCCCATTAGGCACAAGATTGTCAATCTTGTGTGACACACATGCTTCATTCTCTTTTGAAGCCTTCACAAAGTTTAATGCTTGATATATTTTAGAAGATGAGATTGGGTCACCTTTCTTGACTGCACGTGTATTATTGTCCAACCCTTCTATCTGTCTGAATCCTTGAACCACCTGACGTGCCTTGTTCCGCACAATGATCCCGTGATCATCCTTCTTGTAACGAAGAAACCATCTGGTGCCTATAACTTTTGCACCTTTTGGTTTGTCAACAAGTTGGCAAACACCTAATTTCTTGAATAGCAGAAGTTCTTCTTGCATGGAATCAACCCATGATTTCTCTTTCAACGCTTTGGTGACTGTGCGTGGTTCAAGTTGAGAGATGAAGCCAGAATGGGCACAGTAGTTTACATAAGCAAAGTCAATAATATCAGCAAGGCCTCCTGAAGATTGCTGATTTCTTTTCATAACCCCGTCAAGCGGACTTCCAATAATATTCTTGTGAGGATTAATACGATTGATTCTTCCAATAGGATGAGCTGGAACATCAACATGTGGATCAAGATTATTCAGATTCATGTCCTCAAGTCCTGGCACAAGATTGACAACATTTGGTTCGGGTACAGCTGGCGGAACTAGGTTGTCATCTGTGTGACAACTAGTACCTGACCGGCCGACAAGTCCGTACGGTAAGTGTACTATAAACAGTAACTATGTGTAATTCTATGTGTATATACATTACTTGTATTATCAGAATCCTAAATACAAGAAATCGTTGTACGTATTTTTGTGTAAACTTAGATACAGTAAGTACAACATACATTTGAAACATTAGTTGTGTGTATTTAAGTGAAAACTTAAGTGCAGTTAACACAACAGTTCATGAGAAACAACAGTGTTCAAGTGAATAACAGAAACAAATCGGTTGCGATCTGATATCCATAGATGACAGGAATCAGATGGCCGACAATTCAATGTGAAAACTATGTGAAAACAGGATGTTAGTTGAGTCCGACAGTGAGAAAACACAAGTTAAAACAATAACACAGTGTCCTTTCAGAATAACTAACTGACAGTGTGTTTGCGTGGGAGACGATCCACACAAACATATCTGTGAGTTTAACGTTCTGAAATGATGACTGGAAAGTAGAAAACAAAAGTCGGAATGCAAAACCATCGTCGTGTTCGTTCGAATGACGATTCGAATGAATACGCGCCATGGTGACGCGATTCGACGAAACGGAAAACAAAACACGACACGAAACGATAATAATTTAATAAAATAAAATGTTTAACATTTTACAATTTTGACACTCATCAAATTAATTAAAATAATGTTCTTTTATTAATTACAATTAATTACGCGTAATTATCCGGATACGCGACGAAAACGCGAACCGAGCAACCGAAATGAACCCGAACACCACACGGGGTATAAAAGCCCTAAATGAGGTGTTTTCCCCTCATTCTCATCAGCCAACATCTCTCAAACATCACATTCATGAACCTTTCACTCTCACTCAAGAATCCAACTTCAAATCGTCATATCTCCTTCGTTTTTCAACGAAATCGGGTGATTCTTGAACCCACGCGAAGACCTTGACGAGCTCTACAAGGAAGTACAGCAGATCGGAACATCCATCCAGCCGAATCCAAGGTATATGAGCTAGAAATGTTCAAAAAGTAGGGTTTTTATGAGTTTTGTTTCATCCACCTACATAACCGGTTAGCCATCTTCTTCATTGTCACCACACACTCACGACCACTCTTTTCTGATATACAAACGACATGGAGCAGTCTTGCGAAGGATTAGAATTGAATGATGATAAAGTTGGTGAGCAAGATTCGTGGGTTTCAGTGACAGCAAGATCGGCCGAACCTTGAGGCCATCATCACCGAATCTACAGCTAGCAACGAACCTACCTCATGAACGAACCTTGCTGGACACCTAAGGACTCGCGAACCTTCACCTAACAGCCTCAACCGAACCAGCTGCTGAACCGACGAACCTTGTGCGGCACCAACTCAGCTGAACCATGCGATCAGCAGCGAACCTAATCCTTCAACGAACCTGTGTTTAGCTAGGCTAAGGGCGAACCTATTTAGCTGCGAACCCTGGCAGCTGAGCGAACCTAGGTGTTGTTAGGACCAGACAAACCTTTGAGATGATTAACAGGTTCACTGAGCATGTGGTGACCAAACCTTAATTTGAAACGAACCAAGGTTCGCTGCACATGGGGACTTCCACGTCGGTTGAGTCTTTTGAACCATGAGGATCCAGTAGCCGATATTTCTTTGATCCAGACCCTCTTAGTCGAACAAAGTTCTGGCCCAATTCAGTGGCCCAAGTCGATGGCTTAGCCTACCTTTCATCCAACCCACAATCGGCCCACCCCTTGCTACGGCCCAACTGCTGTTCAGCCCAAATCAGCCCCACATAATTATTCGGTCGATCCACCATGTCGGCCCATTGTTTAAAATTCACGACAGCAATAACCGGCCCATATCACCTATAAATCGGCCCATATCACCTATAAATCCATATAGATATTAATTGGGCTAAGCCCATTCGGTCCAATCAATTCGCAACTCATAAGGTGACTTTATTACAAAGGTGATGAATCATTAGAGTAAAACAATTGATGACAATCAAATCATTTAAGTATAAAAAAAAAAACTAAGTACAGGACAAAAAGGAGATAAGAGAAATCAAGCCTTTAATCGTAACGTATAAGCATACACTAAACTCAAATTGAATTGATTTAATCAATAATAGATCTTACTTCAATGGTATTGGACCGAATGAGGATCGAGACAAAAAGGTGATAACAAAGATAGGGATAACACATACATGCGCACAATACTTTACAACTTATACTTATAAGTACATGCATCGTGAAATCAATACAGGAACGTGAAAACTACCACAAGAACAATCAAATAGCACGTGCATCATTATTTTAAGCTAAGTCAACCCTACTACTAAAAGGTGAGTTCATATGCCCCTTTTGTTTAATATTTAGTGATTTTAAATTCTCGGGGCTGAGAAACATGCTTTACTTTTAATTACTTAAAGGTTTTGCTTACATATTGTTAATACTTTTATTGAATGACATTAAATTGATTATTATCATATATCATTGTATGCATGCTTGTATGATTACATGATGACAGGGAAAGATAAGATGATGATGATATTATAATATCATAACTCATCAATACAATAGAATAACACAGTTGTATGATTATCTCTTACAACACTCAGTTATTCTTACAAGAAATTACATAGAAACAATTACAAGGAACATGATGACAATAGCAAAATACAAGAATGATATAAAGATAATACATCCTTATTACATCTTTCGATACAAGAGTTAAGTAAGTGTAATAAGACTAGTTCTTGTAACACTTAGCTTAATAACACAACATATATTACAAGAGAACATGGAACAAGGAATGACAATCATGATAATGGAACTTCATGATAACGACATAATTCATACATCGATTAACATAATGTAATAAGACAAGTTCTTATTCAACTTTCTTAATAACATTGAGAACTATAACATTGAGAATCATAATACTACGGACATGCAATACAGTTGATTACTATTGAACTGTTGTATTATATCATTTCAGTCATGTGCCATGTATTCAAAAGATCACGGTAAGACCCTTTCATAAATCGTTGAACCAGTTAGTTTGACGTGACTAAACCGACAATAGCATAGTGGTACCATAGGTTTGACAAACCTCTAGCTTGTAGGGCTAGTATGTTGATCGTAACGATTCAATGGCCGGTAACGTATGACCGGTGAGAGGGCGACTTCAAGTCAGGTTCTGGGAAAGCGTCACATGGTGATATTAATAAACAGGAATATGGTAATTAATCTAACGGGATCCTATTGATTAGTATGTTGAGGAATTGATCTTACCTCATGTTTCACTACTAGTAATAGTTTTCGTTGAGGACACTGGGCATACAAAGTGGTAGAGATAAATCGGATGCATTGTAATCTGATTAAGTGAGGATTACAATGGATTCCTTTTAGGCTCTATGCACTATAGTTCAAGAACAAATTTCAATTGGTTAACTAACACTCTTAACATTTAAAAGTGTAACAACAGTTAACCCCTCAAATATAGAATAATACAAGGAACAGATTTGATAAATCTAATATCCTTAACTTATAATGGTTATCTAAACTTCGGTCCGATAACTACAACTACAATATTATATTATTCTATACAAGTAATTACAGGTGAATTAAGAATGATATGGATATGTGGATTGGGAATGGAAATCAATAGTTGTATTGCAAGTTGTGTGGAGTTCTTGTAGTGATGTGGTGGGATGTTGGCTAGGGTTTAGTTCCCTTACATATGCCATATATATAAGCATCACTACTAGGATGAAATATTACTTGTGAATATAACTATTGAGAAACCATTGGGTGAACAAGTGAACAAATGACATACAATTAACATACTATACATTGTGATTGTGCATGTGAATGAATCAATGTTTTTCAATTAACTTACTTATGAACTCACCAACCTAGTGTTGACTTTGTTTAAATGCATGTTTTCTCAGCTGACGGACAGGTGTAGATACATATATGCAAGAACTAAGCTAGAGGACTTTTAGAAGACCTAGCTTACTTTTGATTGCATAATTTTGGATGACAAACAGTGAATCACTTTTGTATATCTTGTACAGATAAAAGATATAAACTCATTGATTCTTTTTTATTGGAGCTACTTAGTTAAATTATGATGGAACAATGTAATTTAACTTTGTAATTCTATTTCATGTCATGTTAGCATTTCTCATTTATATCTCATGTGCTATGTAAACCATGTGATCATTTGATTATCACTCAAGATATCGCGCCCCGGGAACCTTCCGCCCGACGGGAAAACCCGATCCGTTCCCGCCGGCCTTGGGTGTGATAATTTGTGTCTGAGCTGTCATCATTTATCTGTACTGTGGGAATTGAAATGGAGGAAGGTTGCCCTGGTTCATCAGGTGCATTTTGTGCATCATACATCATTTGAATAACAACATCTTCATCTGAGTACATGGGAGGCATATTAAATGAGTCAAAAAGGCCATAATATTACATGGGGACCACCATGAAGCTGACTATACGCTCGGTTGGTGCATCCTAGGTGTGCCCGACCTACAGCTAGCCGAATGTGGACTTCGGCCGTATGGCAGGGGACGAAAGAGATCTCAGCCGAAGGAACTAGGCCGACCGAAACAGTGGCCGCATGACCCTTTGATTCAGCCGAATAGACCCTCATTCTCTCTTCCATGGTCTCATTCGCTCACCTTCATTTGGGATTGGGACTATTAGACCAGGCCTCCTCCATTCGCTAGTCAACAGCCATTCCGCCAAAGGGCCATTCGTTGGGTCGTTTTCCATTCAACCGAGAACCCCTAGGCCTTGGCCCATCATTCAAGTACTCAAATTCCTCTTTCAATGCTTTGGTGACTGTGCGTGGTTCAACTTGAGAGATGAAGCAAGAATGGGCATAGTAGTTTACATCAGCAAAGTCAAGAATATCAGCAAGGCCTCCTGTAGATAGCTGATTTCTTGTCTTAACCCCTTCAAGCAGACTTCCAATAATGGTCCTATGAGTATTAATACGATTGATTCTTCAAACAGGATGAGCTGGAACATCGACCTGTCGATTAAGATTATTCAGATTCAAGTCCTTAAGTCCTGGCACAAGATTGTCAACATTTGGTTCGGGTACAACTGGCAGAACTAGGTTATCATCTGTGTCTGAGCTGTCATCATTTATCTGTACTTTGGGAATTGAAATGGATGAAGGTTGTACTGGTTCATCAGGTGCATTTTGTGCATCATACATCATTTGAACAGCAACATCTGCATCTGAGTACATGGGAGGCATATTAAAGAGTCAAAAAGGCAAGAATAGTCAAACATCCAGTCTGCACCATTCCCAGGTGGGGGCATAGAATGTCTTTGAACATCAACATGGTACCACTCCTCCACATTCTGAGTTGATCTGTTGTTGACTTTCTTATTAGGAGCACTAGACCCAAGAAAGTACCCTTCTTCCACCTTCTCATTGAACTTGCCCTGCTCATGTTTCTTAACCATCGTGCACGGTGCACCAAAAGGTTCAAGATACTTAAGATTTGGCTTTCTGTTGTGGAGCAGTTCAAAGCAAATCTTCCCATGTGTCTTCACTATCAAAACTCGGATCAGTGTGTAGCAAGCATTTGCGACAGCTTCATTCCAAAACTGAACTGGAAGTGATGAATCACGAAGCATCGTCCTAGCAGCCTCAATCAAAGTTATGTTCTTTCGCTCAGCACCACCATTCATTTGAGGGACATATGGAGCACTAAATTGTTGCACAACGCACCGTGCATTACAAAAATTCTCCATGTTGTGATTCTTGAACTCCGTCCCATTATTTGTTCTAAGCATACGAATCTTGAGCTTATCAAGAGATTCAAGTTTGGTTACCAATACATGAATACACTCAAACGTTTCAGATTTCTCCTTCAAAAAGAAAACCCAAGAATATCTGGAATATTCATCGGTGATGACTAAACAGTACAGATCTCCAGCGATACTCTTGCGGTTCACTGGACCAAATAAATCCTTGTGCAGAAGCTCAAGAGGAACAGTGATTGAGTGAAACTTCTTTAGCTTGTGAGACTGCTTGGACTGCTTTCCTTTCTTGCATGAGACACAGATATCAAACAGCTTAAAATTCTTCAGACTGAACCCCCCAACCAAATCATTGTGTACCAAATGATTCATCTTACATAAAATCAAATGGCCCATCCTCTTATGCCAAGAAATTGAATCTTTCTCAGTTGCCTTTGACATAAAACACAAAGCTGTAGAGGATGTTGTTGAAGCTGAGGCCATGTTGAGCACATACAAGTCCTGCTTACGGGGAGCTGACATCAAAATCCAATCTTCAGAAATAGTCACACCTTGCTTGAGAATGTAGCATTCGGAGTCCTCAAAAAGAACTTTGTATTGCTTGTCACAGATCTGTTTCACTGAAAGAAGATTATTCTCCAACTGCTTAACATTTCTGACTTTGTCGAAAGAAAGTTGCCCATTTGACAGAATACCCTCTCCTGTTATGAACCCACCTTTGTCACTGGCAAACACTACATATCCACCTCGAACTGAATTTACATTGGTGAGCAGCGAAATATCACCAGTCATGTGCCTAGAAGCCCCACTATCAACAATCCAAGAGCTGTTAAGAGCAGCTTTTGGGGCAACCTGCACAACCACAAATGATTAGTTCGTTTTGGAACCCAATCCTTTAGAGTCTTGGGTTGACCCAATAAGTCTCGGATCCAAACATTGATCCATTTACCATCAGGGGTATCCTTGTCTGGAGTTGGCAAAACTGAAGTCTCAGAAGACTTGATTTTCCAGACTGTGTTTTTGCTGAAAGAGTTTTTCAGGTAAATGGATGATGACTTTGAATGATTGACATTGATCACTTAGGGAACATCCTAGTTCACCAATTTCCCTTTACCCTTTTTCAAAGGTTTAACCTCATTTGGTTGTTTGGGTTTTGCTTGAGTTGACTTAGAATCAGATTTGACAACTTTGATAAAATTTTGATTAACTTTTCTAAGTGGTGCAACTTTCGGTCTGATCAACTGAGGACAAAATCTAACAATTTGTCCAGGTGCAACACACTCAAAGCAGACTCTGCCACCTTTTTGATGAAAATGTTTGGGTTTAGTAAAAGACTGATTTTATGGTTTAAGAACATTTGTTTTAGTCTTGTTCTGACTAAATCCCAAACCCTTTTTCCCATTAGGCACAAGATTGTCAATCTTGCGTGACACACATGCTTCATTCTTTTTTGAAGCCTTCACAAAGTTTAATGCTTGATAGATTTTAGAAGATGAGATTGGGTCACCTTTCTTGACTGCAGGTGTATGATTGTCCAACCCTTCTATCTATCCAAATCCTTGAACCACCAGACGTTCCTTGTTCTGCACAATGATCCCGTGATCATCCTTCTTGAAACGAAGAACCCGTCTGGTGCCTATAACTTTTGAACCTTTTGGTTTGTCAACAAGTTGCCAAACACCTAATTTCATGAATTGCAGAAGTTCTTCTTGCATGGCATCAACCCAAGATTCCTCTTTCAAAGCTTCGGTGACTCTGCGTGGTTCAACTTGAGAGATGAAGCAAGATTGAGCACAATAGTTTACATCAGCAAAGTCAAGAATATCAGCAAGGCCTCCTGAAGATAGCTAATTTCTTGTCTTAACCCCGTCAAGCGGACTTCCAATAATCTTCCTGTGAGTATTAATACGATTGATTCTTCCAACAGGATGAGCTGGAACATCGACCTGCCGATTAAGATTATTCAGATTAAAGTCCTTAAGTCCTGGTACAAGATTGTCAACATTTGGTTCGGGTACAGCTGGCGGAACTAGGTTGTCATCTGTGTCTGAGCTGTCATCATTTATCTGTACTTTGGGAATTGAAATGGATGAAGGCTGCACTGGTTCATCAAGTGCATTTTGTTCATCATACATCATTTGAACAGCAACATCTTCATATGAGTACATGGGAGGCATAGTAAAGAGTCAAAAAGGCATGAATAGTCACACATCTAGTCTGGACCTTTCCCAGGTGGGGGCATAGAATGTCTCTGAACATCAACATGGTACCACTCCTCCACATTTTGAGTTGATCTATTGTAGACTTTCTTATTAGGAGTACTATACCCAAGAAAGTACCCTTCTTGCACCTTTTCATTGAACTTTCCCTGCTCATGTTTTTTAATCATCGTGCATGGTTTGCCAGAAGATTCAAGATACTTAATATTTGGCTTTCTGTTGTGATGTAGTTCAAAGCAAATCTTCCCATGTGTCTTTCATTATCAAAACCCGGATCAGTGTGTAGCAAGCATTTTCGACAGCTTCATTCCAAAACTGAACTTGAAGTGATGACTCACGAAGCTTCATTTGAGGGACATATGGAGCACTAAATTGTTGCACAATGCCCTGTGCATTACAAAAATTCTCCATGTTGTGATTCTTGAACTCCGTCCCATTATCTGTTCTGAGCATACGAATCTTGAGCTTATAAAGAGATTCAAGTTTGGTTACCAATACTTGAATACACTCAAGCGTTTCAAATTTCTCCTTCAAAAAGAAAACCCAAGAATATCCGGAATATTCATCGGTGATGACTAAACAGTACTGATCTCCAGCGATACTCTTGCGGTTCACTGGACCAAATAAATCCATGTCGAGAAGCTCAAGAGGAATAGTTATTGAATGAAACTTCTTTAGCTTGTGAGACTGCTTGGACTGCTTTCCTTTCTTGCATGAGACACAGATATCAGACAGCTTAAAATTCTTCAGACTGACCCCCTCAACCAAATCATTGTGTACCAAATGATTCATCTTACGTAAACTCAAATGGCCCATCCTCTTATGCCGAAAAATTGAATCTTTCTCAGTTTCCTTTGACATAAAACATGAAGCTGTGGAGGATGTTGTTGAAGCTGAGGCCATGTTGAGCACATACAAGTCCTGCTTACGGGGAGCTGACATCAAAATCCAATCTTCAGGAATAGATACACCTTGCTTGAGAATGTAGTATTCGGAGTCCTCAAAAAGAGCTTTGTATACCAGAAGATTATTCTCCAACTGCTTAACATATCTGACTTTGTCGAAAGAAACTTGCCCATTTGACAGAATACCCTCTTTTGTTATGAACCCGCCTTTGTCACTGGCAAACGCTACGTATCCACCTCAAACTGAATTTACATTGGTGATCAGTGAAATATCACTAGTCATGTGCCTAGAAGCCCCACTATCAACAATCCAAGAGCTGTTAAGAGCAGCTGATGGGGTAACCTGCACAATCATAAACGATTAGTTCATTTTGGAACACAACCCTTTAGAGTCTTGGGTTGACCCAATGAGTCTCGGATCCAAACATTGATCCATTTACCATCAGGGGTATCCTTGTCTAGAGTTGGCAAAACTGAAGTCTCAGAAGACTTGACTTTCCAAACTGTGTTTTTGCTTAAAGAGTTTTTCAGGTAATTGAATGATGACTTTGAATGATTGACATTGATCACTTTGGGAACATCCAAGTTCACCAATTTCCCCGTGTATTACAAAATTCTCCATTTTGTGATTCTTGAACTCCGTCCCATTATCTGTTCTGAGCATACGAATCTTGAGCTTATAAAGAGATTCAAGTTTGGGTAACAATACTTGAATACACTCAAACGTTTCAGATTTCTCCTTCAAAAAGAAAACCCAAGAATATCTGGAATATTCATCAGTAATGACTAAACAGTACAGATCTCCAGCGATACTCTTGCGGTTCTCTGGACCAAATAAATCCATGTAGAGAAGCTCAAGCGGAACAGTGATTTAATGAAACTTCTTTTGCTTACGAGACTGCTTGGACTGCTTTCCTTTCTTGTATGAGACATAGATATCAGAGAGCTTAAAATTCTTCAGACTGACCCCCTCAACCAAATCATTGTGTACCAAATGATTCATCTTACGGAAACTAAAATGGCCCATCCTCTTATGCCAAAAAATTGAATCTTTCTCAGTTGCCTTTGATATAAAACATGAAGCTGTGGAGGATGTTGTTGAAGCTAAGGCCATGTTGAGCACATAGAAGTCCTGCTTACGGGGAGCTGACATCAAAATCAAATCTTCGGGAATAGGCACACCTTGCTTGAGAATGTAGCATTTGGAGTCCTCAGAAAGAACTTTGCATTGCTTGTCACAGATCTGTGATGCTGGAAGAAGATTATTCTCCAACTGGTTAACACTTCGGACTTTGTCGAAAGAAACTTGGCCATTTGACAGAATACCCTCTCCTGTTATGAGCCCGCCTTTGTCACTGGCACACGCTAGGTATCCACCTTGAACTGAATTTACATTGGTGAGGAGCGAAATATCACCAGTCATGTGCCTACGCTATGATTAGTTCGTTTTGGGAACCCAAGCCTTTACAGTCTTGGGTTGACCCAATGAGTCTCAGATCCAAACAACGATCCATTTACCATCAGGGGGTATCCTTGTCTAGAGTTAGTAAAACTGAAGTCTTAGAAGACTTGACTTTCCAGACTGTGTTTTTGTTGAAAGACTATTTCAGGTAAATGGATGATGAGTTTGAATGATTGACATAGATCACTTTGGGAACATCCAAGTTCACCAATTTCCGCTTACCCTTTTTCAAAGGTTTAACCTCATTTGGTTGTCTTGGTTTTGCTTGAGTTTACTTAGAATCAGATTTGTCATGTTTGATAAAATTCTGATTAAGTTTTCTAAGTGGTGCAACTTTCGGTCTGATCAACTGAGGACAAAATCTAACAATATATCTAGGTGCACCACACTCAAAGCAGACTCTGTCACCTTTTTGATGAAAATGTTTGGGTTTAGTAAAAGACTGATTTTGTGGTTTAAGAACATTTTTTTTAGTCTTGTTCTGACTAAATCCCAAACCCTTTTTCCCATTAGGCACAAGATTGTCAATCTTGTGTGACACACTTGCTTCGTTCTCTTTTGAAGCCTTCACAAAGTTTAATGCTTGATAGATTTCAGAAGATGAGATTGGGTCACCTTTCTTGACTACAGGTGTATGATTCTGAGCAACAACACAATCAGATGAATTGTCAGATTCATCCTCAGAATCCGATACCCAATCTTCAACAAGTCCCTCCACAAATGATTCCTCTGACAAAGAAGAACCCTCATGAGTAATCATCCCAATTGGATCAATTACTAATGGTGTTTTAACTTGAAAATCTTTAACATCTTTGTCAACTGGTGAGTTGACAAAGGTGTTTAAGATTGGTGGAGGACACTTTTGATAACTCAACTTTCCCTTAGCTTTCTGATCAGTACCCTTATTGATCATGTGCTCAATGATATATGAGGAGCTTTCATAGCTCTTGAGGTTTTGACCTAAGGTCTCATAGTCACACTCGACTATGGCTAACTTCTTCTTTATCTCATTGATGGTATTAAGATAAGAAGTGATAGCATCTTGCTTGTTCAGAACAACAATCTCAGCCTCATGAAGTTGTCTGTTTAAAAGTTCAATTTTAGCTTGAAAATCTTTTTCATTAGATTTTAAAACTTTGTTTGCCTCAATACATTGGTTGAGATCACTGATCAAATCAGCATTGTGCTTCTGATAAGCAAGGACCTTGCTGTCAAGGTCAACACAGTTAAAACATCTAGAATGAGAAGAAGAGCATTCATTAGATACCTGATCTGACTGTGAAGATGCAGCATGAATAGCAGATGAGTTCACCATCAAAGAAAATTGAGTAACAGGTTCTTTAAGATCAGCATCATAGTCTGGTTGAGTGTCTGAGTCTGATAAACTTTCTGACTCTGAATCTGATATTTCTTCTATACTGATCTGTGCTTTTCCAGGAGTGCTATCTTCACTTGAATCATCCAACTTCTGAATCTCAGCAACACATGCTTTATCCTGTTCCCCCTGATCAGAATTGAATATGAAGTCCCAAGTTTCACTTTCATCTGTTGTACCATCAATCCCTTGCTTGTATTTGAAGAGCCAGCCTGAGCAGGAGAATCAATAGGAACAAGTCTTCTTTCTGGATTTGCTACAGAAGACTTCTGATGCAGAAAAGGATTCTTGTTCCCTGCTTTCCTTGGCTATTTGCATTGTCTTGCAAAGTGACCCTTCTCCCCACAATTATAGCAAGTAACAGATGTAATGTCAAAACTAAACTTAGACTCTTTTTTCAGGTTGATGTCGTTGCCTGTTCTTCTCACAAACTCCTTGGCTCTCCTAACAGCACTAGCAAGAGCCCACATGATATCAATCCTGTCCATATCATCTGGGTCTGTCTGAGAATAATCATCATTGGTCTGATAAGGATTGCCAATCTATCCAGCTACTAATCCATCATTGGAGCTGTCAAGAGTAGACAAAAGACCCATATGCTCCTTGGCAATCTCTACAATCACTTTATCAAAATTATCCGTCTTCAAACTGGTGACGGGTTGATGATGTTCTTTCTGAGAGCTGGAAGGGGAGGATGACTGACTAAAATGAATTTGATTGGAAGATGGAGCTTCTGTAGTCTGAGAAATAAAAGCAGTCTTCACTGGAGCATGGGAAGAGGCTCTCTCTACAGTAGGAGTAGAATAGTATAATGAAGGGTCCTGGACTTGAGCAACTCTCTTATCCTTCCACTTGTTTTCAATTTCCTACTATTTCAACTTCTGGATGAAATCATTGATGTCCATATTTGCCATCATCTCATTCTGTTTAAGAACCATCATAAATGACTCCCACTTAGGAGGTAGAGCATCTGCCAAAACACTAGATCTTCTCCTAAGTTATAGTCTTGACTTTATGATTGAACAACTCACTCAGAAGATGGTAAAATCTTGCAATCAAATCATCCAAGGATTCATTTCCGACGTACATGAAACTGTTGAATTCCTTCCTTAGAGCTTTTGACTTGATGTTCTTCAGTGCATCATTTCCTTCGTATCTCTACTGCAAAGCATCCCACAAATACTTAGGGGATGTAAACTGTCTGAACTGATGGAAGATATCAGTAGCAATGGACTAGCATAAAATAGCGTAAGCTTTCTTCTCGTAATCATAAAGCTTCCTCTGAGGTTCAGTCATTCGTGTGACTAACATTGGAGTTCCATCTTCATTCAGAGGCCTCAGATAACCACCTTCAATCATCATCCACAGGTTAGTGTCCACTCCATTGATGTGAATCTCAAATCTCTATTTCCAGTGAGGGTAATCATCTAAAGATAGCAACTTGGGAGCATTATTGGAGTTCCCTGTCTCAGTTTCAGTCAACAGTAATGTCTAAATACGATGTTTCTGGTTGCCATGAATGCTATGTCTTCCATAGAATATAGAACAAAAATATCCAACACTTAGAAAAATTTCAAACTGATAGGCCGAATGAAGCAACTATTGCCGAATGTCGGGGACCGAATGGAATACAACTGGCGAATGAAGGCACTAGCCGAGTGAACTAAGACAGAATAAAATGTTGGCCGAATGGCTTTGGCGATTGAAGCTATTCGGCGAATGAGATGACCGAACAAAGCTATTTTCCGAATGAGTAGGCGAAGAGAGCTATTTGCCGAATGAGTTGGCGAATGGAGCTATTCGGTGAATGAGGCTTATTCGCGCAAACCTATTCGGTCGGGAGACTCATTCGGCTATCTGGGGTTTTCAGCTGCAAAAATCGCAATAACTTTTGATCTAGACCAAATTTAAGCACCAAATTTGGTACAGAGAATCACAACATGATTACCAACCAATTGGGATAACTGTTATGACAAAAACACCACAAAAACCCACTGATTTTGAATGGAACAGTGACTTGGGGAAGAACAAACTTAGGGTTTTCACATATTTTGAACAGCGAATCAAAGATATGCTGAGTTTGAATGGAAATCGAGGAGAATCAAGAACCAAAGCTCTGATACCACCTTGTAGGACCAATTAGGAGCTCGGGAACAATCCGGTTCCAATGGATATCTGCTCGACAGCCTCTGGAATAGTGTGGAATCCTATTCCAGGGTTTTTCAATCGAAACCAACAGCAACCGTGGTGATCCGACGGTAATGGATGAACGTTTGATGCTTTATCGAACACTACACGTTGAGAATCAAACATGGACAGCAAGAACCGCTCAAATTATCTAGGGTTTGACACTGGAGTGCTTAGGGAAGAAGAGGGGCTCAAGAAAGTTAGATTTGAAACAGATTGGGTTGGTATTTATAGACTGTCGTCATTCGGCCGAATGAGTGGCTGAAGCAACTCATTTGGTGAATGACAGCCGAAAGGACAGGTCAATTGAATGAGTCATTCGGCGAATTACTCATTTGTTCGCCAAGTCAGTCTGTAAGCGTTCATTCGGCCGAATGGCTTCATTCTTAGAGCCATGCGTCCGAAAGGGTCTGTAAACACATAGATTCAACTTTAAACATAATCAAACACATATCCACTAATACGAACATTAAGATCAATATAGAAAGACTGTTTTCATTAATATCAAGAACTTTATACATTAAGAACAATAGAAAACTGAACTAGGTACATTTCGTGCATCTGCATAGCTAGTTCATCCAAAAGTAGCAATTGAAAGCGGAAGACAAGAAGTTTTGCTGTGACTACTATGTTTGCTCAGGCTACTCAATAGTCATCTAACATCTCCAACACCAGAAATTATGTTGGAGTGAATCAGAAATGTAATGTTTCCGATATCGTAATGCACCTAACTTACCATGTCGCGTTTGCAACAACTGCAGTAAGTAAGGGCATTTTGCCAATGCATGTAGGAGTGCACCGCAAGCACAAAGGATGCAACTTGCACCGGTTGCACTACCTGCTCCACATACACAACCACTTCAAGCAGTACATTTTCGTCCTGCACCTGCACACGAGAGAGCTTGTTATGAGTGTGGTGATGTTGGTCATTTTCAGAAACCAGTGCCTAAGACTGACTGGTAATAATAAGAGGGTGGCAAGAGCTAGAGCTTTTCAACTGAATGCTCCAGCAGCTCAAGCCAATCAGAGATTCGTTAATGTTATGTTCCTGAACAACATGTATGCTTCAATATTATTTGATTCTGGTGCTGATAGAATTTTGTTTCATATGAGTTTGAATCTGTACTTGGTAGAACACGTATGAAACTAGATAAACCGTTTAATGTTGAGGTGGTTGACGGAAACTCAATTGATATTGTACTATTATTATTGGATGTACTGTGAAACTTAACGATCACGTTTTCCTAATAGATCTCATACCTATGCATCTTGGTAGCTTTGATGTTATCATAGGCATGGAGTGGTTGGCCACTCACAGAGCGGAAATAGTATGCTTTGAGAAATACATTCGTATTCCTTTACCGTCAGGGGAAATTCTAAGAGTATTTGGAGAGACACCTAGTAAGGGTCTTAAACTCATGTCATGCACAAAAGCTCAGAAATATTAAGAAAGAAGTGTGTAGATTTTCTAGCGCATGTGGTGGAAAAGAACGAGAAAGAAAAAGTGTTCAAGACGTTCCTGTTCTGTGCGATTTTCGTGAAGTTTTTCCAGATGATTTGCCAAGGGATCCCACTAGAGCATCAAGTTAAATTTAGAATTGATCTTGTACTTGGTGCGAATCTAGTCGCCAAAGCTCCATAAAGACTTGCGCCTTTATGGGATAAATGATTAATTACTGTCGGGGAAATGATTAATTCGTCCGAGCCATTTACCATGGGGTGCACCGGTACTATTTTTCAAGAAGAGGGACGGGTCATTCCGAATGGCATCCATTACCATGAATTGAATAAGCTGAATTTTAAGAATCGATATCCATTGCCCCGAATCGATGATCTTTTCGATCAACTTCAAGGATCGGCATGGTTTTCGAAGGTCGACCTGCAGTCTAGTTATCATTAGTTTCGCGTTCATGAAGATGATATTCCCAAGATAGCTTTCAGAACGAGATATGGCCATTACGAATTTCTGGTAATGCCCTTCGGCTGTACCAATGCACCAGCGGTTTTCATGGACCTTATGAACCATGTTTGCAGGCCATACTCGGGTAAGTTTGTGATTGTGTTCATAGATGATATACTAATATACTCCAAGAGCAAAGAAGAACACGAGCAACACCCTAAGTTTATTTTGGAGATCTTAAGGAAAGAGCTATTGGACGCCAAATTCTCCAAGTGTGAATTTTTGGGACACATAGTCAATGAAAAGGGTGTTCACGTGGATCCTACAAAGATTGAAGCTGTGAAGAAATGGAATACACCGAAGACACCAACAGGGATTCATTCATTCCTTGGA
This sequence comes from Mikania micrantha, assembly GCA_009363875.1. Classification (NCBI taxonomy): domain Eukaryota; kingdom Viridiplantae; phylum Streptophyta; class Magnoliopsida; order Asterales; family Asteraceae; genus Mikania; species Mikania micrantha. The sequence goes on from CM018684.1 coordinate 11,590,104, forward strand.
CTTGCCGGTTACTATCGGCGGTCTATTTCGAATTTCTCCCGGATTACTTTTCCCCCCACTTCTTTGACTCAAAAGGATAGACCTTATGAGTGGGGACCGAAGCAAGAAGAGACATTTCAGACGTTGAAGCAGAAACTTTGTAATTCTCCTGTCTTGATATTGCCCGATGTAAATGATGATTTTCTGGTTAATTGCGATGCATTCAATTAAGGCCTCAGTTGTGTTCTAATGCAACGGGGAAAGGTTGTGGCATATGCATCAAGAGAGTTGAAAATCCACGAGAAGAACTGCACTACACACGACTTGGAACTTGCTGCAGTCGTGTTTGCTTTGAAGATATGGAGACATTATCTTTATGCACATAGTGTGTAGTCTTTACTTATCACAAGAGGTTGTAGCACATTCTTAACCAGAAGGAACTTAATATCAGACAACGGATATAGGTTGAGCTGTTGAATGATTATGAATGTGAAATTCGCTACCATCCTGATAAAGCGAATGTAGTAGCAGACGTGCATAGTCGCAAGAGTCATGTTCAAATCCAGAGTGTTCTAGTGCACACTAATTTCCATAATGATGTTATGTTAGCCCAACAAAACTCATTGGCTCAAGGTAGCCTACATGATGAGATGTCTTGTGGGGCTGAATTGCAATTGGAAACTAAAGATGATTGGTTGATATGTTATTTGAATCGGTTGTGGATACTGAACAAGGATGAGCTTAGGATGGCAATTTTGAACGAAGCGCACAAGTCTCGTTACTCAATCCATCCGGGTGCAGACAAGATGTACCAAGACCTTAGAGTCTTGTACTGGTGGCCTGGAAAGAAGAAGGATATACTGAGTATGTATCCAAATGCCTTAACTTTGCAAAAGTCAATGCTGAACACTGGCGACCTTCGGGATTGTTAGTACAACCGAAAATACCCATGTTGAAGTGGAAGAATATCTCTATGTATTTTATTACCAAAATCCCACAAACCACAAGTGGTCATGATAGTATATGGTTATAATAAATCGGTTAACCAAATCAGCGCATTTCTTACCGATGCATGAAAGTTACCCTGTGCGGAAGTTAGCTCGTATTTATGTTGATGAGATTGTTAGCCGACACAGGATTCCCTTAAGCATAATATCGAATCGTGATGCTCGTTTCACGGCACGATTTTGGGAGTCATTTCACGAAGCTTTTGGAACACGATTGGATCTTAGCACGGGTGATCATCCTCAAACGGTTGGACAGACGTAGCGAACGATCCAGACACTTGAGGATATGTTAAGAGCTTGTATCATCGATTTCTGTGGCAACTGGGATAATGATTTACCATTAGTCTTGTTCTCGTATAACAAAAGTTCTCACGCGAGCATTGGTATGGCGCCGTTTGAAGCTCTTTATGGTAGAAAATGTCGGTCACCTATCTGTTGGACCAAGGTCGGCGAATCGCAGATCACATGTACTAAGATTTTTCTAGAGATGACTAGCACAATTCACCATATTCGCGACAATTTGTGAACTGCTTGCAGTCGACAGAAGAGTTACGCGGATAAACGTCATAAGCCTTTAGAGTTTCAAGTTGAGGATATGGTATTACATAATGTATCGCCATGGAAGGTAGTTGTACCATTCGAGAAGAAGGGTAAGCTTTCTCCACGTTATGTTTGCCCTTTTAATATTCTTGAACGAATCAGGAAGGTTGCCTACAAGCTGGAACTTGCTCATGAACTTAGTAATGTGCATCCGACCATTCATGTGTCAAATTTGAGGAAATTCTTAGCTGATCAAGATCTTCAAGTACCGCTCGATGACATACACATCGACGATACTATGCACTTTGTTGAAAAACCAGTCAAGATCATGGACCGTGATGTTAAGAAACTCAAGCGCAGCCGAATCCCAATTGTCAAAGTACGGTGGGAATTGAAGCGTGGTCCGGAGTTCACCTGGGAACGAGATGATCAGATGAAGATTATTTATCCACACTTATTCGTTACTGTTACTCCAAGTTGAATTTCGGGACAAAATTCCCTCAACTAGGGGAGACTGTAACATCACTGTTTTTCAGGTATTGTCTTTACCATATAAATTCTTATATATAGAACACGGTATGATAATTTGATGGTTATTGATTTGATTGATGATAATATTGAGGGTATGCATTGATGATAACATTTGATTATTAAGCATAAACCATGGCAAGTTAGTTTGAAATAAAACTAGATAGAACCACAGTGTTTATTGCAATGGAATAATTATGATATGATATGGTTTTCTTGGGAATTGGTAAAGGTTATGGTTTGGTCACTAAATATAGTCAAGGACACATGGTCATGGATTATCGAAATGGTGGTGGAACGGCGGCTGGATAGGTTGCGACCGACTCCTACATAAGCCCTATGCATAAACTTATTTCGGTCTATCATGGATGTGTTAGTGATATGATTTAGTAGGATTGAGGATTGGGAAATGGAAAATTGATAAAGATATTTCATTAAAATGATGAAAAGAATATTGGAAAATAATTAAGCGATGGTGAGGTCATGAATATAAATTAAACGTGAATGTTATTTCAGAAATGTTAACTTATTATTGAATTTGTGTGGGTGACGATTCACACGAATACTGTTATTGTCAATAATATTCTGAGATGATATTCCATGAATCGCAAATCGAGTTGAAATACGATGCTGACGTCGAAATCGTAAAGGTGACGATCTTTAGGAATGCATACGTGAGTAAAGCATTTCAACGAGATCAACGAGATACCATTTACTATACTTAAATTAAAAAAAAGGAATTAAAACATTTACTAGAATAAACACCTTAAACAATTTGAATAAAATTATTTTACTAACGTTTCTCATTTAAAATATAAATCTCGTGAAAAACGAGCAACCTAAATAATGAACGTGCAAATAAGCGATACCGAGCAAGCGGGAAAAACACGGAGTATAAAAGGGATGAGATATCTCTTCTTCTTCATTTTCCCCATCTCCTTCACTCTGTATTTACAAAGTCCTATTCATTTCTCTCTCTAGAAATCCAAAAGGTGAACTTATTCAATTCATGATCATTTTGTATGAAATTAGCACCAAAATGTTTCTCCACACACGTAGAACGCGAAAGTACAAGCCGATCAAGGTAAAGATCAAGACTTGAGGTAAATCTATAAGTTTTATTTTGGGTTTTCTTGAGCTAAAACATAAACCATAAAGTTTCTTCACTTTTGTTGTGTTTTCTACAATCTTAGAGTATAAGTAATGTGAAAATGTGGGTAGCTGGAGGTTGAAGATGGTGGGATCGTAAACGTAAAGATGAAGGAATTTAGAAACCTTTTATTAGATACTCGAGAAAGCCCACAAAGGAACTCGAGAACCCCTATATTCTTTAAAAAATTCGAGAGCCACAAAGAAGTAAAGAACTATATTTATTCCAAGTCGAGAACCTTTGTTTGGACACTCAAAAAACTTGAGAACCCTTTCATGGGGCATCGACAATTCGAGAATATCACCAAGAAACTAGAGAAATCCCCTTGAATTCGAGAAACTATTAATGGGTAACTCATTCAATTCGAGAACCTCATGTGCAGCTGAGAACACCACCTTTCTTGAATGTATAATACGAGAACACTTAACCTGGTGTTGAACAAGAACCATTTGAGGGTTGGGTGCAACTGGTATTGACGTTCTATCTTAAATTACTTAAACATTTGGTAAAAACCTATATAAACCTTATAACAAGTTTTTTTAATTATACAATTGGTTTTAAAACATGTCTAAGGTTTATAACACGTTCATGATTGATCAAGATAACAAGGTGATACTTATAAAATAAACTTGTCAACTTTACTACAAAGTTGATGAAATATTTTTAAATTTACAAGATATCATTCAAAATCTTGGGTGAAACACTAAAGGATTATGTGTTTATAATATAATACTTATTTAAAAACACTCAAGTGATAATTACCATCTTAAGATTAGTAATGAGCAATATTCTAAGTGTAAAACATGTGAACAATGACTATGATAACATAACAATATACTAATGTTTAGCCTATATTGGCTAAGTGTTAGTGTACTACATCACAATTGTGTTATATCAAATTTAATAACAAATAGTTATAATGTCAAACCCCGAGCCGGCGGGATTGATCGACTTTCCCGTAGGGCGGAAGGTTCCCAGGGCGCGATATCGTTTGATAATCAAAATGATTAGATTGTTTGCGTAGCACATGATATATAATTGAGAAATTACAACATGACAATGATATAGAATTACAAAATTAAATTACAATGTATCGTTCATCATTTAACCAAGTAAATCTATCCAAAAGAATCAATGGGTTTCTATCTTGTAACTGTACAAGATCTACAAAAGATGATTCATTGTTTTGTCATTCCAAAGTATGCTTATCACAAAATGTAGCTAGGTTTTCTAAAAGTCCCCTAGCTATGTTCCTGATGTCTGGTGAGTAAACCTGTTCGTCACCTGAGAAAACATGCATTTAAACAAAGTCAACACTAGGTTGGTGAGTTCAGAAGTTTGATAATTGAAAACCTTGATTTGTTCACATACACTGTCACAATGTCATACATGATACTCGTTTCTGTTTGTTTCATCTGTTCACACAATGGCCTCTCCATAGTTATATTTACAAGTAGTATTTCATCCAATTAGCTATGCTTATGTATAGGGCATATGTAAGGGAACAAGCCCCAGCCAACATCCCACCACATACCTAATAGAACTCAACACCACTTGCAATACAACCATAGATACCCATTTTCATCTTACATGTTCATCCCATTTGATATTCACCCGTCCGTTTGTGTTCCTCACCCAATGTATCATATGTAGAATATTATGGTAAGAGGGATTTAGTTATCAAACCGAAGTATTGATAAACCATCCGTGTGTTTAGGAAATTAGATTAATATAATCTTATCCTTATCATTATTCTCTTGCTTGTGGTGTTAACTGTTAGTCACTACTAATCGTAGAAGTGTTAGTTAACAATTTGATATCTGCTCTCTGCTTCAAGTGCATTGAGCCTAATAGGAATCCGCTGCAATCCTCATGTAATCGGATTACAATGCATCCGATTTACCTCTACCACTTTGTGTTTCCATAGGCCTCGATGAAACTATTACTGGTAATGTGACATGAGAGAAAATCAATTCCTCAGTCTACTAGTCAGTAGGATCGATGGATAAATTACCATTATCACTATACATTAATATCACCATGTGTCGCTTACCAGACCCTGACTGATGTCGGCCTGTCACCGGTCATACGTTACCGGCAAAATGATAAATACGTTCAACATACCAGCCCTACAACCCGGAGGTTTGTCAAACCTGTGGTACCACTATGCTATCGTCGGTTTAGTCAAGTCAAACTAACTGGTCAGCGATTTGTGTGAGGGACATACAATGTTAAACTTGAATACATGGCACTTGATTGTCGTGATATAATACATACAGTTCAATAGTAATCATTTGTTGTTGTGTTCACCAATTCTATTTGCTCTCAATGTTGTGTGTTCTCCTTGTTCTTAACAAAGTTATATAAGAACTTGTCTTATTATACAATGTTAGTTGTTGTGTGAATGATGTTGTTATCATGAAGGTACGTTATGATGATTATCATTCTCATTGTTCCATATGATCACCCTGTTGCCACTACAGTGTTGTAAGAGCTAGTATGGCGACACTTAGTCGACTCAGGTGGTGGATGATATTTGTTTCGTGTTATCACGTAGTCTTCACCGAGTTATAAGTATAGTGTCATAAGAGCTTGTCTTATTACACTTAGATAACTCTGGTGGTGAATGATTTTATGAAGATATGTTATCTTCATATCACTCTAGTTTGTTGTTGTTGTCAGCATGTTAACCTGTGATAATCTCATTGTTCATTCCTGTAAGAATAATCAAGTGTTATAAGATAGAATCTTATAACTCCATTATTCTATTGTGTTGATGATTCATGAAGCTACATTATCATGTTTCATCCTAGTCATCTTAGTCATGTTATGATCATACATGCATGCATACAATGATAAGCGATAATAAGTCAAGCAATATTATCTAAATCATAGTATAATTGATATGTTGTACTAAAACCTTTAAGTAAATAAAAGATTTAGCACGTTTCTCAGCCCCGAGAGTTCAAATCAGTTAAGATTAGAAAAGGGGCATACGAACTCACCTTGTAGTTGTTGTGGTTGACTAAGTTCTTACAAGATATGCATGCGCTCTTTGTTTTACTAGATGTAGTTTTCACGATCCTGTATTGATTTCACGTTGTTTGTAACTTATAAGTATAAGTTATAAGTGTTTGTGTGTGTGTTAGCCCTACAGTTGGCTAACACTCGCAAGTCTCGGTCATCATTCGGCCTTGTTTCCGTGTTATGGATTATACTCACACTTAACCAACTTAGATCATTATTATAACACGCTTTCATGTTGTATGTTTAGCTTGAATTATCACTATAATAAGTTGTGAAGATTTGAAACCCATAATAGTTTCTAAGTACAAAACTTAGAATTTTAAACTAGCCAAAACTTTATTTGTTGGTCACTTAAAAGAGTTATCATTCTTTGTATTAATGTGAGTAACCCATTGCAACTTAACGTTTTAAATCATTATATAAGAGCGCTAGTTGTTACATAATTAATAATTAATCATGCCATCATCTTTGTAGTAACTTAAGACTTTAGGTTTTAAATGCTTTGTTTAGCCTTCAAGTCCCTTTACCTTTGTAGTAAAATAAGTTGATAATCCCATGCAAGTTGTCTCTAGTATAGGTTTAAGATGTGGGTTTACATTCTTAACCATGTGGACCAAATAGTTTACCATAAACCGAATGAAGTATGGGCTGAACCAAGATCATGGGCCGAACCATAAATCCTGGGCCGAATGATTTGAGCCTATCGAATGGATTTCGGTCAAATGAGTGTGCGGCCGAATGACCATGTCCGATCGAATGGCTACTATCAGAATGTGGCTCAGGATTTGGCCGAATGGAGAGGGTTCGAATATGAGTCTCCGAATGAGGTTAGCCATGCGGCCGTGGCTCTTTCGCCCAGTCCCCTTCGGCCCTAGCCTTTCGGCAACCTGGGTGCCTCCTTCGGCCGCAGCTAGGCTTAGGCTAGAACCCTCCCCATTCAAGGTTCCATGGTTTTTTGAGAGATGGTGTATGTTAGAACTAGTTTTCGTGGTGATAGGGTTCGTGGGAAGGGAAGGGTTTTCAAACCGGTTAAGGTTAGGTTCGAACAAAAGGTGCACAAAACCCTAATTTTCGCTTTCTTTGCAGCAAAATACCTCGAATTTGGTTGGGTTTTGCCTCAGATCGGTTGTACTTCTAGGTAGAGGAGGTGTATATCTTCAATTTGGCACCAAGAACACCAAATTTCATCAAGAAATGGAAGAGATCTTGAGGTTTAAAGTTTGAATTTTTAGAGAGAGAAAGAAAACCGGATTTAGGGTTTTAGAGAGGGAGGATGAGAGAATTAAATGTGGTTGTTGGTTCATTTAGAGTATTTATACTCCGAGGGGGTTCGGGTTCGGGTTCGTTTCGTTTGCTCGGTTCAAGTTTTCGTTGCTTTTCCGGAACATTACGCATATTTTACGAATTAAAATAAAAAGGATTTGTTTGTTAACTTTTAAAAGGTGGTTATTCCTAGTAAATCTTCTAAATTTGTTTTTCTTAATTTACTTCATCGAAAACGATTATTTTAAATGTTTCGTCACATCGCGTCACCATCATGTGTATTCATTCGAATCGTCACCCGAACGAGCACGACGATGGTTTCACTTTCTGATTCTTGTTTTCTACTTTTCAGTCATCATTTCAGAACTATAAACTCACACATTTGTTTGTGTGAATCGTCACCCACGCAAACACACTATCAGTTTGTTATTATGAAACGACACTGCAATTATGTTTTGAATTGTTTTTCCTCACAAACAGACTCAACTAAACTGTCATGTTTTCACACTGTTTCATTGAATTCATCTTATTTTCATACTTAGCCATCGGCCAGCTGATTCCTGTCATCTATGGATATCAGATCGCAACCGATATGTTCTTGTCGTTTGTTTGCACATTCTTGTTTCTCTTGAATTGTTGTATTAACTGTACTTAGGTTTTCACCTAAATACAAACAACTATTGTTCATCGTGAGTTGTTTTACTTACAGTATTTAAGTTTTCACTTACACACGTACAACTGTTTCTTGTATTCCGAGTTATGTTATCACACACACTGTTCATACATTGTATTTACACACAATAAATAGTCAAAGTACACGTACCGTACGGACTTGCCGGACAATCAGGTACTGGATGTCATAGGGAGTCTCTTGAGATTTTATACATGAAATACATCGTGTACTCTGCTGAGTTCCTCAAGGAGTCTGAGAATGTATGCTACAGGACCTATGCATTGACGTATCTCAAACAGTCTGACATACCTTGGTGCTAGTTTGCCTTTAGCCTGAAAACGAACCACCCCTTTCCATGGGGACACATTCAATCTGAATCGGTCACCCACTTGGAATTCCAAAGGCTCTCGCCGTTTGTCTGCATAACTCTTTTCGCGGCTACGAGTTGCTTGTAATCTATGTTGTATCTGGGCTATCTTATCAGTAGTTTCCTGAATAAGTTCAGGCCTAGTGATTCTGTTGTCTCCCACTTTGGTCCAACAAATTGGAGACCGACATTTTCTACCGTATAGTGCTTCGAATGGAGCACATCCAATTCTGCTGTGGTAGATGTTGTTGTAGGAGAACTCGATAAGTGGTTAGTGTTTATTCCAACTTCCATCGAAGTCTAGGATGCATGTCCTCAACATATCCTCTAGGGTTTGAATCGTTTTCTCGCTCTGTCCATCCGTTTGTGGTTGATAAGCGGTGCTCAAGTTAACACTTGTCCCTAAGGATTGTTTCAACGATTGCCAGAACCGAGATCTAAATCGACTGTCTCAGTATGAAATAATAGATAAAGGCACACCGTGCCGCACTACTATTTCATCAACATATAGTCTTTCTAGTTTCTCCATCTTGTAGTTTTCTCTGATCGGCAAGAAGTGTGCGGACTTAGTCAATCTATCCATGATGACCCAAATCGAATCATGTCCGTTGGAAGTACGGGGTAGCTTGGTAATAAAATCCATAGCTATTTGTTCCCACTTCCATTATGGTATCTCTGGTTGCTCCAGCAAACCTGATGGTTTTTGGTGTTCTGCTATGACTTTGGCACATGTTAGGCATTTGCCAACATAAGTGGCAACCTCTTTCTTCATACCCGGCCACCAATAAAACGACCTAAGATCTTGGTGCATCTTGTCGGCACCAGGATGAACGGAATAACGTGTCTTCTTTGCCACGTCAAATATGAGTGTTCGAAGTTCATCTACTACCGGGATCCAAACACGATCCTGAAAATAAATAACTCCGTCTTGTTTTGTCTCAAAATGTTTCTCGGCTCCCCAATCGATCTCATGTTTCAAATTGTTTCTTACCATTGCTTCTTGTTGTGCTTGTATGATTTGATCTCTCAAACTTCGTTGCACAGTCATTCCCATTGCTCGAACGCGCACGAGTTTGAATCTTTCCTTTCGACTCAAAGCGTCTATGACAACATTTGCTTTGCCCGGATGGTATTTGATCTCACAATCGTAATCATTAAGGAGCTCAACCCAACATCTCTGTCTCATGTTAAGCTCCTTATGATCACATATGTGCTGTAGGCTCTTGTGATCTGTGAAGATCATTTGGTACCATACAGGTAATGTCTCCAAATCTTTAAAGCAGAGACAACAGCTCCCAATCCTAAGTCATGTGTCCTGTAATTCTTCTCATGTATCTACATTTGTCTTGATGCATAGGCAATAACTTCGTCTCGTTGCATTAAAACACAACCGAGTCCCTGATGGGATGCATCACAGTAAACTACAAAGTCATCATTGCCCTCTAGGAGTGTTAGGATTTGAGCATTGCACAATATTTGTTTCAATGTTTGAAATGCCTCTTCTTGTTTCTGTGTCCACACGAATGGTTCACTCTTCTGTGTTAGCTTTGTGAGAGGCAAGCCTATCTTAGAGAAATTCGAAATGAATCTCCTATAATAACCCGCCAATCCCAAGAACGATCTGATATCTGTTGGTGTTGTGGGCACATCCCAGCTCTTGATTGCTTCAATCTTGGCAGGATCCATGTGAATACCATTACTGTTAATCACATGACCCAAAAACTGAACTTCTCTTAACCAAAACTCACACTTGGAGAATTTGGCATAAAGTCGTTCATCTTTCAGAAGTTCCAAGACTGTCCTGAGATGTTCTTCATGTTCCTTCTCGCTTCTTGAGTAGATCAGTATATCATCAATAAAGACGATAACGAACTGATCTAGGTACGGCTTGCACACCCGGTTCATTAAATCCGTGAACACTGCCGGTGCGTTCGTTAATCCGAATGGCATCACCATGATTTGGTAGTGACCGTATCGGGTACGAAAGGCCGTCTTTGGTATGTCTTCCTCTTGAATCCGGAGCTGATGATAACCTGAACGCAGGTCTATCTTTGAAAAGTACTGAGCTCCTTGCAATTGATCAAACAAGTCGTCAATCCTTGGTAACGGGTACCGATTCTTGATGGTGAGTTTGTTGAGCTCTTATTAATCGACGCACATTCTGAAATATCCATCCTTTTTCTTGACAAATAGAACTGGGGCTCCCCACAGGGAGAAGCTCGGTCGGATGAATCCCTTATCGAGTAGCTCTTGTAATTGATTGGACAATTCCTGCATTTCTGATGGTGCAAGTCTATAAGGAGACTTAGCCACAAGAACTGCTTCCGGAATTAAGTCGATTCGGAATGGCACAGATCTCTCTGAAGGCAATCTCGGTAAGTCGTCCAGAAACACGTCCGCATAGTCTTTCACAACTGGTACATCTCGAATCTTGATTCCCTTCTTGTCTTTCTCTACCACGTGAGCTAGAAATGAGATACACTGTTTTCGTAGGTACTTGGGAGCCTTCATGTAGGATATTATCTTGACACTGCGGTTTGCTTGATCTCCATGAACTTCCAATACTTGATCGTTCTCTACTGGGATGCGTAGTAGCTTTTCGGAACAGACGAACTCAACTCTATTAAGAGATAGCCAATCCATTCCGACAATGATATCGAAACTGCCCAGTTCCATCGGTATCAAATCGATGGAAAATGTGTGATCATCGAGTGTTAGTGGGAAATTCCTAAGTACCGTGTCAACTGTTATATGTTTGTCGTTTGCTATCTCAATAGTATAAGGGGAGTCTAAAAATTCCTCAACATGATTAAGATGGCTCGCAAAATCGGATGAGGTAAAACTCTGATCTTCACCAGTGTCAAATAATATGGATGCAAAAAAGTTAGATAGGAGAAATGTACCTGTGACCACATTCGGGTCTTGGTGAGCTGCAGCTGCTCCAATCTGAAATGATCTACCTCTTGCTACTTGAGCCCTTGGTTGATTCTTATTGGGGCAATCCCGAGAAAAGTGTCCAGGCTCACCGCAGTTGTAGCAAGACCTCTTGTCAGCAGGAGCAGTAGTGGCTGCATTTTTGTTTCTGTTTTGGGCTCCCATGCCCCGACATTGATATGCCCAATGACCAAACTTCCAGCAGTTAGCGCACTGTCTGCACTGGGTGTTTGGTGGATGATGATACTGGCAGTTGTTGCACAAAGGTGTTGTGCCAGTGTAGGGCCTCTTGGTTTGTAGCGGTGGTGGTTGGTTGATCATCGGTGTTTGAGTAGTCGCAGCAAAGTTCTTGACCACTTTTTGTTTCTTAGCAGGCCGTTTATCCGGCTTCCTTGAACTTCCAACCATAGTTGCGTTGGTTTCTTTCTTTAGTGCCGCGAAGGCAACCATCACATCTGTTAAAGTTGCTGACAGAGTAACAGCCATCTCCATGGTAGTAGGGTGGGCGGAAATCACGTGCCCTTGGATACAAGCCGGTAGTCCACCGACATACCGCTCGATCCTTTTCCTTAGTGTTGGCACTACCTCGGGTGCCAATGTTATTAACTCATGAAATCGGGTGGTGTAGGCCAGATGCCCAGCACCAATCATGACAAGGTTGAGTAGCTCAGTTTCAACCTTCTTCAGTTCGTTCCACGGGCAAAACTCTGCACTCAGCATCGTCTTGAAATCCTCCCAAGGCATTGACAGTGCCTTGTCTCTGCCCCGGGTCTGAACTTGGGCATTCCACCATGTCAGAGCTCGCTTGTTAAACAAGCTTGCAGCGTATCTCACTCTGTGCTATCCGGACAGCCACTGATGTCGAGAGTCGACTCCATCTTCTCGATCCACTGGATCAATCCGACGGCACTCTCACTGCCACTGAATCTAGGTGGCTTGCATCCTACAAAGTTCTTGTAGGAATAGTCCTGATGGTGTCGGGTGTTACCGCTACCTTCTCTAGATGAGTTGGCGATGTCCTTACTGTTGTTGCTGTTGATTTTGTTCATCATGTCGGGTATCACATCACGCAGTTGACTTGTCAGCAGTGTGGCCAGTTCAATAGTAGCAGGATCCAACTCATGGTTAGGTGGTGGCAGAGGAGGAGGTGGAAGTGGAGGTGGTGGTGGAGGAGACTCAAGTGGTGTTGGTGTTGATGAATGTGGAGCTGAATCTTGAGGTGGTGGCAGTAAAGATGGTGGTGGTCTTCTTGGTGGCATTCTGATCATAACAGAAAGAAAATCGGTTAATGTAGAGATCAGACGCAGAAGACACATGCAAATAGAATCCTATGTTGTATGTCCACTACATGAGGGTCCCTAGGTTATAGTCCAGGCCAAACCGTTTAAGTAATATGACCTATATTTCTTTCTAAACATGGCTCTGATACCAATCTATGACACCCCGAGCCGGCGGGCTGGATTGACTTTCCCGTCGGGCGGAAGGTCACGATGCGCGATATCATTTGATAATCAAAATGATCAGATTGTTTGCATAGCACATGATATATAATTGAGAAATGCTAACATGACAATGGATTAGATTACAAAGTTAAATTACAATGTATCGTTCATAATTTAACCAAGTAAATCTATCCAAAAGAATCAATGAGTTTCTATCTTGTAACTGTACAAGATCTACAAAAGATGATTCATTTTTTTGTCACTCCAAAGTATGCTTGTCACAAAATGTAGCTAGGTCTTCTAAAAGTCCCCTAGCTATGTTCCTGATGTTTGGTGACTAAACCTGTTCGTCACCTGAGAAAACATGCGTTTAAACAAAGTCAACACTAGGTTGGTGAGTTCATAAGTTTGGTAATTGAAAACCTTGATTTGTTCACATACACAGTCACAATGTCATACATGATACTCGTTTCTGTTTGTTTCCTCTGTTCACACTATGGCCTCTCCATAGTTGTATTTACACGTAGTATTTCATCCTATTAGCTATGCTTATATATAGGGCATATGTAGGTGAACAAGCCCCAGCCAACATCCCACCGCATACCTAATAGAACTCAATACCACTTGCAATATAACCATAGATACCCATTTTCATCTCACATGTTCATCCCGTTTGGTATTCACCCGTCCGTTTGTGTTCATCACCCAATGTGTCATATGTAGAATAATATGGTAAGAGGGATTTAGTTATCAAACCGAAGTATTGATAAACCCTCCATGTGTTTAGGAAATTAGATAAATTTAATCTTATCCTTGTCATTATTCTCATGCTTGTGGTGTTAACTTTTAGTCACTACTAATCCTAGAAGTGTTAGTTAACCATTTGATATCTGTTCTCTGTTAGAAGTGCATAAAGCCTAAAAGGAATCCACTGCAATCCTCGTGTTATAAGATTACAATGCATCCGATTTACCTCTACCACTTTGTGTTTCCATAGGCCTCAATGAAACTATTACCAGTAATGTGACATGAGAGAAAATCAATTCGTCAGTCTACTAGTCAATGGGATCGATGGATTAATTACAATTATCATTGTAGATTAATATCACCATGTGTCGCTTACCAGACCCTGACTAATGTCGCCCTGTCACCGGTCATATGTTACCAGCCAAATGATAAATACGATCAACATACCAGCACTACAAGTCGGAGGTTTGTCAAACCTATGGTACCACTATGCTATCGTCGGTTTAGTCACGTCAAACTAACTAGTCAGATATTTGAGTGAGGGACTTACAATGTTAAACTTGAATACATGGCACATGATTGTCGTGATATAATACAGACAGTTCGATAGTAATCAATTTTTGTTGTGTTCACCAATGTTGTTTGTTCTCAATGTTGTGTGTTCTCGTTGTTCTTAACAAAGCTATATAAGAACTTGTCTTATTATAAAATGTTAGTTGTTGTGTGAATGATGTTGTTATCATGAAGGTACGTTACGATGATTATTATTCTCGTTGTTCCATACGATCACCCTCTTGCCACTACAATGTTGTAAGAGCTATTCTTATGACACTTAGTCGACTCAGGTGTGGATGATATTTGTTTCGTGTTATCTAGTAGTCTTCACTGAGTTATAAGTATAGTGTTATAAGAGCTTGTCTTATTACACTTAGATAACTCCGGTGGTGAATGATTTTATGAAGATATGTTATCTTCATATCACTCTTGTTTGTTGTTGTTGTTGTTGTCAGCATGTTAACCTGTGATAATCTCATTGTTCGTTCTTGTAAGAATAATCAAGTGTTATTAGATAGAATCTTATAACTCCATTATTCTATTGTGTTGATGATTCATGAAGCTACATTATCATGTTTCATCCTACTCATTTTAGTCATGTTATGATCATACAAGCATGCATACAATGAGAAGCGATAATAAGTCAAGCAATATTATTCAAATCATAGTATAATTGATATGTTGTACTAAAACTTTTAAGTAAATAAACGATTTAGCATGTTTCTCTGCCCCGAGAGTTTAAATCAGTTAAGATTAGAAAAGGGGCGTATGAACTCACCGTGTAGTTGTTGTGGTTGACTAAGTTCTTACAATATATGCACGCACTCTTTGTTGTACTTGATGTAGTTTTCACGATCCTGTATTGATTTCACGTTGTTTGTAACTTATAAATATAAGTTATAAGTGTTTGTGTGTGTGTATGTGTTAGCCCTACAGTTAGCTAACACTCGCAAGTCTCGGTCATCATTCGGCCTTGTTTCTGTGTTATGGATTATACTCACACTTAACCATCTTAGATCATTATTATAACACGCTTTCATGTTGCATGTTTAGCTTGAATTATCACTATAATAAGTTGTGAAGATTTGAAACCCATAATTTTCTTGCCCTAGTTTCTTCAGCCCTTGTAAAGGCTTCATGCCCAGAATCCGATAGTGGAAATGGAATTGCCTTCTCTATCCACTGGTACTCCTCCTTCAGATGGCCTGCTTTCTACACCTATTTCATTGCCTTCTTCGATGCCATCAGCCGGTTTCACCTTCCGTTGTTGATTCCTCTTCCGAGACTCGTACTTCAGGCTCCCTGTCACACCCCGAGCTGGCGGGGTAGGATCGGATTTCCCCGACGGGCGGAAGGTTCCCGGGGCGCGATATCGTGGGTGATAATCGAAGTGATCAGATTGTCTACATTGCACATGATGTAAATGAGAAATGCTAAATATAATAGAATTACAAAGTTAAATTACAGCAGTAACGTTTATAATTTAACAATGTAAATCTATTGTAAAACATCAATATATGACTATCTTGTATTTACACAAGATATACAAAATAATTTATATCATGATGTCTTCAAAAGTATGCAGGTCCAAAATACTAGTCTTCTAACTGAAGTCCTAGTCCAAAAGAAATGACTTCCTAATTGACCTGTTCGTCACCTGAGAAGTCGTGCAAAAATAAAGGTCAACACATGGTTGGTGAGTTCATATAGTTTAGTATTTGAAAATGATTTGAAAATGATTTGAACATGATTTGAAAATGATTTGAAACCTCCTTTGGTAAAGACCCTAACCTCATTAACTCCACATGTATCATCCAGATCGATATGCTTATGTATAGGGCATACCCCTGAGTCGAGGCTACAACCCCGCCCAGACGCCGTCCCACCACATACTAATCCACATAGGACATTGTCGTTAATGATAATTAAGCATCTTTACCTATCACACACTCTTGTCACAATGACTCAAATGTTCTCACAAAACCTTTGTTTAACCCCCGGGTAACAACCTTAATCTCATTAACATCACATGTATCATCCAGATCGGTATGCTTATGTATAGGGCATACCCCTGAGTCGAGGCTACAACCCCGCCCAGACGCCGTCCCACCACATACTAATCCACATAGGACATTGTTGTTAATGATAATTAAGCATCTTTACCCCTACCTTTAACCCAATGATTCGTCAGTCCTTTGATCCTGTAAATACAACAATTTGGAATCTATGTTGATTCCTTAGGTTCATCACAATAGTGATCAACCACAGAAATTGTAGAAACAGTTTCATAAATGCTTAATTAAACAAGTAATTAAACATTTAATAAAATCTAAGTCCTTATGATTGGGGCCTATGGTCATACTCGAGTAGACTAGTCTGTCAATCTAGGTACTTAGTAGTTAGGGAAACTGTAAATATCCTCAAACATACGACCTACAAGTCAAACGGTCTAGCTAGGACTTCTTGAAATGCAGGATTTTATGTTTCGTCAATGTTTTTGGCGTATGCTATCTCTGATATTTCCCAGACTTTCCCTTAAAATGATTTAATGATCGTCTGATTTTGTCACAAGATGTACCTGATGTGTTGATCGTAGAATACAAGATTCATTGATCGGTTGTACACTTGATTAATTGTTCAACAAACTCTTGGTTTGTAAAACATTGAATGTTGTCTTTGCAAAGATTGTTTTGTTGATGTATTGATGTCCCACACTTGTTTTGTCAAAATGTTTGATTTGATCCCTTGAATTCACCCACTTGTTTTGTCAAAATGTTTGTTTTGATCCATTGAACTCACCCACTTGTTTTGTCAAAATATTTGTTTTGATCCCTTGAACTCACCCACTTGTTTTGTCAAAATGTTTGTTTTGATCCCTTGAACTCACACCCTTGTTTTGTCAAAATGATTGATTTGATTTGTTTGAAATGTTTTGACTGGTTGAAATGTTAAGTTTAACTTGATTATTCACTTAATAAATAAGTAAATCAGTTAATAACCTGCATAAAATCTTCCTAGATATGATCTAGGATAACATTTATACATATGTAAAACATATAATTTAAAAGCATTCAAGTAAACAATTTAGATAAACAGTTTACGCATGCTTCTCAGCCCCGCGTTTTAAAACAAAAATGTTAGAAAAGGGGCAATGAACTCACCTGTGCTGCTATGTAATTTGATCTAACACAAAATGCGCGCTCCTGTATGTAAGCTAAGTTTCTTCGGTTCCTGAGTTATTTTATAAGAATTCGAATATAATAAGTACGCGTAGTAGTCGTTGTGCCTAAGACCTTGAGTTTTGTTGTGTGTGCAACTAAGTGTCTTAGTACTAAGTGTATCTAAGATCTAATCTATCTTAGCTACCCTTTTTATGATCCCAAATCCCATGGTTTAGTTACTTAGTTGTAATAAATTACCTTTACATTTTTAGAAATTTCGGCAGAGTTTCCTTTGTATTTTGAGCAAATCCAGACAATTATATTGTCTATTTTATAACAAGTTCCCAATTCAATTTATTCAAAGTAAGTAATTTAAATCAAACGTTACAATTTAACTTCCATTAAAATCATTTAATTAATTCTAACAAGTTCCAATTAAGTTCCTTTTTATTAAGATCTCATAATTTCTTATTTCAATTAAACATTTGTATATGTTGGGCCTTAGTTGGCCCATTGAGTCCACTTTGACCCAATTGAATATCTTGGGTTTCTAGTCACTTACCCAATCTTGTGTCGTTGATTCTCATGAACTTGTAACCAATTTAACATAGTGGTTAAACTATCTTGCATGGCCAACTTTTTAGTGTTAGAGATGCATGCATATATGTGATCTCTCATGCACCTATTTTCCCATGCATACACACAAGTTTAATAACTCATGCATGTTTATTATGTAATCAACCTTTCATGAAATCTTAGATTCAATGGTCCCCTAGTCATTCCCTAGGTTATAACATTTGTTTCATTGATCCTAGTCCCATCTCGACTTCATTAATCGATTTCTAGGCTTGGCATAAAATCCAAGGCAGCGAACCCTTTAAAAGGGTTAGTCTTAGGTTCGTCTAATGTTTCAGTTTGAAGGTTCGTGAGGTTGCATGGCCATGGTTCGGCCATGCTAGGGTTCGTGGAAAGAAGATGGTTCGCTTCTTAGATGGTTCGGAGACCTAAGGTTCGTCTACTCTTGCATAGTTCGGCGACAGGAAGGTTCGGCATTCAGTGGTTCGTTGCTCAGAACAACTACGGGTTCGTTGTCAGTGGCTCAGGGTTCGGTGCAGGAGAATGGTTGTGTAGACAGGTTCGTGGGTCAGACAACAGGGTTCGGTGCCCAGGGTTCGTGAGGTGTCAAGAGGGTTCGGCTCCATCCTGTGCAGTGCAATAGGGTTCGGCCAGCGAACCTGTCCCCTTCGTCCAGCTTGTTGTTCCACGAACCTGTAACTTTTCTTCCTTGTTTGCAGCCAAAATCTGTTGTAACCCATTCCTAACAATAACTAATCGAACATTTACTTCTATCTAAGTGGTTTTAAGTGGCTAGTTTTGATTATAATAGCAAAACCCATAAGACTCGTGAAAACCCTCTAAAACCGAATTTAAAATGATGATTTACCTTAGGTTTTGTGGATGAAAACTGGAAATTCTTGTACTTCTGGAATCTACACGATGAGGGGATCGTAGTGACACCAAAATGGCTTGAATCCGACTCGAAACGTGCGAGATCTTCTAGAGAGAAGTTGAGAGAACAATCCTTGTAGAGAGAGAGAGAAGGTAGACGAGAATGAGAGAGAGATTGGGTATTGGTGGTGGTTGTTGGAACCTTAATGGTTCATTAAATGTTTTAGAAAAATGCCCGGTCGCTCGGTCTCGTTCGGTTTCGCGTAATAATGTTGTTTCGCGTAGTTTTCGCGACGAAACGACACGGTTATAAAAATTAGAAATCTTTTAATTATTCAAGGTTGTAATTCCTAATAAATTAACTAATATCTTCTTATTTACTAAAAATTTAAAACAAAATTAACTGTTTAAATCGAAATGTACGGTCGTCGCGCGTATTCGTTCGAATCGTCACCCGCACGAACACGACGATAACTATACTTTTCAATCTTGTTTTCTAATTATAGAATATCATTCAGAACGTTAAACTTTCAGATATATTCGTACAGATCGTCACCTATACGAATAACCCGTCCATTTATCATTCACATAATGATATTCGTGTGTTTTGTTCTTTAAAGCCTCACATACGTTTATACATAATAATTCCTAAGCAAATAATCACATGATGGTTCTATATTGCCAGATAATTATCCGACTCAAGAACCATTGTTCTGAACTGTGTTTCTGTTAAATGTGTCTGAAACTGTTCTATGACAACTCACCATGATAATGATAAATGACATGAATATGAAAATTACTGAAATGTGTATGATTCATACCTGTTTTACTGTTCATGTACTGTAGAGATCACTGTTCCGGTAACGGTTCCGGCACTGATGTTACAATCTCCCCTTGTTAGAGAAATTTCGTCCCGAAATTTAAGTGTTGTTATCAGGTACAGCTTCCTCTTCAAACAGTTGGGGATACTTTAACTTCATGTGATCTTCACGTTCCCAAGTGAACTCGGGCCCGCGTCTTGAATTCCATCGAACCTTTACAATAGGAATACGGCTTCGCCTCAGTTGTTTAATCTTGCGATCCATAATCTCTAAAGGTTCTTCAATGAAATGTAACTGTTCATCGACTTGAATTTCTTCGATTGGAATGACGAGACTCTCGTCAGCAAGGCATTTCTTTAAGTTTGAGATGTGAAACACATCATGCACACCACTGAGTTCATCTGGTAATCTCAGTCGATAAGCTACAGGACCTATACGTTCGATGATTTCGAACGGTCCCACATATCGTGGTGCTAATTTGCCTATCTTTCCAAAGCGTACCACGCCTTTCCATGGGGATACCTTTAACATTACACGATCTCCCACTTGGAATTCCAACGGCTTGCGCCGTTTGTCGGCGTAGCTCTTTTGTCTGCTCCTTGTTGCTTGTAGTCTTCTTTGAATCTGAGCTATCTTGTCAGTGGTTTCTTGAATTAATTCTGGCCCCGTTATTCGGTTGTCTCCAATTTCAGTCCAACAGATCGGTGATCGACATTTCCGGCCATAAAGAGCCTCGAATGGTGCACATCCGATACTGCTGTGGTAACTGTTATTGTAGGAGAACTCAATCAGTGGCAAATGGGAATCCCAATTCCCACCGAAGTCTAGAACACAGGTTCTCAACATGTCCTCTAGGGTTTGAATAGTACGCTCGCTTTGACCATCCGTTTGTGGGTGGTAAGCTGTACTCAGATTCAACTGTGTCCCTAGAGATTTCTGTAATGATTGCCAGAACCTTGAAGTAAATCTGCTGTCTCTATCAGAAATAATAGACAATGGCACACCGTGGCGTACCACTATCTCATTGATGTATAATCTTGCCAGTTTATCCATGGTGAAGCTCTCACGCATGGGCAAGAAATGAGCAGATTTGGTTAAACGATCAATGATCACCCATATTGTATCATGACCGCTGGAAGTGCGGGGTAGCTTGGTAATGAAATCCATAGCTATTTGTTCCCACTTCCAGAGCGGAATCTCAGGCTGTTCCAGTAGACCAGACGGTCTCTGGTGTTCCGCCTTTACTTTCGCACACGTAAGACACTGTCCGACATACTCGGCTATGTCTTTCTTCATTCCCGGCCACCAATAAAATCCACGCAAGTCTTGGTACATCTTATCAGCGCCTGGATGAACAGAGTATTTAGTCTTGTGTGCTTCATCGAGGATAAGTTTCCTCAGTTCATCTACCGCAGGGATCCATATACGTTCCTTGTAGTAGATCATACCATCAGGCTTCGTGTCAAACTGTTTCTCTGCTCCGCAATCAAGTTCCCTCTTCAGATTACCTTGGTCAAGTGCTTCTTGTTGTGCTTGAATGATCTTGTCACTTAAACTGGTCTGCACGGTTATCCCCATTGCTCTAACACGTAGGGGTTTGACCCGTTCCTTCCGGCTCAAGGCATCAGCTACAACGTTCGCCTTTCCCGGGTGGTATTTGATCACACAATCATAATCATTCAGAAGTTCAACCCAACGGCGCTGTCGCATGTTGAGCTCCTTCTGATCAAAGATGTGCTGCAAACTTTTGTGATCAGTGAATATGGTACACTTGGTGCCATATAAGTAATGTCTCCAAATCTTCAAGGCGAAGATTACCGCTCCCAGTTCAAGATCATGAGTAGTGTAATTCTTCTCATGAATCTTTAACTGTCTTGATGCATAGGCTATGACTTTGTCCCGTTGCATTAACACACAACCGAGTCCCTGATAGGAAGCATCACAGTATACAACAAAGTCATCACAGCCTTCTGGGAGAGATAGAATCGGAGCATCACATAATTTCTGTTTCAAGGTCTGAAAAGCATCTTCTTGTTTCTGCTCCCAGACAAACGGTTCACTTTTCTGGGTTAGCTTAGTGAGAGGTAAAGCTATCTTAGAAAAGTTTGAGATAAACCTTCTGTAATAACCCGCCAATCCCAGAAAAGACCGTATCTCAGTCGGTGTCTTTGGAGTGTCCCAATTCTTTATCGCTTCAATCTTGGCAGGGTCTACATGAATTCCCTCGCTGTTGACCACATGGCCCAGAAATTGAACTTCTCTTAGCCAAAATTCACATTTGGAGAATTTGGCATAGAGTTTCTCTTCTTTCAACAGCTCCAAGATCTTTCTAAGGTGTTGCTCATGTTCTGTTTTGGTCTTGGAATAAATCAGTATGTCATCAATGAAAACAATGACAAACTGATCAAAGTACGGCTTGCACACTCGGTTCATGAGATCCATGAAAACCGCTGGTGCATTTGTCAATCCGAAGGGCATCACCATAAATTCGTAATGCCCGTATCTGGTTCGGAAGGCCGTCTTCGGTATGTCTTCATCCTGAACTCTCAACTGATGATATCCAGACCGCAAGTCAATCTTAGAGAAGTATTGAGCTCCTTGCAGTTGGTCAAACAAATCATCAATCCTCGGTAATGGATACCGATTCTTGATGGTTAGTTTGTTCAGTTCACGGTAATCTATACACATTCTGAACGATCCGTCTTTCTTTTTCACGAACAAGACCGGAGCTCCCCAAGGTGAGTAGCTCGGTCTGATGAAACCCTTGTCAAGTAGCTCCTGTAACTGATTAGACAATTCCTGCATCTCTGAAGGTGCTAACCTGTAAGGAGATTTTGCAACAGGAGTTGCTCCAGGAATTAAGTCAATACGAAATTCTACCGGTCGCGCAGGTGGCAAACCTGGTAGGTCTTCGGGGAATACTCCAGGATATTCTTTCACTACTGGTACATCTTGAATCTTCTTCTTGTCTTTCCCTTTTTCCAACACATTAGCCAGGAATGCTATGCACCGCTTCTGTAGACACTTACGCGCCTTTATGCAAGAAATGATTTTGACACTTCGCTTTGCTTGATCCCCTTTAACTTCCAATACACGATCACTCGGCAATGGAATTCGAAGCAGCTTCTTAGAACAGATGACTTCCACTCGGTTAGATGAAAGCCAATCCATTCCAACAATGATATCAAAACTACCCAGCTCCATCGGTATCAAATCGATGGTAAATGTAAAATCATTTAGCGTCAATTGGCAGTTCCTATAAACTGTACTAACTGTGATCTGTTTCCCGTTAGCTACTTCTATAATGTAAGGGGAGTCTAACTGTTCCTCTATGGAATCTAGTTGGCATGCAAAATCGGTAGAGATAAAACTCTGATCCGCACCAGTATCAAATAAGACAGATGCATAAAAGTCATGTAAGAGAAACGTACCAGTGACCACATTTGGGTCCTGGCGTGCAGCTGGTGCTCCGATAGCAAAGGCTCGTCCACGGGGTGCTTGAACTGCTGGTTGAGCCTTCTTTGGGCAGTTCTTCGCAAAGTGGCCTTGTTCGCCACAGTTATAGCATCCACCATTGTTCTGATTAGCTGGTGGAGGAAGAGCCAAAGCAGCATTGTTGACTGCTTGATTAGGAGTCATCCTACAGTGTTGGACCCAATGGCCCTTTCTTCCACATCCCGTGCAATGCTTGCAGGGAGTGTCAGCAGTGTGGTGATACTGACACTTGGCACACAAAGGAAACGTGCCAGTGTAGGGTTTGCGGTTGGGGTTTTGTGGTGCTGCTGCTATTTGTTGCAGAGGTGTGGCCACCGCGTAGTTCTTGATGGTCTTCTGTTTCTTCTTTTGATGGTGAGAGGGTTTCTTTGAAGATTCTGCTTTGTTCTTACTGGGTTCAGCCTCTTTCTTTAGGGCTCCAGAGGCTACCATGAGGTCAGTGAGTTTCCCAGACAGTCTCACTGCAGATTCAACAGTAGTAGGGTTGGCTGAAACAACCATACCCTGAATGCAGGCAGGAAGTCCACCTACATAACGGTCTATCCTTTTCTCCAAAGTTGGTACCATGTCAGGTACCAAAGCAACCAACTCGTGGTAACGAGTGGTATACCCCATGTGATCAGCTCCCTTCATCACATGGTTGGATAGTTCAACCTCCAATTTCTGCAGCTCGTTCTTGGGACAGAACTCTGTTCGCAGCAGTGTCTTGAAATCTTCCCATGGCATGGCCATGGCTTCTTCTCTTCCTCGGGCATTAATCTGACCGTTCCACCAGGTCAGAGCCCGTTTGTTGAATGTTCCCGCTGAGTAGCGGACCTTGTGGTGTTCGGGGCAGCTGCAAAGATCCAACGTTGCCTCAATCTTCTCAATCCATTGGATTAGTCCAACGGCACCTTCAGACCCACTAAAACTGGGTGGTTTACATCCTACAAAGGACTTGTAGGAGTAGTGAGATGAATCTCCAGTGTTTCCACTGGCTTCCCCTGATGTGTTGCCAGTATTGAGGATCTCATTACGAAGACGAAGGAACATCTCCGGTATTGCCTCTTTCATCTGATTCGTTATCTGGCTACTCAGTAACGTCACCAGAGCGATAGTAGCAGGGTCCATGGTCGGTGTTGTGCCTGAACCAGATGCTTGAGTAATCAATGGAGGAGGGGGAGGAGGAGGTGGAGGAGGTGGTGGTGGAGAGTCATTCGGAGACGGTGTAGAGGAGTGTGGAGCCAAGTCTTGAGGTGGTAGCTGTATCAAGGGAGGTTGTCTTCGTGGAGGCATTCTGATCATAACCAATAAAGTCACCGGTTAGTGCAATGATCGAATACAGAAGACAATATGCAAATAAGTCTTAAGTCCTATGTTCTCTATATGCAGGGTCCCTAGGTTATAGTCTAGGTCAAACCATTTAAATAAGTGACCTATATTTCTCTATAACCATGGCTCTGATACCAATCTGTCACACCCCGAGCCGGCGGGGTAGGATCGGATTTCCCCGACGGGCGGAAGGTTCCCGGGGCGCGATATCGTGGGTGATAATCGAAGTGATCAGATTGTCTACATTGCACATGATGTAAATGAGAAATGCTAAATATAATAGAATTACAAAGTTAAATTACAGCAGTAACGTTTATAATTTAACAATGTAAATCTATTGTAAAACATCAATATATGACTATCTTGTATTTACACAAGATATACAAAATAATTTATATCATGATGTCTTCAAAAGTATGCAGGTCCAAAATACTAGTCTTCTAACTGAAGTCCTAGTCCAAAAGAAATGACTTCCTAATTGACCTGTTCGTCACCTGAGAAGTCGTGCAAAAATAAAGGTCAACACATGGTTGGTGAGTTCATATAGTTTAGTATTTGAAAATGATTTGAAAATGATTTGAACATGATTTGAAAATGATTTGAAACCTCCTTTGGTAAAGACCCTAACCTCATTAACTCCACATGTATCATCCAGATCGATATGCTTATGTATAGGGCATACCACTGAGTCGAGGCTACAACCCCGCCCAGACGCCGTCCCACCACATACTAATCCACATAGGACATTGTCGTTAATGATAATTAAGCATCTTTACCTATCACACACTCTTGTCACAATGACTCAAATGTTCTCACAAAACCTTTGTTTAACCCCCGGGTAACAACCTTAATCTCATTAACATCACATGTATCATCCAGATCGGTATGCTTATGTATAGGGCATACCCCTGAGTCGAGGCTACAACCCCGCCCAGACGCCGTCCCACCACATACTAATCCACATAGGACATTGTTGTTAGTGATAATTAAGCATCTTTACCCCTACCTTTAACCCAATGATTCGTCAGTCCTTTGATCCTGTAAATACAACAATTTGGAATCTATGTTGATTCCTTAGGTTCATCACAATAGTGATCAACCACAGAAATTGTAGAAACAGTTTAATAAATGCTTAATTAAACAAGTAATTAAACATTTAATAAAATCTAAGTCCTTATGATTGGGGCCTATGGTCATACTCGAGTAGACTAGTCTGTCAATCTAGGTACTTAGTAGTTAGGGAAACTGTAAATATCCTCAAACATACGACCTACAAGTCAAACGGTCTAGCTAGGACTTCTTGAAATGCAGGATTTTATGTTTCGTCAATGTTTTTGGCGTATGCTATCTCTGATATTTCCCAGACTTTCCCTTAAAATGATTTAATGATCGTCTGATTTTGTCACAAGATGTACCTGATGTGTTGATCGTAGAATACAAGATTCATTGATCGGTTGTACACTTGATTAATTGTTCAACAAACTCTTGGTTTGTAAAACATTGAATGTTGTCTTTGCAAAGATTGTTTTGTTGATGTATTGATGTCCCACACTTGTTTTGTCAAAATGTTTGATTTGATCCCTTGA
Organism: Mikania micrantha; assembly: GCA_009363875.1. NCBI lineage: Eukaryota > Viridiplantae > Streptophyta > Magnoliopsida > Asterales > Asteraceae > Mikania > Mikania micrantha. Next base: position 11,616,139 of record CM018684.1, read on the forward strand.
ATTCACCCACTTGTTTTGTCAAAATGTTTGTTTTGATCCATTGAACTCACCCACTTGTTTTGTCAAAATATTTGTTTTGATCCCTTGAACTCACCCACTTGTTTTGTCAAAATGTTTGTTTTGATCCCTTGAACTCACACCCTTGTTTTGTCAAAATGATTGATTTGATTTGTTTGAAATGTTTTGACTGGTTGAAATGTTAAGTTTAACTTGATTATTCACTTAATAAATAAGTAAATCAGTTAATAACCTGCATAAAATCTTCCTAGATATGATCTAGGATAACATTTATACATATGTAAAACATATAATTTAAAAGCATTCAAGTAAACAATTTAGATAAACAGTTTACGCATGCTTCTCAGCCCCGCGTTTTAAAACAAAAATGTTAGAAAAGGGGCAATGAACTCACCTGTGCTGCTATGTAATTTGATCTAACACAAAATGCGCGCTCCTGTATGTAAGCTAAGTTTCTTCGGTTCCTGAGTTATTTTATAAGAATTCGAATATAATAAGTACGCGTAGTAGTCGTTGTGCCTAAGACCTTGAGTTTTGTTGTGTGTGCAACTAAGTGTCTTAGTACTAAGTGTATCTAAGATCTAATCTATCTTAGCTACCCTTTTTATGATCCCAAATCCCATGGTTTAGTTACTTAGTTGTAATAAATTACCTTTACATTTTTAGAAATTTCGGCAGAGTTTCCTTTGTATTTTGAGCAAATCCAGACAATTATATTGTCTATTTTATAACAAGTTCCCAATTCAATTTATTCAAAGTAAGTAATTTAAATCAAACGTTACAATTTAACTTCCATTAAAATCATTTAATTAATTCTAACAAGTTCCAATTAAGTTCCTTTTTATTAAGATCTCATAATTTCTTATTTCAATTAAACATTTGTATATGTTGGGCCTTAGTTGGCCCATTGAGTCCACTTTGACCCAATTGAATATCTTGGGTTTCTAGTCACTTACCCAATCTTGTGTCGTTGATTCTCATGAACTTGTAACCAATTTAACATAGTGGTTAAACTATCTTGCATGGCCAACTTTTTAGTGTTAGAGATGCATGCATATATGTGATCTCTCATGCACCTATTTTCCCATGCATACACACAAGTTTAATAACTCATGCATGTTTATTATGTAATCAACCTTTCATGAAATCTTAGATTCAATGGTCCCCTAGTCATTCCCTAGGTTATAACATTTGTTTCATTGATCCTAGTCCCATCTCGACTTCATTAATCGATTTCTAGGCTTGGCATAAAATCCAAGGCAGCGAACCCTTTAAAAGGGTTAGTCTTAGGTTCGTCTAATGTTTCAGTTTGAAGGTTCGTGAGGTTGCATGGCCATGGTTCGGCCATGCTAGGGTTCGTGGAAAGAAGATGGTTCGCTTCTTAGATGGTTCGGAGACCTAAGGTTCGTCTACTCTTGCATAGTTCGGCGACAGGAAGGTTCGGCATTCAGTGGTTCGTTGCTCAGAACAACTACGGGTTCGTTGTCAGTGGCTCAGGGTTCGGTGCAGGAGAATGGTTGTGTAGACAGGTTCGTGGGTCAGACAACAGGGTTCGGTGCCCAGGGTTCGTGAGGTGTCAAGAGGGTTCGGCTCCATCCTGTGCAGTGCAATAGGGTTCGGCCAGCGAACCTGTCCCCTTCGTCCAGCTTGTTGTTCCACGAACCTGTAACTTTTCTTCCTTGTTTGCAGCCAAAATCTGTTGTAACCCATTCCTAACAATAACTAATCGAACATTTACTTCTATCTAAGTGGTTTTAAGTGGCTAGTTTTGATTATAATAGCAAAACCCATAAGACTCGTGAAAACCCTCTAAAACCGAATTTAAAATGATGATTTACCTTAGGTTTTGTGGATGAAAACTGGAAATTCTTGTACTTCTGGAATCTACACGATGAGGGGATCGTAGTGACACCAAAATGGCTTGAATCCGACTCGAAACGTGCGAGATCTTCTAGAGAGAAGTTGAGAGAACAATCCTTGTAGAGAGAGAGAGAAGGTAGACGAGAATGAGAGAGAGATTGGGTATTGGTGGTGGTTGTTGGAACCTTAATGGTTCATTAAATGTTTTAGAAAAATGCCCGGTCGCTCGGTCTCGTTCGGTTTCGCGTAATAATGTTGTTTCGCGTAGTTTTCGCGACGAAACGACACGGTTATAAAAATTAGAAATCTTTTAATTATTCAAGGTTGTAATTCCTAATAAATTAACTAATATCTTCTTATTTATTAAAAATTTAAAACAAAATTAACTGTTTAAATCGAAATGTACGGTCGTCGCGCGTATTCGTTCGAATCGTCACCCGCACGAACACGACGATAACTATACTTTTCAATCTTGTTTTCTAATTATAGAATATCATTCAGAACGTTAAACTTTCAGATATATTCGTACAGATCGTCACCTATACGAATAACCCGTCCATTTATCATTCACATAATGATATTCGTGTGTTTTGTTCTTTAAAGCCTCACATACGTTTATACATAATAATTCCTAAGCAAATAATCACATGATGGTTCTATATTGCCAGATAATTATCCGACTCAAGAACCATTGTTCTGAACTGTGTTTCTGTTAAATGTGTCTGAAACTGTTCTATGACAACTCACCATGATAATGATAAATGACATGAATATGAAAATTACTGAAATGTGTATGATTCATACCTGTTTTACTGTTCATGTACTGTAGAGATCACTGTTCCGGTAACGGTTCCGGCACTGATGTTACAGTGAATTCCACTCCAGCGCGGCTGGCTAATCCCACATGGGTTGAGTAAGGGGAACGAAACTTCCTTATAAGAGGGAGTGGAGACCTTCTCTATTGGACGCGTTTTGGGCTTAGTTGGCTGTGGAGCACATGAAAACTCCACAGTTAAGCGTGCTCAGGTGGCAGCAATCCAGGGATGGGTGACCTCCCTGGGAAGTTTTCACCCGGGTAACCAAAAGCAAATCCGTGAGCCCGGTGGGGCAGAGCGGACAATATCCAATACGGCCGGCTGCTACAGATGGTATCAGAGACAGGGGCCGAATCCATGTGATCAGCGGGGACGCTGATTCCCCAGTGGGGGAGGAATTCCACTCCAGCGCGGCTGGCTAATCCCACATGGGTTGAGTAAGGGGAACGAAACTTCCTTATAAGAGGGAGTGGAGACCTTCTCTATTGGACGCGTTTTGGGCTTAGTTGGCTGTGGAGCACATGAAAACTCCACAGTTAAGCGTGCTCAGGTGGCAGCAATCCAGGGATGGGTGACCTCCCTGGGAAGTTTTCACCCGGGTAACCAAAAGCAAATCCGTGAGCCCGGTGGGGCAGAGCGGACAATATCCAATACGGCCGGCTGCTACACTCCCCTTTATGATGTCACCTGGAGTAGAAGAATATGGAAAGGTGTCGAGGCCTACAATAGATGGTAAGCTAGAAGCCTCATAGTGAATTGACCTAGACATCGAGATTTCATATAACAAAAGAATTTTACATCGCTAGGAAGAATGGTCATGATTCCCTTTTCGGTCTAGTTAATAGCTCTAGGCAACTACCTAACGGACTAAGAAGAAGCCCCAAGAAAGAGTCTTCCTACAGGTTAGTTAATAGCTTTCCAGTGTGAACTCTGATCTTCCATGCTCCTCAAGGAGGTAATCTATTGCCTTTAAGATAAGAGGCTAGCTCCTGTCTTGGTTGGGACAGCTAGCTTATTGGTCCACTGCCTCCCCTTTGAAATAAGCTAAGCAAGAATGCAAGAAAGCCTTCTCGCAAGCAAGCAAGAGGGAAGGCTTTTAAGATGGAAAGCCCCTATTGAGTAAGATTGCTCGCTAGTTGCCATCAGTTCAATCACTGAAATCAGTGAAAACTAGAAACCAGTTTTTAAGGTTCCATGGTGTTTTCAGAGATGGTGTATGTTAGAACTAGTTTTCATGGTCATAGGGTTCGTGGGAAGGGTTTTCAAACCGGTTAAGGTTAGGTTCGAACAAAGGGTACACAAAACCCTAATTTTCGCATTCTTTGTAGCTAAATACCTCAAATTTGGTTGGGTTTTGCCTCAGATCGGTTGTACTTCTAGGTAGAGGAGGTGTATATCTTCAATTTGGCACCAAGAACACCAAATTTCATCAAGAAATGGAAGAGATCTTGAGGTTTAAAGTTTGATTTTTTAGAGAGAGAAAGAAAACCAGATTTAGGGTTTTAGAGGGAGAGAGGATGAGAGAATTAAATGTGGTTGTTGGTTTATTTAGAGTATTTATACTCCGAGGGGTTTCGGGTTCGTTTCGTTTGCTCGGTTATCGCTTTCGTCGCGTTTCGGGAACATTACGCGTATTTTATGAATTAAAATAAAAAGGATTTGTTTTTATCATTTAAAAGGTGGTTATTCCTAGTAAATCTTCTAACTTTGTTTTTCTTAATGTATTTCATCGAAAACGATTATTTTAAATGTTTCGTCAAATCGCGTCACCTTCGCGCGTATTCGTTCGAATTGTCACCCGAACGAACACGACGATGGTTTCACTTTCTGATTCTTGTTTTCTACTTTTCAGTCATCATTTCAGAACTATAAACTCACAGATATGTTTGTGTGAATCGTCACCCACGCAAAGATACTGTCAGTTCGTTATTCTGAAACGACACTACAATTATGTTTTGAATTGTTTTTCGTCACAAAAGGACTCAACTAAACGGTCCTGTTTTCACATTGTTTCCATTGAATTCATATTGTTTTCATACTGAATCATCGACCATCTGATTCCTGTCATCTATAGATATCAGATCGCAACCGATATGTTCTTGTCGTTTGTTTGCACACTGTTGTTTCTCTTGATTTCTTGTATTAACTGTACTTAGGTTTTCACCTATATACAAACAACTGTTGTTCATCGTGAGTTGTTGTACTTACAGTATTTAAATTTTCACTTAAACACGTACAACTATTGCTTGTGTTTTGAGTTATGTTATCACACACGCTGTTCATACATTGTATTACACACATTAAATAGTGAAAGTACACGCACCATACGCACTTGCCGGACGATCAGGTACTGGATGTCACACATAAAAATTTGACCAACCGTAAGGTTAACTTATGAAATCATAACTCATACTTATAAGTCATAAACTATATTGAATACAACACAGGTTGTTGAGGCATTGTTGGTTCCACAATAGCGAGCGTGTGTTCTACAATACACTAAAACATAAGACACCACTGTGAGTTCTCATAACCCCCTTTTTAAATCTTTTGCTTTTAAACTCGGGGGATGAAACACGTATACGAAAATAAATCTAATTTATTATAACAAGTGTGGAACCAGGATTATTATGGAGACACTATTATTGAGATGTATTGTGAATATGGGATGATATAATTTGAGTGAGTTATTGTTGATTGAGTTGACTTCGGTCCTTCCGCGATGATTGAATTGCTGTTGATTGAGTTGACTTCAGCCCTTCGCAGTGCACAATTTTGATACTTATGATTATTATGAATCTCATTGATTGAGTTGACTGCGGTGCTATGCGATTATTCCACCGTTGATTGAGTTGACCGAGGTCCTCTGCGGAATATTATATTGAGATTATTATGATGATTATTGGTGGTTGTATTGATATGTTGGATGACATTGAATGAATGTGTTTTGTTGATTACTTGTTATTACTTGGATTACTTGACTTGATGTGTCTATTGTAGTTATAAAGATTGATATTGCCCTACAGGTCCACACGAGTTATTCTTAAAACTTTTGCAAACATTTTGAAGAATATAAAACTTATGATTACTCACCAACTACTCCCGTAGTTGACACTTGATTTTCCACATGATTCAAGGAATGAAGAGAAGTAGGTAGAGCGGAGTAGCTCTACGTCTTTTGGACTTCATCACATAGGATCTCAGACTTAGCTAATTTAACTGGATCGATGAAGATTAGTTGCTATGTGATGATACTTTAAATGCCCATGAGCTTGTGAACAATCTACACATCCCTCATGGTATCCCGACGTTTCCGCCAGCGTTCGGGGTGTTACATTTTCGTTGATTTCAGCCCTCCTAAACATTAATCCAACATGTTCCTAGTGGTCCTAAGTCATTTTTGTACACATCCAAACATAAAACCAGATTAGAAACTCACCTCCCCAAAGATGGTGAAAATCCACTAAAACCGCAACTTCTACTGAAACTGCCACCGACTCTGCTCGTTGTACTACTACGTTCCTCTCGTTCCCACGATCATTTTTACAACTAATACGTCGAGTCTGGTGAAGAAATGAAGAAGATATGAAGCTTTGAAGTTAGAGAGAGAGTAGAGAGAAAGAACCGGGATTTTGGAGAGGAGAGAGGTTGGATTTGCAAAAATGGGGGAAAAGAAAGGGTGTAGGGCTTTTATATCCCGGGTATGTTCGGGTGCGTTCGGTCTCACTCGGTTTCGGTTTCGCGCGTCGTTTTCGTTGTTTTTTCGAAATGTTGCGTAATATTATAAAACTAAATATTTTTAAATTATATTACGTGGTAATTCCTAGTATATTAACTAAATATCTTTTATTTATTTTAAAATTTTCCAAAATGTTTATTTTTATTGTTTCTCCAGATCGTATCGTTTCAGCGTGTATTCGTACGAATCGTCACCCGTTCGAAGTCGAAGACAACGTTAAACATAATAACATCCCATCTAACAATCAAATAAGTTAATGACTACGTTCTAATTATGAGATATCGTTCAGAACATTAAACATACAAATATATTCAAGCAAATCGTCACGCACACGAATATACTGTATGTTTAATATTCATTTAATGACATCCGTTATGGTTTTAGTTTGGATTTCCTCACCTACGTTTATACATAATAACATCCCATCTAAGAATCAAATAAGTTATCGTAACATTATTTATCATGTTTAGACATAGCAGTATTGGGTATGTGCGTTGTCTGTCATTTTTAGTTTCTACACTATTAAAATCAGTTGTTTCATATAATATTAATGTAAAATATTATACGAATACTTTTCGTACTGGTATCTACAGTACTTTCTACTGTTCCAAACTACTTTTTTGGCACTGATGTTATAGTTTCACCTTGTTAAAGAAATTTCGGTTACGACTTTCTTTACACCAAAGGAAAGAGTTTGATTCCTTTCTTAAGTGTTTTCTAAATATTTTTTCCTACTATGTTTAAATATTCTTTATGCTACTATGGTAGCTAGGACATTATTGATGTGAGGGGTAACTGTCGTTTCTAATTTCCATTGAGGGTGTTTGGATCAGCTTGTTGTACATCCCTTAAAATTTCTATTTTCTCATATGTCTTGACCATTCCTCCTTGAATGATAATCTACTTTGCAAGTCCCATGAATTTTTAGGAATTTCTACGGTTACTCCAAAGTTTATGGGATTCCTGAATATTTTATTGTAAATAATAAGTTCTTCTCATACCATGATTCTGGTTATGTGAAGTCTAATTAAATGATTCCTAACCTGTACTTTCTTGTCATGAGCATTGTGAGTGGGTTTGATCATACGGGTTTGGTTTACCCATATGCTTTGGCGCCCATTATGACTATGGGGGTTGCTTGGTATTTATAATTATAGCTATTGTTTCCTACTGCTATAGAATTATCTCATGTTGTCTTCACAACTCTAGGTTTTTGGATTGTTATATCTCAAACTAAACATCACATGAAGTGCATCCTAGATCGTGTTGTTTCATTCACGTATATACTAACCACCTTTGGATCTGTTTCCAGATTCTAGTGTATGCTCCTAATGTCTGAGGAAACTACCAAATGGGCATGGTAGTTTGCCCTATGGAAAGTGTAAAGATTTAACTTAGTGGCGAATCAATACACATCTCTATGAATGATTTATGTTATCTTTCAATATACCTACAAGTCATTTGACTTGTAAAGTTTCATTGAAAGAATTGTTCCGCCTGTTATTATTCATCATCCCTGTTACACTTGTATGTACCTCACATTATCCGTCGCATTATATTTACAATTTTGCTAGCCTTGTTCACTTGATGTTGAGCTATCACTTAAGATCACTCATTAGATTAATCCATCATGACTATATCGTGCGGATTTTATTATATCTACTATATTAGATAACTCGATGGGTTATAAGGCTAAGTTTCCAAACTAACACAATTGTTTTAGTTCTTCGACGTTTTCTTATTAGAATGCCTAGAGTTTTGATCCCACGTATCATCTTGAACTCCTTTGTTCAAGATTGTGGAAATGGTGTTAAGCCTTCTCTCTGTTCAATTTATGTGGTTAACTTCCCTGTTATTTCAATCCACATTAATGCTAACTTCTCCATAGGATCTGTTGATTATGTTGTTTCTTTCGGATCTACTGTCTAACTAATCATGCTCTTAGCATCATTCTAGAATCCATTCCATCCTGTCATACTATAACCGAAGTTTCTTAAAACAAGAAATTCAATTTTAATAGAGTCTATCTCAGATAACAGTCTACCTACTTAATTTGGCATTTCTTATAATCCATAAGGTGTTAATCTGTATAAATACCTAAAGTTGATATTATAACAGGCATGTACATACCACAAAATCCTATTAGATGTATAGAGGTGATTTCCAAATACATTTTCAGGACTTACATCCGTAGTCTTCCGAGAAACTAAGACTAAGTGATTTAAAATAACCTACTCTCATTTTGTTTAAGGATTTGCTAATTCGTTCTTAAGTTTTGTTCCTTATTAAATTACTACATGTAATAGTGATATATTCCTATAGGGCTTCCTCCTTAACTACGATAGTGATTTATGATTAAGTTATAAACCACAATTATTCTACTTGTTTAATCTAATTGGCAGCCAATTAATCTAATGCTTCCTTATCTTAGTATTCATAAACTAAGACAAAATATACAGTTTAACTATCATACTATTCGATAACTTAAATGTACAAAATAAAATAACATACCTATGGAGTCATAAGAATCCGAGCGTACTCCAGGAGCTTGTAAAGCAAGCAGTTCCTCAATGGCTGATGTGTCTGCTAGAGACATCCTACTAGGGCAGTTCCTTGCGAAATGCCCGAGCATTCTGCATGTGTAGCAGTTGTGATTACTTTGGGAGGAAGTAGAGGTGCTCGCTTTCTGTTCCTGTTTTCGAGTTGGAGTAACCCTACACGTTTGTATCCAGTGTTAGTATCTCCCACAATTCAGACAATGCTTACAAGGTTTCTCTTTACTATGGTGAAAACCAGATCTGGCACATTCAAGGAACTTACTAGCATATTGAGGGGGAATAGGGGCTACATGTGACCCACATTGTTGCATCCAATGACTCGCCTTCCCACAGCGTGTGCATTGTACGCATGGAAGTTCAGCTCGGTGATAGTAGTGACAAGCTGAATAGAGAGGGTTTTTCCCTCATAGTGAGCACTAACTCCTGTAGTCAAATCTTGTAGCATTTGACTGATGTGTATAGCTTTAATGTAGTTCACAGATCTTTTTCACCTTTTTGTAAAGCGATGTTTAGGTTTCTTGCTGGTTTCCCCTTCCTCCGGTTCCTTTTTCCCTACATAAATTTGTGGGAAGCTCCTAGCAAACTCCTCATTGTTCCTGATTCGGGTGATGATTCCAGGAAGGACAGCCACCAATTGTTCAATAATCAGGGTTGCCAACGCAACAGTTGCTGGTTCTGTCTCTTGTGGAGGAGAATGAGATGGTGATGGTTGTCTTCTTGGTGACATTCCGATCTTAACTAAGGAGTTACTGGTTAGTACTCACGATCAAATGCCATACATATGCAAATAATTTTCCTAAATCCTACGTTCTCTAGATGATGTCCCTAAGTTATAGTCTAGGGCAAACCGTTATAAATAAATGACCTATATTCTCTATAACCTTGAGCTCTGATACCAGTCTGTCACACCCCGAGCCAGCGGGTTGGATTGGCTTTCCCATCGGGTGGAAAGGCCTCGGGGCGCGATTTTGTGCGATAATTGTAACAATCATATTGTATACGTAGCATCAATATTTGAGAATAACTAAAGCACAATAATAATTACGAGAAATTTGCAAGTAAAATTACAACTGTCGTGTTTGAAAATTTAACCATGTAGATATATCCACTAAAATCATAAGTCTACTATCTTGTGATTGTACAAGATATCAATATGATTCACTTTCTACCACAAAATATGTGCTTTATAAAGTTACTAGGTCCACTATCTTGGCATCCTAGTATGCATCCAGTAGTTAACCCTTTAATTCTCTTGATTTAACATAGTGTTTCCTTAGTCTCTTTGACACCTTTAGCCATGTAACAACCTTTTATCTTAATGTAGGTTAGTAAGTAACTTAGTTTCTTAGTAAATTAGTATAAATTAATTCTTGATTTTTCGGTTAACACTTAGACAACCACCTATACCATTGTCGATACTACCATCGTTTTCCTTTGCTTGATTATTGAACTGTAAGTGTGTTTGTTTCATTAACATTGTAAAGCCTTTGTTTATATGTTAAAAGATTTTGTAAAATATTGGTGTTAACAAAACCTTCGCTTTGATGATGTTAAAACCATTTAACACATTTAGAAATCGTATTAGTTTTCCACCCGACATACCCAAGTTCAATCCCTTCCCACAGCCTCATATCTAGTTCTTATCAACTGATTTTAAGTTTAAACTAATTGGATAGGATCATAGGATTAGTATCGATAAGATCATGGGAAGTATCGATGGATCTGCTTAGCTAGTATCGATGGAACTCTAGAAACCAGGCTGTCGATACTACCATGTTCGATAACCTGGTTAGTATCGACACCCTAGCCCCCTGCAGCCTGGTATCGACAAAGCCTTTCACTCCCAGCTCCTTGGACCTTCGATATTAGTAATGTCGACCAGCTTCCATCGATTCTAAGGCCACCGATATTGCTAATGTCGATGGTAAAGCTGCTGTAACTTCTAAGTTCATCGATACTATTGATCTTGGAGTTTCATATGTCGATACAAAACACTTTCCCAGGTTTCAGTTGATTTTAGTCCTCCTAAACTTTAATCCAACATGTTGCTAGTGCTCCTAAGTCATTTTTGTGCACATCCAAACCATTTTCAAGAGATAAAACCGGATTAGAAACTCACCTCCCTGGAGATGGTGAAAACCCACTGAAACCGCAACGTCTCCCTAAAACTGCCACCAACTTGTAACATCACTATATTTCAGGCATTTCATTACAAAAATAATTGTACTGTTAAGACCTGATATGATAATTGATGATTACTATGAACTACTAAATGTTATTATCATTGGTATACATATTGAGAACATATAATTATGAGCATAAACCACGGGAAGTCTAGTTGAAAAACAACTAGACAGAAGTAGAGAGTTTATCGCAATTGAATTAATATGATATGGACTATTGACTTGGAATGGTAGCGGTATGGAATTCTATAACCAAGATAGACAAGGATATAATCATGGTCTATCGAAGAGGTGGTGGGATGGCGGCTGAAGCAGTTGCGACTAACTTCTACGTAAGCCCTATACATAAACCATCTTCGGTTTATCATGATTATATCAATGTTGAGGATTTGGTGAGGAGAATCCGAGGTTTTGGTTTGGAATGGCAAAGGTTTATGAGTTTGTTATTGGTCGGTTACTAAACAGAGTCAAGGACACATGGTCATGGTTTATCGAAATGGTGGTGGGACGGTGGCTGGATAGGTTGCGACTGTCACACCCCTGCGCCGCGTGCGGAATCCACGGCGCGGTGACGTATGAACAGTTGAATCATGCTCAAGTATTGAATAAGAACAACCACAATGGATTACTAAGTTTCAAAATGTTTAGACAGTTGTTTAGTTACAGACAAACTATCTACCAAAAGAAAGACAACTACAGACTTAAAATATAGTTACAAAATAAGACTTCAAACAAGACTATTAAACAATAAGGATTTAGTGTGTTTCTAATCCATCCTAGCATGTTTCTTCATCTTGTTCTATCTTAGAATGGTCTCCTTAGTTGTCCCTGAGAAAGTCTTAAACCTGATTACCTGAAACACGTGAAAAGTAACTGTCAACTACAGAAGTAATTGGTGAAAACAATAGGTTTAACATTTGTAAACATGAATATGTAATATAAGGCATAGGTATATTAAAGCAATAATGGAATTACATGGATGGGTTGCAACCCAAACTAACATCAGGTATGTCAAACGAGTGTAAACAGTCCAAAGACTATTTGCACAAAAACCAACATATAATCAAGTCCCAAACTACGTTTGGAGTCAGAAAACTTGTCAGCAACAATGATAACCATACGTAACCGAAATCTGCAGTTAGTTTATAAAACAAGTTTAAAATCTAATGGCAGCAATCGGTCTGCCCAAATGTGTCTGCTTTCCCTTGTTGTGATCACCCAGTACTAACGCTAATGAATATGAAACCTGATGTGTTTATAAGTTTGTTCACAATGATGGACACCATGCTTTTGAACATTGCTTTAAACTAGTGTGTTAATGCCTTATTTGATAACATGATTGAAAATCTTGTTTGAGTACCATGAAATGAATCCTCTGTTTGAATACCATGAAATTAATCCTTGTTTGAACACCATGAAAACCATTGTTTGAATTCCATGTTGTGAATCCTTTGATTGAGTACATAAGATACATCCTTGTATAACAACAAGGTTTATAAAAGATTAATTTCGAAAACACGAGTTTAGAGTAAAAGAGTTTATAAATTCCTTTAAAACAATTTGAGAAATCCCTTGGATTTCTAAAGTAAACCTGTAATGTTTGCCAAGTAACAGTAATATGTATCATGAAATATGATTGAAGTAAGAGCATTTGATCACGTGTTCCACCCCAAAACAGTTGTAAAAACAGTAAAAAGAGGGGCTAATGTTCTCACCTGTCTGCAGTAGACTCTGAACTATAACAATTAGCAAGTAGCAAACAGGACTTCTAACTGGTTCCTATATCATTGTAATCATACATAAGATATGAGATTTATAGTTGTATAGACTTTGATTCATTGATTGACTTGTGATGATTTGAACTTGATTAACTCTTGAATAATCATTCTCATGATTGAAAGTGTTGTGTAAACTTGAAAGTCATGATTGTGTTACTTGATCGAGAGTTGTTTCATGTAAATAAGTGTCATGATCCTTTATGTACAAACTTGTCATGCATAAAAGTGACATGTATTTATGAATGTGATAACCCTTGTTCAACATGTATTTTGAAAAGATGTTTCAATTGTTTTAAGACTTTGTGATTGTGATTTGGTCTCATAATTAGGTTAAGTTATAAACTTAACTCAATTAAGATAAATTCACAATTTCCTTTGAGTTGTGGGTCACACTATGGGCCTTAAGCCCATGAAACCATGGTGGACTTATCAATCCCCTTGGGCCTCTTGGCCTAGACTTAAGCCCATTCAAGTATGATATTTAACTAACTTATGGGCCTTACCCAACTGAGTCGAATATGAAAACCGTTTCAAGGGTGCCATTGAGTCAAGACAATTGTTATTGGGCCAAGAGTACTATTGAACTTGATAAAATGTGGGCCAGATGCTACTACGTGGGTCAAATGAAATAACATGGGTCGAATGGAATCAAATTGGGCCAAGTATGTATATGTAGGCCAATGGTCCAAATGAGACTAGACGTTGGTTCCTTATTCGGCCGAATATCCTATTGGGCTTAATCTAATGTGGGCCTAAGTTAATTAATCACTTGGGCCAAGTAAGATCATAATGGACCGACTAGGATGAAACTGGGCCGAGAGATGGGTTAACTCAAAACATATGATCCAAGGATATGATTGGGCTAAGTGCTACGGCCAAAGGAATGGGATTTGACCGAAATGACCAAGATTTTCTCACCATGGCAGCGAACCTATGGCTGCCATGGTTAGAGGTTCGGTTCTTTTAGGGTTCGGCCAAAGATGAGGAGAGGGTCGGCCACTTGATCAGCGAACCACGCAAGGGTTCAGCCATGCAATCTCCAAGAATCGTCTAGCCATGCAGGTTCGTAGATCTGAGGATGGTTCGACTGATGGCTAAGGTTCGTTGACCTAAAGCAGGTTCGCTGGGTATCTATGGTTCGGATGGTCCAATTGAGTGGTCGAGGGTTCGGTGAAGGCTTGTGGGAACCCCGGCTGGTACTACAACGAACCATGCAGGGTTCGTGGGGCTCCATAGGGTTCGCTCCCGCAACTAGGTTCGTTCCAGATGATCTTGAAGGTTCGGACATGGTGATGGTTCGTGTCCCAATGGTTCGTGAGGCCCGCAAGAGGATTCTCCAAATCGTAGGGTTGTGTGGCTGAACAGGGTTCGCCTACTGCCTCACACACGAAGGTTCGGCCACTCTGCATCACGAACCTGTGGGTTCACGTCCCATCTCCTGCTCCAACTCGTGATTCAACCCTCGAAATGGTGCCTTCATCCATGATTAGAGCCTCGTGGTTAATGATTTCAAAGGAAAACAACGAGGGAATCCGGCTATCTAACATTTTCGATCAACACTACTCCAAAAACCCTAATTTCCGTGATCTTTCAAAGCTCATACCTCGAGATTCTGTGGATAAACTTTCAGATCCTTTGTACTTTTATGTAGAGGATGTCGAGAGCTACGCGTGGACACCAAGAACACCAAAATCCGTTCAGAAACGAAGAAGTTATACGCGTTTGAAGATCGGTTTTCTAGAGAGAGGGGTTGGACGAAAATTCTAGAGAGAGAGTGGGTTGTTGGTGGATTTAATGAGAAAATGACCATCTTTAGGGCTTTTATAGCCCGTGTGGTATTCGGGTTCGTTCCGGTCGCTCGGTTCGCGTTTCCGGAACGTAACTCGTATTTTACGCGATTTAAATAAAAGAAATATATTTCTCATCATTTAGATGAGTTTCAAAATTGTAAAAATGTAACATAAATATTTTACTTAATTGTTCGAAAACAGATCGTTAAACAGTCACAATTACGTGTATACCCGCAATCGCGTACGTTTTCCGATCGTATTAAATGTTTAAAGCCGTTCACTCTTAATTATAAGTTCAACATTCGTATCATTATGGATCGTCACCCATAACTATACTCAGTCTCGCTTACGCATTACGATTTTGTTTGATTAATTGTCATAATATTCGTCTTAACACTACGCACTAACACTATCCTGTTACACCGAACGCAGTATATATATAGGGCTCACTCTCGCTGCCCACCACTGTTTCGATATAACACGATACTGTTCTTGCCTAGTGTAATCGACTGTAAATAATAATACATACTTGTTCTCAAATAATAAGGATTCTAACACACAAGCACATAATGAACATATGAATCACATAGATTAACTGAACATGGACACACACTGTTCTAACACTGTTTACGACTATCATGACTAAGTGTACAAATGTTACAGTCTCCCCTAGTTAAGGGAATTTCGTCCCGAAATTAACTAGCCGAAGGTACTGTAAAAAGATGAGGGTACTTAAGCGTCATCTGGTCTTCACGTTCCCAGGTGAACTCAGCACCGCGTTTGCCCTCCCATCGTACCTTTACGATCGGAATACGGCTGCATTTAAGTTTCTTGACCCCATGATCCATGATTTCAACCGGTAGTTCTATGAATTGCATGTTGTTTTGAATCTGTATGTCTTCCAGTGGAATCTGAACATCATGATCTGCCATGCATTTCTTAAGATTCGATACATGAAATGTATCGTGAACATTGCTTAGCTCCACTGGAAGTTTGAATTTGTAGGCTACGGGACCAATCCGTTCCAGGATCTCAAAAGGTCCAACATACCTTGGTGCAAGTTTCCCTTTCTTCCCAAATCGGACAACGCCTTTCCAGGGAGAAACTTTGAGTAAGACTCGGTCACTGACTTGAAACTCAAGCGGTTTCCGACATCGATCAGCATAACTCTTCTGCCGATCTCGTGCGGCCTTAAGCCTTGATTGAATGATTGTGATTTTGTCTGATGTTTCCTGAATGAGTTCTGGTCCTACGACCTGTGAGTCACCAACCTCGGTCCAACAGACCGGTGATCGGCACTTCCTACCATATAAAGCTTCGAATGGTGCACATTGAATGCTTGTATGGTAGCTGTTGTTATACGAAAACTCGATAAGTGGAAGATGAGTGTCCCAACTTCCACCGAAGTCAATGACACAAGAACGAAGCATGTCCTCAAGTGTTTGGATAGTCCTTTCGCTTTGACCGTCGGTTGGGGGATGATACGTCGTGCTATGATTAACACGAGTTCCCAAAGCCTTTTGCAATGATTGCCAAAAGCGAGAAGTGAAACGACTATCGCGATATGATTGATGTTGGTGTACCATGATGTGCAATGATTTCGTTGATGTACAATGTGGATAACTTCTCCATCTTTTAATCCTCTCGGATTGGGAGAAAATGAGCAGATTTGGTGAGTCGATCAACGATCACCCAAATCGAATCGAAACCTCGTGGACTTCTCGGCAACTTAGTTATGAAATCCATGGAAATTTGTTCCCATTTCCATTGAGGAATTTCAGGTTGCTGTAGAAGTCCCGAAGGCTTTTGATGTTCTGCTTTGACTTATGAACACGTAAGACATTTTCCCACATACAGTGCTATGTCTTTCTTCATTCCCGGCCACCAGTAAGATATCCTCAAGTCCTGATACATCTTATCGGCTCCAGGATGAACTGAGTATCGCGACTTATGAGCCTCATCATAGATGAGTGTGCGCAATTCTTCAGACTTCGGAATCCAGATGCGGCCGTTGAGATATAGCACCCCGTCAGATCGAGGTTCCGGTTTCTTCTCAACCCCGCAATCCACGTCTGTTTTCAGCTGATTGTTTGTCACCACTTGTTGCTATGCAATACGAATCAAATCTTTCAAGTTTGGCTGTGTGTTGATCTCCATGGCTCTTACACGAATTGGTTTGACAGGTTCCTTGTGACTAAGAGCATCCGCCACCACATTGGCTTTACCCGGATGGTGACGAATCTCACAGTCGTAATCAGTTAGAAGCTCAACCCAACGTCGTTGTCTCATGTTGAGTTCCTTCTGATTGAGAATGTGTTGCAGGCTCTTGTGGTCTGTATAGATGACACATTTAGTACCATAAAGGTAGTGTCTCCAAATCTTCAATGCAAAGACCACAGCCCCTAACTCAAGGTCATGAGTGGTGTAATTCTTCTCGTGAACCTTAAGCTGTCTTGAAGCATACGCGATCACCTTGTCTCGTTGCATAAGTACACAACCGAGACCAAGGTTTGAAGCATCACAGTAGACAATGAAATCATCACTGCCTTCTGGAAGGCTAAGGATAGGGGAATTACATAACTTCTGTTTAAGAAGTTGAAATGCATCTTCTTGTTTCTGTCCCCATATAAAGGCTTGACTTTTCTGAGTCAAAGTGGTAAGTGGCAAGGCAATCTTGGAAAAATTAGAAATGAATCTTCTGTAATAGCCCGCCAGACCCAGAAATGAGCGAATCTCTGTTGGGGTAGATGGGGTAGTCCAGTCCTTAATCACCTCAATCTTAGCTGGATCTACATGTATCCCATCTTTGTCTATGACATGTCCTAAGAAGTGAACCTCCTTTAACAAAAATTCACATTTTGAAAATTTAGCATAAAGTTGTTCAGCTCTTAGTAACTCTAAGACTTTCCTCAAATGATCTTCATGTTCTTGTTCCGACTTGGAATAGATCAGTATATCGTCAATAAAGACAATAACAAACTGGTCTAAGTATGGCCTGCAGACTCGATTCATCAAGTCCATGAACACTGCAGGTGCATTGGTCAGTCCAAATGGCATAACCACGAACTCATAGTGTCCATATTGAGTCCTAAACGCAGTCTTTGGTATATCCTCATCATTTACTCGTAACTGATGATACCCGGACCGTAAGTCAATCTTAGAGAAGCAAGTTGCTCCCTGTAATTGATGAAACAGATCATCGATTCTGGGCAGAGGATATCTATTCTTGATTGTCAACTTGTTCAGCTCACGATAATCGATGCACATACGAAATGAACCGTCTTTCTTCTTGACAAAGAGAACCGGAGCTCCCCATGGAAAGAAACTCGGTCTTATGAATCCCTTGTCTAGAAGTTCTTGAAGTTGACTGCACAGTTCCTGCATCTCTGACGGTGCTAATCGATACGGTGACTTCGCCACTGGGTTTGCTCCAGGGACGAGATCGATTCTAAATTCCACTTGCCGGACTGGTGGTAGTCCAGGCAAGCCTTCTGGAAATACATCCGGATAATCTCTGATGACTGGAACGTCTCCAACTGCTTTCTTAACAGGTTTCTTTTCCACCACATGAGCCAGGAACGCATAATATTTCTTCTTTAGATACTTCCTTGCCTTGATGCACGATACAATCTTCAATCCGCGGCAGGGTTTCTCGCCATAGATTCTCATCGTTTCGCCGGTCGGTAAAGGAATTCGAATAAGTTTCTCTGAGCATACGATTTCGGCATTGTTTTAGCCAACCAATCCATTCGTATCACAACTTCGAAGCTTTCGAGTGTCATAGGAATAAGATCGATGAGAAAAAGATGGTCGTTTAATCTTAATTCACAACCATGCATTATAGAATCTACAAGTATGGTGTTACCATCAGCTACTTCTACGGTATAGGGAGCAGTAAGTATAGATGGTTCTATGTTAAGCAAAGAAGCAGTATGGGCAGAGATAAAACTTTTATCAGCACCAGTATCAAATATGATAGAAACGTAATGACCATTAAGGAGAAATGTACCCGTGACAACTGCTGGCTCCTCGCGTGCTTCGGCAGCTCCGATAACGAAGGCACGAGCAGTAGCAGTAGTGTTGTTGAGTTTTGGACACTGATTTCTGAAGTGTCCTTCTGCCCCACAGTTATAACAGGTTCTCCCACCTGTAGCAGCAGTGGTAGTGGTAGCAGTTGTAGCAGTAGCAAGATGAGCAGATCGACAAGTAGCTGCTAAGTGTCCCATCCGCCCACACTTGAGACACTTTTTGCATGGAGTATTGGGTACGTGATGGTATTGGCATTTGGTGCACAGTGGGTACGTGCCAGTATAAAGTTTTCTGGCATTAGCAGGTTGTGGCATAGCAGTAATAGGTGTGGCATGAGTAGGTGTAACTGCAGTCAGGGCTGCAAAGTTCTTGATTGTCTTTTGCTTCTTCTTCTTGGGATGTTGTTGTTCAGGCTTCTTGCCTTCATCAATCTGTGCTCCCTTATACCCCTTTCGGGTGAGCACTCCAGACTTAACGTATTCTTCGGTAAGGCTAGCTCCAAGATGAATCGCTGCCTCCAGAGTAGTGGGGTTATTTCCCATAACAGTTCCCCTAACAACTAGAGGTAAGCCTTCAATGTATTTCTCTATCCTGCGGGATAGAGGAGTAACTAAGTGTGGCACCAAAATGCACAACTCATGGAAACGAGTTGTATACTTGGCGTTTTCACCACTGTCTTGCACCAGATTCCACATCTCCACCTCCAGTTTCTTCAGCTCGTGTCGTGGACAAAACTTTTCCACAAGCAGATTCTTGAAATCGTCCCACGGTAAGGCTAATGCGACTTCGCGTCCTCTGGTGTTCTTCTCAGAATTCCACCAGGTGAGTGCGCCTTTGTGAAAAGCGCTTGAGGCCATCTTGACCTTTAGATTTTCAGGACATCTAGTGAAGTCGAGAATATCTTCAATGCTTTCCAGCCATTGTAGTAGACCGGTAGCTCCTTCAGTACCAGAGTACTTGGGAGGCTTAGCATCGTTGAACTGCTTGAAAGTGAAGTTAGCAGTTCCTGAGTTGTTGGTGTTTGAGTTGTTTGCTGAGTCACTGGTACTCCCCCGAAGATTCTGGGTGATATCAGTGACCATGCCCAGAATGACATCTCTCTTATGTAAAGCGATGGCTCGGGTAATCTTGTTGATCTCATCATCGTTGCCACTTGTTGAACCCCCTCCGTTAGGGTCACGTTGGGGAGGCATTCTACGAATAGAAGCCACAAGCGGGTCGGTAATGAGGAAGGATACAATTGAATTTGCATGATAAAGTTAGTAATATATCCATACTACTAATATTAACCTTCAATTGTAATATGATCCAGTACACGTATAAGTTATCAACTTATTTGCATACTTATCATGTGAATATGTACGATGTTCCATGATCTTTGATCAACTTGAACTATGATTGATTCCATGATTGATTATGATTGTGTTATGTGTGCACCTACTAACAGTTGTTAACATGTAGAACTAAATCATACGTGTGCTCTACACTTTCCCGTTAACCTACGTTAGTAAGTACTAGTCATGTAATCACTTAAGAATTTCACTTAAGGTTTACATTGAAAGAATGTTCACAACTTGATTGATTTACCATACTGTTTGGTTCATCCAAGTTTGAATTGCACTATGATTTGATTCACCAATGATTGTATCTCATGTGTTTGACTAATGTTCAATGATTCCAGTTGTTCCCGAATCTTCACTTCAAGTACGAACGCCGGATTCCCCCTGACATACCGAAATAAGCTTATATATAGGGTAAGCTCTCACCGACCCACCACTTACCTCAGCACGTCAGCGTTAATCCGCCGTTTGTACTTGGAGCTAAGATTCCAACTCTTGATTGATTGTGATTGTTTCCTGTTTTCCTCTTGTACTATGGATATAATTATGACTGTGTAAACCACGGTTCTTAATTTACTTGAAATTAAAACCTTAGGTTTTTGTATATGTGTCCTAGATTGTTTTAACCTAGATTCCCAATACCTACAGTATTGAGTAATATGATTTCCTGTGAGAACTTCAACTAAAGAATACTGTTACACAGATTCTAAGTTATACAGTTCCTATGATAATGAACAGCTGATAATGATAACATGACAAGGATTTCAAATCAAGATTCTAAATTAATAGATCTTGACCTCTGAATTCCTATGATAAACATGACAAGGATTTTAGATCAAAGATACTAAGAATACAGATCTTTGCCTCTAAATTCCTATAATGAACACTGATTGAGAATTCCAGATCAAGGATACTAAGAATACAGAACCTTGCCTCTGGAATCCTTTAATGATCTCTGTGTGAGAATTTCAGATCAAGGATACTAAGAATACCGATCCTTGCCTCTGAAATCCTTAAATGAATATGCGTGAGAAATTTAATTCGGTTTCTAAAATTACAGAATTCCGATTCAAATTCCTTGACTCGATATCTAATCTTAGAAAAATATCCCTAAGATCTTTCAAGCTTAATGTAGACTTAATGCTCACTTAAGTTACTTAGATCCTAAGTATCCTCAAGCCTATAGCACTTAGTCCCACTGGGTAGCTAAGGTTATAGTCTAGGTCATTAAACATTGGGTTTTTCCTAGTTCTCTACAACCTTGGCTCTGATACCAACCTGTCACACCCCTGCGCCGGGTGCGGAATCCACGGCGCGGTGACGTATGAACAGTTGAATCATGCTCAAGTATTGAATAAGAACAACCACAATGGATTACTAAGTTTCAAATGTTTAGACAGTTGTTTAGTTACAGACAAACTATCTACCAAAAGAAAGACAACTACAGACCCAAAATATAGTTACAAAATAAGACTTCAAACAAGACTATTAAACAATAAGGATTTAGTGTGTTTCTAATCCATCCTAGCATGTTTCTTCATCTTGTTCTATCTTAGAATGGTCTCCTTAGTTGTCCCTGAGAAAGTCTTAAACCTGATTACCTGAAACACGTGAAAAGTAACTGTCAACTACAGAAGTAGTTGGTGAGAACAATAGGTTTAACATTTGTAAACATGAATATGTAATATAAGGCATAGGTATATTAAAGCAATAATGGAATTACATGGATGGGTTGCAACCCAAACTAACATCAGGTATGTCAAACGAGTGTAAACAGTCCAAAGACTATTTGCACAAAAACCAACATATAATCAAGTCCCAAACTACGTTTGGAGTGAGAAAATTTGTCAGCAAAAATGATAACCATACGTAACCGAAATCTGCAGTTAGTTTATAAAACAAATTTAAAATCTAACTGCAGCAATCGGTCTGCCCAAATGTGTCCGCTTTCCCTTGTTGTGATCACCCAGTACTAACGCTAATGAATATGAAACCTGATGTGTTTATAAGTTTGTTCACAACGATGGACACCATGCTTTTGAACATTGCTTTAAACTAGCGTGTTAATGCCTTATTTGATAACATGATTGAAAATCTTGTTTGAGTACCATGAAATGAATCCTCTGTTTGAATACCATGAAATGAATCCTTGTTTGAACACCATGAAAACCATTGTTTGAATACCATGTTGTGAATCCTTTGATTGAGTACATAAGATAGCATCCTTGTATAACAACAAGGTTTATAAAATATTAATTTCGAAAACACGAGTTAAGAGTAAAAGAGTTTATAAATTCCTTTAAAAACAATTTGAGAAATCCGTTGGATTTCTAAAGTAAACTTGTAATGTTTGCCAAGTAACAGTAATATGTATCATGAAATATGATTGAAGTAAGAGCATTTGATCACGTGTTCCACCCCAAAACAGTTGTAAAAACAGTAAAAAGAGGGGCTAATGTTCTCACCTGTCTGAAGTAGACTCTGAACTATAACAATTAGCAAGTAGCAAACAGGACTTCTAACTGGTTCCTATATCATTGTAATCATACATAAGATATGAGATTTATAGTTGTATAGACTTTGATTCATTGATTGACTTGATTCGAACTTGATTAACTCTTGAATAATCATTCTCATGATTGAAAGTGTTGTGTTAACTTGAAAGTCATGATTGTGTTACTTGATCGAGAGTTGTTTCATGTAAAGAAGTGTCATGATCCTTTATGTACAAACTTGTCATGCATAAAAGTGACATGTATTTATGAATGTGATAACCCTTGTTCAACATGTATTTTGAAAAGATGTTTCAATTGTTTTAAGACTTTGTGATTGTGATTTGGTCTCATAATTAGGTTAAGTTATAAACTTAACTCAATTAAGATAAATTCACAATTTCCTTTGAGTTGTGGGTCACACTATGGGCCTTAAGCCCATGAAACCATGGTGGACTTATCAATCCCCACGGGTCTCTTGGCCTAGACTTAAGCCCATTCAAGTATGATATTTAACCAACTTATGGGCCTTAGCCAACTGAGTCGAATATGAAAACCGTTTCAAGGGTGCCATTGAGTCAAGACAATTGTTATTGGGCCAAGAGTACTGTTGAACTTGATAAAATGTGGGCCGGATGCTACTACGTGGGTCAAATGAAATAACATGGGTCGAATGGAATCAAATTGGGCCAAGTATGTATATGTAGGCCAATGGTCCAAATGAGACTAGACGTTGGTTCCTTATTGGGCCGAATATCCTATTGGGCTTAATCTAATGTGGGCCTAAGTTAATTAATCACTTGGGCCAAGTAAGATCATAATGGGCCGACTAGGATGAAACTGGGCCGAGAGATGGGTTAACTCAAAACATATGATCCAAGGATATGATTGGGCTAAGTGCTACGGCCAAAGGAATGGGATTTGACCGAAATGACCAAGATTTTCTCACCATGGCAGCGAACCTATGGCTGCCATGGTTAAAGGTTCAGTTCTTTTATGGTTCAGCCAAAGATGAGGAGAGGGTCGGCCACTTGATCAGCGAACCACGCAAGGGTTCAGCCATGCAATCTCCAAGATTCGTCTAGCCATGCAGGTTCGTAGATCTGAGGATGGTTCGACTGATGGCTAAGGTTCGTTAACCTAAAGCAGGTTCGCTGGGTATCTATGGTTCGACTGGTCCAATTGAGTGGTCGAGGGTTCGGTGAAGGCTCGTGGGAACCCCTAGGGTTCGGCTGGTACTACAACGTGGGGCTCCATAGGGTTCGCTCCCGCAACTAGGTTCGTTCCAGATGATCTTGAAGGTTCGGACATGGTGATGGTTCGTGTCCCAATGGTTCGTGAGGCCCGCAAGAGGGTTCGCCAAATCGTAGGGTTGTGTGGCTGAACAGGGTTCGCCTACTGCCTCACACACGAAGGTTCGGCCACTGTGCATCACGAACCTGTGGGTTCACGTCCCATATCCTGCTCCAACTCGTGATTCAACCCTCGAAATGGTGCCTTCATCCATGATTAGTGCCTCGTGGTTAATGATTTCAAAGGAAAACAACGAGGGAATCCGGCTATCTAACATTTTCGATCAACACTACTCCAAAAACCCTAATTTCCGTGATCTTTCAAAGCTCATACCTTGAGATTCTGTGGATAAACTTTCAGATCCTTTGTACTTCTGTGTAGAGGATGTCGAGAGCTACGCGTGGACACCAAGAACACCAAAATCCGTTGAGAAACGAAGAAGTTATAAGCGTTTGAAGATCGGTTTTCTAGAGAGAGGGGTTGGACGAAAATTCTAGAGAGAGAGTGGGTTGTTGGTGGATTTAATGAGAAAATGACCATCTTTAGGGCTTTTATAGCCCGTGTGGTATTCGGGTTCGTTCTGGTCGCTCGGTTCGCGTTTTCGGAACGTAACGCGTATTTTACGCGATTTAAATAAAAGAAATATATTTCTCATCATTTAGATGAGTTTCAAAATTGTAAAAATGTAAAATAAATATTTTACTTAATTGTTCGAAAACAGATCGTTAAACAGTCACAATTACGTGTATACCCGCAATCGCGTACGTTTTCCGATCGTATTAAATGTTTAAAGCCGTTCACTCGTAATTATAAGTTCAACATTCGTATCATTATGGATCGTCACCCATAACTATACTCAGTCTCGCTTACGCATTACGATTTTGTTTGATTAATTGTCATAATATTCGTCTTAACACTACGCACTAACACTATCCTGTTACACCGAACGCAGTATATATAGGGCTCACTCTCGCTGCCCACCACTGTTTCGATATAACACGATACTGTTCTTGCCTAGTGTAATCGACTGTAAATAATAATACATACTTGTTCTCAAATAATAAGGATTCTAACACACAAGCACATAATGAACATATGAATCACATAGATTAACTGAACATGGACACACACTGTTCTAACACTGTTTACGACTATCATGACTAAGTGTACAAATGTTACAGCGACCTACTCCTACATATGCCCTATACATAAGCTTATTTCGGTCTATCATGGATTTGTCAGTGATATAGTTTAGTGGGATTCGGAATGGGAAATTATAATATTCAATGTAAGAAAATAATGAAAGTGTTATTGAAAATAAGTACGCTATGGTGAGGTTACGAATATAAGTTAAAAACGAATGTTATTTCAGAAATATTAACTTAATAATGTATTCGCGTGGGTGACGATTCACACGAATATAATTATTAGAAATAATATACTGAAACAATATTCCATAATTGTAAATCGAATTGAAATACGATACGAGCGTTGGATTTGAAAATGTGACGATCTTTACAAATACGTACGTGAGTAACGCGTTTCGACGAGATAACCGAAATAATATCAAAAGATATTCAATTAAGAAAAGGAATTTAAAAACATTTATTAGGAATCACAATCTTAACCAAAATTTAATAAAAATCATTTTGTTAAATAAGGATTATACGGGAACAAATGAAACCATTTTATAAAACGAATTTAATTAAAATCATTGGATTATACGAAATCATTTTATTAAAACGAAACCTAAAGATTTAAACGTTTTATGTTTTAAATATGTTTTACGAGAAAAACCGAGCATATAATAATTTTGAACGCGTAATAAGCGAGACAAGCACAAGGGAAAAACCCGAGCTATAAAAGCCCATCCTTCCTTCTTCCTCTTCATTTTTGCAAGAACACTTTCTCTCTCTAATGCTCAAATTCGTCACATCTCTTCTCTAACTTCTCTCTACATTTTCACGCTCGTTTCTCAATCATTTCGCAAGATCTTGGTGCCTAAACGTTCGTGTGATCGAGTAGAACAAGAATCTGCAAAGAAATCTAACATTTGATCGCGATTTGAAGGTAGATCTAGAAATTTACTTGTGGTTCTTTCTTAAAATAACTAGTCACGACTTCTAAGTTGTACAACCCGATATTACCACCTTGAAACCTTTATACGAGATTGTAACAAGGTGTAGGATTGTCTGGTTGGACCTACAACATGAAGATGATCTGATGGGGATGATGATGAACAGATTTGGTTCGTGAAGGATGTAGGTCGGCGAACCCATGCTGCCCAGATCCTCTGATGGCTGAACCTGAGATGGGCTGAACATCATACTGGATGAACCTGAAACCATGAGCGAACCACCTTTTTCATAAAGTCTCCACGAACCTAGGACCATGTTGCAGCGAACCCTACCATGGCCGAACCTCTTTTGCACGAACCCAGAAGCTGGCCACGAACCTGAGCTGGACGAACCTGAGCCGGACAAACCAAGGCTACTGAACCTGTGTGCATAGCAGCCGAACCCCATAGCAGCCGAACCCACCTAATGCCATGGGCCGAACCTTGGCTGCTGGCTGAACCCTAGGTTGTTGGAACTATGGAAGCGAACCTAGGACTACCGTGGAAGCTTGGGGGCTGTTGAACCTAGTTTACGAACCAAGGGAATGGATTACACAAGCACATAAAATCATGGATGAATAAAGGATTATACATGCATGAATGTTTGAGAATTACCACATTTTCTCTTTATACATAAGATTTAAATTATAGATTGATATACAATTAGCATTTTATGAGAATAACTTAAGCATGATTTTCTTACACCTAAATACAATTCAATAACTTTAAATATTGGTTAATTCAAATGGACACGCATGCATGCCCTTGTAAGTATACATAAGTGTACAAGGTTATTACCTTTACAACTTGTATACCTTTGATGTGTTCTTAAAAGTCATCATATACTTGATAATTAAAACCAACAAGTTCTAAATCTATTCTTTATGATGAAGCTAGGAAATCTTGGTGCGTAACTTTACAACTCAAGTAGTAAACCTAAGTTGCATGTACACCTAATAACTTAAGGACAAACGGATATGAAAAGCTTAATTATGCTCAAACATAAATACTTACGAATATGAAACACACAATAACTACAGGTTGTTGAGGTGTCTGTGGTTTTACATACGTGAGCACGCATTCTACAAACACTGAATTTAAGGAATTCAGGTGAGTTCTCATAACCAACTTTTTAAATCATTTTGCTTTTAAACTCAGAGGTGGAACATGTATACCAGATTTAAAATTTTATTTTGATAACACATGGGTGACACCAGGATTATCAATATGATATTCATATTATGGAATTATTATTGATTATGGATTGATATGGATGATTGCGTACTCCATGAATCATTGTTGATTGAGTTGACTTTGGTCCTCCACCATGATTGAATTGCCATTGATTGAGTTGACTAAGGTCATTCGCTGTGATTCCACTATTGGTTGAGTTGACTACGGTCCTCCGTAGTGCATGTATTGACACTTATACTATTTAGGAATATCGTTGGTTGAGTTGACTGCGGTCCTCCGCGATGATTCCGCCGTTGATTGAGTTGACTGAGGTCCGCCGTGGTAACTTATGTTGATATGATTATGGTGATTGTTGATTATTTCTTTGATGTGTTTGGTTGAGATTGGTTGAATATACGTGGATGATTATTTGTGATTATTTGAATTATGTGATTATTGCGTATGTGGTTAGTTGAATTGTTTGGATGTTGTGTTTGTTGGGTTTTGGCAGATTTGGACTATCTCACAGGTGCACATGTGTATTTTCATTTAATAACTATAAACTTTTATAAACATTTGTAAACATTTATGAAACATAAAAACTTATGATTACTCACCAACTACTTCGTATTTGACACTTGATTTTCAACATGTTTTAGAGAATGAAGAGAAGTACGTAGAGCAGGGTAGCTCTACATCTTTTGGACATCATCACTTAGGATCTTGGACTTAGCTAAATAAACTGAATTTCTGAAGACTAGAGTTTTGTCAATTTTGCTAAATCTTTTGTGTAATTGTTGTAATTAAATCATGACGAACATGATGTTTGTGTAATTACTTTATTTGATTTCATTGATATGTGATGATTTGTATAGATGCGCACGAGCTTATGAACAATCTACACATCCCTCGTGGAATCCCGATGTTTCCGCCATCGGTCGGGGTGTTACACAACTCAACCCGTTTCAGCTCTGATATTTGTTCCTCTCGTTCCCACGATCATTTTAACTACTAATACGTCGATTTGGTGAAGAAATGAAGAATATATGAAGGTTTGAATTTAGAAAGAGAGTGGAGAGAGAAAGAACCGAGATTTTGGAGAGGAGAGAGGTTGATCTGCAAAAATGAGGGAAAAGGAAAGGGTGTAGGGCTATTATAGCCCTAGTATGTCCGGGTGCGTTCGGTGTCACTCGATTTCGGTTTCACTCGTGGTTTTCGTCGTTTTCTCTAAATGTTACGTAACTTTATAAAACAAAATATTTGTAAATTATATTAGGTGGTAATTCCTAATAAATTAACTATCTTTTATTTATTTTAAAAATTTCAAAGACGTTTATTTTTATTGTTTCACTGGACTGTATCGTTTTCGCGTGTATTCGTATGAATCGTCACCCGTTCGAACACGACGACAACGTTACTTTCCAATATGGTTTTCTAATTACGAGATATCGTTCAGAATATTAAACTTACAAATATATTCATGCAAATCGTCACCCACAGGAATATACCGTATATTTAATATTCATTTAACGACATCCGTTATGGTTTTAGTTAGGATTTCCACACCTACATTTATTCATAATAAGATCCTATCTAAGAACCACATAAGTTATCCTATCACTTTTATCATGTTTTAACATATCAGTATTTGGTCTGTGTGTTGTCTGTCAGTTTTGAGTTTCTGAGATGTTAACATTAGTTGTTTCATATAATATTAATACAGAATATTATAGGAACATTAGAATTGGGTCTGTGTGTTATTGTTTCGGCACTGATGTTACACATCGTAAGTATTTAATTTGTGAAATCCTTATTAACACAAAAGATTTTTTTTTTCACATAATACATAACACATAATCATCACACTACCACTGTCACTAAGCGTAATGAGTGGGCTTATACCGGCACAAGGCTCCATGTTTATATTCCGGTAGACTCTTAATGTGTTAATAGTATAATCAAATCTTACCATGTTTATAGTCAAATCGACTTTACCATGTTTATAGTCCGGTTGAATCTTACCATGTCTATAATCTGGTCGACTCTTACCATGTTTATAGTACGCTCAACTCTTACCATGTTTATAGTCCGATCGACCCTTACCATGTTTATAGTCCGATCGACTCCTTCCATTATTATAGTCCGACCGACTCTTACCATTTTTATAGTACGATCTAATTTTACCATAGCATCATAACATAATATAATGTTTCCATTTTCATAGCATCATACATCATCATTATCATAACATACCATCTTATAACATCATCGTAGTGTACCATTATCATCTTAACATCATATAAGATTATCGAAACATCATATAGCATCATCGTAACATCATATAACATTATCATTTCACGTTAGCACATTAAACATCGTAACGTCATAATCATATCATCGTAGCATCATCATATCGTGGCCTTAAATCATCGTAGCATCATATTATCATATCACCTTAACATCGTATCATAATAACATCATAAGATCATACCATCATATCCTTTTGACATCATATTCATGTCATTTTAGCATTGTATAATCATAAAATTATAGCATCATAGCATCATATCATTTTAGCGTCATATTCATGTCATCTTAGCATCGTATCGTCATAACATCATAGCATCATAGTCACAACATTTTGGTATGTATGCCAGCCCAAAAATGTGTAACACATTAGCACGTAAGTAATTAAATTAGGGTGTATAGAACTCACATGAAAATGGTGTGGCTCTTAACTTCCTAGACTAGGTTGTCCGGCTAGGACTCAAGAACCTACATCATCACATCGTCTCATTTTATTTCTTTCCTGGACTTAGAATTTGTTTTAAGTCCCCATGGCTCACATAACAAGCCCCCGTATTCGAACAAGCATAAGTTCCCGAAACCTCAAAGTATTTGAAACCCATGAATCTCACGAAACCTCAAAGTATATGAAAATTAAGGAGTTCACGAAATAACAAATTATACGAAATTCATGGAGTTCCTGAACTCATGTTCACAAACTTGAGTTAACGAAGACCTACTTCGAATACTACTACTTTGGGAACTGTGATTCATTTGTAAAACATCATAAGAAACTCGCCCGAAACTCGTGACACTAGTTTTGGATGCGCAATGGTCTTACCAATGCCTAGAAACTAAAAATTAATGAACTTTATGCATAAATGAACGATCTTTAAGTTCCCTTTGTGCCTAAAAATAATATCTTTCACAAATTAAACACTTACTCGATGTTTGATGAACCTTCCTGTAGCTTCTCGTGTGTTCTCCCCTCCTTTTGATCCAGTTGGAGACGTTTCCGAAGTTCCAGAGATTCGCTCGCAACTCCGTGTACTTTGGGAGAGACTGATGATAGCCAAAAGTGGTCACTTTTCCCTAGGCACTACTATATATAGGCCAAGTTCACGAACTATAGATCACAAAATAGAGTTCACGAAGCTGAAGTTTGTGAACTTTCATATCGTATACTCCCATTTTCATGTTCTTTTCATCCGTGTACTTCCATTTCGTGAAATATCATATAGTGTACTTCCATACTTCATGAACTTCGTCCTTAATAAATTTGTTTCGGTTATCTTTCATCGTGCGTTTGTACGTATTTGTTCCCTTTGTTGCTTCCTTCCTACAAGTTAATTATTTGTTACCCACTTGAGAGTAAAATAATCTTGTTTATAAATTTTTGGGTGTTACAACACAATTAAAACAATTTTATTTGTAAAACTTATATATTTATGTTACATCTATGTATGTATATATATTCAAGCTCTTAGGTTTTTAATCATTATATATATATATATATATATATATATATATATATATTATATATAATAGAGATTGGAGAGAAAAAGTTGAAAAGTCTTAAATTAAGAAATGTTCAAGTCAAGAAACTTGCTGTACAACTTCATATGCATGCCTCCTCTTTTCTTTTAAACACTTCAGATTTCAAAATTCAAATTATGAATCTCCTTCATTTTACCCATACCATAAACGCATCAAATGAAAATATAGCCAAAGACCAGGCGACACAACCACCTCTAGCAATTCTCTTCAACTACCACCTCTGGCAGCTATCTCCGACTACCAACTACCCTTCGGCGGAATCTCAAGGCACAAATGCACACCTGGCAGCACAACTAGGCAAGACCAGGTGAAGATGGCTATTAAGGAAGAATGATAGTGCTATTCGACGAAGGTTGGATCACTACACCCTAAAGACAACAACCGCATTCTAAGGTAGGGGCCCGCAACCAATAGTGAAAGTGCTTTTCCGGCTGTGAGGGTTCTGCCTCTAGCAACGACGCAGGGTAGGGTTTAAGGTCATTTTATATTTTCGATTCACAAATATGTGATTTTCTTCTTGATCTTGTGAAGTTTGGCATTTGATGTTCTAGTGTTACTTTTTATTTGGATGTTTGTATATTTTTTGTTTGTGTGTGCATACTTTGAAACTAAATGCAGGTAAAATGTGCATAGATAATAGCAATTGCGACTCAAGCTTAAATTGAGAGGCTGTTTATTGCATATGGAAATGTTAACCCAGTGTACTCGCGTTTGGCCGCTTAGTCTGTTTTCTAAGCTATAGTGTGCATGTGTGTTAAGCTTGGGTTTTATTTTATGTTAGATGTGATTTGCAGTGACTACAGGTTAAAGGATTGTCTTTCATTTCGTGCAAATGCTTAACGATGCTAAATTTTTTTTTGCTAAATTAGTTTATAAATCTGTCAAAAGTTTTATTGTTCTAGGTTTAACGAACCAACTTGATTTTTTTTTTTTGCATTTGGTTCTGAGTTCGATTTGGTACCCAGTTATTAAGTTGTGTTGGTTTCATTTGATTATGGATAAATTGAATTGATGTGTAATTTTCAAATAAAAAACCAAGCTCATGCTTTGTACTGTATGGTTTCTAGATCTAAAATCGTGTGTTTTGAAGTAAATCATTTGTTGAAAAACAGAAACCTGATGAGAGGCTGTTTAACCAAGAACAAAGGCTTTAGACACTTAGTCAAAGCTTTGGTATTAGCTCCCTCTAAAGTTTTGCACAAGGTTATTTTCGTTGTTTAGATTATTGCTAGAAAGAGACAGAAGAACTGATAGAAAGCACATAGAATTTTGGGGGAAGTAATTCATTTTACTCAGATAATGTTGAGTCTTAAAAACCCAACATTCTGAGATACAAGGCAAGAAATAAAAAGACAAATAGCTGGCACTGTTACAGACACTGAATCATCAGACTAGTACAAATACAAAGTCAACAACAGCAGAAAAAAGAGTCTTAAGGAGTTTTCAGGAGTCTTCAGGTCTTCCGAGGTTGAAGTAGTTGTACTAATGCTCAGTGGTTATTCTTTCGAAAGTTGTTCATCGGAAGCTGATTAAACAATCAGTTATTCCAGAATAGGAGATTGTCTTCTGAATCATTTGATGTCTTTCGATGCAATGGTTGTATTCCGAATGTATCATGATCAGCTAATATCTTCCGATGTAGAGAAGTTTAGCAGTAATTCTTTTTGGCGAATCTTCCGCTGTTGATCTTCCGATGCTGAATCAGTTCTTCAATCGGAAGAAAAGCATCCGTGGTTGTCAATTCGCGGTTTGTTTATTTGTCTGGCTTCAGTGGTTTTGGTCATCAGTCCTTATTTTCCAACAATCTCCCTCTGGACTGATGAAGCCAAAACCATTTATTTTTGCTTTAAAGGCAGAGCAATTTTAATTCTGAGAGCTCAAACATAGTTCAGAATTTCATACTCTATACTAGCATTATCTAGAGTCATGTGCTGCATTTCCTTCAGATCATTATTTGGTAGAGTGAGAATTTCATCCCAATTTGAGAAGAAAGTTCTTGAACCATTATATCTTTCAATGGTCATGCTCTTGGAGACAGAGTCTTAGAACCATCTCTTTATTCTGGTTCCGGAGTTTTTGATCTGAGGAGGCTAAGATTTAGAAGGTAGACCCAAAGGAAGAGGAGCTCCAGTTGGCCACTTTTATTTCTCTTCTTTTCACTTGATCATTTGAATCAAGTACCTTCTTTACTACAGCAAGCTTATGAGGCTCATAGTTCCTCTGAAGATCAGGAAGAATTTTGTGACAACTAGTACCTAACCGCCCGGCAAATCCGTACTGTGTGTACTTACACCTAAACTATGTGTGAACACTATGTGATGAACTGTATGTGATAACAATTCAGTGGAAACAATTAACAGTTGTATATATTTCGATGAGAATTGAAATATAAATTTACAACAATACAATGCGAATTAACAATGTGAAAACAAATGACAAATACAGTCGGTTGCGATCTGATATCCACAGCTAAACAGGAATCAGATGGCAGACAATCCAGTGAGAAAACAGTGCGAAATTAATCATAACGATGCGAAAACAGTTAGGTTTAGTGGATTCCGTCTGTGAGAATGTCCAATTCAAAACAACAACTCGGTATCGTTTACGACTAATAAACTACCAGTGTGTTTGCATGCGTGACGATTCACAACGAGTAGAACCCAAAAGTACAGAGAATCGGAGCTCCAAACAACAAGAACGAAGGTAAAAATGTGATCAAAATAACGGTTATTCGGGTTTTGGTTGAAACCAACGAACAAAAATTGTAACTTGGTTTTAAGCGACCAAATCACTATAGATTTACATGGATTTGAGGTTACCATGCTCCGATTATGTTGGAACAACTGCCTGGACCAGTTAGTCATGGTGAAGATGGGAACCTCCTTAGTATCGATGGAAAGGATGAAGAAGAAGCATAATATCGGTGTTGTTGAAGAGCTGGGCAAAAAGCCGTCGAACCTATTAAGTTCGATGGTCACCAGTGGACACCACCCATCCATATTGTAAGAGTTGACCACCCCTTGGGGAGGCTAGAAATTGATTTTAAATAGGTTGTCGACACTGTTAATGTCGACAGGTTCCAACCCATCTTTCGTCATCGATATTAGCATGCTCGATGTTCTTGTTCAGTTCCAACTCCATCGATACTAGTGCCTTGATGTAATCCAAGTAATCTAAATCAAGAATCAAGCAATATGAATCAGATTTGAAGTCACAATGTCGAGAGGAAGAAGGTAGGATCGATGGGAAACCAACGGGGATTACCGGTGGGTATAACTCATTGATATTAGCCCCACTTCCTGTCGATACTAGCAGCCCAATTTCTCCAAGTATTTTGACCCTTAGAAAGGATACAATCAATATGAAATAAGATAAACAAAGTGATTTTGAGGATGATAATATTAGTGAAGTAATTATTCGGAGGTTCTAGGGAATTTGTGAATATATGCTCATCGATATTATCACTTAGATCATTGACACTAGTTAAATCAAGTCTTAAACAATCCTAAACTATACAATCAAGTGTTTTATGATATAACAAAGATTGTTAAATGAAACATATTTCGATTAAGTAACCTTAGGGTTATACTAAAAGGTGATATCAAGTTTTACTATAATGTTGATAAAGTGTTTTACTAAACTAATCTATTATCATCTAAATTATTTTTTAATGTGTTAAATAGTTAAGTTTTGTAAATTAACTCTATTATTAACACATTCGAATAATAATGAGCATTTCATGTTAAAATAAGTGTCATAATTTAGTTAGTTAATAAACCTAAGTTTTATACCTAGAAACTATTTTTATTTTTAAACTTTTACAACATGTTAAAGGTTTAAGTCAAGTCCAATACATAAATCAATAATGCATAATATGCTAATTTTTAACCTAAAACTGGCTAAGTGTTAGTGTATTATGTCACCACTAAACTAGGATAAATCAAATAACAAGGATCCATGAGTTAACCAACTTTAGGGTTAACATACGCGATATATCTTATACTTCTAAGTTACAAACAACTTTGAATCGAACACAGGATCGCGAATATAACATCATCACAACAACAACGAGCGCGTGCAATTGTGAGTCTTAGTCAACCACTTCAATATCCATGTGAGTTCATATGCCCCTTTTCTAATCTTTTGATTTTACCTTCATATGAGACAATGTTAAAGACTAGAGATCATAGCATTGTGTTCATTTTATTTTGATTATACCATGAGAACATATCAAGGATGATGTCATGATAACATAATTTCCTGATATCATCCTTTCACTGAAATAACATAAGTGTATTTAAGATGTGATCTTATAACAATTTGTTATTAACACTGAGGTGATAGAGAGATAACACTGAGACAAGTACAAGAGGTGACAAGAATGATACTCATGATAATAAAATTTCATGATAATATCATTCACTACGATTGCTAACACTATGTAATAAGACTAGTTCTTACAACACTTTGTTGAAGACATTTGAGATAATAACAATGGGAGAACAAGTAATATCAACTAATTACTATTAAGCATGTTGTATTATATCACAACAATC
Source organism: Mikania micrantha (assembly GCA_009363875.1). Taxonomy (NCBI): domain Eukaryota; kingdom Viridiplantae; phylum Streptophyta; class Magnoliopsida; order Asterales; family Asteraceae; genus Mikania; species Mikania micrantha. Next base: position 11,651,722 of record CM018684.1, read on the forward strand.
ATGTGTTCATGAGTTCATGACCAATCATAAGTCCCTTAGAAGTGAATCGCTTACCACTTAATTTAGTGTGACTAAACCGATGATAGCGTAGTGGTACCACAGGTTTGACAAACCGCCGGTGAGTTAGGCCTGTACGTTATTCGTATTTGTTATTATTGGCCGGTATAGTAGGACCGGTAACAGGGCGGCATTAGTCAGGTTTGGTAAATGACACATGGTAATATTAATCTACAGACACTGATGTAATTAAAATCCTTCGATTCTATTAACAGGTAGACTGAGGAATTGATTTTCCTTCTAGTCACATTACTAGTAACAGTCTCGTTAAAGGCACTGATTCTATGGGCACACAAATGGGATAGAGGTGAATTGGAGGCATTGTGATCTGATTATGTGAGGATTACAATGGGTCCAATTTATGCTCTATACATTCAAGTGAGAAGAATATCAAAAAGTTAACGGTTACCTCTTTAATTAGAAGTAAAATCACATTTAACCCTTAAATGGAGAGTATAATAATGAGGATAAGAGTAATGAATCTAATTTCCTTAAATCATTGCAGGATTATCATAACTTAAGTCATGATAACTGATTACCCTCATATACTTTTACTCTATACTTATAACAATGTGGGTGATGAATACATACGGGTTGAATATCAATTGGGAGGAACACATGTGAGATAGAAGTGGGTATCCATAGTTGTATTTATAAGTGGTGTTGAATTCAGTCAGGTATGTGGTGGGATGTGGGCTGGGGATTGTCCCCTACGTATGCCCTATATATAAGCATGCTTGATTTGGATGAAATACTATTTGTAAGTATAACTATGGAGAGGACATTGTCTGAGATGGATGAGACATTTATCAATAAGATTTGTGTATGACATTGTGATTGTGAATGAAAATAAATCAATTGTTTTCAATTACTAAACTTATGAACTAACCAACCTAGTGTTGACTTGTTTAAATGCATGTTTTTCTCAGGTGACGAACAACTTTAGTCACCAAGCATTTAGGACTTAAGCTAGAGGACTTTTAGAAGACCTAGCTTCATTTTGTGTTGTGCATATTTTTGAATGACAAAACCGTGAATCATCTTTTGCAAATCTTGTGCAGAGACAAGATAAGTACTTTATGATTTGTCTTGGTAGATTTATTTAGTTAAATTATGAACACAACAATGTAATTTAACTTTGTAATTTTATATCTATGTCATTTAGTATTTCTGATTTATATATCATGTGTCATGTAAACGATCTGATCATTTCGATTATGACTTGATATCGCGCCCCGAGAACCATCCACCCGACCGGAAAGTCGTTCCAGGCCGCTGGCTCGGGGTGTGACAAATTTCCTTATCTACATCAACCGAGGTTCTGAATTTGACAACAGATGGAGATTCTGCAGACCTAACACCTAGGCTTTCCATAGGTGCGTTGAGTAGATGATCAAGCATTGTGCTTGGATTGTCATCCTTAAGTTGAGTCAGCAGGAGAGGGTGAAGTGACTTTTTTCCATAGCTCAGGATGATCAATGTTCTCTCTTTTGAACTTTGACCATTTTTCAAACAAAACATCATCTCTCCATGTTGTTATTGTGTTCTTTGGTCCCCATTGATTTTGGATGAGGATGCGTTTTATTCTTCTTCTCTGCTCAATGGTCTTTTTCTTCTTAACTTCTGCCTTTATTCTTTTGGATAAAACATCGGCTTCATTTCTGAGGCTAGTAATATCCCAGTTGCTGAAGTTTTCAACTTTGTACTTCCTTTCATCCAGAAGAAACTTGATCAGCCGCTCCCTCTCAACCTGATATGCTTCATCTTGCTGTTGATCCATCAAGGCAATTTGTTCCTGATATGTCTTTGCCAACTTATCTCCTCAGAGAGCAGTGGCTTCTAGATCGGCTAGGATCTTAATTTCCTTCTCCGTTTCTTTATGCTTTGTCTCTTGAAGGTCTTTATTAAAGAGGAACGTCCTTACAGGAGAGTAGGATTCCTTTATTGGAGAAGTTTGTGATTTCTCATCATCAACTGACTTTATTAGTGAGGGAGCTGTGGTGGTTTTGGTAGGTCAGACTCATCATCATCAGCCAATATGAGCCTTCTCTTTCTTGAAGTAAGAGAGGCAATGGGTTGATCATCATTTAAGTCTGAGGTAGGTTCTTAAGCAGGGGTTAGAGGTTTCTAAGGTTTGTTATTGGGGGTTTTGGTTTTTCTTGCCACACTCTTTTGTTTTCTTGAGAAAGGCTGAGTTATTATTGGGGCTAGTTTTTGGCCAATTTTGGATGCATTAAGAGTAGAAGGAAGAGAGGTATGTGAGGATACTTCTAGCAGGGTTTGAGTAGCAGAGTTTGGAGAAAGGGTAGGTAAGTTTTCTTTATTTGTGTGTATGGGTGAAGAAGGGATAGATATGGTGGGAGAGATCTGTTTAGGAAAGATGGGGTTGTGCTCCGATTGGACAGAACCAATTGGAATTGGTATGTCCTTAGTTGTTGAGGCAAAAGAAGATGGGGCAACAATTGTGGGCTTTATTGTCTTAATGGGAGTTGAATTGGAGGGTTTGGGTTTTCTAGATACTACAGATGTTCCAGTTTTTATTTGAGCTTCAGCTTCGCTTTGCTTTTGCTCAGAGCTATCCTTAGCAGCTTCTGTCTAAAACTGCTGGTCCAGTGCCGCTTTGAGGAGTGGCTCCTGATTTTTCAATCTTATATCCTTCATCCTTCTTTGCTCAGTTTTGTCTTCTGTCCTCCTGGCAGCTTGGGCAGCAGACAAGAGCCGTTCATTCTCCCTCTTTTTGGCTTCATCAGCCTGTTCCTTGAACCAGGGAAAAGGAGGAGCAATCCCTGTAAGAGACTCGAGAAAACGAGTATGGGTAGATAATTCATGTTGTAGAGAGGAGACTTTGGAATCTACTGAAATTTTCAGTAGATCCAGTTGTATCTTATGTGTGGTGAGGAAATCTTGAGTGACGTTTTTAAGCAGGGTAGTGAGATTGGCAGTAAGAAGTGGGTTTAACACTTCTTGAAAAGCTTGGCCTGAGAAGGTGGGGGCAGTGGAAGTAGGTGGTGTGTTCGGGGTACCTTCAAGTGAAGGTCCCTGCATTGGGATGGATTTGGTTTACAGGACTTGGCTATTCAAGATTGTTGTGACTAACTCAGTGAGTTTAGTCACATCAGCCTGAACATGAGCAATAGAATCTGCCAATTCCTTTATTTTAAGATATGATTCGTCCATCCTTTTACGGATATCATCGAAATCTCTGACTAGTGAGTCAGTTTTATCATGACCTGAGTCCATCTCAGGAATGTCATGGACCCCTTTTTCTTGGTTTTTTTGTGATTTCCAGCCTCAGTTTCAAGAATTTCATGGGTTGTTGCCATACCGGAAGTCTTATTGCCTAATCCAATCAGATGAGATCCCATTGGGTTCTCATGTGAGATGGATGCTCTAGATATATGATCATGATGTCTAGATGGACTGGACATCCTAATCTCATCCTCTTCTCCATGGGTAGGAGATTGATGAGTTTGAGCAAAGGTTTGATGTGGTTGTTCCTCTATTGGTGAAAGTGTAGGAGAACCAAGTTGCTCAAAGACATAATCAATCTCATGGAGAACATGGGTAGGAGAGTGGGGGGCTTTTTGTGGAGAAGAAGTAGAGATGTCCTTAGGAGATTGGACTACCATATGAGTGTCAAGTGTCACTATAGTGGTTAGAGAGGGTTCCCTTTTGGAGTACAACATCATCCTGTTTAGAGGATTGATGAGGAGCTAGATGGGGTGGAGATACTTGGTTCATCTATGAGGATGGAACAGATGTATCCAATTGCCCAGTGGGGGCAGGGAAATGTTAAGGGATCTCGTCTTCCTTAATAGTCTTTTTTGGGCTTTTTATGTTTAGAGGCTTTGGTAGAAGTTTTCCTTTTGGCTGGTACCTGTACATTGTGGAAGAAGAGGTGGATATGGGTTCACCAAGGATGGGTGTTTCCTCAGTGTCATCCATGTGTCTTGCAACAGTGTTCAATCTAGTGAACATTTGTTTGTCAATGCTCTTGATAGCAGATAGAGGAGCAATATGACAAACAATAGTAAGAACAGCAAAAAGGCAAGCCATCACAAATCTAGGATACAAAAGAAATTTGGGGCTCTTCTGGTATACCAGATGATCAAAAATTATTTGTAACAAATTGACCTTTTCATTGGACAGAACAACATACATGACATATTGCATGTCATATGGCATTTCTTCCCAACTAGTCGTCTTTTGAGAAAGATATTGTAACATCATGTGATACAGAAATTTGTACTTAGGGAAGAAGAAAGCTTTGTACAAAGTCCTGTTTTTCAGGTCACCTTTATAATCACACTGAACAAAAGCATTATGGAGAAGTTTTGATGAAATAGTGGTGGGTGCCTCAGTGTCGTTCAGATTTAGGGCAACACTTAGTTTTGGAAGGGGTGAGGGTGACTTGTTGACCAGTGACCACCGAAGCAATGCATTCAACAGAGTCATCCTTTGTCACCAAGGTTGACTTTGCCCAAAATTGCTTTAGAACAACTTCCGAGATAGGAGGATTTAGGATGAGAGCAATATGAACAAAAGAGTTTACCAGAATGTCGATTGCTTCGTTATATTGAGGATATTCAGAAGACTTGACAAGGTAGGCTCTGAGGTTGTGAATCGGCTTGATTTTCAGAGCTTCAGAATCCATTTTTGCGATGATCAACACCGAGCAGTTATGAGTGCAAAGTGCGAGTACAAATCTATTCCTTAAATTTAGAGAGAAGGATATGAAGAATTTTAACCATTTGCACACAATGGTGGTTTTAAAAATAAAACCTCCACTACTTATAACTTACCAAAAATATTACCTTAGGGTTTTTACCCGTTGGACAAACCCAGAGCAAGAGAGAAACAAAGAATAACGACAAATGAGTACGTTCATGCACACCCTGATGTACAGACAAAGCTTTGTAAGGAAAGAATCCTGGTCCGATGCCGTTACACCATCATCATGAGCATCAAGCTCAAACGGAATCGATGTATGTGCGTCGTGCCAGGCGACATGCCTGCCAAGCCGTTGTCTTTCCCCGTAAGCAGCATTCAGAAGGTTTGAATTTGAATGAAGGGTTTTCTTGATCAAAGAAGATCAAGAAACTTCGTTAAGTGATTAAGAAAGAACTGAATAAGATAACCACTGATATAAGTACGATCAGTGGTAATTAGAGAAGAGAAGGGTAGAAAGGGAAGATAAGAAGATATTATCAAGCTGGGAGAACAATTAATGAGGGTCAATTCAATTAATTGTAGGGAGTCTAATCTTGTAAAGTGATTAGTGACGGTCAAATTAGGTGTAAGTATCAAGAATTAGATACCTACAGAGAAAAGATTTTTACCACGGAAGAGATTTTATAACTTCAGAAGGACCTTATCCTTGGAAGAAAGGTAACCATGGATAAGTGATGAGGTTAAAAGTCTCGGAAGGAATATAGACATCGGAAGGGAGAGAAACCATGAATGGTTTAAAGTGTAACAACATATGGTTTTAACCGCAGATAGATATGAAGCAGTGGCTAGCATAATCACTGATCATATCCATGTTTTGAGATAACCACTGAAAGAGACAAAGGTCGCTTTATTAGTGGTTTATCAAATATCCGTTATTAGGATAATTCTTGAAAATTATCCTTTTATATATTTATTGAGAGGTTTAAGAAACATATTCTTAACCTTGTTTATTAGCTCATATTTATCATTCCGATTTGGCAACAAACTTAAAAAAGGTTGATGAGTCCAAAGGTTTGCTAAATATGTCCACTATTTGGTCACTTGTATAAAAATGTTCCGGGACAATTAGTCGCTTTTCAAAACAGTCCCTAATAAAGTGATGCCTTATTTCTATTAGGAGAGATGATTCTTTATTATGTTTTTAGTTCAGTTACTCCAAAATCAAACAATAGTTGTCTATTGGGCGGTGCAATGTGTAACATCTGTGCATTTAGTCATATCAGTCATAAACAGTGTTAGTACAATTTGTAGTTGACTAAGTATTTCTAATGTGATTCAAGTTTTCATGATTGTATTTGTGTGTTCTAGGATCTTATTTAATTAGGAACAAGTATGTATTATTTATTTACTGTCGAATACAGTAGGCAAGAACAGTATCGTATTATATCTAAACAGTGGTGGGCTGGCGTAGATAAGGCAGTTAACCGGACTCTTGGTATGCCCAATACATATATTGTGTTCGGTGTAATGGGATAGTGTTATTGCGTAGTGTTATGACGAATAGTATGACAAACAATTAATCAAACAAAAATCGTAATAGGTAAGCGAGACTGAGTATAGTTATGGGTGACGATCCATAAAGATACGTATGTTGAACTTATAATTACGAGTAAACGATAATAAATAAATAATACGACTGAAAAACGTACACAATTTCGGGTATACACGTAATTGTAGTCGTTTAACGGACGGAGTTCGAACGAACAAATAAACGTAAGTAAAATAATTTATTTTACTTTTTACAATTTTGAAATTCATCGAAAATAGTGCAAAAATATTAATTATGTAATCGTTATGACGCGTACGTAAAAATACGCGAAACCGACACCGAGCGAGACCGAACACGTGGGGAACCACCCGGGGCATAAAAGCCCTTAATTCCCTTCATTCTTTCATTTATTGCAGCCACATTTGCTCTCTCTCTCTCCAAATTTTTGCCTCCTACCATCTCACTAGAAAAACCAAGCTTCAAACGCACGTATCTCGCTCGTTTCTCAATAGATTTAGGTGTTCTTGGTGTCCACGCGTAGCTCTTGACATCCTCTACACGGAAGTACAAAAGATCTGAAGTTTTATCCGGCCAAAACAGAGGTATGAACAAAAGAAAATCTGAAAAAAATAGGGTTTTTGGTGTTTTGTTCGATCCACTATGTTAAAACCGATTCAAGGCCGTATCTTTTAAGTTCTACACCTTCGAGTCATCATCCTAGTGTAACACAATCGTTGGGGCAAGTATGCAACTGAATTGAGGCGATGAGGATGGAGATGATCGACAGGTTCGCCAAGGGAAGGCTGTCTCGGCCGAACCCTTGCCGTGCAAACCAGCGGAACCTATAAGGATCTTGGTTGAACCTTAGCATCCACCAAACCCTATGGCAACGAACTATCCTCTGGCGAACCTTCTTGCAAGTAGCGAACCCCACGATTGACGAACCAGCATGCATGAAGCCACGAACCTCCCATGCATAAGACATTGCCGAATCGTTGATGAACCCCATGTAGACGAACCTTTAGGCTGACACCACCCCCCGAACCCTTGTGCAGTGCAATGAACCCTCGACATCTCAACCAAACCTGAGAGACTACCGAACCCTGAACAAACTTATTCCACCGAACCTTGACATAGGTGAACCATTAGGTTCGTTGAGACCATGGTTGGCCGAACCTCAAGGTTGACGGAAGAAAGGTTCGCTGGAAACAAATGTCATCTTCCCCTCTTGAACGGCTTAAGCACCAATCGATCAAATCACTGTGTACAATAGGACCATGTTTATTCTAAGTTCTATAGGAATCGCATGGACCAACAGAAAGCAACCGGCCCATAAACCTTGTATAATTAGGCCCAAGTGATTCCCAACCCAAATAGATCACCTTCGGCCCAATAACAATAGAGGTGGCCCACTCTATGGATTGGACCGGGATAACCATATGACCCAAGGCCCAATGCTCGGCCCACCTCAATTGAACTTGGCCCAATAACTATGAATTGGGTCACCTAAAATCATACGACTCACTTGGAATAATGGGATGGTTAAGAGTGGTCAACGCCTAATACAACTTAAAGTTGTTATGAGGGGATCATGATTGGTTTAAGTTTAACTTAACCTAATTATGTGATAAAGTCATAAACATAAAGGCTTAGAAGCATTTTAACATACCACTAAATTGCAAGTTAAACAAGAGTTATCATAATCATAAACATGTGTTACTTTTATGTGCACTAGTTGTGCATAAAAGAACATGACACAATATTTTATTAAGTAAACCACTTAACATAAGTCAATCATCAAATCAAACTTCATACAATCAATTCATCAATCAAAGAATACAATATCATAAATCTTATATTATATGTATGATTACAATGATATAGGAACCAGATAGAAGTCTTGTTGTTGGCTACTTGCTATTTGTCTGGTTCAGAGTCTACTTCTGTCAGGTGAGAACATTAGCCCCTCTTTTACTGTTTTACAACTGTTTTGGGGTGGAACACGTGATCAAATACTCTTATTACAATCATATTTCATTATACAGGATTATGTTACTTTACAAGCATTACAGGTTCGTTGTACAAATTCAACCGATCCATCAACTATTTTCAAGGATTTTATCAACTGTTAAACTTTCTTTAATAAAAAGGTTTTATAAAGGTTCTTTAAACTGTTTTATATCAGCTTTACACAAATGGCTTTATAAATGCTAAACACTTTTAAATAATGAGATTTATAAACTCTTTTACTATAAAACTTGTGCTTTCGATAAAAAAAATAATATGTTATAAACCTTGTTATTACACAAGGACACTATCTTTAGTATTCAATCAAGGGTTTCAATACAAGGTTGAACCAATGGTTTTCATAGTGATATTCAATCAAAGGATTTCAAATCATGTTAATCAAGCAAGGTTTTCAAATCATGGTAATCAACTAAGGTATTCAATCAAAGGTTTCAAATCAAAGTATTCAAAAGCATGGTGTTAATCGTTGTGAACAAACTTATACACACATTAAGTTACACATCTCATAGCGTTAGTACTGGGTGATCACAACAAGGGAAAGCGGACACATTTGGTTACGCCAAAGCTGTAGTTAGCTTTTAAATTTGTTTTAAAAGCTAATTGCATAATTGGTTGATTACGGTAATATGAAATTGCTGCTAATTTACTTTACCAACATACGTCATACTGACTGGCTTACGTCAACACGGAGTTGTCTTCTGAGAAAACTCGTTAGTACAGCTCGTGTTGATGCGTTTGCTGACTAATTTTCTGACTCCAAACGTAGTTTGGGACTTGATTATATGTTGGTTTCTAGCAAACAGTCTGATGACTGTTTGGACATATTATACATACTTGATGTTAGTTTGGGTTGCAACCATCCATGCATTTTCAATTACAGTTTTATACATATGCCTTACATTACAGATTTATATTTACAAATGTTAAACCTGTTGTTCTCACCAACTACTTTTGTAGTTGACAGTTACTTTTCACGTGTTTCAGGTAATCAGGTTTAGTATACTTTCAAGGACAACTAAGGAGACTGTTGTAAGATAGAACAAGATGAAGAAACAAGCTAGGATGGATTTAGAAACACACTTAATCCTAATTGTTTAATTGTCTTGTTTAAGTCTTATTTTGTAAACACTATTTTTGGGTCTGTAGTTGTCATTCTTTTGGTTGATAGATAGAATGTCTGTAACTAAACAATGGTCTAATCTTATGAAATTTAGTAATGCATTGTGGTTGTTCTTATTCAATAATTGTGCATGATTCAACCATCGATCGTCACCGCGCCGTGGATTCCGCACGCGGCGCAGGGGGTGTGACAAGTTGGTATCAGAGCCAAGGTTGTAGAGAACCAGGAAAAACCCAATAATTAATGACCTAGACTATAACCTAAGCTACCCAATAGGACTAAGTGCTATTGAATTAAGGATACTTAGGATCTAAGTAAACTTAAGAAAGCATTAAGTCTACAATAAGCTTGAAAGATCTTAGGGACATTTTTCTGAGACTAGATGTCGAGTCAAGGAATTTGGATCGGAATTCCATAATCTTAGAAACCGAACTAAATTTCTCAATGCATAGTCATTAAAGGATTTCAGAGGCAAATATCTGTATTCTTAGTATCTTTGATCTGAAATTCTCAATTAGAGTTTATCACTGAATTTCAGAGGCAAAGATCTGTATTCTTAGCATCATTGATCTGAAATTCTCAATCAGAGTTCATCATAGGATTTCAGAGGCAAAGATCTATATTCTTAGTATCTTTGATCTAAAATTCTCGTCATGTTGTATTCATCATCATTAGGACTTCATAACTTAGAATCTGTGAAACAATATTCTTTAGTTGAAGCTCACATAAGGAGATCATTATATTCCATACTGTAAGTATGGGGAACCTAGGTTAATTAACCTAGGACACATACACTAAAACCTAAGGTCTAGATTTTGAGTAAATCAAGAACCTCGGTTTAGACAATCATAATCATATTCATAGTTCAAGAGACAATCATGAATCAATCATAATCAATCAAGAGTTGGGATCCCAGCTTCAAATACAAATGGCGGCCAAACTCTGGCATACTGAAGTGGTGGTGGGATGTCGGCTGGGCAGGCAGTAGCTTGACCCTACATATGCCCTATATATAAACTAACTTTAGTATGACAGGGGGAATTCAGCATTCGTATTTGAAGTAAAGATCCGGGAGCAACTGGAATCATTGAACATTAGACAAACAAATGAGATACAACTATTTGGGACAAAATCAGTGTGTGAATCAATCATTATGTTAATCAATCATAGATGAGACAATCATTGTGTGTGAATCAATCAGGTGAACAATCATATTATGTAGTCTTGAGTGATTACATGTTTAGTACTTACAAACATAGGTTAACAAGAAAGATGTAGAGCACACATATGATGTAGTTCTACATGTTAACAATTGTTAGTAGGTGCACACATAATTCAATCATAAATCAACCATGGATTCAATCATAAGTTCAGTAATCAAAGATCATGGAATTCTTAATCAATGGAACATACTTGGAAATCAGTACAACCGTATTGCCAAATGCTAGCAAGGGCATGATCGTAGTATATCGAAGCGGTGGTGGGCTGGCGATTGGTCTGGCAGGTTGCTTGACCCTCTCGTATGCCCTATATATAAGCTATCTTCGGTATACTGGGAAAGTGTCAGTGTGTAGGTTTGGTGGAGTGAAATCATGAGACATCATACACAATCACATGAGAAGCATGCTAAAAGGTTAACTAATTTCATGTTAACCGACTTTGTATGCTTGTCCATATTACAATTGAATGATAATATTAGTAGTATGAACATATTACTAACTTTATCATGTAAATTCAATTCTATCCTTTCTCATTTCTGACCCACTTGTGGCTTCTATTCGTAGAATGCCTCCTCGACGTGATCCCAATGGAGGGGGTTCAACAAGTGGCAACGATGATGAGATCAACAAGATTGCCCGGGCTATCGCTATACACATAAGGGATGTCACCTCGGGTATGGTCACTGATATCACCCAGAATCTTCGGGGGAGTACCAGTGATTCAGCAAACAACTCAAACACCAACAACACCGGAACTGCTATTTTCACTTTCAAGCAGTTCAATGATGCTAAGCCTCCTAAGTACGCTGGTACTGAGGGAGCTACCGGCCTACTGCAGTGGCTGGAAAGCATTGAGGATATCCTAGACTTCACAGGATGTCCAGAAAATCTAAAGGTCAAGATGGCTTCAAGCACTTTTCATAAGGGCGCACTCACCTGGTGACATTCTGAGAAGAACACCAGAGGACGGGAAGTTGCTTTGGCCTTACCATGGGAGGATTTCAAGAAGATATTGGTGGAACAGTTTTGTCCACGCCATGAACTGAAGAAACTAGAGGTGGAGATGTGGAATTTGGTTCAGGACAGTGGCGAAAGTGCGAAATATACAACTCGTTTCCATGAGTTGTGTATCTTGGTGCCACATCTGGTTACTCCTCTATCTCGCAGGATAGAGAAGTACATTGAAGGATTACCCCTAGTCATCAGGGGAACTGTTATGGGAAGTAATCCCACCACTCTAGAGGCGGCAATTCATCTTGGCGCTACCCTTACTAAAGAATATGTCAAGGCGGGTGTGCTCACTCGAAAGGGGTATAAGAGAGCACAGATTGAAGAAGGCAAGAAGCCTGAACATCACCAACCCAGGAAGAAGTAGCAGAAACAAAGGGTGATCAAGAACTATGCAGCTTTGACTGCAGCTACACCCACTTAAGCCACTCTCATTACTGTTGTTCCACAACCAGCTACGGCCAGAAAGCCCTATACTGGTCCGTTTCCACTTTGCACCAAATGCCAATACCGTCACCTACCCACTATTCCATGCAGAAAATGTCTCAAGTGTGGAAGATTTGGACACTTGGCTGCAACATGTCGATCTGCTCATCTAGCTGTTGTTACAACTGCCACCGTTAACCCTGCTACTACTAGTGGAAGGGCTTGTTACAACTGTGGAGCAGAAGGACACTTCATAAACCTGTGCCCGAAACTCAACACAGCCGCTACAACTGCTACTGCTCGTGCTTTTGTTATCGGAACTTCCGAAGCACGCGAGGACTCGGCAGTCATCACGGGCACATTTCTCATTAATGATCACTACGTTTCTATCATATGTGACACTGGTGCTGATAAAAGTTTTGTCTCTGCTAATATTGTTTCCCTGTTTAATAAACAACCATCTATACTTGATGCTCCTTACACCGTAGAAGTAGTGGATGGTAAGACCATATTAGTGAATTCAAAAATTCGTGATTGTGAATTAAGATTGAACGATCATCTTTTCTTCATCTATCTAATTCCTATGACACTCGGAAGATTCGAAGTCGTAGTAGGAATGGATTGGTTATCCAAAAACCACGCCGAAATGGTATGCTCGGAGAAACTTATGCGACTTCCCTTACAGTCCGGCGAAATGATGCAAGTTTACGGCGAGAAACCCTGCGGCGGATTGAAGATTGTGTCGTGCATCAAGGCTAGGAAGTACCTGAAGAAGAAATACTTTGCGTTCCTGGCTCACGTGGTAGAGAAGAAACCTGAAAAGAAAGCAGTTGGAGACATTCTGGTCATTAGAGATTATCCGAATGTATTCCCAGAAGACTTTCCTGGGCTACCACCTATCAGGCAAATGGAGTTTAGAATCGATCTCGTCCATGGAACAAACCCAGTGGCGAAGTCACCATATCGATTAGCACCGTCTGAGATGCAAGAACTGTCTAGTCAACTTCAAGAGCTTCTAGACAAAGGTTTCATTAGACCGAGTTTATCTCCATGGGGAGCTCCGGTTCTCTTTGTCAAGAAGAAAGATGGTTCATTTCGTATGTGCATCGATTATCGTGAGCTAAACAAGTTGACAATCAAGAACAGATATCCTCTACCTAGGATCGATGATCTGGTTGATCAATTACAGGGAGCGACTTGCCTTTTTAAAATTGATCTACGATCCGGGTATCATCAGTTACGAGTAAATGATGAGGATATACCAAAGACTGCGTTTTGGAATTGATATGAACACTACGAGTTCGTGGTTATGCCATTTGGACTGACCAATGCACCGGCAATGTTCATGGACATAATGAATCGAGTCTGCAGGCCATACTTAGATCAGTTTGTTATCGTCTTCATTGATGATATCCTGATTTACTCCAAGACTGAACAAGAGCATGAGGATCGTTTGAGGAAAGTCTTAAAGTTACTAAGAGAGGAGCAGCTTTATGCTAAATTTTCAAAGTGTGAATTTAGGCTAAAAGAGGTTCACTTCTTAGGGCATGTCATAAACAAGGATGTGATTCACGTAGATCCAGCAAAGATTGAATCTATTAAGAACTGGACTACCCATCTACTCCAAAAGAGATTCCTTCATTTCTGGGTTTGGCAGGCTATTATCGGAGATTCATCACGAACTTTTCAAAGATCGCCTTAACACTTACCAGTTTGACCCAGAAAAGTCAAGCGTTTATATGGGGACAGAAACAAGAAGATGCATTCCAACTTCTTAAACAGAAGTTATGCAACTCTCCTATTCTTAGTCTCCTAGAAGGCAGTGATGATTTTATTGTCTACTACGATGCTTCAAACCTTGGACTCGGTTGTGTACTTATGCAACGGGACAAGGTGATTGCATATGCCTCAAGACAGCTTAAGGTTCACGAGAAGAATTATACTACTCATGACCTTGAGTTAGGGGCTGTGGTCTTTGCATTGAAGATATGGAGGCACTACCTTTATGGTACTAAATGTGTTATCTATACAGACCATAAGAGCCTGCAACACATTCTCAATCAGAAAGAACCCAACATGAGACAACGACGTTGGGTTGAGCTTCTAACTGATTACGACTGTGAGATTCGTTACCACCCGGGTAAAGCCATTGTGGTGGCGGATGCTCTTAGGCATAAGGAACCAGTCAAGCCAATTCGTGTAAGAGCCATGTAGATCAACACACAGCCAAACTTGAAGGACTTGATTCGTATTACACAACAACAAGTGGTGACAGACAATCAGCTGAAAACAGACTTAGACTGCGGAATTGAGAAAAAACTAGAACCTAGATCTGATGGTGTGTTATATCTCAATGGCCGCATTTGGATTCCAAAGTCAGAAGAATTGCGTACACTCATCTGTGATGAGGCTCATAAGTCACGATACTCAGTTCATCCTAGTGCATATAAGATGTACCAAGACTTGCGGGCATCTTACTGGTGGCCGGGAATGAAGAAAGACATAACACTGTATGTGGGGAAATGTTTAACATGTTCCAAAGTCAAAGCAGAACATCAAAAGCCTTCGGGACTTCTGCAGCAACCTGAAATTCCTAAATGGAAATGGGAGCAGATTTCCATGGATTTCACAACTAAGTTGCTAAGAACTCCGCGAGGTTACAATTCGATTTGGGTGATCGTCTATTGACTCACCAAATCTGCTCATTTTCTCCCAATCCGAGAGGATTACAAAGTGGAGAAGTTAGCTACCTTGTACATCAACGAAATCGTTGCTCGTCATGGTACTCCAACATCAATCATTTCTGATCGTGATAGTCATTTCACTTCTCGTTTTTGGCAAACATTGCAAAAGGGTTTGGGAACCCGTGTTAATCTTAGCACGGCGTATCATCCCCAAACCGATGGCTAAAGCGAAAGGACTATCCAAACACTCGAGGACATGCTTCGTTCTTGTGTGATTGACTTCGGTGGGAGTTGGGATACTCATCTTCCACTCATCGAGTTTTCATACAACAACAGCTACCATACAAGCATTCAATGTGCACCATTCGAAGCTTTATATGGTAGGAAGTGCCGATCACCGGTCTGATGGACCTAGGTTGGTGACTCACAGGTCGTTGGACCTGAATTCATTCAAGAAACAACGGATAAGATCACAATCATCCAATCAAGGCTTAAGGCCGCAAGGGATCGACAAAAGAGTTATGCCGATCGACGTCGGAAACCGCTTGAGTTTCAAGTCGGTGATCGAGTCTTACTCAAAGTTTCTCCCTAGAAAGGCGTTGTCCGATTTGGGAAGAAAGGGAAACTTGCACCAAGGTACGTTGGGCCATTTGAGATCCTGGAAAGGATTGGTCCCGTAGCCTACAAACTCAAACTTCCGGTGGAGCTAAGGAATGTTCACGATACGTTCCATGTATCGAATCTTAAGAAATGCTTGGCGGATCATGATATTCAGATTCCACTGGAAGACATTCAGGTTCAAAACAAAATGCAATTCATAGAACGTCCGGTTGAAATCATGGATCATGGAGCCAAGAAACTTAAACGTAGCCGTATCCCGATCGTAAAGGTACGATGGGAGGGCAAACGTGGTGTTGAGTTCACCCGGGAACGTGAAGACCAGATGAAGCTTAAGTACCCTCATCTTTTTACAGTATCTTCGGCTGGTTAATTTTGGGACGAAATTCCCTTAACTAGGGGAGACTGTAACATATGTGCATTTAGTCATATCATTCATAAACAGTGTTAGTACAATGTGTAGTTGATTCGGTATTTCTAATGTGATTCAAGTGTTCATGATTGTGTTTGTGTGTTCTAGGATCTTATTTAATTAGGAACAAGTATGTATTATTTATTTACTGTCGAATACACTAGGCAAGAATAGTATCATATTATATCGAAACAGTGGTGGGCTGGCGTAGATAAGGCAGTTAGCCGGACTCTGGGTATGCCCTATACATATATTGTGTTCGGTGTAATGGGATAGTGTTAGTGCGTAGTGTTATGACGAATAGTATGAAAAACAATTAATCAAACAAAAATCGTAATACGTAAGCGAGACTGAGTATAGTTATGGGTGACGATCCATAAAGATAAGAATGTTGAACTTATGATTACGAGTAAACGATAATAAATAAATAATACGACTGAAAAACGTACGCAATTTCGGGTATACACGTAATTGTAGTCGTTTATCGGACGGAGTTCGAACGAACAAATAAACATAAGTAAAATAATTTATTTTACTTTTTACAATTTTGAAACTCATCGAAAACAGTGCAAAAATATTAATTATGTAATCGTTATGACGTGTACGTAAAAATACGTGAAACCGACACCGAGCGAGACCGAACACGCGGGGAACCACCCGGGGCATAAAAGCCCTTAATTCCCTTCATTCTTTCATTTATTGCAGCCACATTTGCTCTCTCTCTCTCTCTCAACAAATTTTCGTCTCCTACCTTCTCACTAGAAAAACCAAGCTTCAAACGCACGTATCTCTCTCGTTTCTCAACGGATTTGGGTGTTCTTGGTGTCCACGCGAAGCTCTTGACATCCTCTACACGGAATTACAAAGGATCTGAAGTTTTATCTGGCCAAAACAGAGGTATGAACAAAAGAAAATCTGAAAAAATAGGGTTTTTGGGGTTTTGTTCGATCCACTATGTTAAAACCGATTCAAGGCCGTATCTTTTAAGTTCTACACCTTTGAGTCATCATCCTAATCTTACACAATCGTTCAGGAAAGTTTGCAACTGAATTGAGGCGATGAGAATGGAGATGATCGACAGGTTCGCCAAGGGAGGGCTGTCTCGGCCGAACCCTTGCCGTGCAAACCAGCCGAACCTATAAGGATCTTGGCCAAACCTTAGCATCCACCAAACCCTATGGCAACGAACTATCCTCTGGCGAACCTTCTTGCATGCAGCGAACCCCACGATTGGCGAACCAGCATGCATGAAGCCACGAACCTCCCATGCATAAGACATTGACGAATCATTGATGCGAACCAATTGGCCGGCGAACCTTTCAGTTATCATTAACCCCATGTAGACGAACCTTTAGGCTGACACCACCCCCGAACCCTTGTGCAGTGCAACGAACCTTCGACATCTCAGCCGAACTTGAGAGACTCCCGAACCCTGAACAAACTTATTCCACCGAACCTTGGCATAGGCGAACCATTAGGTTCGTTGAGACCATGGTTGGCCGAACCTCAAGGTTGATGGAAGAAGGGTCGCTGGAAATTAATGTCTTCTTCCCCTCTTGAACGGCTTAAACACCAATCGGTCAAATCACTGTGTACAATAGGATCATGTTTATTCTAAGTTCAATAGGAATCGCATGGGCCAACCGAAAACAACCGGCCCATAAACCTTGTATAATTAGGCCCAAGTGATTCCCAACCCAAATAGATCACCTTCGGCCCAATAACAATAGAGATGGCCCACTCTATGGATTGGACCGGGATAACCATGCGACCCAAGGCCCAATGCTCGGCGCACCTCAATTGAAATTGGCCCAATTACTATGAATTGGGTCACCTAAAATCATACGACTCACTTGAAATAATGGGATGGTTAAGAGTGGTCAACGCCTAATACAAAGTTGTTATGAGGGGATCATGATTGGTTTAAGTTTAACTTAACCCAATTATGTGATCAAGTCATAAACATAAAGCCTTAGAAGCATTTTAACATACCACTAAATTGCAAGTTACACAAGAGTTATCATAATCATAAACATGTGTTACTTTTATGTGCACTAGTTGTGCATAAAAGAACATGACACAATATTTTCTTAAGTAAACCACTTAACATAAGTCAATCATCAAATCAAAGTCCATACAATCAATTCTTCAATCAAAGAATACAATATCATAAATCTTATATTATATGTATGATTACAATGATATAGGAACCAGATAGAAGTCTTGTTGTTTGCTACTTGATATTTGTCTGGTTCAGAGTCTACTGCTGTCAGGTGAGAACATTAGCCCTCTTTTACTGTTTTACAACTGTTTTGGGGTGGAACACGTGATCAAATACTCTTAATACAATCATATTTCATTATACAGGATTATGTTACTTTACAAGCATTACAGGTTCATTGTACAAATTCAACGGATCCATCAACTATTTTCAAGGATTTTATCAACTGTTAAACTTTCTTTAATAAAAAGGTTTTATATAGGTTCTTTAAAATGTTTTATATCAGATTTACATAAATGGCTTTATAAATGCTAAACACTTTTAAATAATGAAATTTATAAACTCTTTTACTATAAAACTTGTGCTTTCGATAAAAAAAATAATATGTTATAAACCTAGTTATTACACAAGGACGCTATCTTTAGTATTTAATCAAGGGTTTCAATACAAGGTTCAACCAATGGTTTTCATAGTGATATTCAATCAAAGGATTTCAAATCATGTTAATCAAGCAAGGTTTTCAAATCATGGTAAATCAACTAAGGTATTCAATCAAAGGTTTCAAATCAAAGTATTCAAAAGCATGGTGTTCATCGTTGTGAACAAACTTAAACACACATTAAGTTACACATCTCATAACGTTAGTACTGGGTGATCACAACAAGGGAAAGCAGCACATTTGGTTACGCCAAAGCTGTAGTTAGCATTTAAATTTGTTTTAAAAGCTAATTGTAGAATTGGTTGCATTACGGTAATATGAAATTGCTGCTAATTTAGTTTACCAGCATACGTCATATTGACTGGGTTACGTCAACACGGAGTTGTCTTCTGAGTAAACTCGTTAGTACTGCTGACTAATTTTCTGACTCCAAACGTAGTTTGGGACTTGATTATATGTTGGTTTCTAGCAAACAGTCTGATGACTGTTTGGACACATTATACATACTTGATGTTAGTTTGGGTTGCAACCATTCATGCATTTTCAATTATAGTTTTATACATATGCCTTACATTACAGATTTATATTTACAAGTGTTAAACTTGTTGTTCTCACCAACTACTTTTGTAGTTGACAGTTACTTTTCACGTGTTTCAGGTAATCAGGTTTAGTATACATTCAAGGACAACTAAGGAGACCGTTGTAAGATAGAACAAGATGAAGAAACAAGCTAGGATGGATTTAGAAACACACTTAATCCTAATTGTTTAATTGTCTTGTTTAAGTCTTATTTTGTAAACACTATTTTTGGGTCTGTAGTTGTCATTCTTTTGGTTGATAGATAGAATGTCAGTAACTAAACAATGGTCTAATCTTATGAAGTTTAGTAATGCATTGTGGTTGTTCTTATTCAATACTTGTGCATGATTCAACCATCGATCGTCACCGCGCCGTGGATTCCGCACACGGCGCAGGGGTTGTGACACAATGGGCTGCTGCAAAGTACTAATCTTCATTAGTTGAATTTGACACTGGCGTTTTCTTTTTCCTTTTCCATGGCACCAAGCAATTAGCAAATAACTGACATCCTCCCAAAGTAGACTTTCTGGTGAGCGAGCATCCAGCATAATCACTGTCTGAAAAACCAACAAGCTTACAAGTTTGATTAGTAGGATACCAAATACCTAGAACAGGAGTGCCTTTAAGATATCTGAGCATCCTCTTCACAAATGATAAATGGGATTATTTGGGGGCAGACTGGTATCTTGCACAGACACATGTTGCGTACGTGATGTCTGGCCTAGGTGCAGTAAGATACATCAAAGATCCAATCGTGCACCTGTAGAGAGTTTGATCTACAGGTTCACCATTTTTATCTGAACTTATTCCTGGACTTGCTTCCATGGGGGTAGAAATTATTTTGCAATCATTCATATCAAATTTATTTAGAAGATCTTTTACATATTTAGATTGATGAATGGAAGTCCCATTGGGGGTTTGTTTGACTTGGAGTCCTAAAAATGTTTTTAGTTCACTTAAAGCACTCATTTCAAACTTAGAAGACATTATTTTAAAAAATTGTTCACACAAGTAAGGTTTTGTTGATCCAAAAATGATGTTATGGACATAGATTTGGACCAGCAAAAGTTCCTTGTCTACCCTCTTGATGAACAAAATCTTATCAATGGTTCCCCAAGAAAATTTATTAGAAAGAAGAAATTGAGAAAGAGTGTCATACCATGCTCCGGGTGCCTGTTTCAGACCATAAATTGCTTGGTCAAGTCTGTACACCCAGTCAGCATAAAGAACATCATCAAACCATGGAGGTTGATAGACATGGCCTTCCTCCTTTATAGTTCCATATAGGAATGCACTTTTTATATCCATTTGATATACCTTTATGTTATGGGATATAGCAAATGCTAGGAAGAGTCTAATGGCTTCTAGTCTGGCCACAAGAGCAAAGGTTTCATCATAGTCAATGCCTTCCTATTGGCAATACCCTTGTACTACCAATCTGGCTTTATTTTTGAAAACGATGCCTCTGTCATCTGTTTTATTTCTGAATACCCATTTAATTCCGATAGGGTATTTTCCTGCTGCCAAGGGGCAGAGAGTCCAAATATTTCGCCTTTTGAACTGCAATAGTTCATCTTGCATAGCCTCTACCCAACTATTATCTTTAATAGCTTCCTGATATTTGGAGGGCTCAATTTGGGACGGAAAGGCTGCATGGAGGCAAAAGTTTGAATCTGGCTCCTAGTTTGAACACCTTTATTTAAATCACCTAAGATTTGCTCTAGAGGATGATTTCTGTTGCAGGGAATGATGTCCAAACAGTTATTTGTAGATCTAGCATCGAAAGAAGATGGGTTTTTAGTGGGGCCATGAGATTTTTCTAGTGGGGAAGCATGAACATGTTTAGGAATATCTACAGGTACATTATCCAAAGCTGGGGATAAGGGAGTAGATATTTGCTCATCTTGGTCTTGAGGATTTATTTGATAAGAAGGGATAGTGGTAAAGAATTGAGATACTTAACATTCCTCAAGAGAGGATAGATCTTCAGAGGTTTGACATGTAACATCAGTGCCGGAACCGTCACCGGAACAGTGATCGTAACAGTGCGTGAACAGTAATCAGGTACAATTTCCATGTAATTCAGTATATTTCATATTCGTATCATGTTCAGTATCAAATCATGTTATCAGAACAGGGAATTCACAGTCATTTCAGAGAAATCAGTTCAAAACAATGGTTTTTGAGTCAGATAATTATCTGGCAACACAGAATCATCATGTGAATTATTTGTTAGGATCTTACTATGTATAAACGTATGTGAGGCTTTACAGGACAAAACAACACGAATATCGTTAAGTGAATGCTAAACCGACAGATTATTCGTATAGGTGACGATCTGTACGAATAAATCTAAAAGTTTAACGTTCTGAATGATATTCGATAATTAGAAAACAATATTGAAAAGTGTAGTTATCGTCGTATTTGATTCGAACAAATACGCGCGATGACCGCGCGATTCGATTTAAACGCTAAATAAATATTTTGTAAATTTTAATAATTAAAAGATATTTAGTTAATTTATTAGGAATCACAACCTAAAATAATTTTATGACTTCTATTTTAAAATCGGATCGTTTCGTTACGAGAACGACGCGAAAACGACGTTTCTACGCGAAACCACGCGAAACCGAACGAACCCGAACGAACCCGGGTATTTTTCCCACATTTATTGTGGCATTTAATGCCACAACAACCACCATCTACCAGCCATAACTCCATTTTCGTCACCTCCACCCTCAAGCTTTCTCTCTCTAAGAAAACCCACCTTCTCTCTAAGTGTTCTTCTTCATCTCTCCACGAAATCGACCCATTTCGGTGTCTAAACGACCACCATCACTTGTAGATCGTGAAAGTACAACCGATCTAATCTTTTACCCGGCTGATTCGAGGTAAAAATCCGACTTTTGCCACGGTTTAGGGTTTTGAAAACCCTAGTCTCGAACCCTCTTTCTTAACCGGGTTACACACCTCTTAAGCCTTGGAACTTGCACACAAACATGTCTAGGATGCTTAGGAACAAAGGCCATCACAATAGTTAGTCGATTTGCTTGGAAACCATGGCTGCTTTTTGTGGTGCTCGATCGGCCGAATGAGCCACACTGCTCAGGTCGACGAATGAGTGCAGGCCGAATGACCTCACCACACCTTCATTCGCCGAATGAATCCCAGGTCGAATGAGGCCATTCGTTCATAGCTCTTTCGGCCAGGCCTTACTCATTCGACCACCTACCCATTCGAGCAACCACATTCGGCAGACTCACTCGACCAAGCCTTCATTCGACACCCTCATTCGATCGGGACTTCTCATTCGCCCACCCCTATTCGACCACCCTGGTCCGGCCTAATCCCATTCGCCCCTTCACTCATTCGATCGCCTAGTTTCATTCGGGCCAAGAGCCTTTCGTAAATGGGTTGTCTTTCGGCCAAACTTACAAGTCGAATGAAAAGGGTGTGAGTGCATGGGTTGGGTAATAAGTGCATGCATGGGATTGGGCATGTGTGTGTGCATGCATGGGTATCGAATGAGAACGCATGTGTGTATGGAAGAAATATAGGATCATTCAAACGAAAGATATGGGAATCATTTTGGGTTCAAACATAGGTGGCTAACTTTCTTTGAGTTAAACACACTTGAGAATTCGTTGGAAGCCAACGGATCAATTTCGGGTTACGTAACTAACTTAGATGATTCAATCAAATTATCTAAGTCAAATTGTTCAAGAAACTTAACCCTAAAGCAATGAGAAAGTCAAAGTCGGGTATTGGGCCCGAAGTTGGCCCAATGGGTTTAATTTAAGCCCAACATGCTAAGAAATTTATTTTCTCTAAAGTAATTATGATTTAATTAAAGACACTAAATCGTGAACTATGTTAAAACCAATTAAATGATTTTCTAAGTAAGTATTACTATAAAAGGATTAACTTAAAATGTATGGAATTGAAAAGGTTCTACTTAAAGTCTTTAATTGATCAATATGGGGTTAAGGTTACTACTGGGTAATAAGTTAGTCTAAGTTGGATAGAATCCTAGAAACACATTAGTAATTTAGGACACTTAGTTGCACACCGAGACCAAACCTTAGACACGACGACTACTATACATACTTATCGTATTCGAAATCCTCTTAAAATAACTCAGGTGCTGAAGATACTTAGGCTACAACAACGAGCGCGCATTTTGTGGTAATTCAGTACAAAGCAACACAGGTGAGTTCATTGCCCCTTTTCTAAACATTTTTGTTTTAAAACGCGGGGCTGAGAAGCATGCGTAAACTGTTTATTTAAACTGTTTATTTAAATGCTTTTATTTATTATATGTTTTTACATATATATGTTTGTTGATACTCCTAGACTCCTGTCTCGGAAATTATTACACAGATCAAATTATCAAATTAATTAAAGTACTCTTATGAGTAATACTTTAATTTAAACTCTAAATCAACCCCTAGTCCATCAAGCTCAAATTCAAGAATCTAAATTCAAAGTGAAATCAAACGAACAAAATCAAAAGATCACATTCAAAGAAATCATAGCTCAGTGTGGGATCTGAGATCCAAGAATCAATATCAAATCAATTATCATTGTGAATCATGGGAAAGTCAAAAGATCAAGATCAAGAGACTCAAGAAATCAGACATCATTAATGTGTGTGAATCATGTTAATAATGAAATCATTATGATCTAATGAAATCATTAATACTCAAGTTATGGTGGATGTCAGTTGTATATGGAATCAAGACCACGTGTAACACACATATAAAGTCCCACTCAGATGCAGAAGACCTTCGGGTCAGGCTATAACGGGCAATAACATGAACGATCAAATGGAATCATATCAAAGTAAATCATGAGAATCAAGAGATCAAGAATCACAGGATATCCTTAAAGTCCCACTCAGATGCAGAAGACCATTGGGTCAGGCTGTAACGGGCAAAACATTAAAGTCCCACTCAGATGCAGAAGACCATTGGGTCAAGCTGTAACGGGCAAATCATTAAAATCCCGCTCAGTTCAGGTGTACTCCTTGTGAGTTATGCCTGACATGGGTCACGTGTGAGAGGTTACAACTTGGACAACCACCAACAACTAAGTCTAATTGATTGAGTAAAAATTTACCCAATCATCATGTCTTAGTTGTATTTAAATGTTTTATTTAATTAATAAATTAAATATTTGACATTTTACTATTATCACTGTCTTTTTGGGAAATCATATATCTATGAGGAACTCAATAAATCAAAGGCATATCAGATTTCAATATCACGATCTAAATCAGAGGTGTTGGGTAAAAATGCTTAATTATCATTAACAACAGTGTCATATACATATTAGTATGTGGTGGGATAGAGTCTGGGCTTGACCCTTTCGTGATTCCCTATATATAAGCATACCGATGTGGATATTACATGTGGAGTTAATGAGGTTAGGGTCTTTACCAAAAGAGGTTTTCAAATCATTTTCAGATCATTTTCAAATCACAAAACTATATGAACTCACCAACCATGTGTTGACTTGATTTTTGCATGACTTCTCAGGTGACGAACAGGTCAACTAAGGAGTTATTTCCATTGGAACTAGGACTTCAGATAGAAGACTTAGTATTTTGGACCTGCATATTTTGAAGACATCATTATATGATTTATTTTGTATATCTTGTGTAAATACAAGATAAAAAAAAAAGAAATTTATGATGTTGATGGTAGATTTACATTGTTAAATTATAAACAATACTGAGGTAATTTAACTTTGTAATTCTATTATATTTAGCATTTCTCAGTTATATCATGTGCAATGTAAACAATCTGATCATCACGATTATCACTCACGATATCGCGCCTCGGGAACCTTCCGCCCGACGGGACAACCGATCCTATCCCGCCGGCTCGGGGTGTGACAGATTGGTATCAGAGCCATGGTTATAAAGAAATATAGGTCACTTATTTAAACGGTTTGGCCTAGACTATAACCTAGGGACCCTGCATGTAGAGAACTTAGGATTTAAGGCTTATTGCATTGCGTCTTCTGCATTCGATCATTGCACTAACCAATATTCATTTGGTTATGATCAGAATGCCGCCACGAAGACAACCTCCGCTGTTGACATCAACACAAGACCAAGCTCCACACTCCTCCACACCATCTCCAAATGACTCACCACCGCCACCTCCTCCACCGCCTCCACCTCCTCCTCCCCTGATCACACAGGCATCAGGTTCAGGCACGACTCCCGTACTGGATCCTACCACCATCGCTTTGATGACTCTACTGAGCAACCAGATGACCAATCAGATGAAGGAAGCGATACCGGAGATGTTCAATCTTCTCCGTAATGAGATGAACAACACTGGCAACTCATCTGGAGAAGCCAGTGGGAATACTGGTGGTACCTCGCACTACTCCTACAAGTCATTCGTAGGATGTAAGCCGCCTAGCTTTAGCGGATCTGAAGGAGCCGTTGGATTAATCCAATGGATTGAAAAGATTGAGGCTACTCTGGACCTCTGTAGCTGTCCAGAGCACCATAAAGTCCGCTACTCTGCTGGAACATTCAACAAGCGGGCTCTGACCTGGTGGAATGGACAGATCAACGCCCAAGGAAGAGAAGAAGCCATGGCCATGCCATAGGAGGATTTCAAGACACTGCTGCGAACAGAGTTCTGCCCCAAGAATGAGCTGCAGAAACTGGAGGTTGAATTATCCAACCATGTGATGAAGGGGGCTGATCACATGGGGTATACAACTCGTTATCATGAGTTGGTTGCTTTGGTACCTGACATGGTACCAACCTTGGAGAAGAGAATAGACAGATATGTGGGTGGACTTCCCGCCTGCATTCAGGGTATGGTTGTTTCAGCCAACCCTACTACTGTCGAATCTGCAGTGAGACTGTCTGGAAAACTCACTGATCTGATGGTTGCCTCTGGAGTTCTGAAGAAAGAGGCAGACATTGGCAAGAGAAAGGAAGAGTCTTCAAAGAAGCCACAACATCAGCAACACCCAAAGAAGAAGCAGAAGTTCATAAAGAATTACACTGTGGCTACTCCTCTGAATCAAGTAGCAGTGGCACAACAAAATGTGCCCAAGAGGCAGTATACTGGCCCACATCCTTTGTGTACTAAGTGTCAGTATCATCACATTGCTAACACTCCTTGCAAGCAATGTACGGGTTGTGGAAGAAAAGGGCACTGGGTTCAGCAGTGCAGACTGACACAAAATCCAGCAGTTAACAATGCTGCTCTAGCACTCCCTCCACCAGCCAACCAGAACAATGGTGGATGCTTCAACTGTGGCGAACAAGGCCACTTTGCAAAGAACTGCCCGAAGAAGACACAACAAGCAGTTCAAGCTCCTCGTGGAAGAGCTTTTGTTATTGGAGCACCAGCTGCACGCCAGGACCCGAATGTGGTCACTGGTACGTTTCTCTTACATGACTTTTATGCATCTGTTCTATTTGACACTGGTGCGGATCAGAGTTTTATCTCTGCCGATTTTGCATGCCAACTAGATTCCATAGAAGAACAGTTAGACTCCCCTTACATTATAGAAGTAGCTAACGGAAAACAGATCACAGTTAGTACAGTTCACAGGAATTGCCCATTGACACTTAACGGTTATACATTCTCTATCGATTTGATACCGATGGAGTTGGGTAGTTTCGACATCATTGTTGGAATGGATTGGCTTTCCTCTAACCGAGTGGAAGTTATCTGTTCTGAGAAGCTGCTTCGAGTTCTATTGCCTGATGATCGTGTATTGGAAGTCAGAGGGGATCAAGCAAAACGAAGTGTCAAAATCATTTCCTGCATAAAGGCACGTAAGTGTTTACAGAAGAAGTGTGTAGCTTTCTTGGCACATGTAGTGGAAAAAGAGAAAGACAAGAAGAAGATACAAGACGTACCAGTAGTGAAGGAATATCCAGAAGTATTTCCTGAAGACCTACCAGGTTTGCCTCCCGTGCGACCGGTAGAGTTCCGAATTGATTTGGTTCCTGGAGCAACTCCTGTTGCTAAATCTCCTTATCGGTTAGCACCTTCGAAGATGCAGGAATTATCGAACCAGTTACAGGAGTTACTGGATAAAGGATTCATTAGACCGAGCTACTCACCTTGGGGAGCTCCGGTCTTGTTCGTGAAGAAGAAAGACGGATCGTTTAGAATGTGTATCGACTATCGAGAGCTGAACAAGTTGACTATCAAGAATCGGTACCCATTGCCGAGGATTGATGACTTGTTCGATCAGTTACAAGGAGCTCAATATTTCTCGAAGATCGATCTACGGTCCGGCTATCATCAACTTAGAGTTCAAGACGAAGACATACCGAAGACGGCCTTTCGAACCAGATAGGGGCATTACGAATTCTTAGTGATGCCTTTCGGATTGACGAATGCACCAGCGGTTTTCATGGATCTCATGAACCGAGTGTGCAAGCCGTATTTAGATCAGTTTGTCATTGTCTTTATTGATGACATACTGATTTATTCCAAGACCAAGACAGAGCACGAGCAACATCTCAGAAAGATCTTGGAACTGTTGACAGAACAAAAGCTTTATGCCAAGTTCTCTAAATGTGAATTTTGGTTAAAAGAAGTTCAGTTTCTTGGTCATGTAGTCAACAGTGAAGGAATACACGTAGATCCTGCCAAGATCGAAGCAATAAAGAACTGGGACACTCCAAGAACGCCAACGGAGATACGGTCTTTTCTGGGATTGGCAGGTTATTACAGGAGGTTCATCTCGAACTTTTCTAAGATAGCTTTGCCTCTCACTAAGTTAATTCAGAAAAGTGAACCGTTTGTCTGGGAGCAGAAACAAGAAGATGCTTTTCAGACATTGAAACAGAAACTGTGTGATGCTCCAATCTTATCTCTCCCAGAAGGATGTGAAGGCTTTGTTGTGTATTGTGATGCATCCCATCAGGGACTCGGTTGTGTTTTAATGCAACGGGACAAGGTCATAGCCTACGCATCAAGACAGTTAAAGATTCATGAGAAGAATTACACTACTCATGGTCTTGAACTGGGAGCAGTAATCTTCGCATTGAAGATTTGGAGACATTACTTATATGGCACTAAGTGTACAATATTTACAGATCACAAGAGTCTGCAGCACATTTTTGATAAGAAGGAGCTCAACATGCGACAACGCCGTTGGGTTGAACTTCTGAATGATTACGATTGTGTGATCAAGTACCATCCGGGAAAGGCAAATGTTGTAGCTGATGCCTTGAGCCGGAAGGAACGAGTCAAACCCTTACGCGTTAGAGCTATGGGGATGACTGTGCAGACCAGTTTACAAGACATGATCATTCAAGCACAACAGGAATCAGTTGACAGAGGAAACTTGAAGAAAGAGCTTGACTGCGGAGCAGAGAAACATTTAGAGACCAAGTCTGATGGAATGAGCTACTACCAGGATCGTATATGGATTCCGGCGGTAGACGAATTGAGAAGACTTATCTTCGATGAGGCACACAAGACTAAATACTCAGTTCATCCAGGCGCTGATAAAATGTACCAAGACTTGCGTGGATTTTATTGGTGGCCGGGAATGAAGAAAGACATAGCCGAGTACGTCGGTCGGTGTCTGACGTGTGCGAAGGTAAAGGCGGAACACCAGAGACCGTCTGGTTTACTGGAACAGCCTGAGATTCCACTCTGGAAGTGGGAACAAATAGCTATGGATTTCATTACCAAGCTACCCCGCACTTCCAGTGGTCACGATACGATTTGGGTGATCATTGATCGTTTAACAAAATCTGCTCACTTCTTGCCGATGCGTGAAACCTTCACGATGGATAGACTGGCGAGATTGTACATTAATGAGATAGTGGTACGTCATGGTGTACCATTATCAATTATTTCTGATAGAGACAGTAGATTTACTTCAAGGTTCTGGCAATCACTACAGAAATCTCTAGGGACACAGTTAAATCTGAGTACAGCTTACCATCCACAAACGGACGGCCAAAGCGAACGTACAATTCAGACCCTAGAGGATATGTTAAGGACCTGTATTTTGGATTTCGGTGGGAATTGGGATTCTCATTTGCCACTGATTGAGTTCTCCTACAACAACAGTTACCACAGCAGTATCGGATGTGCACCATTCGAGGCTCTTTATGGTCGGAAATGTCGATCACCGATCTGTTGGACTGAAGTTGGAGATAATCGCATAACTGGGCCAGAGCTTATTCAGGAAACCACCGACAAGATTGCTCAGATTCAGAGAAGATTGCAAGCTACAAGAAGCAGACAAAAGAGCTACGCTGATAAACGGCGTAAGCCGTTGGAATTTCAAGTGGGAGACCGTGTCATGTTGAAGGTTTCTCCATGGAAAGGCGTAGTCCGCTTTGGAACAAAAGGCAAGTTAGCACCACGATATGTGGGACCGTTCGAAGTCATCGAACGTATTGGTCCTGTAGCGTATAGACTGAGATTACCTGATGAACTCAGTGGTGTGCATGACGTGTTTCACGTCTCGAACTTAAAGAAATGCCTTGCTGACGAATCACTCGTCATTCCACTCGAAGAGATTCAAGTTGACGATCAGTTGCACTTTATCGAAGAACCTTTAGAGATTATGGATCGCAAGGTCAAGCAACTGAGGCGAAGCCGTATTCCGATAGTAAAGGTTCGTTGGAACTCAAGACGCGGACCCGAGTTTACTTGGGAACGTGAGGATCACATGAAGTTAAAGTATCCCCAACTGTTTGAAGAGGAAGCTGTACCCGATAACAATTCTTAAATTTCGGGACGAAATTTCTTTAACAAGGGGAGACTGTAACATCAGTGCCGGAACCGTCACCGGAACAGTGATCGTAACAGTGCGTGAACAGTAATCAGGTACAATTTCCATGTAATTCAGTATATTTCATATTCGTATCATGTTCAGTATCAAATCATGTTATCAGAACAGGGAATTCACAGTCATTTCAGAGAAATCAGTTCAAAACAATGGTTCTTGAGTCAGATAATTATCTGGCAACACAGAATCATCATGTGAATTATTTGTTAGGATCTTACTATGTATAAACGTATGTGAGGCCTTACAGGACAAAACAACACGAATATCGTTAAGTGAATGCTAAACCGACAGATTATTCGTATAGGTGACGATCTGTACGAATAAATATAAAAGTTTAACGTTCTGAATGATATTCGATAATTAGAAAACAATATTGAAAAGTGTAGTTATCGTCGTATTTGATTCGAACAAATACGCGCGATGACCGCGCGATTCGATTTAAACGCTAAATAAATATTTTGTAAATTTTAATAATTAAAAGATATTTAGTTAATTTATTAGGAATCACAACCTAAAATAATTTTATGACTTCTATTTTAAAATCGGATCGTTTCGTTACGAGAACGACGCGAAAACGACGTTTCTACGCGAAACCACGCGAAACCGAACGAACCCGAACGAACCCGGGTATTTTTCCCACATTTATTGTGGCATTTAATGCCACAACAACCACCATCTACCAGCCATAACTCCATTTTCGTCACCTCCACCCTCAAGCTTTCTCTCTCTAAGAAAACCCACCTTCTCTCTAAGTGTTCTTCTTCATCTCTCCACGAAATCGACCCATTTCGGTGTCTAAACGACCACCATCACTTGTAGATCGTGAAAGTACAACCGATCTAATCTTTTACCCGGCTGATTCGAGGTAAAAATCCGACTTTTGCCACGGTTTAGGGTTTTGAAAACCCTAGTCTCGAACCCTCTTTCTTAACCGGGTTACACACCTCTTAAGCCTTGGAACTTGCACACAAACATGTCTAGGATGCTTAGGAACAAAGGCCATCACAATAGTTAGTCGATTTGCTTGGAAATCATGGCTGCTTTTTGTGGTGCTCGATCGGCCGAATGAGCCACACTGCTCAGGTCGACGAATGAGTGCAGGCCGAATGTCCTCACCACACCTTCATTCGCCGAATGAATCCCAGGTCGAATGAGGCCATTCGTTCATAGCTCTTTCGGCCAGGCCTTACTCATTCGACCACCTACCCATTCGAGCAACCACATTCGGCAGACTCACTCGACCAAGCCTTCATTCGACACCCTCATTCGATCGGGACTTCTCATTCGCCCACCCCTATTCGACCACCCTGGTCCGGCCTAATCCCATTCGCCCCTTCACTCATTCGATCGCCTAGTTTCATTCGGGCCAAGAGCCTTTCGTAAATGGGTTGTCTTTCGGCCAAACTTACAAGTCGAATGAAAAGGGTGTGAGTGCATGGGTTGGGTAATAAGTGCATGCATGGGATTGGGCATGTGTGTGTGCATGCATGGGTATCGAATGAGAACGCATGTGTGTATGGAAGAAATATAGGATCATTCAAACGAAAGATATGGGAATCATTTTGGGTTCAAACATAGCTGGCTAACTTTCTTTGAGTTAAACACACTTGAGAATTCGTTGGAAGCCAACGGATCAATTTCGGGTTACGTAACTAACTTAGATGATTCAATCAAATTATCTAAGTCAAATTGTTCAAGAAACTTAACCCTAAAGCAATGAGAAAGTCAAAGTCGGGTATTGGGCCCGAAGTTGGCCCAATTGGTTTAATTTAAGCCCAACATGCTAAGAAATTTATTTTCTCTAAAGTAATTATGTTTTAATTAAAGACACTAAATCGTGAACTATGTTAAAACCAATTAAATGATTTTCTAAGTAAGTATTACTATAAAAGGATTAACTTAAAATGTATGGAATTGAAAAGGTTCTACTTAAAGTCTTTAATTGATCAATATGGGGTTAAGGTTACTACTGGGTAATAAGTTAGTCTAAGTTGGATAGAATCCTAGAAACACATTAGTAATTTAGGACACTTAGTTGCACACCGAGACCAAACCTTAGACACGACGACTACTATACATACTTATCGTATTCGAAATCCTCTTAAAATAACTCAGGTGCTGAAGATACTTAGGCTACAACAACGAGCGCGCATTTTGTGGTAATTCAGTACAAAGCAACACAGGTGAGTTCATTGCCCCTTTTCTAAACATTTTTTGTTTTAAAACGCGGGGCTGAGAAGCATGCGTAAACTGTTTATTTAAATGCTTTTATTTATTATATGTTTTTACATATATATGTTTGTTGATACTCCTAGACTCCTGTCTCGGAAATTATTACACAGATCAAATTATCAAATTAATTAAAGTACTCTTATGAGTAATACTTTAATTTAAACTCTAAATCAACCCCTAGTCCATCAAGCTCAAATTCAAGAATCTAAATTCAAAGTGAAATCAAACGAACAAAATCAAAAGATCACATTCAAAGAAATCATAGCTCAGTGTGGGATCTGAGATCCAAGAATCAATATCAAATCAATTATCATTGTGGATCATGGGAAAGTCAAAAGATCAAGATCAAGAGACTCAAGAAATCAGACATCATTAATGTGTGTGAATCATGTTAATAATGAAATCATTATGATCTAATGAAATCATTAATACTCAAGTTATGGTGGATGTCAGTTGTATATGGAATCAAGACCACGTGTAACACACATATAAAGTCCCACTCAGATGCAGAAGACCTTCGGGTCAGGCTATAACGGGCAATAACATGAACGATCAAATGGAATCATATCAAAGTCAAAATCATGAGAATCAAGAGATCAAGAATCACAGGATATCCTTAAAGTCCCACTCAGATGCAGAAGACCATTGGGTCAGGCTGTAACGGGCAAAACATTAAAGTCCCACTCAGATGCAGAAGACCATTGGGTCAAGCTGTAACGGGCAAATCATTAAAATCCCGCTCAGTTCAGGTGTACTCCTTGTGAGTTATGCCTGACATGGGTCACGTGTGAGAGGTTACAACTTGGACAACCACCAACAACTAAGTCTAATTGATTGAGTAAAAATTTACCCAATCATCATGTCTTAGTTGTATTTAAATGTTTTATTTAATTAATAAATTAAATATTTGACATTTTACTATTATCACTGTCTTTTTGGGAAATCATATATCTATGAGGAACTCAATAAATCAAAGGCATATCAGATTTCAATATCACGATCTAAATCAGAGGTGTTGGGTAAAAATGCTTAATTATCATTAACAACAGTGTCATATACATATTAGTATGTGGTGGGATAGAGTCTGGGCTTGACCCTTTCGTGATTCCCTATATATAAGCATACCGATGTGGATATTACATGTGGAGTTAATGAGGTTAGGGTCTTTACCAAAAGAGGTTTTCAAATCATTTTCAGATCATTTTCAAATCACAAAACTATATGAACTCACCAACCATGTGTTGACTTGATTTTTGCATGACTTCTCAGGTGACGAACAGGTCAACTAAGGAGTTATTTCCTTTGGAACTAGGACTTCAGATAGAAGACTTAGTATTTTGGACATGCATATTTTGAAGACATCATTATATGATTTATTTTGTATATCTTGTGTAAATACAAGATAAAAAGAAAAAGAAATTTATGATGTTGATGGTAGATTTACATTGTTAAATTATAAACAATACTGAGGTAATTTAACTTTGTAATTCTATTATATTTAGCATTTCTCAGTTATATCATGTGCAATGTAAACAATCTGATCATCACGATTATCACTCTCGATATCGCGCCTCGGGAACCTTCCGCCCGACGGGACAACCGATCCTATCCCGCCGGCTCGGGGTGTGACATGACACGATTCTGAAGAAGGAGCAAAAGAAGGGGTAGGAGAAATGTAGGTGAAGCTTTCAAGATCAAAGAGGTCATCAGGAGCAGATGGGAAAGAGGACGTTGATGCAGATTCATTGAATTTAACATTAATAGTTTCCTCAACAATTTTGGTCCAATTATTTCTTTCCATAACTCCGTTTTGAGCAAGAGTTCTTGGAACACTATATTGTCTGACAATTCCATTAGAGATGCAGAATTTATCAAGAACCTGATTCTTGAATTCAGTGCCATTATCACTCCTGATTGTGTTGACAGGAAGACCAAATTGTCTTTCAAGTTGAGTGATAAGGGAAATTATTTTATCAGAAGTCTCGTCTTTGCTGAAGAGGAAGAAGGTCCAAAAAAATTTTGAGTAATCATCCACAACAACTAAACAATTTATCTTTCTTGCCAAGCTGGCTACCTTCACTTGACCAAACAAGTCCATATGAGGCAGATTGAGACAATTAGTTGGTTTGGATTCCTCCATAGACTTATGTGATGTTTTATGTTGCTTTCCCTTTAAGAAAGATTCACACTGACCTTCAAAGTGAAATTCTTTGGAAGGAAATCCTCTTGCTAAAGAAAGGGTAGAAAGCTTATGAAGATTTGGTGGTTAAGGTGACTGAATTTTCTGTGCCAAAGAGCAGTTTCAGAAGATGATGTTTTGGCTATTAAACAAGTAGGAGAAGATGTTTGAGAATCAGTAGTCATGTCTACAACGTAGACATTTTCACTTCTTTTAGCCGTTAGCAGAGTGTGTTGATCAATTAAGATCTTTATTTTTGAATTCATTTCAGGAGAAAGCATTTTACAGCTATCCTTGGTGAAAAAAGAACTAAAGTTCTTGTCCGCTAATTGAGAAACCCTCAAGACGTTAAACTTGAGGTTTTCAACTAAGCTTACTTCTTTGAAGTGCAGTTTTCCACTTAGGACAGATTCAAGCCCTAATATCCAACCCTTTGCATTATTTATAAAGGAAACAGATCCTCCATTCTTTGGAATGAAGTTATTTAAAATGGATATGCATCATGTCAAGTGCCTAGAGCCTCCACTGTCCACATACCATAGATGATTTTGGTTTGATGAAGGTCTCTGCACATGTGGATCAAATGCAACAGGTTAGATATGGGCCATTATTTATTTTTAGAAGAAAGAGGAGAACATTTTAGAAGTTTATTTGTTTTGTTGAGTGTTATTCACCAACTTTTGCATCGTTTGTATCAGATGTTGCTAATTTTGGTGCAAGATATTGATTTGTGAATCCACAGAAGAAGGGTTCACAGCAGCAGGCGAATAGGAAGAAGGAGTCACCACGGGATAAGAAGGTGGTGTCCCAAGAATGGATGGTCCGGGAGAAGCAGATAGAGGTGAGGATAGGCGAAGAGATGAATGGGTGTTAGCTGATGGTTTATTAGTTTTCTTGGACTTTTTCATCTTATTTGGGAGATTCCCTTTAGATGAAGAAGCCTGTTCAGCTTTCAAGTTTTCAATATTCAGTCTATCTCTAGCTTTCTTCAAAGGAGTTTTTGTCAAGCAGTTTTCAATGGTGTGATTGTACTTGAAACATTTCAGACAAGCAGGAGACAGTGAAGAATAGTTGGGGATGATAGGCTTATTTGCCTTCATTATTGGATAAGCGGGGTGAGAATGAGAACGAGGGAATCTGATATCAACCATGGGCCTCTTTGCTTTGTCAAGACGGGCCACAGGGTTATCCGAGGTTTCAAGGAGAGTTGTACCTTTTGAACTTCGAGTAGAGCTAATGGTTGGAGCAATCTCAGTTTGTTCAGAAGAATTATTGTTATAATCACTTTCCAAGTGTGTCTCTTCTAGTTTTTCCACATTAGTTTCTATGGGATAAACAAAAGTAGGAAGCTTCCAAGGTTGATACACTCTTGGAGGTGTGATCTTTATGGATGGAATTTCATCAGGGAGAAAGGTAGGGAAGAGAGGTTCAGATCAGTTTCATTTATTTCATTGTTAATCGAAGCATAGTCCTCTAGAGGACTAGGGTGATTGTACCCGATTCCAAACTTAGCCTTACTATGAACTTGCTTACTAAGAAGGATTTTGAATCCTTTGTAAGATTCAACCCACTTGTCACAGCAGACTTTGGTTTGACATAGTTCATCTCTACAAGCCGCATATTTTTCATTTTGCAAATCAAATAGAGCTTGTAGGTTAGATTTTTTCAGTTTTTAAGATAGAAATTTGGCTATTTTTGGTTTTTATTAACTTTTCTACTTCTGAATTTTTATTAGCTAGAAGTTGCTCCAACTCCTAATTTTGTTGTTGAAGCAACATGTTGGCTTTCTTTATTTTTGCAAAAACCTCAATGTACGCATCGGTGCACAGTTTTTCCAGAGTAGAAGATACATGCGCATCAGAAGTGTTTGCTTCAGGTTGATCGGAAGGAGTAGGATCTTCACCAACAGCCATGAAAGCAAATTTTGTTGATTCAGAAGTGATGAGGGCATAGCCTACATCTTAAGGCAAGCTGCTCCAGTCTACCTACTCTTGGGTGAAAAGAGCTGGTTGATTGGAAGATAAGGACTGAACAGCAGGGCCTTGTGCATTTATTTATGAAGAAGAAGGTGCAACAATTTGAAGGGGGGCAAGAGAGAGCTAGTACACGCTACCATTGGCAGCTTGTACAAATCGTACATTGGTAGAAGGAGAGTTCTGTACAATGTGCGCCGTCTCCTGAGAGTTGTTGTGCCTTTTAAAATGTGAAGAATAAGAAGAAGAAAAAGGTGATGTAGAAGTATGTGAGTGTGTCTTTAGGAAAGCCACATACGGTGAAGAGTTAGAGTTGGGAGCATTTTTGCATTCACTGGCGAAGTGTCCAGTGCCATGAGACCTATACCATTGGACCTTAGCCTTATTTAGGTCAATGATGGCTTTCCCATGAATACCAGGAAATTTTCTTCCTGTCCTCTTGTAGAACTTTCTAGTTCTTATGCTCAAGAGGGCCAATTGATGAAGAATGTCCATCTCTTTCGAGTCATCACTTGGAACCTCATGGAGATCATCCATGATAAAGCATCAATGATCAGAAATAGGAGAATGGTCATCACAAGAAGAAGAGGTGATGCCAGTAGTTATGTAAATGTATTCATCATAACGCTGATCATTTGTCTCAGAGTTATGACTAAGAAGAGTTGTGTTCCCTTGAACGTACTCTTCAGTTGATTTACTAGACTTTATTAGTTTTTGTTTCTGGTCAATCTCCCGCTCAAAGGTGAGCAACTTACCATGGATTTTGGTAAGTGAGAGTTTGCCAAAGTCTGGCGAATATCTCATGACTATGGAATAAGTTTCCCATTTGTCAGGAAGAGTTATCAAGAAACGATTAAGAACAGAGATAGGGGGTACACTTAACCAGCTAATTTTAGTTCACTTAATAGAGAAGTGAACCTTTCAAACTGCTGAGTCAGTGACTCGTTATTTAGTTGGCCGAATGACTCATACTGTTGAGCTAATATCTCCCTTGTATTAGCCATAACATCGTCGGTACCACCGAATTGCTCTTTTAGGACATCCCATAAGTCTTTAGCATACTCGTGGTGAAGAAGACTAGAATATATTTCATTCGGGAAAGCCATAACTAGTTGAGAATGTGCCTTGGCATCAAGCTCTAACTTCTGGTAGTCTTCTTCGGTGTAGTTCCGAGGATCCTTAGGGACATGGTCTCCAGCCTCTGTGTCCAAGACCATTGTTTATGAGGTCCGAACATCACAAACTTCCAACATCCGGTGTGATTGTTGGACAGGAAATGTAACATCCTTCTCTGCCATATATTGTGTTGATGCTTTACCAAGATTGGTGGCATTCCGACAGAGCCGGTGTTATGGGGGTCTAAGGTGAATTTTTCTGCCATGGGTTCACAAACGGTTATGAGTAAATCAAAGAGTGATGAGTTCTTAAGGGAGTTTGTTAGAATGATTTCTGAATACAGTTGATTTCAAAAACCAAACTCATACAAATTTAAAAAGTAGAAAGACAGAAGAGACAGAAACATAGAAAACTAAACAACAAGATATCGATGAGAGCTTTGAGTTTTAGTCTTGATGGT
This sequence comes from Mikania micrantha, assembly GCA_009363875.1. Lineage (NCBI taxonomy): Eukaryota > Viridiplantae > Streptophyta > Magnoliopsida > Asterales > Asteraceae > Mikania > Mikania micrantha. The sequence continues at coordinate 11,689,520 of CM018684.1, forward strand.
TAAACCAAGACTAAGGATAAGGCTCTGATACCAATTATTGAAAAACGGTAACCGGAGGAGAGGCTGTTTAACAAGGAACAAAGGCTTTAGACACTTAGTCAAAGCTTTGGTATTAGCTTCCTCAAAAGTTTTGCATAAGGTTATTTTCGTTGTTTAGTTTATTGCTAGAGAGAGAGAAGAAGAGGAAGAAGAGATAGAAATCACAAGGAATTTTGAGGGAATTAATTCATTTTAATCAGAGAATGTTGGGACTTAAATACCCAACATTCTGAGATACAAGAAAAGAAATAATTAGACAAATAGCTCACACTGTTACAGACTTTGAATCATCAGACTAGTACAAAACAAAGTCAACAACAACGGAAACAAGGTCTTCAAGTCTTCCGAGGTTGAAGTAGTTGTACTGATGCTTAGTGGTTATTCTTTTGGAAGATGTTCATCGGAAGCTGACTAAACAATCAGTTATTTCGGAAGAGGAGATTGTCTTCCGAATCGTTTGATATCTTCCGATGCAATGGTTCTCTTCCGAAGGTATCATGGTCAGCTAATGTCTTCCAATGTAGAGAAGTTCAGCGGTAGTTCTTTTTGGCAAATCTTCTGCTGTTGATTTTCCGATGCTGAAGTAGTTCTTCAATCGGAAGAGAAGCATCCACGGTTGGTCAATCCGCGGTTTGTTTATTTTTCTGGCATCAGTGGAGGATGCTAATTGCGGTGTTGCAGAGGAGGGAAGAGGCGAAACAAAGGTTTTTGACAGATGATTTTGCAAAATTTCTAGAAAATGGACTCAATGATGTTGATCTTACTGTGTGTGTGTGTGTGTGTTAATGAAGGAAAATATGGAGATGAGTGATGTGTGATAGAGTTCAGATTCGAGTGATGGAGGGTTCTAGAGACGTTGGTGTGTTAAGAAAGATAGAAACAATGGTAATTCACGGCCTATGGAACCCGAAACAACGTCGCTGACGGTGTTGGGATTGTTTAAGGAGGCAGAGTAAGGTGTCCTCCTTCATAGTACATTAGCAATCTCTCTAATACTGAGTAATTGCGTTGGTATGTAGTTCTAATCTTGTTATTTTGGGATTCTCTTCTTGATTGTACGGTCAAATGCAGAGGATTATTATTTGCTTACTAGGTTTCGAGGACGAAACCTAATGTAAGGGGGATAGATTTGTAACAACCGTTTTTCCATATTGTTATAATAAATTTAAATATAATGAAGTTCTACCATTCTCCTATAAAGAGTGCTTTGATAATTATATGATAAATTCATCGTATGGCAAATTTACTATAAATAGTGATCACATGACATGAGCAAGTTGTTTATGGATTAATAATATCACATTTTTAAGACAACAAAGTAATGATCATAATCAGGGAAAGCGAAATTGGCAAACGATGGTCTGAATGAACGTTATGATAAAACTAGTTTAAAACAATAATCTTAAAATGGCCCACATAATCAGTGCCTTCCTATGGTGAGTATTTGATATGGGTAGAAAGGTATTTAAAAAATCGTGAATGTGCGCAAAAACGGTGCGCAAAACGGAGTTCGTATGAAGCCAGGATCGCGAAAACAAGTTCAAAACACTACAGGCTTTCACCGACATGTGTCGTAGGTGGCGGCCACGTGTCCCACATGATTGCTAAATGTCCGGCGATGTGTCGCAGCCTAGTTATCTCGATTCGCTTGCTAGTTCTTATAAATAGTTCGTACCCTGTCATTTTTCATACGGAATTTTGAGTTCCAACCCTATTATCATGACATAAATACCCCCATAAACCTCCTTTTAGGTCACTTTAGTGTGTGGAAGCACGTGACCGGTGATCGGGACTAGCCAGTCGGTTAAACAGGCTATTGTCCGGATATAACGAGGTAAGCTTATGCTTAAGTTTAAATGTTAAGGTTGTCTCCACATTAAAATAACGAGCTAAAAACTCGTAATGGAGATATCTTAACATAGTCGTTATGATGTCCGTTTAGAAACCTAAATTACGGTTTATGGGATACGTGAATACTGTTATGATCTTGCTAGGATATCCAGGTGGTTAGGAGTCCTTGAGGAAACGTACGACATGTGTGCAATATTAAGTTTATCGTGCGGGACCAATCATGTGAGTTCTATGATGCCCATTTTATGTTTTAAAATGTTTTGGGCTGATACGTATACTATTAATTATTTATATTTGATGATGATATATTTAAACTATGTTTGAGACCCTTGTGTGTATAATTGAGTGTTTGTAAAACAATGATTGTCACCCGTGGGGTTGAACATGTCAAATGATTTTGGGTCTAAACATGGTTTTGGGATGCCGTACTTGAGATAGTATAAGTCGAATGATTTTCAAAGATACATAAATGATTTTCAAACATGGGAAGTTGAACCCTCGATATATTGGACCCTTCAAAATTTTGGCACGAGTGGGACTTGTAGCTTATCAACTAGAACTCCCATTGGAATTAGAAGGGATACATGACGTGTTCCATGTGTCAAACCTCAAGAAATGTTTAGTGGATGAAAGTTTGATCATCCCTTACCAAGAGGAAAAGGTCAATAAACAATTACAATTCATGGAGGAACCTGTGGAAATCATGGATAGACAAGTGAAGAAGTTGAGGCGTAGTAAGATACCAATTGTAAAGGTATGTTGGGATTCCAAAAGAGAACCTGAGTTTACTTGGGAAAAAGAATGGGAATGCGTAAGAAATACCCTCAATTGTTTCAAGCTACGAAATGACTACAACAAATCAATTTGCGAGGACGAAATTTCTATAAGTTGGGGAGACTGTGACAACACATGAATCAGGTTTATATTAAAACCTTAATTACAATGCATTTTGTTAACAAGATTTGAAAAACACACATATTATAAACATTTAAGTAGAGAAAATATGTCGTTAGTTGGGAACAATAAAGTACACATGCCATAAAGGTTAGAAGCAAGAGATTTTTCTATGAAACATAATTAGATTATGTTATACTTGTGACACAAAAACTAATAAATATAACAATGATTACACTTATTCATTTATGCATGCCTAAATTTATGATAATCAAATTCTCTATGCAAGACTTCATCTAATAAATAATTATCACATTAAAAATGTATGTATATCACGGCATACATACATATATGTATATCTATATCCTTTTAAGAATTATTATAAGACCAAATCACCACCATACATATACATGCATAGACTATTGAAGCTAAATAAATTAAATACAACTCTTTATAATACTTGCATATAGCTACAAGACACACATATATGTCTATATACATACACATACACGATTCACACACACATACCTACACTCTCCTAATTTTTAAACAGTAAAATACAAACTTCTCTTACACCACCACCCTAAACTCACCAATCCACAACCTTTCTCTTTCCCACATCTCTTACCCACTATTCTCTCTTTCTTTTCTTACACACCACCGCCCATCCCCCTCTCTCTTCCCCTCTTTATTCGGCCAAACACACACACACATATCACCACTTCTCATTTGGATTCTCTCAACTCAAGAAAAACACTCTCATTTCCTCCCCTCTTAAATCCTACGAGTTTCAGCCCCTCCCTCTCAAGAAATCGACGGATTGGAGGTCAAAGCAAGTGCACACCACGAATTCAAGGAGTTGGATCGACAACAAGAGTTACATTGACACAAAGGTTAGCTAGCTTGTCTCAAAAGCTCGAAAATCATGTTCTATCTACCCCCCTTCTCGTCACTATCCTTGACAGCCCCTAAACACTCATCTAAATCCTTTTGAAAACATACAAACATGAGTTTTGATGCCAATACCCGAAAAACACACATGCATGTACATGCATGTGTGAAAATTCGACACTTTCTAAACTTAAATCATGATTTTCGAAACCATGATCCTTACATGTTCAAAGAGGTCGATTTTTATCCTATCTAGAACACTAAAATCTATGGGGGGGACGAGTACACAAGACAATTCTTACACATGCAAGTCTTGCATGCGTAAATCCATGAGTTGGAAAAACCCATAACTTCCATATTCGCGTTTCTTGCTATCTCTAAAACCTTTGTACACTTTGAATAGGTTAAATCAGCCCTAGAAATCATCTTGGGAAATTTCTCACGAGTTCACAAAGCACGGGTATGATTTATGACTCTCTAAAGCCCTATATCTACGCATGCATGTATGTAAAAAATGGAATTAAAACTCTTAAAATGTTAATGTACGTATCACGAAATTTTGAGCAGGTTTATGTGTGATAAAATCTCTGGAAATATTGTACAAAAGATTAGGGTTATAATGATAGATAGGTTATATTGGTAATTTTGACCAAAAACCGAATTTTTAAGGCTTAGAATTCCATAAAATGTTAAAATTTATGTTAACAACTTTCTAGCCAGAATAAATAAGTAAAACAGGTTTATATTAATGTTAGGATGACACCCAAAAAGTTTGAATATTTATTGATACTCACAAAATAAGTTATGAATTTCACAAGATCTCTAAAAAGTGTGATAAAATCGGTAAAAATAGCTTCTATGAAATAAAAATTCTAACTGTAATTTATTTTAGTCTTAATATATGTGTAAAACCTGTAAAAAATATTAAAACTACAAATGTATGGTTAAACCTAATTATTTACTATTTAATATATTAATTTAGCCTAAAAATACGAATTTAATTCTTTACTGCCCAAAATATTAAATAAATATTTTTCCCAGAATGGTTATTATATTTTGATATCTCAGTAAAACTTTTGTAATTTTTAGTAACTGTTAAGTATTTATTTTTATATTTTGTAGATTAAACGCTATAAAAATCAATTAAAATAGTAAAAGACCTCGAAAACTTTTGAACTTTTTACAGTAGCCTAAGGACACATTTATTATTCTGTACAAAAAGTTTCGGAATTTTTAGAGACCTGAATCCTTTAAGGTGAATTTTTGAAGGATTTAAAATGAATAAAAATGAAATATTATATAATATCCATGTATAAAAATAATAAGCAATGGTTGAATATCATTTTACCCAGACCCTTTACTGGTAGAAATAAATGGGAAAATTTTTATAAATTTATAAAACCTATATTAGATAATTGCAAGTTCCTATTAAACTATTTAAAAATATTAATTATCATACCACTACATATTTTAAAACACTTGCAAACTATGTTTACCTAAAACTACTTATAATCATATAAATGTATATATATATATATATATACATGTATAATTATTAAACACTTAAACTCTTGAATATTGGCATGTAGTCAACTATACAACTACACATGTAAATAGATAATATTTCATAAGAAACATTAGCACACCAATAATTATGGCATGATTATATACTAAAAATTCTAAACATATATTAGGCAATTGAACCAATCAAGGCAAACCACCAAACCATTCAATCATCAGTTAACCAAACCCGATCGCTAGCACAGGTGAGTTCATGTGATCCCTTTTCTTTTTACTGTTTTGGGATACTGAAAGCATGCTCCATAAACTATTTGTAAAATTATATTTATGTGATAATGAACGTTCGTTTCAAATAAAATTGCTTCCCCTAGACATTAAACATAATTTACAACCATTAACTCATAAGGAGAGCCGATGAGTATATGGGTAGTACTACTTCGGGAATCCCCCACGCATAGTGGCCCGAAAGGGTGGCCTTATAAAATAGGGTTGAAACCCCACTGAGGTTAATGTCAACCGTTGTGGCATATATTCTTTATGATACATTTACACCGAGAGCATGAACAGGTCTCGGAATGGGAAGTAAAAAAAAATTAGAATGACCATGTTATGGGCTAACATTATAAGAGGCAAACACCCGGGCATGGAGCAAGGTTGGTTGTATTGTTATTAAATTATCACATGTTATGCTTTATTGTATTATTATTATTATTGTGTCATAACATTAAACTCATGTTCTCACCAACTTTTTAGTTGACGTATTTTAGCATGTCTTTCAGGTTGAATGGTAAGAGTAGGTGAACTGGAGCAGCTTCTAGAGGCGTAGTGTAGCTTTTAGAATGAAGTTAATTGCAAAACAATTTATGCTTTGGATAATGTTTTATTTGGCCCTGCGTGGCAATTTAGACAATTGTTATGTGTTGATACTTTATTTGCTTTAGTTTACTTTGGGCTATGAATTATTTATACTATGCTTCCGTCAAGATAGTTAAATGATTTGAGATAAATTGTTACGCCCTAATCTCCATGAGTTGGGATGTGATAAATGGATTGAGATGAAAATCCTAGACTCATTGGGTATACCAAAGACTGTAAAGGCTTCGGTTCCCAATTTCAACTAATGATTTGTGTATGTGCATGTTGCCCCAAATGATGCTCTTAACAGCACTTGGATTGTTGATAATGGGGCATCAAGGCACATGACTGGAGACATATCTCTTCTTACGAATGTCAATCCAATTAGAGGAGGATATGTAGCTTTTGCTCCTAACAAAGGTGGTTTTATTACAGGAGAAATGAATTCTTTCAAGTGCTCAAGTTCCATTTGACAAAGGAAAGTATTTGAAGCAGCTGGGGAAAAATATTCTCTCCGTGTCACAAATCTGTGACGAGAAATACTAAGTTCTTTTTAATGATTCTAGCTGCTACATTCTCAAGCAAGGTTTCAACATTCCTAAAGAGTGGATTTTGATGTCACCTCCTAGAAAGCAGGATTTGTATGTTCTCAACATGGCCACAGCTTCAACTACATCTTCTAAAGCTTCATGTTTTATGTCCAAGGCAACAGAAAAATATTCAATCCTTTGGCATAAGAAGATGGGTCGTTTGAGTCTTCGCAAGTTGAATTATTTGGTTCAAAACTGTCACACCCCTGCGCCGCGTGCGGAATCCATGGCGCGGTGACGTATGAATGGTTGAATCATGCGCAAGTATTGAATAAGAACAACCACAATGCATTACTATGTTTCATAGAGTTTAGATAGTTGTTTAGTTACAGACATTCTATCTATCTACCAAAAGAATGACAACTACAGACCCAAAAATATTGTTTACAAAATAAGACTCATACAAGACAATTAAACAATCAGGATTAGGTGTGTTGCTAAATCCATCCTAGCTTGTTTCTTCATCTTGTTCTATCTTATAAAACGGTCTCCTTAGTTGTCCTTGAGAATGTTCTAAACCTGATTACCTGAAACACGTGAAAAGTAACTGTCAACTACAAAAGTAGTCGGTGAGAACAATAGGTTTAACATTTGTAAATATGAATCTGCATTGTAAACATATGTATAAAGCATTGAATAAAATAACATGGATAGTTGCAACCCAAACTAACATCAAGTAAGAATAACGTGTGCAAACAGTCTAATGGCTGTCTACTAGAAAAGCCAACATATAATCAAGTCCCAAACTACGTTTGGTGTCAGAAAAGTAGTCAGCAAACGCATTCAACACAAGTTTTACTAATGAGTTTACTCATAAGACAACTCTGTGTTGACGTAACCCGGTCAATATGACTTATGCTGGTAAAGTTAATTAGCAGCAATTTCATATTACCGTAAAGCAACCAATCTGCAGTTAGTTTTTTAAAACAAATTTAAAACGCTAACCGCAGCCTTGGCGTAACCAAAACGTGTCCCGCTTTCCCTTGTTGTGATCACCCAGTACTAACGTTATAAGAATAAGAATAAGATTGAGTATGTGTCTTGATGTGTGTATAAGTTTGTTCACAATGATGAACACCATGCTTTTAGGTTTTTAAGATTTAGTCCTGTGATTGAAAACCTTTGGTTGAATACTCATGATTGATTTCCATGACTTTGAAATCCTTTGATTGAATAACACTATGAAAACCCTTGAATGATTTCCTTATTTGAAAACCTTGATTTAATCCGGTGATAGAAGACTCTTGTATAAATACAAGGTTTGAACAAAAACATTTAATAAAACATTTATTTTAAAACACGGGTTATAGTTTAAAAGCTTGTAAGAGTTTGTAAAACTTAATCTTTCAAAGTGTTTAACACTTATAAAACATTTTATGTAAAACCGGTTGTAAAATAATTTATAAAATTCTTTTATAAAACTATTTAGTATGAAATGTTTAACAATTGATAATACATTTAATAATAGTTGAGAAATCCCTTAAATTTGTAAAGTAAACCTGTAATTGTTGAAAAGTAGCATGAATCCTGTATAAGAGATATGATTGTATAAATAATGTTTGGTCACGTGTTCCACCCCAAAACAGTAAAAAAACAGTAAAAGAGGGGCTAATGTTCTCACCTGACTGCAGTAGACTCTGAACTAGAACAAGTAGCAAGTAGCAAACAAGACTTCTAACTGGTTCCTATAACATTGTAATCATACATAGAATATAAGATTTATGATATTGAACACATTGATTGTTTTGGTTGACTTATGTTATCGTGTTAATGATTTCCTCTTGTAACTTGTTCTCATGTTTAAGAACATTGTATGAACTTGAATAACATGATTAAATCGTTTGAATTAACCCTTGATTTATGAAAAAAAACGTGTCGTGTTCTTTTATGCACAACTTGTTATGCATAAAGATAACATGTGTTTATGGGTATGATAAACCCTTGTTTAACATGTATTTTATTGAAACATTAAAGTGTTTTTTTTAAGCCTTTGTATTTATATCATGATCTCATAATTAGGTTAAGTTAAACTTGAACCGAATAAGATCAATCCCTAATTACATTAAGCCGTATTAGAGTTAGAACACCCTCGCGACCCCTTAGGCTTAAATGTTCCCACATAAGTTATTTGTTGTTTAGTTTTTTTTTTTTTTTTTTTTTTTTTTTTTTTTTTTTTTAATCCTTGAGTCTAGAACACGAGCATGGGTTCAACAACTAATATCGACAACCTTGAGGATGTGATGATCAACTCAACGGAGTCAATCTTTAAGGGTTCAAGAAAGTCGTTATCAATATCGACGGCTTCTCATCCCTTCGATATTAAGTTCGTTACAAGCCCGAAGCCCATGATTCGTTGTTCTAATCTTCTTGGATCAATCCCTTTAATGTTCTGTTAAGGATTTAGAATTGTTTTATATATAGTCTCTTAGATGTTATCATCGGCATAATACGAATTGAGTGGGAAAGGTACCCATCAATATTATTATAGATGGGTTGTATATGTGCGAACCATTCCTTCAATTTTAATGTTTTCAATCAGCCACCATTTGAGTTTGATTTGCTGATGTTCACTTGCTATTATGTTGGGTCGGTGGCATTTAATAAGCAATTAGGAAGATAATATCAAACTATGGCTTTTTAGTTTGCATGAGGGGCCACCGACATTATCATTAATGGTGCCCTCATGCTTCCATCTAACTTATCTTCCAAATCAGTAAAATAAATCAGAACTTTATCCATTTCCCTTAGATTAACCACACATAAGTGTTTAAAATGGTTATATGTCGAGACAGGTTCATTGTAGATAACCGAATCAGCATTAAACCTAAACATCCAGCACATGCCCTTCGATGTGGATTTTGTAGTGATAGATCGACCATATCAACCCTTAATAATAGCATTCCAAGGTTACCCAATAGATTTCAAGTCGATTACAGGTCTGGTTCGTGAACTATAAGGGCTGGAAATCGAAAACTGCAGTGAAGAAGACGATGAACAGTAACATACCTGCAGATCAGCCCCTTCTTTCCATGATTCCGGCCAGTATACTTCGAGTTAGCTCCGATCCATTGTACTTCTAGATTCCTCTCGTCGAGCCGGTCGTTTTGATATATTATATGCGCGATTCCGACAAGAAACGAAGGAGTTATGGCGATTTTTGTTCAAGAATTCGAGAGAGAGAGAGATATTACGGGATGGAGAGATAGAGAAGATCTTGACTGAATTTTTTTGAAGAAAAATGAAGGGAATTATGGTTTTAAATGTTCCGGGTGTTTCCCCGCGTATTCGGTCATTATCGGGTTCGGCTTCGCGCATTTTTGCGCGCGTTTTGTTACGATTACGGAAATTAATATTTTCGAATTGTAAGATAGTTTTCTTTAATTGTTTTTGATGAGTTTCAAAATTGTAAAAATGTAAAATAATATATTTTAATTATTTTTACACTTCGTTCGTTGTCAGATCGTTAAACAAATACAATTACGTGTATACCCGCAATCGCGTACGTTTTTCGATTCGTATTATTTATTTATTGTCGTTTAATCATAATTATAAGTTCAACATTCGTATCGTTATGGATCGTCACCCATAACTGTACTCAGTCTCGCTTACGAAATTACGATTTTGTTTAATTAATTCATTTGTCATAATATTCGTCTAAATACTACGCACTAACACTACCCCATTACACCGAACGCAGTATATATATAGGGCATACCCCAGAGTCCAGCTACCTGCCTTATCTGACGCCGTCCCACCACTGTTTCGATATAATACGATACTGTTCTTGCCTAGCGTAATCGACTGTAAATAAATAATATATATTTGTTCCTGATTTACTAAGATCCTATAACACACAAACACAATTTCTGAACATCTGAATCACATTGACTGATTTGACATAAATACACATTGTTCTAATATTGTTTACGACTACCATAACTAAATACACAGATGTTACAAAAACAATTTGGTTGAAGGAGTGTGTTTAAAGAATTTCAAACTGTCTAATGTCTATGTCTCATGCAAGAAGGTAAAGTAAACCATGCAGTCTCATAAGCTCAAAAAGTATCACTCAATTACTGTTCCACTTGAGCTTCTCCATATGGATCTGATCGGTCCGTTCAACCACAAGAGCATCGTTGGAGATCAATCTTGCTTAGTCATCATTGATGAGTACTCCTGATACTATTGGGTATTCTTTTTGAAGGAGAAATCTGAAACATTCGAGTGTATTCAGGTTCTTGCTACCAAGCGTGAATATCTTTATAAGCTCAGGATTAGGATGCTCAGAACAGATAATGGGACGGAATTCAAGAATCCTAATATGGAGACTTTATGTAATGAACTTGGAATTTTCTAACAATTTTGTGCTCCATATGTCTCTCAAATGAATGGTGTTGCTGAGTGAAAGAACAAAACGTTAACTAAGGCTACTCGGACTATGCATGCTGATTCATATCTTCTGGTTCAGTTCTGGAATAAATAAGTAGCTAATGCTTGTTATACTTTGAACCGAGTGTTGATTGTAAAGAGACATGGGAAGACTTGCTTTGAATTGATGCATAACAGAAAGCAAAATCTTAAGTATGTTGAACTATTTGGTGCTCCATGCAGAATGCTTAAGAAACATGAGCAAGGCAAGTTCAATGAGAAGGTGGAAGAAGGCTATTTTCTTGGGTATAACACTTCTAATAAAACAGTATACAATAGATCAACTCGGAACGTGGAGGAGTGGTACCATGTGGATGTTCAGAGATACACTATGCCACAACCTGGAAAGGGTCCAGACTCGATGTTCAATTACTCTGACCTCTTTGACTCATTCAATATGCCACCCATGTACTCTGATGAAGATGTTGTCGTTTAAATGATGTATGATGCACAAAATGTACCTAATGAACCAGTGCAACCTTCATCAGTTCAAGTTCCAATGCAGACACATGATGACAGTTCATACTCAGATGATCATCACTCTCATCCAGATGTTCCAGAACTAGATGTTGAAAATATTGTACCGGCTCTTGAGGATCTTAATCTTAATAATCTTAATCAAGAAGTTGTTGTTCCTGCTCATCCGGTGGCTAAAATTAACAATATACGTCCATAGAGGAATATTATTAGATATCTGAATGATGGAGCGAAGACTAGAAACCAGTTATCTTGAGATGGTCTTGCTGACTTACTTGACTTTGCAGTTGTAAACTTCTGTGCCCATTCATGTTTTATCTCCAAAGTTGAACCAAGAACCATTACTGAAGCCTTGAAAGAAGAATCATGGGTATATGCAATGCAGGAAGAGTGGCTGCAATTTAAGAAGCCTGAGTTTGGCAGCTTGTTGATAAACCTAATGGTGCTAAAGTTATTGGCACTAGATGGGTTCTTCGCTTCAAACGTGATGATCGTGCTATCGTAGTTAGAAACAAAGCATGTTTGGTGGTGCAAGGTTTTAGACAGATTGAAGGGATTGACTATTATCAAGTGTTTGCACCGGTTGCTCATCTCGATGCAATCCGAATTTTTCTAGCTTATGCGTCCTGCAAGAAGTTCAAAGTTTATCAGATGGATGTTAAGAGTGCATTCCTTTATGGTGTGATACATGAAGTTGTGTATATCAATCAACCTCCTGGGTTTGAAGATCCATTACATCGTGACTAAGTCTACAAGCTAGACAAGGCTTTATATGGATTGCACCAAGCTCCGCGAGCATGGTACGGGACACTTTCTACTCACTTTCTAAACAACAGGTTCAAAAGAGGTGTCATTGACTGCATGTTGTTCATTCAAAAGAAGGATGGGGATTCACTCTTGGTGCAAGTATATGTGGATGATGTCATCTTTGGATCCACAAATGATGTTTTGTGAAAAGATTTTGAATAAGTTATGAAGGACAAGTTTGAGATGAGCTCCATGGGAGAAATGAAATTTTTTCTTGGATTGCAGGTGGATCAGTCTAAGGCAGGGATCTTTATTCATCAGACCAAGTATGTTTGTTACATTCTAAGCCAGTGCAGTATGTTAGATGCAAAACCCGCTGGTACCCCACTGGCTGTTAATCATGAGATTACTCAAGATGAAACGGGGGAGTTAATTGATGCCACTCTGTATTGGGGAATAATCAGATCTCTTATGTATCTCACCGCTTCTCGGCCAGACATCATGTTTACTACTTGATTGTGTGAACGTTATCAATCAAAGCCAAGAGTTTCTCATGTCATTACTGTGAAAAGGATTTTGCGTTATCTGAAGGGTACCCTAGATCTAGGCTTATGGTATCCTAACGATGATAATTTTGAATAACCGTTTACAGTGAATTAGACTATGGTGGATGCAAGTGAGATTTCAAATCAACATATGCGGGGTGTCAATTCGTTGGAAAACGCCTAGTTATGTCACACCCCCAAATTCCCACGTGCAGTGTCAGACCGCGCGGGTGTGACGTGGCCAGGATCACAGCTCAAGGTCATATAGAACGACTCAATATGAGTTACACAATCACACAGTTTTGTAAAATAATGCAAGTTTCAATAATACACAGCAGAAAATGTTTATAAAAGCATAAGTAAATAAGAGTTTGCAGCGGAAAACATAAATTGTATCCAATCAATACAGAAAGATAATTGTTTTAAGAAATAACACATCAAGCCTAGGATTTGAGTGTATATGCATGTCAGACTCCTTAAAGCTTCCTGGTGCGCATCCTAGCTTGAGATCCATTTAGTTACCTGAGAATACATGCGAAAAGTGTCAACTAAAAAGTTGGTGAGTTCACAGGTTTAGACAGACAGAAATAGTAAATAGACATATACTGGGAATGTTAAGTTTGGTAGTTGGATCTACGATCCGTGGAGTGTGTCAGTTCGTCTTACCGAAACTCGACTGTTTCCGTTTGCCTCCGCGGGTCATCGCTGAACCCGACATCAACATCGAAATTACACTCGTTATGACCTCCAGTCAACATTGGTGCCAAGTGGGGTTAGTCAAACCCAGTAGTACTACGTAATTACGACTTGTTCGTTACACAACTAACGATAAGGATAAATGAGTACTTAATGCGATAACAGTTGCACTCGAAAATGATTTTACAACATAGCAGTCAGATATCTAAAACATGTGCATAGTAATCTCACCCCAATAGTTTAACAAACAGTTAATGAGTAAAAGTGGGGCTGTAAACTCACCTGAGTTTGTGTAGAGAAATCGTGCGAGAATAGTGTAGCTCACCGGCTAGCAGTTACCTATAATTTTGTGCTCACATATGTGGGTCTCACAGGACCGTGTTTGTGTCTAACAACTCCAAGTGTTATATGGTTCGTGTTGACCGTGTTGACCATGTTTGATCTAACGACCCGTTGGTGACGGTTTTTGATCATGTGACTATGTAATGTGAAATTTGTGTCGTGTGACGTGTGCGGATACCAAAGTCACTTTCATAGTAAGTTTCTATTTTAGGAAGGTTCCCACATTTGGCAAGTCATGCAATAAATCATAATCCGATTATTCTATTATGCATATTCATCCTAAGTGAGCATGTTGTCACATAGCACGTAGTTACACTTAGCCGGTTTAGCATATTTTGCGCTTAAAAGTTACTATATTTAGAAAGTTACAAAGATAAGCATATGTTACAAAGTCTAGATACCAATCTCATCATAATATCACCATCTTAGTCCTAAATAATCATTTAACCATAACCGTTACGACTAGCATGTTCCTATTCACCAATTTGTAAAATAAAGTTGCTATTTTTAGTACTTATGACAGAACACACATTTCATTCATTCAAGTCCTAAAATCACTTATTATCATCATAACAACTTCAACTAAGCATATTTAAACATATAACATCATCAATTTCATCATTCCTTAACAAACTCATGACAAAAGGTTACTATTTTTAGTAACATTCATGAAAATCATATTTTTAAAGATTTTAACCATTCTAATACACCAAATAACAATCACATTAGTGTCTAAACATCATTTCAAGCATAAGCCATTAATCTATTTACATTCATTTTGACATTTCATCAAAAACACGTATTTTGTAACATTAAAGTTACTATATTTAGTAACAATGCAAATAACCATGATCTTGACCTCAATCAACACCTCTAATGCTTGTAAATCATTACGAATATCATTTATAACCACATTTCAATATCAAGAATCATGTGAAACTTCATGGATCATGCATGCATGTGGTTTAAAGTACCCATTACATGACCAAATCGACAAATCATCAACATATGCATGTGGTTTAAAGTACCCATAGATCATTATTAAATCATTAAATCATTAACAATATCACAAAATAATAGATCCATAACATCAAAATTTCGTGATTAAGGTGATGCTAGTGATGCATGTGGCCAAAATGGCTTGCATGTGTGATTTCAAGTGTTTTTAGGCTAGATGGAACATGGAAACTACCTCACAAGGCCTTGCATTGTCGAAATGAAACTTGAGCAGGTCTGGAACAGCTCTAGAAGGGCTGGAATCGCGAATCACAGCAGCAACTCCATAGGTTTTGGTTGGTTATTCGACTTCTCCTTCCAAGCTTGAGCTTCGATTGTTAATGGATTTCTAAATGGGTTCCTTGATAGCTTTTACTGATGAAAAGGGTGGTAGAAAGATGTTTCTGGCCGAGATGATAAGTTCCAGTCGAGAGGATTGGGTGTAAAAGATTTCAGAAATGATTAACATTCGATAAATAAAGATTTTGCGTGTTCGGCTGCGTCGCGTACCGCGGAGACTGTCCACAAAGGTCCTCCGCGTAGCGCGGCGATTAAAATATTCATTCGGTTCCCGAAACACGCCGCGTATCGAGATGCTGGGAGATGATCGGTCGTCACGTACCGCGATGGATTTCAGAGAATTCATATTCTACCGGCTGGGCTTCGCGTGCCGCGAAGGCCCATTTGGGTGCCCATCGCGTACCGCGATGGGTCCCAGTTGAGCCCAACAAGCACAATTTCATTGGTTGAGTCGATTTTCGCGAATTTCTGGACTACAGTCTTCGTTTCTCGACACAAAGGCATTGTTCCCACTATCTTAGGTTCCCTGGAACCTAAATGCACTGAAAATGTACTGTAGTTTGATCTGTTCACCAACGTTCATTATTCAAGACATGTGCGAGTGTTGTGCGATAATTATTCGAATTATTGGTGCGTTTGGACTGTCGTGCCACGTGTCACACTATATATTAATTATTCTAGTGCCACGTACCAAATAATAATCACATTATTATTAAAGTAAGGTTAATGCTGACCTGGAATTTGCGAGGTGTCACATCATCCCCCGGTTAATAGGAATGTCGTCCCGAAATTCAGTTCGTGTTGCTCGTGTTAGCCTGGTCGGAGAATAAGTGAGGGTATTTCTTTTTCATCTGGTCCTCTCGTTCCCAGGTGTATTCCGGTCCACGCCGTGAGTTCCATCGCACCTTAACTATCGGTATGCGACTGAGTTTTAACTTCTTGATTTCCCGGTCCATAATTTCCACCGGTTCCTCAATGAATTGTAGTTGTTCATCAATCTGAATTTCCTCTAAGGGAATTGCGAGAGTTTCGTCTGATAAACACTTCTTGAGGTATGACACGTGGAATACGTTATGCACGCTACTCAATTCTTGTGGTAGACGTAGCTCATAGGCCACAGGGCCTATACGTTTAGTGATTTCGAATGGTCCGATATAACGAGGATTCAACTTTTCCCGCTTCCCGAATCGGATCACTCCCTTCCAAGGCGAGACTTTAAGAACTACGCGGTCTCCCACATGGAATTCTAAAGGTTTGCGTCTTTTGTCGGCATAGCTCTTCTGTCGATCCTGAGCTGCTGCCATTCTGTTACGTATTTGAACGATCTTTTCTGTCGTCATGTGAACAAGCTCGGGTCCAGTCAGTTGGCTCTCACCAACTTCCGCCCAACAGAGTGGTGATCTGCACTTTCGTAAGTAAAGTGCTTGAAAAGGTGCAGCTCCAATGCTGGTGTGAAAACTGTTATTATATGAGAACTCCAACAAAGGTAGGTGAGTCTCCTAGCTGTTACCGAAGTCGATCACGCATGCCCGAAGCATGTCCTCCAAGGTCTGGATGGTTCTTTCACTCTGACCATCCGTCTGCGGGTGATAGGCAGTGCTCATATCCAACCTTGTTCCTAGTGCCTAATGTAAGGCCTTCCAAAAATGAGCCGTGAAACGACTGTCTCGGTCGGATATTATAGAGATTGGGACTCCGTGTCTGGAAACGATTTCCTTCAAGTAAATTCGTGTTAACCTCTCCAATTTATCAGTTTCTTTAATCGGCAGGAAGTGGGCCAATTTCGTGAGTCGGTCTACGATAACCCAAATTGTATCGCAATCACTTGCTGCCTTTGGTAACTTGGTGATAAAATCCACGGAAATCTGTTCCCATTTCCATACTGGAATCTCTGGTTGTTGAAGTAACCCTGATGGTTTCTGATATTCGACCTTCATTTTCGAGCAGGTCAGACACTTGCTTACGTAGGTCGCGATCTCCGATTTCATGTTTGGCCACGAGTAGGTTGTCTTCAGATCATGGTACATCTTGTCAGAACCTGGATGTACTGAGTATCGTGTCTTATGAGCTTCATCCATCACTACGTCTCTCAATCCCCCGTAGCGTGGAATCCAAATCCGATCCATCAGGTAGTAAGCTGCAACATCCTTCTCCTTCATTTGTTTATCCATACCCCGCATAGCTTCAAGAGTAAGGTTTTCCGTTTTCAGAGCTTCTTGTTGCGCGATTCGGATCTAATTAGGTAGCTCGGAGTGGATGGTAAGTTGTAGTGCACGTACGCGTTTGGTTGTTTCTTTCCGGCTCAGCGCGTCGGCTACTACATTAGCTTTCCCGAGATGGTACTTAATAGCACAGTCATAGTCGCCTATTAGCTCGACCCATCTGCGTTGTCTCATGTTTAGCTCTTTCTGGTCGAATATGTTTTGTAGGCTCTTATGATCTGTGAATATAGTGCACTTGGTGCGTACAGGTAGTGTCGCTAGATCTTCAATGCGAACACTACTGCTCCTAATTCCAAGTCATGGGTTGTGTAGTTCTTCTCGTGCACCTATAATTGTCGTGACGCATAAGTTATGATTTTCTTGCGTTGCATCAGCACACAACTGAGTCCTTGTTTAGATGCGTCGCAATAGACCACAAAATCTTCGCACCCATCTCGTAGCGATAGAATCGGTGCACTGCACAATTTCTGCTTCAGTAAGTCGAAGGCAGCTTCTTGCTTTTCTCCCTATTCGAACTTTTTGTCTTTGTGTGTAAGGGATGTCAATGATTGTGGGATTTTCGAGAATCCCTTGATAAACCGCCTGTAGTACCCGGCCAATCCTAGGAACTATCGCACCTCAGTTGGAGTCTTAGGTGCTACCCAGTTCTTGATTGCCTCAATCTTGGTTGGGTCTACATGTATTCCTTTTTCATTCACTACATGACCGAGGAACTGGACTTCGCGAATCCGAAAATCTCATTTGGAAAATTTCGCGTATAGTTGTTCCGTTTTTAGCAGTTCCAAAACATGCGTTAAATGGTCGGTATGTTCTTCTTGAGTCTTGGAGTATATCAGGATGTCATCTATGAATACGATTACGAATTTATCTAAGTATGGCTTGCACACGCGATTCATTAGATCCATGAATATTGCTGGTGCGTTGGTCAGTCCGAAAGGCATGACCAGAAACTCGTAATGTCTGTACCGTGTCCTGAAGGCTGTCTTCGGTATGTCTTCTTCTTGTATTCTGAGTTGATGGTAACCGGATCTCAAATCGATTTTGGAATAATAGCTTGACCCTTGTAGTTGATCAAACAAATCATCTATCCGAGGTAAAGGGTATCGATTCTTGATTGTTACCTTGTTGAATTCCCGGTAGTCTATGCACATACGGAATGATCCGTCCTTTTTCTTCACAAACAAGACCGGCGCTCCCCAAGGTGAGCAGCTCGGTTAGATAAATCCTTTATCTAACAACTCTGGTAGTTGATTAGATAGTTCTTGCATTTCGGTAGGAGCCAATCGGTATGGCGCCTTGGCTATTGGTGCTGCTCCTGGTGTTAGATCTATCTGAAACTCCACTTGCCGCATCGGTGGTAGTCCTGGTAGATCGTTTGGAAAGACTTCTGGAAAATCGCGAACGACCGCGATATCCTCGATCCTTCGTTCCTTCTTTGGTTGCTAGGTGATGAGTGCTAGGATAGCCGTGTATCCCTTCTTCAGATACTTGCTTAAAATGGTTAGGGAACGCACAATGAACTAATTAGGAACTCTTGGTTTGTGTTGGATTGAGCTTTGGATGACTTAAAATAGGATATTTTAAGAAACCTGAAATTTATGAAGTTCTGGGAAACCGAAAGGATGAAGATGAAACAATTCGAGAACCCTTCTTATTTTAAACATTAAAGTCGAGAAACTCCTTAGCAATTCGAGAAACTTTTTTTTGAAACCCTTAAATTCGAGAACCATTATTTAGAAAGCCACAACCTTCGAGAACCAGTTGTTACAAATCTTTTGAATTTGAGAACAAAATCAAGGATCAATTCGAGAACATCATGGAGACTAAAAATTCGAGAACCCCAATGGAAGTGCTTTTCCCAACTCGAGAACATATATACCAAATTAGAGAACCCTTTTTGAACAACCCCGAAACTAGAGAACACATTAATTTTGAGAAACTCATGAATTAGAGAACACATTGTGATCTAAAAAAAAATTCAAGAATCATATCCTACTAAACTAGAGAACCATATAATAACTAGAGAACACTTTATTTTGAGAAACCTTCAAATTAGAGGACCAATCAGAGAACCATGTACTAACTAGAGAACACTTTATTTAGGGAAATCGTGAAATTAGAGAACCACATTTGACAAACTTGAGAACCTTTTTGAACACCCAACTGATTTTATTCGAGAAACCATAGGAGGTTTGGGTACAATAGGTTAATATGTTCTTAGTTACACTACTTGACCTTTAAGATTAGAAACATAGTTAAACCTTAAAACAAGAGTTTTAATCATATACAATGGTTGAAAACATGATAAAGGTTTATAACTAAGATATCGTTAAACAAGGTTTTACTTATAAAATGACTTAGTTAAATTTTATTACAAATATTGGTAGGTTTGCATTAACTAAGTATACTCCATATAAATCACAACCACCTAGTAGTTGTTAAGTGGTTATGATTTTCGAGGGACTAAAAAACTATGATGGTGAAAAGAGGGTTCAAGAAATAACTAAGTATGAGTGTGTTGATCTTAGATAACAACTCTCAACACTTAGTAAATTTCACGCTTTGGGTGATCAACCTACGTTGTTCAAATAGAATAATTTAAAGTAATGATTAACTCAAGAATGAACACGAACAAAATTGTAACAAAGACCTATTAAGAAACTTGTTGTTAATCTAGTAAGATTAACTTAAGTTCTAACATGTTTAACTTGCATACTTACTCACGATAACTTATGTTTTACTAAAATATAATGATTTTTAACATGTAAACATAGTTTTATAAAAATCAACATAACCATTTTTACTAAAACATTTTAAAGTAATTTAAAGAATTTTTGAACTTAACATTTATGACTTAAATAATATTTTATAAATGATGATTTAGTAAAAAGTTAAGTCTCTTAGGTTGTAAACCTTATGTAAACAAGGTTAACTCCTTAACAGTTAAGGGTAAGGGTATGATTAATTAGAATAACTTAGAGAAATTTTAGCAACACATTAGAAAGTATGCAGGACACTTAGATGCACACCAAGACCAAAAGCATGTATACATCAAATATAAAAGCTTATAGTATTCGAATCATAATAAATCAACTCAGGTGCTGAAAACACATAGTCTACAATCAACGAGGGCATATATCTTTCTTGGTTCAATTGCATAGCAACACAAGTGAGTTCATTGCCACTTTTCTAAACATTTTTGTTTTATAAATGCGGGTCTGAGAAGCATGCGTAAAATTATTTTCCGTGGATTATATTTTACTTAAATGCTTTTAAATCATATATGTTTTGTATGTATAACTGTGATCCTAGATTATGTCTAGGTGAGCTTATTTTAGGTTTCATAAAGGAATATTTACTTATCATAAGTGGGTAATTGTTTCATTTCAAGTAAACACGTTCAACGATCTATTTTCAAAGAACCATTTGCAACGATCTATTTTTAAAGAATTATTTTCAATGATCTATTTTCAAAAAACTATTTTCAACGATTTATTTTCAAAGAACTATTTTCAACGATCTATTTTCGACGATATATTTTCAACGATCTATTTTCAGAGAAATATATGGGAAATATCAAAGATAGCGTGTGGCAACGAACTAAACGGTCAAGAACGGTCAAGAAAGCTCAAATAAAATCCTATATTTCAAAATATGTCCTAGCTAGACTGATTGAATATAGGTCGTATGTTTGATAATATTTAAAGAATCCTCTAACTGCTAAGAACCTTTGATTGCTAGACTAGTCTACTCGAGTTCACCAAGGCCCATTCATTAGGACTTAGATATTACTTAAATGGTTATTTATTCATTTATTTAAGCATTTTAATTAACTACGATCTATACTTTCCATGGTTGTCATATGTGTATGATGTTGGGTGAGGTTGTCATTTCGGATGTTCAAAGGATATCATTTTCAAATTGTTCAAGGTTTTTAGTTCAGTGTGAGGGATGAAACGCTTAATTATCATTAATAACAATATTCTATGTGGTGGGCTGGCGGCTGGGCTTGACCCTACGTATGCCCTATATATAAGCATACTAGACTGGATAGTTTAGGTGGTTATTAATGAGGTTAAGGTTGTCATACGGTCAAGTTTGTAGAAATTCATTTTCAACAACAAGACTATATGAACTCACCAACCATGTGTTGACTTGATCTCTTTGCATGACTTCTTAGGTGACGTACAGGTATAGATTAAGATTGTATGATACATACTAGGATGCCAAGATAGTGGACCTAGTAAAGGCTCATATTTGGTTGTAGATGGTGAATCATTTTGATATCTTGTACGATCACAAGATAGCAGACTTATGATGTTAGTTAATATGGTTGCTTGGTTAAATTTTCAAACACGACATTTGTAATTTAACCTTGAAACTTCTAGTAATTTATTATTGTGTTTTAGTTATTCTCAAATATTGTGCTATATATACAATCAGATCATTCCAATTATCACCCCGATATCACGCCCCAAGAACCTTCCACCTGACAGGAAATTCGATCCAGCCCGCTGGCTAGAGGTGTGACAGATTGGTATCAGAGCTCAAGGTTATGGAGAATATAGGTCATTTACTGTAACGGTTTGGCCTAGACTATAACTTAGGGATCTCATGTAGAGAATGTAAGACTTAGGAAATTATTTGCATATGTTTTGGCAATTGATCATGAGTACTAACATATAACTCTCAAGTTAAGATCAGAATGCCACCAAGACAACAACCTTCACCTCCTCCTCCTCCACAAGAGACGGACCCAGCAACTGTTGCACTGGTAACCCTGATCGCCGAATAGTTAGGTGCAGTCCTCCCTGGACTCATCACCTAGATCAGGAATAGTGAGGAGTATGCTAGGAGCTTCCAAAAATTTCTGCACGAAAGAAGGAACCGGAGGAAGAAGAGTCCAGCAAGGAACCTAAGGGTCGTCCTCAAAAAAAGGCAAAAAGGACCTATTAACTACACTAAAGCCACCCCAATCAGTCAAATCGTACCATATTTGACTATAGGGATTATTATTCACTATGAGGGGAAAGCCCGTTTTTGCTCAGCTTGTTAATATCATCATCGAGCTGAACTTCCATGTGTATTATGCTCACGCTGTGGGAAGGTGGGTCGCTGGATACAGCAGTGTAGATCATTAGTAACCCCTATTCCCGTCAATATGTTGGTACATTTCCTAAATGTGCCAGATGTGGTTTTCACCATGGCGGGGAGAAACCTTGTAGACACTGTTTGAATTGTGGGAGATACGGACACTGGATTCAAATGAGTCGGTTTATTCCAAATCGGAAACAGGAACAGAAAGCGAGCGCATCCACTTCCTCTCAACATAACAACAACTGCTACACATGCGAAATGCTCAGACATTTTGCAAGGGACTGCCCTAGGAGAATGCCTCCAGCAGACCCATCAGTCATTGAAGAATTACTTGCTTTACCAGCTCAAGAAGCACACTCGGAGTCCGATGACTCCATAAGTATGTAATTCTATTTTGTGTATTTAAGACTCAAACAGTATGGTAGTTAAAACGTATATTTTGCCTTAGTTTAGGGATAGTAAGATAAGGAAACCTTAGATTAACTAGTGGCAAATTAGATAAAAGAAGTAGAATAATCATTGTTTGTAATTCAATTTGAGATCACTATCGTAATTAAGGAGAGAGCCCGACAGGAATAGACTATTATTATAAAGTCCAATGAAGAAATAGATTTTAGGACGAATTAGGAAATCCTTAAACAAATTGAGAGTAGGTTATTCCTAAAACACATAGTCTCAGTTACTCAGAAGACTGCATATGAAATTCCCAAAAAATTTGTTTGGGAAACTCCTTTTATACATCTGAAAGAATTATGTGGTATGTTTATGTCTGTTATTGTAGGACGAATCTGGAGCTTAGAAACAATCTGCTTCCAACGGATATCTACTCGACAGCTTTTGGAATAGTGCGGAATCCTATTCCAGTGTTTTCCAATCGATACCAACAGCAACCGTGGTGATCCGAGTGTGTAGGAAGGACGTGTGAGTGAGAATCAAACACCACGGCTTGAGAATCGAACTTGGACGATCAATGGCCGCTTAGATCTTCTAGGGTTTGACACTAGGTGCTCTGGGAAGAAGGAGGGCTCTCAGCAGTTTTGTTTGAAATGATTTGGACTTGTATATATAGAGTGTAGTCATTCGGCCGAATGAGTGGCCGAAGCAGCTCATTCGGCGAATGACTATGTCGAATGGACATGTCAGACGAATGAGTCATTCGGCGAATGACTCATTCGCTCGCCTATGTCATTCGCTAAGGCGTTCATTCGGCGAATGACTTCATTCGTAGAGTCATTCGCCCGAATGGTCAGAATTCATACTCAAACATTAATAAACCAATTCAAACAATCATATAATCAATATTTAACATTAAGAACAATATATAAAGACAACTTCCATTAATATAACTTGAACTTTACATGATGGATAGTAAAAAATCGAACTAGGGACATATGGTGCATCCACAAATTCCCCCTTGGACCTAGTTCAATCCTTGGAAGTGTCATTCTTGAAGTACTTGTCAGAGATGGCTTTCCAGTCTGCACCAGCATGAACCTTTAAGCATATGTAGAGCCGGATCAATCTCATGAACTGAAGTGCCTATTCCATGTCTTGTACATCAAAGAAAATCTGATGTCAAAATAAAGCTTTGACATCCTTGTGTGACAAGTTCGCCAACCACATCGGGTCAAATATACGTTCAGTTTCCCACTTCTTATCTTTGCACATAACAATCACAGCTTCTCCACTCCACCCGTTATAGTACCACCATCGGAAGCCCTCTCTAAAGTCTTGTCGCATCTTTCTTAACTGAATCTTCTTCAAAACTTTAGGAGGAAGCCACTTCAGGATAACTTTATGCTTTCGGATATCTCCATCAATCTTTGGCAAATAATAACGTTCAGGCTGTTGGGGCTGGAAGTTTACCCATCTCTTTCTGTACTCGTACTGAAGTTGCGAGAAAACCAGGCTGACATTCCAGAATCTTCACTATAAAGCATCCTCAGACGTGCTAATTGATTTACTTCGAAACCGGGCAACGTCTTAAAGTCATGAGGATGCTTAAAGTAGTCAATGCCTCTTTCCCTCTTTACGGCATAGCACCCGAGATCGTTAAAGTATGCCCAGCTCAAAATTTGACCTCCAGCCTTGTAGCCTTTGGTTATGTAGACTTTCTTGTGCGTAGCTGGCTTCTTCACGGTGCTTTGTTTCTTCAAGACCTCCTAGTAGGCCTTCCATTCTTCTTTTCTTCTTTTCTAATCATCGGCTTCAGACTTGCTGACCTCTACCTGTTCTTCTAAGTACCTGACCAGTAGATCTTCGGTAGCTTGATCAAAATGATCAGTGAATGTAGGTAGTTCATCTTCGGCCGATGTATACTTTGGATATTCTTCATCAGTGATATCTTCCAGGATGACTTCATCTACATCATCAAAGGCCTCTGGAGATGGCTCATCAAAGACTGGAACTGAAGTATCATTAGTAATAACTTCATCAGGGTTTAACATGAACAACTCAGCTATTTGCTCCTTTGATAAGTAGTGACCGATCTCCCTCTCTTCCTTATCGTAGCTAACTGAGTGATGTATGATGCCTTGAGCATCAAGAATCATAGTAAGATTATGATCCAGTTGACGTCTCACAGGCACAGCTTCGACTTCATCATTAACAGCTGGTTCTTCTGTCTGTGTGGGAGGAGGTTAAGAAGGAGCTTTGTCATGCTTAGTCTTAGTCCGGATCTCAGGAGGAGGGGTTGGTTGATCATCATCATCATCTGAGCTTGAGGACCCAGAAGACTCACTCCCTGATCCAGACTGATCATCATCATCAGATTCGTCATCTTTCTCCGAATCCTCATAATCAACCTTTTCCTCCTCAGACTCTTCTTCTTCTTCTTCTTCTTCTTCTTCTTCTTCATCTTCCTCTTCCTTTTCCTTGTCTGAATCATCGGAAATAGCTGCAGAACCCTCAATTCTTGGAGTGCCTTCCTTGGAACCTTCAAGCAGTTCAGCAAGTCTGGTGTTCTCAGCTTCTAATAGCAGGATGCTCTCATTGAAACCAGTGGCAGTAAGTGCCAACTGATTATGCTCATCAACATACTTGAGCAATTGTTCTTCTTGCTGAGATGATCTTGCTCTGAGATTTACTCGCTGATCTGCAGCTTGAAGCAACAATGCATCCTGATTAGTTATCCTCTGAGTGAGTTGAGCAATAACCAGATCCTGCTCCCTGCTCTTCCTTTCTTGCTCCAGGTTCCTCTCCATCAGTCTCAGTACCATACTGTTCAGAGTGTTAAGCTGATCCACAACTGAAACAGTAGGCACGAACGTGTCAGCTCGTGAAATGGAGGGACCAGAAGAGGCAACAGTGAATATGGGAGCCTGAGCAATAGAGGTGGTAAGAGAGGCCGTAGTAGCACGAATCAGAATAGCCCTTGACCTGGTCAGTGAAGAAACTGAGACAGGTGCTACTGATGTAACAGTAGTTGTAGCAGCTATCGCCAGTTCTGACCTCCTCTGAATGAGGAACCTCGATCCCTTCCTCCTGCTGGCTAGAGATGAAGAAGACTGAACTGCAGCAACAGAAACGGCTGCAGTAGCTCGAACAGAGGAACGAGGAGGAGGTGAAATATCAAACTCAGGAATGAATGAAGGATTAGTAATCTCCTCCATCTCAGCTTCACTCCTCTTCCTCTTCCTCTTCATCAATCTCCCTCCTATCCATACACTCTCAAACTCATCATCTGGTGTATCTTCCGAGTCTGAGCTATCAGCATCTTCACCTTCTGCATCACCACCTCCACCCTCCACATCATCAGAATTCTCTCTATCCTTTGCAGAAGTAGTACCTATCATATCAAAAGCAGTAGAGGCAGTGGCTTTAGAAGTAGTCATGAAATCTAACTCCAGTAATGAATCAATATCAATATCCTCTTCTTGTTCAACTCATACACCAGCTACACCACTAAAAATCACACCACCTGTAATAAGTACACCTGCACTCTCCACACCTACACTCACACCACCAGCATCAGCCAAGCTAACTTCAGCAAAAGTGCTCACAGCAACTGTGCTAACAACCATACCAGAACTAGCACCCCAACCACCTGCACCACCACCTTCTCCACTATCATCATCTCCCTCATCATCAGGTATAAGTATATCCTCCATATCTGAATCAGAATCCTCGTGCCTCCATCTCCGACCAACAGGGGCTATGTAATCAGGCCTAGAAAGATGACCAAACAAAGGCCGAGCTGCAGGCTTCTTCTCTTTGCCTTTATATGACATCACCCTATCTAGAGTGATTTCATTCATGTGCTCCAGCCTAATGATATTAGAGTTGATCTTTGGTCGATCAGGCAACTGTGCATCGATCAACTGCTGCAAGAACCTCGGATACATCAAGAACTTCTTATCTCCCTTAAGAGCCACATTCTCCTTCATATGAGTGAAAATCATCTCAGAGAAGTTGAATGGCCTGTTCAGCACCAAAACAACAAAGGCACACTGTATCGTCTCTCGCATATCATCGAATCCACCTCTCCTTAACCCGAGACAGTGAATCAGTGCATGAGCAAGGTACTTGAATTGTGGAGACATGTAAGCTTTGTTGAGGATCCCAGCTCCAAGATCACCCTCGTACTTGCACCTCATGAAGCAGCCACGAACTAAATAACGATCGAGCAGATACGGCTGATCAGGTGTGTCCTGGAATCCACATACTCTCCTGATGTGTTCAGCAGAAATAATCACATCATGCCCAAGAACTTTGCCTCGAATGACAGTAGGCTCAGCTTCACAGTCAATATCAGCAAATGTCCAAAAGTCCTGTTGATGAGAATGATATGGTACATGCATAGTCGAGATGGGCACAAATGTCGGGCATTCGGCTGTCTGTTCAAATTCAAACCCCATTTGAGAAAATGTTCAAATCAGCTCACAAAAACCATATCAACACATTCAGAGGCCACCGATTATGCCTTTTAGCAAAGGTATTAGGTGATTTAAGGTTCTATTTGGTCATATATTTAAAGGGCGATTTCAAAACCCTAAAACCCTAAGGCATGAGGTGTTCTAAGTGATTCATTGGTCAAAAATCGATGATGTTGGATCCATGATTACCTGTAATGATCAGAAGATGGAATTTCAGTGAAAATGTGGATGGAGTCACAGAAAAATCAAGAAATAGGTGAAAACGTGTGATTCGGCCGAATGACACACAGTTAAGGACGATCGAATGAGAGGAGGAGAATGAGGGTAGTTCGGCCGAACTAATGCTCATATAGTACCAGTCATTTGCCGAATGTGACTGGCGAATGAGCTGTTTCGCTCCAAAGTCATTCGCCCAATGAACTTCAAGCTCAAACTTCATTCGCCGAATGAAACAGGTGATTGACTTCATTCGGCACATGTAGATTCAGCTGAATGACTCATTCGCCGAATGATGTCATTCAGTCGAATGGGCCATTCTGATTTCTCATTCGTACGAATGAGGATTTTCACTCATAAAACACAAAATGATTTCAAGATTTTACATTATAATCAGTAAAACATATGCCATTTATGAAGATAAGTCTGGTTGGTTTAGGATTCAGATGAGACAGACATCTGAACCTACAAATGATCACCTAAACTGAAATTGAAAATATAAAATCTTCTTGTAATTTTCTGAAACAAAATACAACTATACAACTAGCAACTATAGACAAAGAAACACATATTTTTGTGAGTAGTCTATTGAGAAACTAGCACACACACCTAGTCATATCAGATCAGCATCAATGAATGTTTCACTTCAGACACATTTGTCCTATAACATGATTACTGATATATTTGTCCAATCTTAAACCTGACTTTACATAACTTCTAAACAAACTTTATGATCACTCATGTTTTCTGATAGAGTTACCTATTTCATTTTACCATTTAAAGATCAAAATCAGTTTATAACTTATTTTTGCACATCTTAATACCAATCATCATAAATTCTATAAGATTCCAATTTTATTATCTTTTTGTATTTTTCCTGTTCTATCCAAATGGACGGCTTCAGCTAGGTTCATCCCAGCAATATGGCACGTGTATGGAATCGAACTTATTTTGTTTATGTATTTCCCAAGCTTAATACCAGCTTGTTTTTATTTTTCTTCAAGCTTAATACCAGCTTGTTTTTGTTTTTCTTCAAACTTAATACCAGGTTGTTTTTGTTTTTCTTATGATTCAATCATTCTCTTCTGAATGGACGGCTTCAGCTAGGTTCATCCCAGCAATATGGAATGTGTACAGACTTGAATTCATGACTCATTTGAAACCTCATTTGATTCTATGATGATCGGTGTATGCTTGATTTGAGTCAAAAACTATTTCTCACTAAACTGGTTTTATAAAACAGATCCCACAAATCAAACTTTCTAAGTCATCACAAATGTATAGGGCATATGTAGGGGTCAGTCGCAACTGCCCCAGCAACCGTCCCACCGCTATTTCAATAAACCATGACCATGTGTCCTTGACTATGTTTAGCAACCAACAACAACAAATTCCTAATTCCATTCCATTCCAACCCAATAATCCATAATTATGAGAAATGTAATTGCGATAAACTCTCTGGTTCTGTTTAGTTGGGTTTCAACTAAATTCACCATGGTTTATGCATGTCATAATATGTTCTAAATATGTATACCAAATCATAATAATATCAGTAATGATAGTCAATAATTCATAATCATTAACAATTAATACATCATTATTAATAATTATAAATCTATGGTTGTAACAGTACAATCGTACGAATGTACGGACGACCGGAAATACAGTGATGTTACAGTCTCCCCTAGTTAAGGGAATTTCGTCCCGAAATTCAACTTGGAGTGACCGTGGTAAATAAATGTGGGTACTTAAGCTTCATCTGATCTTCCCGCTCCCAGGTGAATTCTGGACCCCGCTTCGATTCCCAACGTACTTTGACAATTGGAATTCTACTGCGTTTGAGCTTTTTAACCTCACGATCCATTCTCTCCACTGGTTTTTCAACAAAGTGCATGGTATCATCGACTAGAATGTCATCGAGTGGTACCCGAAGATCCTGATCAGCTAAGCATTTTCTTAAATTGGACACGTGAAACATCGGATGTGCATTACTAAGTTCAGGAGGAAGTTCCAACTTATATGCAACCTTCCCGATCCGTTCAAGGATCTTAAAGGGACAACATATCGTGGAGCAAGCTTACCTTTCTTCCCAAATCGTACAACACCTTTCCAAGGCGACACCTTAAGTAATACCATATCTCCCACTTCAAACTCTAAAGGTTTCAGTCGTTTATCCGCGTAGCTTTTCTGTCGACTACATGCAGCTAACATATTGTCACAGATCTGGCGGATCTTGTCAGTCGTATCCTGAATAATCTCGGGACCAGTGATCTGCGATTCGCCGACCTCGGTCCAACAAATAGGTGACCGACATTTTCTGCCATAAAGAGCTTCAAATGGCGCCATACCAATGCTCGCGTGATAACTATTGTTATACAAGAACTCAACCAATGGTAAATGGCTATCCCAAGTACCACCGAAGTCGATGATACAAGCTCTCAACATGTCTTCCAATGTTTGAATCGTTCGCCCCGTTTGTCCATCCGTTTGAGGATGATAAGCGGTGCTAAGATCCAATCTTGTTCCAAATGCTTCATGAAGTGATTCCCAAAATCGTGTCGTGAAACGAGCATCACGATCCGATGTTATGCTTAAGGGAATACCATGTCGGCTAATGATCTCATCAATGTAGATACGAGCTAAGTTCCGCACAGGGTACGTTTCGCGTATCGGTAAGAAATGAGCCGACTTGGTCAATCTATCAACTATCACCCAAATACTATCCTTATCGTTCGTGGTTCGTGGGAGTTTAGTAATGAAATCCATAGAGATATTCTCCCACTTCCACATGGATATTTCTGTTTGTAATAACAATCCTGAAGGTCGCTGGTGTTCCGCCTTGACTTTGGCACAGTTAAGGCACTTTGACACATACTCAACAATATCTTTCTTCATTCCAGGCCACCAATACAAGTCCTTATGGTCTTTATACATCTTATCAGAACCCGGATGGATTGAGTAACGCGACTTATGAGCTTCATCCACAATCACCATCCTAAGATCACCCCTGTTCGGTATCCACAACCGATTCAAATAGTACATTAAACCATCATCCTTGGTTTCCAACAAGATTTCAGCCCTGCAAGACATCTCATTTTTCAAGTTATCCTGAGCTAATGAGTGTTGTTGGGCTGTGAGAATATCATTACAGAGATTAGTGTGCAGTCGGACACTATGAATCTGAACTTGACTTTTGCGACTAAGCGCATCTGCTACTACATTCGCTTTACCAGGATGGTAGCGAATTTCACAATCATAATCGTTTAACAGTTCAACCCATCTCCGTTGTCTCATCTTAAGCTCATTCTGATTGAGGATATGTTTCAGACTTTTATGATCTGTAAAGACCATGGTTGTAAAAATCGCTAGGCGCTAGTCGGGCGGTGAGGTACCGCCTAGGGATTAATCAGGATTAATCGGCGCTAGGCGGATTGGAATTTTTATATGTAATTTTACAAATATATATTATATACACACATCGATATCAATAATTTAATATAATATTTCAAATAATTTTAAAAAGTATACTTAAATATACTTAAAAAAGCACTTTAAAGTGCAAACTTAAACACTGAGTTCAAAGTTTAGAGATAAATTTCGATGTTAACTGCCTGGATTCGATGTTTTAGAGACATATTAAAGATTTTCGGTAGAGAAATGTCTAAATAATCATGAAATTGGTCCCTTTTTACCATAAAAAAGTCAAAAAAAGTCAAAAAAATGAAAAAAAAATAAAAATCTGATCGGGCCGCCTAGCACCGCCTAGGCCGCCTAGCACCGCCTAGGCCAAAAATTAGACAGTAGATGGGCGCCTAGCGCCTAGGCGCCGCCTAGGCCGATTTTTACAACACTGGTAAAGACTACACACTTTGTGCCATAAAGGTAATGTCTCCATATCTTCAAAGCAAATACGAGTGCACCAAGTTCCAAGTCGTGTGTGGTGTAGTTCTTTTTGTGAATCTTCAGCTGTCTTCATGCATAGGCCACAACCTTTCCCCGTTGCATGAGAACACAACCGAGACCTAGGTTGGATGCATCACAATAGACCACGAAATCATTATTTCCATCAGGCAGTTTTAAGATAGGAGCATCACAAAGTTTCTGCTTTAAATTCTGAAATGCCTCTTCTTGCTTCGGTCCCCACTCATATGGTTTATTCTTCTGAGTCAAAGAAGTGATAGGGACAGCAATCCTGGAGAAATTCGAAATAAACCGCCGATAGTAACCGGCAAGTCCAAGAAACGATCGAATCTCCGTCGGTGTCTTCGGTGTACTCCAATTCTTCACCGCATCAATCTTTGCAGGATCCACGTGAACACCATTTTCATTGACTATGTGCCCCAAGAATTGAACTTCCTTAAGCCAAAATTCACATTTAGAGAATTTGGCATACAGTCGCTCTTCTCTCAGGATCTCCAAAACCAACTTAAGGATTTTCTCGTGTTCTTCCTTGGTCTTTGAGTATATCAAAATATAAGCAATGAATACAATCACAAACTTATCCAAGTAAGGCCTGCAAACACGGTTCAAGAGATCCATGAAAACCGCCGGTGCATTGGTAAGGGGGAAAGTCATTACCAAGAATTCATAGTGGCCATATCTTGTTCTGAACGCTGTCTTGGGAATATCATCATCGTGTACGCGAAGCTGATGATACCCAGACCTGAGATCGATCTTTGAAAACCATGCCGAGCCTTGAATCTGATCGAAGAGGTCATCGATGCGCGGCAGTTGATATTGATTCTTGATTGTGAGCTTGTTCAGTTCGCGTTAGTCGATGTACATTCAGAATGACCCGTCCTTCTTCTTGACAAATAGGACCGGTGCACCCCATGGTGAATGGCTCGGGCGAATAAATCCTTTATCAATCAATTCTTGCAGTTGACTCGCCAATTCTTGCAACTCCGAAGGCGCAAGTATGTAGGGAGCTTTGGCGACTGGGTTCGCACCAGGTACTAAGTCAATTCGAAACTCTACTTGACGTTCTGGTGGACGACACGGTAAATCATCTGGAAATACTTCTGGGAAATCTCTAATTACAGAAACGTCTTCAATGCTCTTTCGTTTCTCCTTTTTCTCTACAATGTGTGCTAGGAATGCAATACTTTTCTTCCTAAGGTACTTGTGTGCATTAGTACATGGCATCAGCTTAAGACCTTTACTAGAAGTTTCTCCAAAAACTCTTAAGGTTTCACCCGAAGGCAAAGGAATACGAATGTACTTTTCATGACAAACAATCTCTGCTCTATGGGTGGCTAAACAATCCATGCCTATGATAACATCAAAGCTACCAAGATGCATAGGTATGACATCAATTGGGAAAACGTGATCACTTAAGTTCACAGTACATCCAATAATAACAGTGTCAATATCAATATTGTTTCCGTCAGCCACCTCCACGTTAAACGGTTTATCTAAATATGTACGTGTTCTACCAAGCAAGCATTCAAAATCATATGAAACGAAACTCCTAACGGCACCAGAATCAAATAAGACAGATGCGTAAGAGTTGTTGATCAGAAATGTACCGTTGACTACGTCCTGGTTGGCTTGAGCAGCTGGAGCGTTCAGTTGAAATGCCCTGCCTCTTGCCACCCTCTGATTATTTCCAGTCAACTTTGGGCACTGATTTCTGAAGTGA
The DNA here is from genome assembly GCA_009363875.1 of Mikania micrantha. Lineage (NCBI taxonomy): Eukaryota > Viridiplantae > Streptophyta > Magnoliopsida > Asterales > Asteraceae > Mikania > Mikania micrantha. The sequence goes on from CM018684.1 coordinate 11,722,745, forward strand.
CCCACTTCACCACACTCATAATAGGCTCTTGCCTGTGCAGGAGGTACCTGGCGAACGGGTACAGCTGGAATAGGTTGTGCATGCGGAGCTGGAAGTGCACTCCAACAGACATTAGCAAAATGACCATACTTTCCACAGTTTTTGCAGACGCGACATGGCAAGTTAGGTGCATGGTGATATCGGCAGGTATTACATTGGGGAGTGTTCCCAACATAATTCCTAGCAGTAGTGTTGTTTGACGATTGCTGCGCGGACTTAGGAGCAGGAGCAATGACCACGAAGTTTCTGCTCTTCCTCTTTTTGTTGCTGCCTTTGGATGAACTGCCTTGTTCAGTCTTGACTTTAGTAGAAACCTCCTTTGCGGTTGATTTGGAGTCGGTCTTCTTTATTCCCTTTCTTGTGAGTGTTCCAGCCTTTACGTGATTATCAGTGAGTGTAGCAGACAAACGGATTGTAGCCTCCAGTGTTTTGGGATTGCTCCCATAGACAGTATCCTGAATCTGCTTCGGCAGCCAGACGTTATACTTCTCGATCGTTCTCTCCAAAGGTGTCACCAGATGAGGCACCAGCAGACTATACTCGTGGAAGCGAGTATTGTAGATCACGTTCTCTCCACTGTCTTACTTGAGTTCCTAGAACTTAGTCTCAAGCTTCCTCATCTCGCTTCGAGGACAGAACTCAGTGGTCATCAAGTTCTTGACCTCAGTCCAAGTCAGTGCTAGGGCAGCATCAACTCCCCTAGTTTGTTTTTCGCCATTCCACCAAGTCAGTGCTCTCTTTTGGAAAACACTGGTGGCATAGCGTACCTTAAGATTTTCTGGGCAGTCACTGTTAATGAAGGTGTTTTCCATGCTCTCAAACCACTGCAGCAGACCAGTGGCAGTCTCAGAACCCGTAAACTTCAGTGGATTACAAGAGTTGAAGTGTTTGAATCTGCAAGTTGGTGGGTTTGCACCATCTCTGTTCTGAGTGAGAGATTGATTGGCTTGAGTCTATTGATTCACCAATCCAGAAATGAGTGTTGCTAACTCTTGCATGCCCAAGTTGGCATTACAGTTGTTAGCATCCCTATTGTTAGTATCATCTTCATTGTGACGGCGCGGCGGCATGTTTCTGAGGAATTAGAAACATGTTACTACCATTTACAATGTAAGTCGTACAAACAATGGTGTAATGAGTTCATTTAAACAGTTAGGATTCCATATAGGAACTATATTTTTCTCCTATCTGTCATTAAACTCATAACATTTATAAATTTCCTAATATTATACTAAATGTCCTAGTTGGTCATAACTAATATTAGCTAAAATTTCCTAAGTTCCATACATTCCCCACCCTATACCAACACTGACAGCCTCCCGATGCAATGCAACAAGCTTATATATAGGGCATATTCAGAGGTAGATCGCAATCTCCCCTACACCGTCCCACCACCGTTGCATTGCACCACGATTATGCCCTTGTCAGAATTTAGGGTGTATCATGTATCTTACCATAATCTCACTTCACAACCCTTATCCTAGGTAGGATAATTTCGAGTGAAGTGGTCTCTAGTTCCCTTGGACAATTAGGTTCGCCTAATGTCTAAGTTCACCTGGCATGTAGGTTTACCTAATTCTATGTTCACCTAATGTCTAAGTTCACCTGACATTAAAGTTCCCCTAATGTCTAAGTTCACTAAAAGTCCATACTAATCCCAATGTCCATAATTATCAATGAGGGTTCATATCATCACTGAGTGCTCTTATTGTCACTAAGTGTTCATATCCTCCCTATAATTTATTCTCATCAAGTGTCCATACCATCACTAAGTGTTAGTATTATCACTATGCGTTTACATTATCACCAAGTGTCTATCCCATCACCTAAGTCTACAGTCCATCACTAAACGTTCATATCGTCCGTTGATCCTATACACCCCACGTGTCCAATAATTGTGTCTGTTAATGAGTTTACATATGTGTTCATCAAATGTGATCATCCAAAGCCCCAGTTCAAACCAACCTTAACCAACATACCATCAACATCAATTTCCAATCAAACTCAGCTTTATAACATTTCCAAGTAATATCCTAAGTTTCTGACACTGACATACCCCCAATATACTACAAATGGTATATGTATAGGGCATATGTAGGGGTCAGTCGCAACTGCCCCAGCCACCATCCCACCACGTTTGTAGTATACCACGAGTGTGTCCTTATCTGGTGTTTTATAAATCAAACAAATAATTCCTAAAGCAGATAATTCCTAAGCAGTTAATTTCCTAAGCAGTTAATTTCCTAAGCAGATAATTTCCCAAACGGATAGTTCCCACATTCTTCAATACTGACATCCACCCAATATACCGTAAATGGTATATATATAGGGCATATGTAGGGGTCAGTCGCAACTGCCCCAGCCAACATCCCACCACCTTTACAATACACCACGTGCATGTCCTTATCGAATCATTAGGGCACACGTAAGCAAATAATCGGTAAGTAGCATGTGTATATGAAATGTATAGCAGGAGTTCAGTTAACATGTAATAAACACATAAGCATGAAATCCTGAATATACTAACTAGTGTATGAAATAATTCATACTAGGGTATCCTACGGTTATAGACTAGGTCAACCATTTCTAGTAACCTAATTCCCTATAACCCAGGCTCCGATACCAATCTGTAACACCCCGACCGATGGCGGAAACGTCGGCATGCCACGAGGGAATTAGTTACACAAAAATCATGTCTATCATGAATTAGTTACATCAATTTCAAAACAGATTTAGCTATCTAACTAAATTCTAATCGCCAGAATTCCAGTTATTTAGCTAAGTCCAAGAACCTAAGTAATGATGTCCAAAATATGAGAGATCATCCTCCTCAACCTACTTGTCTTCATTCCCTGAAACATGTAAGAAAATCAAGTGTCAACTACGAAGTAGTTGGTGAGTAATCAAAAGTTTTATGTTTAAAAATGTTTTATAAAATGAGTACAAAAGTTTATAACTTTTATGAGAAAATCCATGTGAGTACCTGTGAGAATACCAACACAACATCCCAACACAAAATCCGAACACATAACCAACACATTATCACATATTCAAATTAATCATAGTAAATCATAGATAATCAACCACATAACCCTTCAACGAATCTCAACATCAATATTCTCCAATAGTATATGTGACCATACATCGAATTTATGTAATTAACATAAGTTAAAGACATGATCCATGGAGTGGAAGCAACCCACGTGACAATACATGAAATCAAATGCAATTAACCGAAGTTAAAGGCAATGATTCATGGAGTTGTGATAATCCAAGTGGCAATACATGTAATCATAGCTATTGACCGGAGTCAATGACAATGTTACACTGATGTATGATAATCAGTGAAAATCCATAAATAATGATAATCCATAATACGAATATCATATTGATAATCAGGTACCATCCATGTGTTATCAAAATAATATTTAGAATTTGGTATACATGTTTCACCTCCGAGTTTAAAACAAAATAGTTTAAAAGGGAGGTTATGAGAATTCACCTGAGTCCCTTGCTTTAGTATTCGCGTAATATGCGCGCTTGCGTATGTGAAAACAACTCAATCACCTGTAATTATCATGTGTTTCGTGTTCATAAGTATTTGTGTTCTATTCAAGTCAACCACCCATAAGTGTTAACTCTAAATCACTAAGTGTTGTTTTAATTTAGTTTATTTACCCTAAGTTAAATGGTAATACCTAATGTTTCATTATTGATTATCCCAAAATGACATTTTAAATCCGTTAGTTTTAAATGATCTAATAATGATAATGGGTTATGACACCTAAGGTGTCATTCCCAATAGATACGTCTACTTAACGATGATAACCCTCATCATAACGTATCTAAACTTATAATTTCATGCATGTTTAACCAAGTTGGTTTAATCAAGGTGACCACCACAATTTATGTTGCTGAAATTCTAAATTAGGGTTAGAAATATTAATAATATTATTCATATAAAATGTTCAAATTATGTAAGTTCATATCTCAAAACCCATACTCATTATAAAAAAAATGGTGTTTTACATGGCTCCTATGATTAAGAAAGGTGGCCATCCTCTAAATCCTTCATGCATGCATGATTACACCCCATTACTTTGTTCAATTATTCCCCCTTAGCTTTTAGATAAAGTGTTTATGTCTTAGTAGCCCTCGACCAAGCAATTGCCCTTAGGTTCACTGTTAATGTCTAAAATTAATCATAGGTTCGGCCCTGGTTGCCCCTAGCCTAGTCCAGGTTCGGCCAGAACAAAAGGATAAAGGTTCAGCCCATATTGGGTCTTCCCACCACAGGTTTCGCTGCACGCAGGCCCTTCCCACGAACCCTTAGGTTCGTTGTCATGTTGTATCCATACAGAATAAAAGGTATTTTGCCCAGGTGGTGTGACCAGTAATCGGTTCAGCTGGCAGGTGATGGGGCTGGCTAGGTTCGGTGATAAGTAGGGTTCGGCCACAGTAAGCAAGGTTCGGCCCACGACAGCAGGTTCGCGAGTCTGTGGCCCCGACTAAAGGTTCGTCTAGCATGTGCCTAGGTTTGGCCCAACCTACAGTTAGCAGCAGCAGGTTCACCAACTTGATAGGGTTAGGCTAAGAAGAAAGGAGGTTCTTCTATGCCAGGTTCGCTGCCACAGGTTCGTCCCAATGGGTTCGGTTGAGGGGAAGGTTCGCCACATCTGATTCAGATGGTAGCCTAGGTTTGGCTCTACAACCCTTCACGAACCAACCGCTGTAGCCGCTCCTCCTCCGCATCCCCTAAGCTCGAACCTGTTACAGTCTCAACCGTGGCTTTCCCAACACTTACACTAGTTCGTTTTAGGGTTTTTCAAATGTTTGGGTCGGTTATAATCATCAAATTATTGTAATTTTCGTGAATTACAACAAAACCAAAAATAAAGGCTTCGATTTACCTCGAAATACCGATCCAATGTAGGCTTTCTTCGTATCTTCTTGTTCAACTCGTTCACACGGTCGTTTTGGCACCAAGATTACCCTTTTCCGTCAAGAAACGAAGGAGTTATGCTAGAGAGAAGTTAGAGAGAGAAAGGATAGACGAATTTGTGGTTTAGAGAGAGAATGATTCTTGCAAGAAAGGGGGAAGAAGAAGGAAATATGGGCTTTTATAGCCCGGTATTTTCCCGCGTGCTCGGTCTCGTTTATATCGCGTTAAAATTATAAAAATGCTCGGTTTTGTCGTTAAACATCTTTAAAACATAAAACATTTTGTAAATAGGTTTCGTTTTTTTTAATAAAATAATTTTAAATAAATTGTTTCGTAAAACGATTCCATTTTATTTACTATGTCATCTCGTTGAAACGCGTTACTTACGTACGTATTCGTAAAGATTGTCACCTTTGCGAATTCGACGCTCGTATCGTATTTCGATTCGATTTACAATTTGTGGAATATCGTTTCAGAATATTATTCCTAATAATTATATTCGTGTGAATCGTCACCCACGCGAATATGTTATTAAGTTAATATTTCCAAATTAACATTCGCGTTTAAGTTATGTTCGTAACCTCACCATTGCGTAACTATTTTCAGCCTTTTATTATCTTCAATATTAAAATCCCAATCCAAAACCCACTAAACCATATCACTGACACGTCCATGATAGACCGAAATATACATATGTATAGGGCATATGCAGCTGTAGATCGCAACCTCCCCAACACCGTCCCATCGCTATTTCGATAAACCATGACCATGTGTCCTTGACTATGTTTAGTAACCAAACCATAACAAACTCCTAATCCCTTTCATTCCAAAACACAATTCATAATTTATGAAATGTAACAGCAATAAACTCTCTGGTTCTGTTTAGTTGTGTTTCAACTAAACTTCCCATGGTTTATGGATACAATAATATGTTCTCAATATATATACCAATATCATTAATAACACCCAATAATTCATTACCATTAATAATTATCATATCAGGTCGTAACAGTACAGTCGTACATATGTACGGACAACCTGAAGTACAGTGATGTTAAAGTAGATGAACACAATCAGCTCGCCTTGACAGTTTATGGATATAATGAGAGGATTCTCGCTCTGAGAATGATAATGAGCATTTATCTGAGGAAGTTGAGAGCCTCAGAGAATCTACACCAAGGATTGAAGCCTTCAATAATCTTTCCGATGATTCAGATAAACAAGACGAAGAAGATGAAGAAAATGAATCTGATGAGGAAAAGATCGATTATGATAGTACTGATGACGATGATGACAAAGATGACAATGACGGAGCTAGGGATGCCGCTGCGAGTTCATCTAGTTCTTCAGGGCAGGCCTCTACCAGCGAAATCTGTACCAAGAAGAAACATGACGAAGCTCCAGAGTCATCTACCAAACCTGCTGAAGAAGGAAAAGCTACCGAAGAAGTAGAAGTTGTGCCACTAAGACGTCGTCTTGACGATACGTTGACTATGATTCTTGATGCTCAGGGCATTATACAGCATTCAGTGAGCTATGACAAGGAAGAGGGAGAGATCATTCATTGTCTTACAAAGGAACAGATAGCTGAGCTATTCAGCTTAAATCCTGATGAGTTTATTGGTGATGACTCCTCAGTTCCCGCATCAGGTCCCCTAGTCCCGGAATCATATGATGACATTGATGACGTCATCTTAGAAGACCTGGTTGATGATGAAGCTGTAAAGTACACTTCTGCGGAGGAACAGCTTCCTACCTTTACTTATCTATTCTGTCAACATTTAGAAAAAGAACTCAAATGTAATATTTAAGAGAAGGAAGGAGACAAAGAGGCATCTGCAGAAGATATTCAGAAAAGAAAGTAAGACTGGTTTGCTTACTTGCAGACCCTTAAGAAGGACATCATCCCTCCTACTCTAGCTCAATACACTAAAGTTTACAAAACCAAAGGATACAAATCCGGAGGTTGCATTTTATGTTGGGTGTACTTCAAGGACTTGGATGCTTTGGAGTGAAAAAACAAAGGGGAATTCAGTATTTCAAATTCCCGCATGACTTCAAGACGTTGCAAGGCTTCAAAGTTAATCAGTTCACACATCTGAACATGATGTATTGTCAAGATTCTGGTATGTCATCTTGGTTTGCTAGGCAAAGCAAGTTCGAAAACAAAAAAAGATGGGTGAACTTCCTACCTCAACAACCTAAAAGATTCTACTTACCGGATATTGATTCTTAGACCAAAAAGCACAAAGTTATCCTGAGGTGGCTACCTCCCAAAGCCATGAAAACTATTCCTCTCAGGAAGATGCCTCAAGGCTTTGCGAGTAGTTTTCAATAGTGGTATTATGAAGGAAGAACTTCAGAGGTAGTGATTGTTCTGTGCAAGGAAGGAAAGTGGGACTTGATCATAGTATTTGACCTAATGTGGCTGACAAGCCTGATACAGGAAGATGTTAAGGCCCTCTACAGGTGTCAGATTTTCTTTGACATTGCTGATATGGAGCAAGCTTTGTAGTATATGAGAGTGATCAGACTATCCTTTGCGTTTGATGTATATGCAGGTGCAGACTAGAAAGCTCTTTTAGACAAATTTTTGAAGACTGAAGCCATTAAAGAATAGAACTAGGTCCAAGGGGGAGTATGTAGATGCACCGTTTGTCCCTAGTTCATATGTAATAGTCTGTGATTATTTGTAAATCTTTAGTTATCAATGAAATCAAGTATTTTGCATTTTTTATTTGTGTTTAACAAGTTTGACTTTGACTTTTGATATCAAACAGGACCATTCATACGAATGAACCTAAATATGAGTTCATTCGTGCGAATGAACGCTTAACGAATGTCCAGTTAAGCGAAGGAATCAGGATACTGATTAGTTTGTACGAATGAATCAGAGATTTTATTTATTCGTGCGATCTGCAGGTCACTATAAATTCCTACAAAAACGGAATATTTGATATATCTGCTCATTCTCTGTCAATTCCCTAGGTTTCACAGCCACCCCTTGCCTTCCAATTTCGTTTTCATTCCCGTGGTTTTCGATTTCGATCAAAACGTTGACTACTCATCATCGGATTATCACGGGGCTTATAGATTTCGATTGGAAAACCCCCTAATAGGATTCCGCACTATTCGAGGGCCTACCGAGCCGAATCCGCAAGGAACCAAGTCGTTTCCGAGGTCCTACAGATACAATCTCGTTGAGATACATATTGGCTAGTCGATCCATGGAATAATCTTCATGGATTGGTAAAAAGTGCATATATTTGAGAAGACGATCAACTATAACCCATATAGAATCAAGTTTGTGCAACTTTATGGGTAGTTTGGCGATGAAATCCATATAGATATGTTCCCATTTCCACACGGGAATCTCCGATTGTTGTAATAACCCAGAAGCTCGTTGATGTTCCGCTTTAACTTTAAGATAGGTTAAACATTTATCCACGTAGTTTTCTATATGTTTCTTCATCACAGGCCACCAATAAAAGTCCCTTAGGCCTTTATACATTTTATTGCCATACGAATGAGTAGAATGCCTGAATTTGTACGCCTCATCCAAAATGATTAGTCTAACATTACTTAATATAGGAATCCATATTCAGCTTTTGAAATACAACACACTATGAGTCTTGGTTTCTAATTGTTTATCTAATCCTCATAGCTCCTCAGTGGGGTAATTTGTTGCTTGTAAATCTTGTTTCTGAGCTTCTCTGATTTGAGGAATCAAACTTGTTTGAATAGTCGTTCCCAAAGCACTCACGTGTAAGGGTTTGACTCGTTCCTTGCGACTTAAGGCATCGGCTACAACAATCGCTTTATTTGGGTGGTAACAAATTTTACAATTAGTCATTTAGGAGTTCCACCCATCGCCTTTGCCACATGTTTAACTTCTTTTGATCTTGAATGTGTTGAAGACTTTTGTCGTAAGTGTATACATTACACTTCGTTCCGTATATGTGGTGTCTCCAAATAATAAGTGCAAACACTACCGCACCAAGTTCTAGATGATGAGTAGTATTGTTCTTCTCGTGTAATTTTAATTGTCAATAAGCATAAGCAATCACGTTGTATTTCTACATTAGCATGCACCCAAGACCTTGATGAGAAGCATCACTATATACCGTGAAGTCTATAGTGCCTTCTAGTAGTGCAAATACAGGGGCGTTTCAGAGTTTGTGTTTCTGTCAAACCCCCAAATTCCCACTCGTGGTGTTAGTCCACATGGGTGTGACGTGGCCAGAATCACAACTCAAGGTCATATAGAACACCTCTATATGCGTTTACAAATCCCATGTTTCACACATACACATAACAAAATGGTTTGCAGCGGAAAAGTAATTCATAGCAGCGGAAAATAAAATAAGTTTAACATTTGCAGCGGAATCAGAAATTGTCAGACCAAAACATTGTATCAGTACATAACATAAAATAAATTGTTCTCAGATGACACAAAGACAGAATGCATGAGGATCCTAATTGCTCATCCCTTATACGTGCATTCCTGCTATCCATAGCTTGCTAGTTGCCTGAGAATACAAGTTTGAAAAAGTGTCAACACAATGGTTAGTGATTTCACAGGTTTTGATATACATATAGTAATAAAAGTGTGTCATGCTGTTTATCAAATGTTAGTACCGAGCCCTAGGCTCCAAGTGTCAGTGCGTCACTACCGAACTCTGTTTGTCCTTGCCTCCACTCTGTCTCGTACACACAGTAAATTAGGTCAGAGTTTGCACGGGTTATGACATCGAGTCAACATTGTGCCCCGTGGGGTTGGTCATACCCTAATGGATCCATCCAAATCTACCACGTTGTTCGTACATTAACGGTAAGACTTTGTGAGGACTTGTTACGAGTTCAACACTTAATGTTTGTCCAATAAACCAGCATACAGCAAAAATGTTTGTACAGTAATAAATGTTTGACTCGTCGATCTGGATTTCCTCGAGAGGAATAACAAGTGTCTCATCAGACAGGCACTGTTTGAGATTCGAGATGTGAAACACATTGTGAACGCGGCTCAGTTCGTCTGGCAGATTCAGCTCGTAGGCCACAGGGCCTATGCGTTTGGTAATCTCGAAAGGTCCAATGTAACGAGGGTTCAGTTTGCCTCGTTTTCCAAACCGTATGACTCCCTTCCAGGGCGAGACCTTGAGTAGCACTCTGTCTCCCACTTGGAACTCCAACGGTTTGCGTCGCTTGTCAGCATAACTTTTATGTCTATCCCGAGCTGCTACCATCCGTTTGCGTATCTGCACGATCTTCTCAGTTGTTTCGTGCACTAGCTCTGGACCGGTTAGTTGGCTGTCCCCAACTTCCGCCCAGCAGATGGGTGATCGACACTTACGCCCGTAAAGTGCCTCGAATGGTGCAGCTTGGATGCTTGTGTGGTAGCTGTTGTTATATGAAAACTCAACTAATGGTAAATGAGTCTCCCAGCTACTGCCAAAATCGATTACACATGCCCGGAGCATGTCCTCCAGTGTTTGTATGGTGCGCTCACTCTGTCCATCCATCTGCGGGTGGTAAGCGGTACTCATGTCCAATCTCGTCCCCAAAGCCTTATGCAAAGACTTCCAGAAATGCGACGTGAATCGACTGTCGCGGTCAGATATGATTGAGATTGGCATTCCATGTCAAGTGACCACTTCCTTCAGATAAATCCGAGTGAGTTTGTCTAGTTTTTCGTTTTTCATAATGGGTAGAAAATGTGCAGACTTTGTTAGTCGGTCTACGATAACCAGATGGTATCGCAACCACTGGCCGTCTTCGGCAGTTTAGTGATGAAATACATGGAAATTTGCTCCCATTTCCCCATTGGTAGTTCCGGTTGTTGAAGTAACCCTGATGGCTTTTGGTACTCAACCTTGATCTTTGAGTACGTTAGGCACTTACTCCCGTAGGTTGCTATCTCAGCTTTCATGTTTGGCCACCAGTAGGTTGTCTTCAGATCGTGATACATCTTGTCAGAGCCCGGATGTACGGAATACCGGCTCTTGTGAGCTTCGTCCATCACTACTTCTCTTAGTCCCCCGTAGTGTGGAATCCAAATTCGATCCATTAAGTAGTAAGCTCCGTCATCCTTTACTTTCATCTGTTTATCCATACCACGCATGGCTTCGAGGGTGAGATTTTCAGTTTTCAGAGCTTCATGTTGTGCGATTCGAATCTGATTTGGTAGTTCAGAATGAATCGTGAGTTGTAGGGCACGTACGCGTTTGGTTGTTTCCTTCCGACTCAACGCGTCAGCCACTACGTTTGCTTTACCGGGATGGTACTTGATGGCGCAATCATAATCGCCAATGAGTTCGACCCATCTTCGTTGCCTCATGTTTAGCACCTTCTGGTCGAAGATGTGTTGTAGGCTTTTATGATCGGTAAAGATAGTGCATTTCGTGCCATACAAGTAGTGTCTCCAGATCTTCAAAGCGAATACCACAGCTCCCAATTCAAGGTCATGAGTCGTGTAGTTCTTCTCATGCACCTTCAGTTGTCGTGAAGCGTATGCTATCACCTTCTCGCGTTGCATCAACACGCAACCGAGTCCTTGTTTCGAGGCGTCGCAATACACCACGAAATCATCGCATCCGTCTGGCAGGGATAGGATAGGTGCAGTACATAGTTTCTGCTTCAACAAGTTCAAAGCAGTTTCCTGTTTGTCTCCCCAATCGAACTTCTTATCCTTATGGGTCAAGGATGTCAGTGATTGGGCAATCTTTGAGAACCCCTCAATAAATCTCCTGTAGTACCCGGCGAGTCCTAGGAATTGTCGCACCTCAGTTGGAGTCTTGGGTGCTTCCCAGTTCTTGATGGCTTTAATCTTGACAGGGTCTATGTGTATCCCTTGTTCGTTAACCACATGTCCAAGAAATTGGACTTCGCGAATCCAAAAGTCGCACTTTGAGAACTTCGCGTATAGCTGCTCTTTCTTCAGTAATTCCAAGACTAGCCTCAGGTGTTCAGCATGTTCTTCCCGATTCTTTGAGTAAATCAGAATGCCATCGATGAACACTATTACAAATTTGTCAAGGTAAGGTTTCAACACTCTATTCATGAGATCCATGAATACAACTGGTGCATTGGTCAGTCCAAAGGGCATAACCAAGAATTTGTAGTGTCCGTATCGAGTTCTGAAGGCTGTCTTAGGGATATCGTTCTCTTGTATCCTTAGTTGATGATAACCCGATCTTAAATCGATCTTCGAGTAGTAGCTTGACCCTTGCAACTGGTCAAATAGATCGTCTATTCGTGGCAATGGGTATCGATTCTTAATTGTCACCTTATTCAGCTCTCTATAGTCGATGCACATACGGAATGATCCGTCTTTCTTCTTTACAAACAAGACCGGTGCTCCCCAAGGCGAGAATCTCGGTCTGATAAATCCCTTGTCTAACAGTTCCTGCAACTGGTTAGACAGTTCCTGCATCTCCGTCGGTGCTACCCGGTATGGAGCTTTGGCAATCGCTGCTGCTCCTGGTGTGAGGTCTATCTGAAACTCGACTTGCCATGTCGGGGGTAGTCCAGGTAGGTCCTTGGGAAACACTTCGGGAAAATCGCGGACTACAGCGATGTCCTCAATCTTCCTCTCCTTCTTCGGTTGTTCTGCGATGAGGGCTAGTATAGCAGTGTATCCCTTTTGTATGTACTTGTTGGCCTTCATGCATGACATAATATTCAGAGGTACTCCCCGTCTTTCTCCCTGAATCGAGATCTGTTCTCAGTTCTGCAACGTCACGCGTACGATCTTCTCGTTGCATACAATCTCGGCTTGGTTAGCGGATACCAATCCATTCCCACGACCACATCAAAGCTTCCAAGAGTTACCGGCATCAAATCGATTTCGAGTTCGTGATCCGCCAACACCATGACACATCCTCGAAAGATGTGTTGCGTCTCAATCAGCTTACCGTCGGCTAACATTACGGTATACTTATAGTCTAGTGGTGTTGGGGTAATATCTAGTAATTTACTAAACTCACTAGATATAAAGCTTCTATCAGCACCGGTATCAAATAATATACTAGCATAGACATTATTTAAAAGGAACGTACCGGTTACGATGTTAGGATCATCCTTGGCTTCCCTTGAGCCAATCACAAAAGCTCGACCCTTGATCGCTCCACCTCCGGCCTTCTTCAGCTGAGGGCAATCCCTCCTCATGTGTCCTGGCTTTCCACACTCATAACACCCCATGAGAGTGTTTTGATTGTTGTTGTTGTTCTGGTTGTAGTTGGGTTTGTGGTTGTTATTGCTGGGGAATTTGGACCTACAATCTCTGGCCATGTGGCCATATCTTCCACAACGCAAGCATCGGTATCGCTCGCATTGACCAGAGTGGTGGTAAGAACATTTGTTGCACAGAGGGTATTTTCCTTGGTACACACCCTTCCCCTTATCATCGGGTTGGGTGGCAGTGAATGCTCTGGCAGGTGCAGATCGTTGTTGTTGTTGGGGTTGATGAGATTGGTGGTGGCTGGATTCCCACTTCCTCTTCTGGCTTTCTTGAGGCTTCAGGTGTTCGCCTTGCTTGGGTAGCTTGCCCTGAGCTACAGCTTGGTCAGTTAGTTTGTGGGCTAATCGGATCAACGGTTGGATGGTGGTGAGGTCAGATGCAGTCACCATGCTTTGGATTTGTTCGGGCAGTCCACTGATGAACTGCTCGATCTTCTTGCATTCCGGCGTCACCATCGCCGGGCATAGCTTGCATAGTTCATGAAATCGAGTGAAGTACTGCTCGATTTCAGAGCCCACCATCTTTAGCACCCAGAATTCAGCTTCCAGTTTCCTAATTTCATCACGAGGACAGTACTCCTCTTGTAGCAGTCGGGTGAAGTCAGTCCAGCTCATGGAATTAGCACCATCTAATCCCAATGTCTGAACATGGGTATTCCACCATGTGAGGGCTGGTCCCTCCAGTGTACCGGTTGCGAATTTCACTCGGTTCTCTTCAGCACAGTCGCACATGGCGAACACAGACTCCACTTTCTCCACCCAGCGGAGCATTCCGACTGCTCCTTCGGTGCCCTTGAATTTGTGCGGGTGGCAGTTCAGGAAGGACTTGAAGGAACATCCCTTCCCGTTGTTGCCGTTTGACCCTGTTTGTCAGAAACCAGTGTCGTGTGTTGGTATCGTGTTAGCTACACTATGTTAGTCACATTAGGCAAATGTTAGTACCGTTGTGGTTTCCACTAGTTTCGCTATGTTGGCGACTTGCTTCATAGTCGGCAATCGCCTTGTTGACCCGTCGGTCAACCATCATTTTGATAACAGCGGCATCCAGTGTCCGCCTAGCAGGACGCGCGTACGGTCCTCTTCCCGCCATGTATCTTTCTATACATAAGGGATAGAGTATTGTTAGCACATGTTAGAGGGTTAGCCAATGTCATGTCAGATGTCATATCGAGTGTTATGTTAAATGTTATGTCAGCAATCAACCATAGTCAGATCATGCGATAAATAAATCAAAATACCATTCTCATTAATATAAGCTTTGAAGTACAACGATTTTTCAAAAGATAATGGTAACATAAGTTTGTACGAGCACATCCCGCTCGTTTAGGCAATATAAAAGAAAACATAACAAAAAATAAACAGTACAACTAGTCCGTATCTATGGTGACATGTTATATGTCGCTATCAGAATCTCCATCAGCATTATCCTCCTTTGGATCCTCGTTGGAATCCTCGTCAAAATCTCCCTCGTCGAGATCCTCGGCCTCGAACTGCGGCTCGTCCTCGGGCGGTGGTTCAACTATGAACTGCTCGGCCCACGCGTTAAGCATGGCATCGCAAGCTTGGACCATCTCCTGAGTCTCCTCGTTGGCGACCCGATTCTCCGTGATACGTCCGTCATGCTCCTGCAGGATATCCACCATTTGTCCGTGCTGACTCATCAGCTGGGACACCTGGAGACGTAAGGGCTCCACCTGCGCTTCTAGCCTGTCATTATGCCTTTCAAGGCGGTCGTTCTTCTCTCGAAGAACGCGGACCTCGTCCGATAGCTCCCCGTTCCTCCAGATCTCCCGTTGTGTGCAAGCCACATGAGCTGCGAAGGCCTGCTCCAGTGGCACCCCAAGCGGCGATAGTCGATGTCCTAGCGAGGTATCGCCGAGATAACGGTATGGAGGTACCCGCTCCCCGATAATCCACTCCTGTATCATCGTGGGAAGCCATCCCCAATGCCGAGCTCATGCTGCGTGTCGAGCTCGTCTGTCCATCTCTGTGTCGACTTTCCGTAGTCAAGTCGTCGGTCGCCGGGCGCCTGCCCGGGTTCCTGCTGGTGTCTTCGTTGTTGGCCATTCCTGTAAATCACAAGTTAGTCAATAACAGTTTATCATAAGCAATAATATCATCAATGTGCCAGTTCTATGTGTAGTGTCTAAAGTTGAGCAATGGCTATAGTCTAAGTCTACTACATGCAAACCTAGTTCCCTATAACCAAGGCTCTGATACCAGTCTGTCACACCCCCAAATTCCCACTCGTGGTGTCAGTCCACGTGGGTGTGACGTGGCCAGAATCACAACTCAAGGTCATATAGAACACCTCAATATGCGTTTACAAATCCCATGTTTGACACATACACATAACAAAATGGTTTGCAGCGGAAAAGTAATTCATAGAAGCGGAAAATAAAATAAGTTTAACATTTGCAGCAGAATCCGAAATTGTCAGACCAAAACATTGTATCAATACATAAAATAAAATAAATTGTTCTCAGATGACACAAAGACAGAATGCAAGAGGATCCTAATTGCTCATCCCTTATACGTGCATTCCTGCTATCCATAGCTTGCTAGTTGCCTGAGAATACAAGTTTGAAAAAGTGTCAACACAATGGTTGGTGAGTTCACATGTTTTGATATACATATAGTAATAAAAGTGCGTCATGCTGTTTATCAAATGTTAGTACCGAGCCCTAGGCTCCAAGTGTCAGTGCGTCACTACCGAACTAGACCTGTTTGTCCTTGCCTCCACTGTGTCTCGTACACACAGTAAATTAGGTCAAAGTTTGCACGGGTTATGACATCCAGTCAACATTGTGCCCCGTGGACTTGGTCATACCCTAATGGATCCATCCAAATCTACCACGTTGTTCGTACATTAATGGTAAGACTTTGTGAGGACTTGTTACGAGTTCAACACTTAATGTTTGTCCAATAAACCAGCATACACCAAAAAATTTTGTACAGTAATAAATGTTTGACTCGATCTAACTAGTATTCTCCCCCTATTTAAACTCACCTTAGTGATGAAGAGTAATAGAGTACGCGTAAGCTCCTGTGTAGACTGCGCGTCGGTAACCGGCAACCTATATCGTATACCGTACGTGAGTTTGTGTAAGTGACTGTGCTAGTGTTTGTGTTAGTGCTCGTGTTTGTGCCCAACAACCTTCGGTTGTTCATGTCTGTGCGTGTCGGTCCACAATGACCGTGTTTGCTCGTGTTGGTCCACATTGACCGTGTTTGACCATGTTTGACCGTGTCAAGTCAACGACCCGTTGGTGAACCGTGTGACGGTTGTGAATCGTGTAGCAAATGTGTAAGTGCTCGTCGTGTGCAAAACGCGCAAGTCGCGTCTATGGACAACTTACTATTTATAGTAAGTTTCCATTTATGGAAAGTTCACAAAGCATATCGATTTTAGAGTTCTAGCATGCTCGTTAGTCCCACGTGATCATGTTAACACATAACACATGATCATACGAAGTCACATAGGTTGTTTATAATTTGTTAGCACATAAAAGTTTCCTAAAATGGAAAGTTTCCATTTATAGCATACGTGACATCGGAAACCATCTAACTTAGCATCTAATCATCATATTATAACATAATAAGCCACTTAGCATGCTCAAACCATACAAAATGTTCATAAGTTGGTTTTTGTAAAAATAAAGTTACTAAAAATAGTAACTTTGGCTATTTTTGTCCAAATGATCAATCTAACCATTTCTAATCCATTTTTAAGTCACAAATCATCATAACAACAAATCTAGCATCATTTTATCGTGTCAACATAACCGAATTCATCATCTATCAATATTTCACTAATAAAGTTACTAAATATAGTAACTATGTCAAAATGACAATAATCAACATCTAAATCATATTCTTAAACTTCTAATCATCATTTTATTCATCAAACATCATATTAACATACATGCATGCTCTCCATTTCATCCATAAAACCATTTTACAAATAAAAAGTTACTAATAATAGAAAGTTTCATCAAAACCATATTTTAACCATTCTAAACTAAATCAAATCATGTAATCATCATCCAATATCATCAATAATCATATCAACATACCCAAGTTCATCCTACAATCATGGATCATACATGCATGGCCATCGTTCAACATTTTGCATGTAAATCATGAGTTTCATCAATACTCATCATCATGGATCATCACAATATGCTAATAAATCACTTTAGATCATCATAAATCATATCAAAACAAACAAACCCAGAACTAAAATTCGTGCATGTGCACTATAGGTGCTTGCATGTGGGTGTAAGGCCTTGCATGTGGGTGTAAGAGGTGTGAAAATGAGTTTCAAGTCTAGAAACTACCTTTGAGTGCTCCTAAAAGACTGAGATGATGATGGAGTCGAGTTAGAAAGCTCCTAAGTGCTTCTGGACAGTAGCTTCTTCGAACAACAAGGTGGTGGTGATGGTTCTTCGAGATTCTAGGAGATTAAAGAGCTTCAATCCTTCAAGTTCTAAGCTTTTGCAGGTCTCTAATGGCTTCCAGGAAGGTTTTCAGGTGAAGAAGACGAAGGTTGAGTGTCTGGGAATTGAGAATAAGAGACTAGGGTGGCTTGACATGATTACAATCTTGGATATATAAGATTTTGTCGTCAGAGCGGCGTCGCGTACCACGATGGAGTGTTTAAATCATCTCCGCGTACCGCGGCGGATTTCGGGATTCAAATTCTCCGAAACTCGTCGCGTACCGCGAATGGGCCTCTTGTTGGGCCATCGTGTACCGCGATGGGCCCCTGGAGAGCCCAATAAGCCTGTTTTGATAGGTTTGATCCGTTCGTCACCGTTTTCACGTTTATGAACTATCGTTTGGCCTCATTTGAACTTCCAAGTTCAATGTGTGCGTGTTTTGCGACGTTTCAAGTGTTGTGCTACATAATGTGCTTGACGTTCACCAACGTTCGTGTGTTTTGACACGTGTGTGCCGTTTGCCGATAATTCATCGAATTATCCTGTCGTGTGTCAGTGTTCGTACCGTCGTGCCACGTGTCACAGTAAATTGTTCTAATTCTAGTGCCACGTGTACATAAAGCATTTAGATAAACATTTAAATAAAATCAAAGTTGACCTGGAAATTACGGGGTGTCACAGTTTCAACAGTTGGAACGCCTCATCTTGTTGAGAACCCCATAAAAACTTTTGATTTCTCTTAGTTAGGGTAGTTAGTGGCAAGGCTATTTTTAAAAAATTGTTAACGAATCTTCGATAATAACCTGCCAACCATAAGAGTTGGCAAATTTCTGTTGGGGTTATTGGTGTTTCCCATTGTTTTACCGCTTCAATTTTGCAAGGATCCACTTGTATGCCATTTTCAATTACTACATGTCCAAGAAATTTGACTTCCCCTAACCAGAATTCACATTTATAAAATTTGGCATATTGCTTTTCCCATGCTAAAAGTTCCGAAATTTGTTTCAAATGTTATGCAGTTCCTGTTTGGTTTTAGGAGTAAATAAGAATGACATCAATAAATACAATTACGAACTTATCCAGGTAAGGTCTACACGCCTGTTTCATCAGATCCATCCAGAATGCAAGTGCATTTGTTAACCCGCAATACTAAAAACTCGTAATGTCTATATTGGGTTCTGAATGTCGTTTTAGAAATGTTGTCATCATGAATTCGTAACTGATGATATCCAGATCTTAAGTCAATCTTTGAAAAATAAGTAGAACCTACCAATTGATCGAATAGATCATCGATATGAGGTAATGGATAATGATTCTTGATTGTTAATTTATAGAGTTCTCAGTTGTCGATGCACATCCTAAAATGTATCATCTTTCTTCTTCGCAAAAAGAATTGGTTCTCCCCTAGGTGAGAAAATAGGTCTAATAGAACCTTTATCCAGTAGTTTTCGTAATTGTCATGATAATTTTTGCATTTCTGATGGTGCTAGGAGATCTTAGGCTTTAGCAACAGGTCCTGCACTTGGAACCAAGTTAATACGAAACTCAACTTGTCTCACTAGGGGATATATGCCATCAAGCTAAACTTCAGGATAGTCTTTGACTACAGGAATATCTTAGACACGTTTTTGTGGGAGACTATTTTCAGTTACATGTTCTAGGAAAGCTTGAAAAGCTTTCTTTAAGAACTTTTGAGCTTGCATACATGCTACAATGTCAAGTTTTTTGCTAGCTCGTTCACCTTAAACTATGAGTGTGTTACCATTAGGTAATAGAATACTAATTACATTATTTTGACATGCTACCTCTGCTTTATTTTCAGAAATCCAATGCATACCAACAACAACATAAAACTTCCAAGTTCAATAGGAAGGAGATTGATATTGAAAAGGTGATCATTAAGATTCAAGGAAACCCTAGAATAGTATGTTAGCTTTGATCAATTTTCCATTGGCAAGTTCAATGACATAGGGGTGCTCTAAATATATGGTATGAAATGAAAGTAATTATGCAAATTCAGGAGAAATTAAACTTTTATCAGCCTCATTATCAAACAAAATTTATGCGTATAGGTTATTGGGGCAGTTTCTCATGAGATGGTCAGGGCTTCCACACTTGAAGGAAAACTTGTTCTATTCACGGGGTTGTTGTTGTGCTTCATTTGGTTGGCTAACATGCAAGTTACAACATTTTGCATAGTTTCTGACCCGATTACAGTTTGAAAAAACATAACATGGTCTGTTGTGATGGAAGGGAACTTGTTGTACATGGGTGCCTGCCTAGTACGTGCTTTCTTTTCAGGCAGAACTGAACCATAGCTCTTGATTGTTGATGTATTCTGGCTAGCTTTAGCCGGAATCTTTGTTTTGCCCCTCTTGGGCAATTTTATTTTGATTCCATTTGAATTAACGGCTGCATTAAGATTACCTCATATGTTTTCTTTGATAATGTACCACTTCTTACTGCCTCATTAGTAAGCTTGGTGGTCAACAACATGGTACATTTGAATGTGATTGGTTTTTGTTGTGGTCAACATTCTCCAAATCTAGGGAACCAGACCCTTGATGTACTTTTTGATCAAAACTGCTTTTGCGGGAAACATGTTGGGAAGCAAGAAAGTAAGTTCATGAAATCTATCAGTGTACTTTAAACTGTCAAAACCGATCATTGAATGATTTTAGAATTCCTCTAGTAATTGCTGGATTCAGTGATTGGGAAGTAATCTTAGATAATCAGAGTTTTAAAATCATTATTCCCCAAGGCATCAATGGTGACTGTACCCAATGTTTTCACCTGGGTATTCCACCATGTTTGAGAAGAGTCTTTAAAAGAAGAAGCAACATAAGACACCTTATGCTCTTCTAGTCGTTGGCTGATTTGGAGTTTGGTTTCCATTTCCTCGACCCACTTAAATAGTTGTGATGTTTCTTCCATGCCAGTGAAAGTAGGCGGTTTGTAGGAAGCAAAATACTTGTAAATGAACCCATGTTGTGGTGGGTCAGGAACAGATGTGTTTGTACTAGTGGTGTGATGTGTTTCAGCATGTCCACCAGTGGGATTATGTTTAGTATGGTTCCCACTGGAACCAGAAGTTATATTTTGTTGATGTTGAGTTAATATGCTAGGTACAACAGCGGATAGTTGTTCCCTCATGATTCATGCTACAACTATCTTGTTAAAATCTGAACCACTTGCAGTCGTAGGCTGGACTGTATTTGTTTCTGGGTTAGTAATGGTCTTAGCAAGTCGACCTCGTTTTTGAGCCATTTTCTTCTTAGATACAGACAAACTCAGGTCAACATAAGAACATTTTAATTTAAACCCCTTCAGTCACATAAGTTTAACTCTATACAGTTATACTTAATGGTTATGTTGATATGTTATTATACAAGAATGTTGTATAATTCCATTGATATTATCTAGATGTGTTCGTAACACAGAGTAATCACATTGATTTTTGTAGTTATACTGAGTTTTTTATCTCACGGATATGTTCTACCATCACATAGCAACATGGCATTGTGATACCGATACAAATACGTTATCACATTATGTTATCTCACATATTTGTGATGGTATAACATAACAATACTGCAATATGACACCGATACAAATATGTTCTCGCATCATGTTATGTCACAGAAATGTGCTAGTAACACATACCAATACTGCAATACGACACTGATACAAATATCCTCTCAAATCATGTTATCTCACAGATACGTGCAAGTGTCACATAGCAATACTACAATATGACATCGATAAACATATGGTCACAGATAATGTTTCTCACAGATAAGTGCTAATACTACATAACAATACTACAATATGATACTGATGCATATATGTTCTCACATCATATTATCTCACAGATACTTGCTAGTTTCACATAGCCACATTTTTATGTGACACCGATATAGATATGTTCTTATTCAAGTTTTGATATATTTTCGCACAAACTTTGATATATTATGTTATGAAACCCAATTACTGTTTATGAAATACAAATTTTATATGAACAACACATTTTGATACAAAACACACATACTAAAAGAAACTTTTCATTACTATGATGTCGTCTTATACATCATAATAGTTATGTATATGAAAATTTCCCAATGTTACACTGACTAGTAATCAACCTATTCGTCTAGGGTCTATCTAGTACATCAAAAATTACCCCATGATATCAATATTCAACCTATTCGAACGTATTCGATCAATGAGATTTATAATGATACATTCTAAAAATTTCGTTATCTGATCACACTCATCATAAGAAGTATGGCAAGAAAGCCATCACTATGGCCATAGGAGCCATCACTATGGTAATCATCAGTAACTTCATCTCCAAGCTTAGACTCCTAAACCTAATCAACTTCTCTATGTACCTCTCCACATCCTCCAAATTGTAACAACTATCACCAACCGCATTCTAGACTCCATCACCTCCCTTCATGCTCTCGCTCCTGCCTCTAAGGTAGTAACTTGCTCTACCCATATCTGGTGAGATGTCATGTCTCCAACAAAGTAACTCGCGTTTCTTGTAAAGAAACACGTGACTCATTAAGCTCCAGACATGTTCCATTGAAACCAAACGCCATCTGACGGAGCTGGGCTCTAAGCTTGGCATGCGGTGAAGACTCATTCACCTCATGGGTGGGGGGCCCAGGAAATACCTAAGTGCCGGCTAATGCCCAGGACGAAGCCCTGTGGTCTTGCGAGCCTGACCCCACATGCAACTAAGTCGCATAAAGACTGGGACTCTCTGTGGAGAAGGGCTCCTCATCCTCCTAACAGCTGATGAATCCTCTTCTGACATATGAGGATATCTGGGTGGTTTATGAGGCACTTGTTGTGGTGTATGTGGTATATGTGGTAATACTCGTGAGGCTGCTTCGGATGAATATGACTCCACGCTCGTAACAGAGTTAGGAGGATTCTCTAGGATCACATATGGAACCTTCTCATAAATATAGCGCTATCCAGAATCTGACATCGTTGTAGCAAAATACAATTTTCAGATCAATATCATGTAATGAATAATCAATAATGATGTTCAATATAACCATTATATACATTCTTATTCTCACGTAACAATCTATCAATAATGTTGTTAATTAGATTTGTTAATTACATTAGGTGCTCTCAGAGTATACGATCCTATGGCTATAGAGTAGGTCACCATGTCAACCTAATTCTCTACAACATGTGGCTTTGATACCACCTTGTCACATCCCCACCTCTCGTTGCCTGATGATGTCAAAGATGACTCTTCGAAGTTTGCGGAAGCAAAGTGGTGATATATAAGAGAAGGGTGCAACTTTACTTGTACTGGCATAAAAAAAATCAAGTTAAATTAAATAAAATATAATACAGGGATAGCATCACTATTACAATCCATAATTCATTGTTCACAGCTTAAAACATACTAAACATCTTGAGTTGATTATTTACAAGATGCTTGAGCATGCAATTCTCACCCATCGTCACTGTCTACCTATAAAAGATTTAAAGTTTTAAATATCAGTATAAAACTAATGAGTTCGTAAACAAGACTTGATACAATATGATATGACAATACAGGAAATGGTACGCATTGACAAGAATGTAATAATCATGTGACCCATATTTAGTTCCTTTTCGACAGTTATTAATATGATGTGATATTGCGTGTCGGTAAATATCTTTGCCTAGTTGTTAAGTTAATGTCTTACTACATTAATTTGTAAAATACCAAAAATAAAAGGGGTTGTACGAAGCTCTCCTTAAGTGTTGCAATGAACAACTAGTGCTCAAACTCGTGTTTTACTTCTTGTATTTCAATTATGAATTAAAGTAAACTTTTATAAGTTATATGTGTTTAATTTGGTTGATCATGACTTTCCTTGACGTTCGATGTCAAGGACATCGCAACTCGAGTCATCAACCTTATCTCGATTTCTTAATTAGCTTCCTCAGCATAATATCACATATGATATGATAGAATGGAACCTATAATGATTTAGGCTCTTATTAAGGAGTTTGTGACCCATTAGAATAATCAGGACATTCCTGTTTAACCAAATATATTGTTGTTGATTATATCACCGGAACAGTGACTGACTGATTTCTGGTGTAAGTATAGTTAATTCTTACTATGGACCACTTAGATATTATGAAATATATGAATATTATACTGAAATGGGTTTGATTTCCACAATTCATATACTAATCTGATTGATAATATGAAAATCAGATTTTTTATTCCAATGATTGCCCAAACTCTGGTCAATCGCTTGGTAGCGCTTAGGTTTGATCTAGCCTTCCAAGGAATGACTAAGTCATCCATAACCGTTCTTAGGATCAAATAGTTAAAGATATTACGATCCAGGGAATGGATTCACCATGAATATTGACATTTCTTTATTCCAACCATCTAGGAAATAATCAACAACAATAACATTTACATTGTGCTCATATGATAGATTTAATCCATACATTACCAAAGTAGTACGAGAGATCGAATGGTTACCTGTTTGGATGAGTTTCTGATTGGAAAACGTTGATCCGATGTTTTATAGATGATTCCCATCCCAAATCTGATGTTTCTTTGGCTTTTTAGCAGTGTTTTGCAGTTATAATTTCGTGTAGGTTAAGTTTTGAATGTAAATTTTTTAAGAAAACTTTGCAGGAACAATCTGAGTGTTCTGGTAGCTTTATTATTGTAGACTCTTTGTCGCGTACCGCCAAGAGTACCCAAAAATCCTTGGCGTACCATGAATGATTCCGGAGATCTCAGATATATTTTGGGTTCATGGCGTACCGCCAACTTTACCCAAAGAGTTCTTGGCATCCCGTGGCGAATTCTAGACATCATATATTTTCCTGTTTTCTTGTTTTTGCAATTCCTTGAGAATGTGAACTTCATTTTTCACACAGTTTTTGTCCACATTTACGATTTCTTGGGTAGTTTCTAACTGTTGAGAGTACAATCTTATCACAATCATTGATATAAAATCCAATTATAAATTGAACTTGTAACCTTGTTGGGAATAGCATCCAGAGGTATCCTAATTTCACAACTTCCAAACATGTATTTCAGTTAATTCGAGTTATTTTTGCGGTCTTCATGTTCGGCTTTCACTTTGGAGCAGGTGAGAAACTTCGATACGAAAAGGATTATGTTATTTTTCTTGCCTAGACAACAATACGAAGCTTAAAGATCTGGTAGATTTTCGATTTGGAATCAAAAAAACGATAATGGAAACATAAAAAACCATGTGTTTTGGATTTGAGGTGAAGTTCAACACTACTCAGTATTTCCTCATACAACTTGCCTTCGGTATCTGTCAATTGTTGTGCTTCATGAACACGGTCTTGAAGGTAAAATGTAACTTGTATACTTTGTAGAATGATATACTTTCCTTGATTATTTCAACTCAAGACATTGGCCATTACGTTTGATTTACTAGGATTGTGACGTATTTCCCAATCGTAGTCATTGAGTAGTTCAACGCAATGGCTTTGTCTCATGTGGAGTTCCATTTGGTTAAAGATGTGTTGAAATCTATTGTGGACAGTGAACACCACACATTTTGTACCATATGGGTAGTGCATCCATATCTTTAGAGCAAATATGACTGCACCAAGTTCAACATTATGAGTTGTATAGTTTTTTTCATGGATCATTAATTGTCTTGAAGCATATGTAATCACTTTGCCACATTGCATTAGAATGAATCCAATAGTTTGGTATGCTTTATCATAGTAGACAATGAAATTCCCATTTCCAATGGGAAAAGTGAGGATAGGAGTATCAGACAACATTTTCTTTAGAGTTTGGAAATTTTTCTCCTGAACAGCTTCCCACTTGTAAGTATTACCTTTATAAATCAACGCAGTAATTGGTAATGTAATTTTTGAGAAGTTAGAAATAAACTTTCTAACTAACAGGTTTTACCTGTCATTTTAGGTGTTTAATTAGAATTTGAAATAAGAATGAATCTTTCGATAAGTTATTCAATATTGAATTCTGACAAGCTAGACCAAGGAAAGGTCGGATCATGGTAGTTGTTGCTGGTGTTTTCCAATTCCTCAACGTCTCAGTTTGTGTAGGATAGACATGAATTCCTTCCTCATTTATAACATGTCCCAAAAATTTGAATCTCTTTAAGCCAAAACTCACATTTGAAGAATTTAGCATAAACTTGCTCCATCTTTATGACTTCAATTATTAAACAAAGATGATTTTCGTGTTGTAATTTTAACATAGATTAAATTAAATGTTGTCAATGACAGGATCACGAACATGTCATGAAATGGTTTGCAAACACGATTTATCAAGTCCATGAAAACTGTAGGTTCATTGGTTAACCAATAACCATAAACTTGTAATTATCATATCTCTTGCAAAATTTTGTCTTTGGTGCATCATCTTCAAAGACTCGCAATTGATGATAACCTAATCAAAGACCAATCATAGAAAAACACTTTGAGCCTCGATAGTTGATCAAAGAAGTCATTGATTTTAGGAAGAGGATATCGAGTTTTGATCGTGAGTTTTTTGAGTTCATGAAAATCGATGCACCATCTTTCTTCTTTAGAAATAGGGCGAACAAAACCCTTATTAGAAAGCTCTTCTAAATGACCTGCAAGTTCTTGCAACTCAGAAGATGCAAGACAAAAGGAGCTTTAGTGACAAGAATCATACCAGAAATGAGGTCGATTCGAAATTCGACTTGTCGATTTGGAGCTAGACCACTAATGACTTTCGAAAACACTTATGGGAATTTATGCGCAACAGGAATATCTTCTATCTTTTTTTAGTCTAGGTTTCCACAATGTGAGCTAAGAAGGCCACATACTTTTTGTGTTTGTACCTTTTGGCTTGCACATAAGACATAAATGGATGACCTTTTGAAGCCTTTCTCCATAAATTCACAATTCTTGACCTTCCTTTAACAGGATGCGAATGCACTTCTCAAAACATACTGTGACATTCCCTTCCTTTTCACGAGGTAATTTCCAAAATTTTAATTTTAGTTACTACATTAATGAAATTATGGATGAATATGTATATACATGTGAAACAACTTATGTATGAAAGGAAATTGCAAGATAACACAATTCAAAAGACAATACGCGAATTGCCAAATTACCCGAAATCGTGATAACAATGTCGAAACTATGAGGATTCAGTGACCAAAATTGAATTCAAAAGTCAAAACCAAGCTAATATGACTTATCAAACAAATTAAAGCAATGAATATCCATAAGAAAGCCCAATTAAGAAATCCATAGGTTTTCGTAACTCAAATCACGAATTTTGCGAAAAGGCAATTCGAAACTTGTAATTGACAAATTCTTGACAACCTGAACTTCTTAATCACATTATATTCTTAATAGAATGTAGCTGGGAATAAAATAATGGTGGTTGATCAATAGTAGCAATTCTTGTAGATGCTCGCGTAAAAGCAAAGTAAACACTCGCAAGAATCTCAAAATCTTAAAACCCCAAACCCTTTCACATTTGAACCCTCTTATATGGCTCAAAAGATGATTCTAGAGATGCTGAGGTGGCTAAACATGTGAGAGAATCCATAATTAACATAAATCTACATTTTGTTGACTTTTCAAGTCAAGAATTCAACACCCTTCTTCACCAAAATTGTTCTAGAGCAATTTCGTACCATTTCAGAACCTTGGAACCCTCACCAATATCATCTCTATCAAATCCCAATTGCTGATTGAGTCCAAGATCAACCATATCAAGAAATGAAGCTCAAAAGGTTGGATTTTTGGTGGACTTTCCAGCCAAATCAAAAATCTATAAGTTCTAACCTTGATTTTGATTTGAATAGGTTCAAATAACTTAAACAAGTGTTATGAAGCTTGGTAGGAGGACTGAAAATCATCAGATGTGCAAAAATCATCAAAAGGGCATTTTTGCCAAAAAAAGTGATTTTACAAAGTTCTATAAATCGTGAATTTTCTTACCAAAGTTTAAAACTACGTTAGGTATGAAGCTATAGATATTTTGAGATTCGGCACAGGAGTTTGGCTCGGTGGCCCCTATGAGAGGGCGAGACACGCAAATAGTATTGGCCGTGACACATGACTTGCACGGGCCGTGACACACGAACGACACGGGGGAGACACACAAAATGGGAAGGCCATAACGCATGAATGGAACCAGCGTAACACACAAAATGGCACGGTCGTTACACGCAATGGGATGGTTGTGACACATGAGCCATGGCTGGGCCACCAGACTAGACAATGAACCGTGACCTTCGGCCACCGAGTCCCCGCTACCGTCCACGGTCTCACTGCCTCCGGCCACTGAGTCGCTGTCTCCAGTCACCTGACCACCACCTCCAGTCACCATATTTCAGGTAAACTTCGGCAAGATCACGATCTCTTGCGAATATTTCGGCCAAACCCTAATTTTTCTTTTTTGTGCTTTAAACTCCATTTCATAATCCGATTCTGAATCCGGTGATCCAATTTCGAACTAAATCTCCTCTTTTTAATCGATTTCGCATTCCAGATTCAATTTTGCGATCTGTGTCGTTGTAGAGACCCATTTTGGTGAAATATTTTAAATAAAACATAATTGGTGTATGATTGTGTTTATTTATTTAAAGGGTGTTTTGTATTATTAAATTATCTTAAATATTATTTGGTGGGTGTTTCAAATTAATATTTGATTTCTTGAAATTATGGTGGGTGTTTACTAACTTAACTTAGTTAGTTATAACTAGTTTGATTTAACTAGTAATTGAGGGGCTAGAATTGACAATAGGTGAAACTTGACTTAAAAGGGGGGTTTAATGTTGACTTGGTCAACATTTCACATTTTATGTGTGTGTGTGGCTGGATACGTGAAAGAGAGGGGAGGGAGACAAGGAGAAGCATCAAAATTCTAGAAATCCATCAAATTGGTGCATGATTCTTAGTTTGATATTGAATGCAATTGAAGATTTGAGTTCTCCTTGCTTCATACTACATCTAGGTAAGATTTGTTTGTGTTTTGATGGGATTTTCGTGGGTCACCATTGGGGGTGTGGGTTTAATGGGTAAAACTCTCAAATTTGATGTTTTAAGGGTGTTAAATGTTGTTAATGATGTTGATAATCAAGTAGGAACAACTTTTGATTGTTTCTCTTTCATGATTGATATGCTATGAAAATGGGGGATTGGGGTTTTCATGGAGTTTATAGTTATGGAGTTTAAAGTAAGTGTTTAAAGGTTGGGATTTGATGATTATCACTATTTTGTTGTAGTTTGTGGTGAAAATGTTGAGATTGATCATTTCTAAACAAAATAATGGAGTTACATAGATGTGTTAATGATGAATGATCATTAGCACATGAACTTTTGCATACATGGTGTTTGATGAAATGCCAAGTAGAGTATTTAACTTAAAATTTGTTTAAAACCAATGGTGATATGAAGTATGTGGCTGTATAACATCAAAAAGGGTGAATTGTTATGGTTAAGGGTCATTTGGAAGCAGATTAGATTGAAAATGGTGACATTGGGATGAATGGGTGTATTTTGACTAGTTATAGTCAAACTTTATATTAAACCTATTAGTTGTGATAATAGGAATTGATAGTGAAGGTGTGGGTGGAACCAAATGACACGGAAAGGAAATTGTGATAGAGGATAACTAATTGGAATAAGGTAAGTCACCCAATCTTCTATTTGTTATTTGTAATGGTGTTATGCATGAATGAATATGTTGTGGAAGATTGACTTTATGCTGAATAGATGATATTGGTGCTTGTTGATAGACAATAATAAGCAATAGGTGATATATGTTGCTTGATTGTTGTTGGTATGGTGTTTTTATGCTAGTTCATGGTTGACTTGGTGTTAAATTGTATGTGTGTTGAATGATTTGAATTATTTCACAAGGTGTGTGAATTGTAATTGAAATCAACTGAAATTGGTGTTTTGAATCACAAGTGGTGTGATCATGACATTGGATTATTCACATGGTGTGTGAATGTCCTTTGTTGGGTGTAGTCAAGTTAGTAAAACACAAGTGGTGTGGTTTACATAACTTGAGAAATCTTGTGGAATAAGATTTCAAAGGAGTTTTGGGTGCAAACGACCCGTTAGTAAATCGTTTGATATTATGACCATGATGGTCATAAATTGGTGAATTATGGTGTTCAATATGATTATATGGTGTTATATAATGTTTACGGGGGTATTGGAATGGTCGGAATCGAGTGGAATGGGTCGAGATGGCGTAAAGCAGAAAAATTGGTCGTGCAGGTGGTGCTGGCGTATCATACACCAGTGGATACACCTATGGATACACCAACCACACAAATTTTCTGTGATACGCCCCAGATAGGCCAAACTCATACGCCAAGTGTTGAATTTGACCAAAATTGACTATTTTGGTCATGTAAGCTCGTGTGGGCGGGCATGGTGATCTTACTTAGTTCTAATGAACTAATGGTGACTTAATTATGGTGTTTTCAGGTGAACGGAAGGGTTGAACGCGGTCGTGATCAGATTGTCTTGCAAGGATTCGGATCAAACATGTTTGGGGTTTTTCTTTGTTGGTTTAAAACAAAGATTTTTGTGAACAACTCTAATGTATTTTTTGGTTGTTGAATGTTTAATTAACATCAATTATTTTGTAAAGTCCAATTAAGTGGGGTGTTTAAGGTGTTAATTACATTTTTCGGTTTGAAAAATCTGGGTCCTATTTTGATTTGTCATTTAAAAACACGTGTCATGTGTTGGTGGGTTTTGGGGCTTACAAGTTGGCATCAGAGCCATTGGTTTGAGGGATTCAAGTGCGTCGCGAACACTTGAATTCAAATCGTTGTGCTTTTGATATGGGGAGTATTGTTTGATCCGAGATCCGATCACGAAGCCGAGGGATAAGGTAACAAGTTTGTGGTTTGTTTACCTTAGTTATATATGTTTATGGGTGATTGGTGTGAATTTGTTGTTAAACCAAAATTCTTTGTTATAATATGATGAGACGGAGTCAAGGTAACATTAGCGATATGATTACCTTAATATTTTTGTATATTGGTGTTTTGTTGTGATTATTTGGTGTGAATAACATTCTTGGTCATGATGTGCGTTGATGAAGTTATGGAAATGAGCATGGGATGATTGTATTATTATGCCTGGCCAGTATAATATTACCCTCATTACATGAACATGACTTTAACAGAGTCAACTCAAATCTGGCTATGGAATAGAAGGTAATGGTGTAGTAACTTGTTTACTAATTAACCAGAGAATGTATAAGTATGTTGTAGATACTTATAATGGTCTCTGAAATTGATTAGTTGAGATATGTGGTATGAGATATGTTGTGTGAAATTTTCATATAAGTCCACAGGTGTGTGGCATTGGGGGGAGTTCACCTTCAGGTGAAAATTCTTGTAAGTCCACGGGTGTGTGGCATTGGGAGACTTCACCTTCGGGTGAAAATTCTTGTAAGTCCACAGGTGTGTGGCATTGGGAGAATTCACCTTCGGGTGAAAATTTATGCAAGTCCACAAGTGTGTGGCATTGGTGAGAATTCACCTTTGGGAGAAAACTTATGAAAGTCCACAGGTGTGTGGCAATGGGGAAAGTTCACCTTCGGATGAAAATTAATAAATCCATGGTTGTGTGGGGTGAGATTTTTCATGTAAGTCACCTACTTATTATATTTGAAATGATTATTTGGTTTTATGCACATAAGTGTATACGTGTATGTAATGTATGTGGAATATACATTAGATGTTGAAATCCTGTGAATTGGTGTTTGCATATTGGGTGTGTGACAATAACATGCAATAGGTGTTATATTTGCTTAGTTATTGTAATGGAGTTAGTTACAAATGGTGTGGTGAAATAAGAATGATTCACAAGAGATGTGAACTTCTTATTAGAAGTTTGACTGAAAATGGTCAAACAATTCGAAATTGGTGTTTGTGTATTTGTTGTTTGTCAATAACGTGCAATAGGTGTTACATTTTGCTTAGTTATTGTAAATTTGTATATTTTCCATTGGTACGGAGAAATAAGAATGATTCACAAGTGGTGTGAACTTCTTATTTGAATTTTGACTAAGATTAGTCAAACAATTCACAAGGGGTGTGAATTTGGAGATGGGTTGATTCACAAGTGGTGTGAACTTCCCATTGTGAATTTTATGGTGTTTAGGTAAATCACAAGTGGTGTGATTACCCACCTTGAGAATCTTTGGAGAAAAACGACGTCTCAAAGAAATTGGGTGAAATTTGACTTTTACTTGGTGATTTTATGTTCTAACACTTTATTGGTGTTTTAAAGAGCTATGAATATGATTTTCATGTGTTGTGGTAGCTTATTGTTATGTGTTGTATGGATAACTAGAATTAGTGTCATTGTATGTTAATTGATAACTAATACTAGAATTGGGGTGAATCCACAGATGTGTGGAATTACATGTAAGTCCACAGTTGTGTGGCATTGGGGGAAAATCCACATTAGCATGGAATATCATGTAAGATCACTGGTGAGGGGCATTGAAATTATCGTGTACAACTATAGATTTGTGAGTCTTGGTAGTAATGATATGGAGTAAATGGTGTTAAAACAGGGTAGTTGTTATTACGCATGTGGAATATGCATTATTATGTGAATTTGAGTGTGGCATGTAAGTCCATTTGGAATGGCATTGTGTTTGGCGTATAATTCCACATTCATGTGGCATAAGGGGTAATTCACATGCGAATGGGAGCCAATTTTGGGTGAAACTATAAAATTTGGGTGGTTTTATATGTTGGCAATGGTTTGTTTTGTTGTATAAACCTTGTAAAATTAAATTCTGATTTAGATGATCTACAAGTGGTGTAGACATTTTTATATGAATGTGGTGTTAAGATGTGTAGTTAATCAAGTTAATACTAGGTGAAATTAATATATTGATTGACAATAGGAGAATGTATGTACCACACTTGTGTATGTTATATTGAGCCAGAAAGGCGTGTTTGTGTTTGGTGTGGTGTTAAAAAACCGTATGTAGTGCGAATTTGGTGATCGTAAATTGAATCACATATGTGTGATGACTTGTTGAAAATATGAGTCACATGTGGTTTGGTGTAAATAATGAAAGATAGGCGTAATAGGATATGTTGATTATCCTTAATTAAACTGTTAAGAAAGTGTACACTCTACAAGTATGTATTGTATGATGTGTCAGAATTTCTTATATGAGTGTACTATGGGTGTAAAGTACAAGGGGTGGAGTTTAGTCCGAAGTTAATGAATACGTTTCATGTGAGTGAAAACTTTGGACAAATTGTATGGTTAGGAGGAATATATTTGTTTAAAACTAAGAAACTAACAACGGCACGATCATGTTGTACTGAAGAGGTGGTGGGTTGGAGGCTGGGCATATGCCTTACGTATACCCTATATATAAGCTTCTTCGATGCAACAAGAAAGTGACGGTGTATAGACTTGGGCAAAGGATGGGGGATGGTGAGGAAAGAATTGTAAACAATTTGGCATGAATGCCTTGGGGAGAATAAAACTTGGTAATGACAAGTTGTCATTTATGAAAGTTAAATGTTTTAGACATGATTTCTAGGGTTTTGACACATAGTGTCGTTATGAAATGTTAAAGGTTTTGACAAGAGTGTCTTAACTAGGGAGTGGTGACTATAAACATTTGATTATGTTAACTGGCATGCCTGTTTGAAATATGTGGTAAACAATATATGTTTAAAGATTGGTGTGAACATCTATGATTATATATAGATGTGTATGTGTTGTAATATTTGAATGGAAAGAGGTAGAAATGACCTGTATACGTGTGTTGACGTTACAGGTGGTTGAGTTTATCTTTTAAAAGATAGGAAAATGCTTTGGGATGATCCATAATATTATGGACATTATTTAGGAGTTCATGGTTGGGAGAAATGAATCTGTTAGTTTGTAAACATGATTCAAACATAAATTATGGTTATTGTCGAGTGTAAATTGATGTAGATAATTCACAAGCGGTGTGAACCTCTATAGCATTTGTGTGCTAATAGATAAAGTACAAGGGCGTGTAATATCTAACTATTGGAGGTGTTTGTGGTGATTATAAGTAAGAGGAGTTTGGTGCAAATGAACCAATAACCAATCTAAACTTGATCGTTAAGATGTTAACTTATGGTGGTTGGATTTAGGTTGGTAATCACAAGTACTGTGATTTCTTAAGGTAAGAATTTTGGTGAAAGAAAGGTGTTGTTAGCATGTTTAGATGATTAAACAGGAAGGATGATTTGATGAGGATTCACATGTGGTGTGAACCTTATCAATGCTTAATGGTACTATTTGGTATTATTGGCCATCATGGGCAGATTGACTAATAGCGTTCGTTTCGTGTTTACCCATGAGTTCTATTCTGTTAAGAAGGGACACGAAATTGTTGTTGTGCATGACGTATCATCTTCACACTGATGGTCAAAGATAAAGAACCATTCAGGCCTATGAGGATATGTTACTGGTGTGCATAGTTTGTGATTGGGGGTAGTGCGATGACTATCTATCCTTGGAGGAGTTATTGTTTAAGAATGGTTATCATTCCAGGTGTGGAATGATTCTGTAAGAAGTACTATATGGAGTAGATAGTATAATCCAGGAGTTGGGAAAGGATGGATAACAAGAACATGTAGTTAAGTGGTTAAAATGATAAATGAATGGATTGATGTAATCCAAATTCATTGAAGGCAGTGCAAGACCATAGAAATGGGATATGTATGTGCGAAGGAGACCGCTTGAATTCCAAGTGAGAGACTTTGTGTTACTAAAGGTTTCTCCTTGGAAGGGCTTGATTCATTTTCAAAGGCGGGGGAAAATTTAGTCCGCGGTTATTGGACCATTTAAGATTATAGCTCGGATTGACAAGGTTGCATATCGCGTAGAGCTACCATAGGAGTTGAGTGGGATTCACAATACATTCCAAGTGTCTTATCAGCGAAAGTGCTTGGCGGACGAATCGGCTTACGTGCCAATGGAGGACTTGGTGATAGATGATAAAATCAATTATATTGAGAAACCGGTGGCTATCTTAGATAAAAAAGTCAAGAAACTTCGGAATAAGACAATTAACCAAGTAATGCTGCAATGGAAGAATAGGCGAGGTTCGGATACTACGTGGGAGTCCGAGGATGAAATGCGGAAATTTTATCCTTTTCTTTTTGAGGTGTAATGAGGTTTCGGGGACGAAACCTTTGTAAGGAGGGGAGAATTTGTAATGACCCATTTTGGTGAAATATTATAAATAAAACATAATTGGTGTATGATTGTGTTTATTTAATTAAAGGGTGTTTTGTATGATTAAATTATCTTAAATATTATTTGGTGGGTGTTTCAAATTAATATTTGATTTCTTGAAATTATGGTGGGTGTTTACTAACTTAACTTAGTTAGTTATAACTAGTTTGATTTAACTAGTAATTGAGGGGCTAGAATTGACAATAGGTGAAACTTGACTTAAAAGGGGGGTTTAATGTTGACTTGGTCAACATTTCACATTTTATGTGTGTGTGTGGCTGGATACGTGAAAGAGAGGGGAGGGAGACAAGGAGAAGCATCAAAATTCTTGAAATCCATCAAATTGGTGCATGATTCTTAGTTTGATCTTGAATGCAATTGAAGATTTGAGTTCTCCTTGCTTCATACTACATCTAGGTAAGATTTGTTTGTGTTTTGATGGGATTTTCGTGGGTCACCATTGGGGGTGTGGGTTTAATGGGTAAAACTCTCAAATTTGATGTTTTAAGGGTGTTAAATGTTGTTAATGATGTTGATAATCAAGTAGGAACAACTTTTGATTGTTTCTCTTTCACGATTGATATGCTATGAAAATGGGGGATTGGGGTTTTCATGGAGTTTATAGTTATGGAGTTTAAAGTAAGTGTTTAAAGGTTGGGATTTGATGATTATCACTATTTTGTTGTAGTTTGTGGTGAAAATGTTGAGATTGATCATTTTTAAACAAAATAATGTAGTTACATAGATGTGTTAGTGATGAATGATCATTAGCACATGAACTTGTGCATACATGGTGTTTGATGAAATACCAAGTAGAGCATTTAACTTAAAATTTGTTTAAAACCAATGGTGATATGAAGTATGTGGCTGTATAACATCAAAAAGGGTGAATTGTTATGGTTAAGGGTCATTTGGAAGCAGATTAGATTGAAAATGGTGACATTGGTGTGAATGGGTGTATTTTGACTAGTTATAGTCAAACTTTATATTAAACCTATTAGTTGTGATAATAGGAATTGATAGTGAAGGTGTGGGTGGAACCAAACGACCCGGAAAGGAAATTGTGATAGAGGATAACTCATTGGAATAAGGTAAGTCACCCAATCTTCTATTTGTTATGTGTAATGGTGTTATGCATTAATGAATATGTTGTGGAAGATTGACTTTATGGTGAATAGATGATATTGGTGCTTGTTGATAGACAATAATAAGCAATACGTGATATACGTTGCTTGATTGTTGTTGGTATGGTTTTTTTCTGCTAGTTCATGATTGACTTGGTGTTAAATTGTATGTGTGTTGAATGATTTAATTATTTCACAAGGTGTGTGAATTGTAATTGAAATCAACTCAAATTGGTGTTTTGAATCACAAGTGGTGTGATCATGACATTGGATTATTCACATGGTGTGTGAATGTCCTTTTTTGGGTGTAGTCAAGTTAGTAAAACACAAGTGGTGTGGTTTACTTAACTTGAGAAATCTTGTGGAATAAGATTTCAAAGGAGTTTTGGGTGCAAACGACCCGTTAGTAAATCGTTTAATATTATGACCATGATGGTCATAAATTGGTGAATTATGGTGTTCAATATGATTATATGGTGTTATATAATGTTTATGGGGGTATTGGTATGGTCGGAATCGAGTGGAATGGATTGAGATGGCGTAAAACAGAAAAATTGGTCGTGCAGGTGGTGCTGGCGTATCATACGCCAGTGGATACGCCTATGGATACGCCAACCACACAAATTTTCTGTGATACGCCCCAGATACGCCAAACTCATACGCCAAGTGTTGAATTTGACCAAAATTGACTATTTTGGTCATGTAAGCTCGTGTGGGCGGGCATGGTGATCTTACTTAGTTCTAATGAACTAATGGTGACTTAATTATGGTGTTTTCAGGTGAACGGAAGGGTTGAACGCGGTCGTGATCGGATTGTCTTGCAAGGATTCGGATCAAACATGTTTGGGGTTTTTCTTTGTTGGTTTAAAACAAAGATTTTTGTGAACAACTCTAATGTAGTTTTTGGTTGTTGAATGTTTAATTAACATCAATTCTTTTGTAAAGTCCAATTAAGTGGGGTGTTTAAGGTGTTAATTACATTTGTCGGATTGAAAAATCTGGGACCTATTTTGATTTGTCGTTTAAAAACACGTGTCATGTGTTGGTGGGTTTTGGGGCTTTCAGTCGTAATCTGGTAACTTGATTTTGAACTAAATCGTGTATTTTTGATTGATTTCGCTTTTAGGACTCAATTTTGGGATTTGTTTTGCAATCCGGCTACCCGATATCGATCTAGAGGACGATTAAAATTCTAATTGAGACTCGGAATTCAGTATTTATCGGTTTTTAACATAAGAATTTAATATTGATCGGTTTCACATGCCGAACTCAGTTTTGCGATTGGTTTTGTAATCCAACAACAAGATTTCAATCTAGAAGCTGATTTTGACTTTGATTTGATACAAGAAATACATACTCACCATATTTTAATTGACATTTGTCACACCTTGAGCCGGCGGGACGGATAGACTTTCCCGTCGGGCGTCCCGGGGTGCGATATCTTGGGTGATAATCGTGATGATCTGATTGTTTACATAGCATCAACATTGAGAATACGGTTTCGAGTTCATGTGATCTTCAA
This sequence comes from Mikania micrantha, assembly GCA_009363875.1. Taxonomy (NCBI): domain Eukaryota; kingdom Viridiplantae; phylum Streptophyta; class Magnoliopsida; order Asterales; family Asteraceae; genus Mikania; species Mikania micrantha. The sequence goes on from CM018684.1 coordinate 11,760,311, forward strand.
GTTCCCAGGTAAGCTCGGGTCCGCGCTTCGAGTTCCAACGAACCTTGACAATCGGAATACGGCTTCGCTTCTGTTTCTTAACCTTGCGATCCATAATCTCCAAAGGTTCTTCAACAAAGTGTAAATGTTCATCCAATTGAATTTCTTCAATTGGTATAACGAGTAATTCGCCAGCAAGGCATTTCTTCAAGTTTGAGACGTGAAACACGTCGTGCACACCACTAACTTTATCTGGTAACCTTAGTCTATACGCCATAGGACAAATGCGCTCGATGATCTCGAACGGTCCCACGTATCGTGGTGCTAGTTTGCCTTTCTTTCCAAAACGGACTACGCCTTTCCATGGGGATACCTTTAACATGACGCGTTCTCCCACTTGGAATTCCAACGGCTTGCGTCGTTTGTCGGCATAGCTCTTTTGTCCGGGTTGCTTGTAGCCTTTGTTGTATCTGAGCAATTTTGTCTGTAGTTTCTTGAATGAGTTATGGCACAGTTATTCGATTATCTCCCAATTCAGATCAACAGATCAGCGATCGACATTTTCGACCATAAAGAGCCTCAAACGATGCACATCCGATGCTACTATGATAACTGTTGTTGTAGGAGAATTCAATCAGTGGCAAATGGGAGTCCCAATTCCCACCGAAGTCTAAAGCACAAGTTCTCAACATGTCCTCCAGGGTCTGTATAGTACGTTCGCTCTGACCGTCCATTTGTGGATGGTACGTTGTATTTAGATTTAAGTGTGTCCCTAGAGATTTGTGCAATGATTGCCAGAACCTTGATGTAAATCTGCTATCTCGATCTGAGATGATAGATAATGGCACACCATGGTGCACCACTATCTCGTTGATGTAGAGTCTTGCCAGTTTATCCATCGTATAAGTCTCACGCATTGGCAAGAAATGAGCAGATTTGCTTAATCGATCAATGATAACCCAAATAGTATTATGCCCACTGGAAGTGTGGGGTAGCTTGGTAATAAAGTCCATAGTTATTTGCTCCCACTTCCAAAGTGGAATCTCCGGCTGTTCCAGTAAACCTGAGGTTTCTGGTGTTCCGCCTTTACTTTGGCACACGTAAGACATCGACCAACGTACTCGGCTATGTCTTTCTTCATAGCCAGCCACCAATAAAACGCCCGTAAGTCTTGGTACATTTTATCGGCACCGGGATGCACAGAGTACTTGGTCTTGTGTGCTTCATCAAAGATAAGCTTTCTCAATTCATCCACTACAGTAATCCATACCCGATCCTTGTAGTTGATGATTCCATCAGGCATTATTTCGAATTGCTTTTCTGCTCCACAATCCAATTCTTTCTTCAGGTTTCCTCATTCAACAAACTCTTGTTGTGCTTGTATAATGTTGTCGTGTAAGCTTTTCTGCACAGTCATCCCCATTGCTCTGACGCGCAAGGGTTTGACCCGCTCCTTCCGACTCAAGGCATCAGCTACAACGTTTACCTTGCACGGATGGTACTTGATTACGCAGTCGTAATCATTCAGAAGTTCAACCCAACGTCGCTGTCGCATGTTGAGTTCCTTCTGATCGAATATGTGCTACAGACTCTTGTGATCAGTAAATATGGTACACTTGGTGCCATATAAGTAATGTCTCCAAATCTTCAATGCGAATACACTGCTCCCAGTTCCAGATCATGAGTAGTGTAGTTCTTCTCATGAATCTTCAGTTGTCTCGAGGCATAGGTGATAACTTTGTCTCGTTGCATCAGTACACAGCCGATTCCCTGATGGGATGCATCAGAGTACACTACAAAACCATCACAACCGTCTGGGAGAGATAAGATTGGACCATCACATAGCTTTTGCTTCTAAGTCTGAAAGGCATCTTCTTGCTTCTATTCCCAAACAAACGGCTCGCTTTTCTGTGTCAACTTGGTGAGCGGCAGGGCTATCTTAGAAAAGTTTGTGATAAACCTTCTATATTAGCCTACTAAGCCTAGAAAGGAACGTATCTCCATCGGTGTCTTCGGAGTATCCCAGTTCTTTATCGCTTCAATCTTGGCAGGGTCTACATGTATTCCCTTGTTGTTGACTACATGACCCAAAAATTGAACCTCTTTTAACCAAATTTCACACTTAGAGAATTCGGCATAGAGTTTCTCTTCCTTCAATAGTTCCAAGATCATTCTAAGATGTTGCTCATGCTCTGCTCTGCTCTGATTTGCTTTTGGAATAGATCAGTATGTCATCAATGAAAACAATGACAAATTGATCTACATACGGCTTGCACACTCGGTTCATGAGATCCATGAAAACCGCGGGTGCATTCGTCAATCCAAAAGGTATCACCATAAACTCGTAGTGCCCATATCTGATACGAAACGCCGTCTTTGGTATGTCTTCGTCTTGAACTCTGAGCTGATGGTATCCAGACCACAAGTCAATCTTCGAAAAGTACTGAGCTTCTTGCAGTTGGTAAAACAAATCATCAATCCTCGGTAATGGATACTGATTCTTGATGGTTAGTTTGTTTAGCTCCCTGTACTCTATGCACATACGAAAAGATCCATCCTTCTTTTTCCCAAACAATACCGGAGCTCCCCAAGGTGAGTAGCTCAGTCGGATGAAATCTTTGTCGAGTAGCTCCTGTAGTTGATTCGACAATTCCTGCATCTCCGAAGGTGCTAACCTGTAACGAGATTTAGCAACAGGGGCTGCTCCAGGAATCAAATCAATACGAAACTCTATCGGTCGCACAGGTGGCAAACCGGGTAGGTCTTCAGAAAACACTTTGGGGTATTCCTTTACTATCGGCACGTCTTGTATCGTTTTCTTGTCTTTCTCCTTCTCCACCACGTGAGCCAAGAAAGCTAAACATTTCTTCTGTAGACACTTACGCACTTTTATGCAGGATATGATTTTGACACTACGCTTTTCTTGATCCCCTCGAACTTCCAACACACGGTCGTCCGCCAATGGAATCCGAAGTAGCTTTTCAAAACAGATGACTTTCACTCTATTGAGAGATATCCAATCCATCCCAACAATAATGTCGAAACTACCCAACTCCATCGGTATCAAGTCGATGGCAAATGTATGATCAGTAAGTGTAAGTGGGCAGTTCCTAAGTATAGTGCTAGCTGTAATTTGTTTTCCATTTGCTACTTCGATAATATAAGGGAAGTCTAAAGATTCCTAAGTAAGATTCAGTTGGCGTGCAAAGTCAGATGAGATAAAACTCTGGTCTGCACCAGTGTCAAACAAAATAGATGCATAAGAGTCATGTAAAAGAAATGTGTCAGTGACCACATTAGGGTCTTAACGGGCTGCATTGGCTCCAATCACAAAAGCCCTTCCACGAGGTGATTGTGCTCCCTGTTGCACTCTCTTTGGGAAGTCTCTGGAGAAATGACCTACTTCTCCACAGTTATAGCATCCCATGTTGTTGTTGTTGTTATTGCCCGGGTTTGGTGGTGCATGTAATGCTCTAGCGACATTGTTTGTAGCTTGTGTGGCTGGAGTACAACATTGCTGAATCCAGTAGCCTAGTCGGCCACAGTTGTTGTACTTTATACACTGCACCCCAACAGGATGATGATACTTGCATTGAGTACACTAAGGATGCACTCCAACACATTGTTTGGGTGCAGCATTGGCAAGTACTGCAAGGGCTTGTCTTAATGGAGTGGCCATCACATAGTTCTTGACGACCTTTTGCTTCTTCTCTTGATGGTGTTCGGGCTTCTTTGTTGATTCTTCCTTAGGTTTTCCCGAGTCGTTCTTCAAAACTCCTGACTTCACCATTACTTCAGTAAGTTTAGCTGATAGAGAGATGGTTGACCCAGAGTAGCAGGGTTTGCAGTCAATACAATGCCATGAATGCAGGATGGTAATCCTCCCACATATCTATCGATTAGCTTCTCCAGAGTTGGCACCATCTTTGGCACCATAGCTACCAGCTCATGATAACGAGTGGTCAAAGTCATGTGATCTGCTCCTTTCATCACATGGTTTGAGAGTTCAACCTCCAGCTTCTAAAGTTCGTGCTTCGGACAAAATTCATTCCTTAAAAGGATTTTGAAGTCTGCCCAAGGCATAGCCAATGCTTCTTCTCTGCCACGAGCTCTAATCTGTGAGTTCCATCACGTTAAAGCTCGCTTGCTAAAAGATCCAGCTGCGTAGCGAACTTTATGATGTTCTAGACAACCACTGATGTCCAAGGTGGTCTCCATTTTCTCTACCCATTGGATCAGTCCAACAGCTCCTTCAACGCCGCTAAAACTTGGCGGCTTGCATCCTACAAATGAGTTGTAGGAGCAGTCTGAAGTAATGCCAGTGTTTCCACTAGCTTCCGTCGATGTATGCCCATAATTGTTGTCGTGGCCTTGAATCCTGTTGATCATTTCTGGAATGACATCCTTCAGTTGACTTGTCAGTTGACTGCTCAGAAGTGTTGCCAAAGAAACGGTAGCAGGATCGAGAGCAGGAGTTTCATTCGGGTTCGGAGGGGGATTGAGTGGAGGAGGAGGAGACGGTGGTGAATCAAGTGGTGTAAGGGTTGATGAGTGAGGTGCTAAGTTTTGTGGCGGTGGCGGTAGAGGGGTCTGTCTTCTGGGCGGCATTCTCATCATAACCAAAAGGATATTGGTTAGTGCAGTGATCGAATGCAGAAGACACAATGCAAACATAAATCCTATGTTCTCTACATGAGGGTCTCTAAGTTATAGTCTAGGCCAAACCGTTCAAGTAGTTGACCTATTACTCTCTATAATCTTGAGCTCTGATACCAATCTGTCACACCCCGAGCCGGCGGGACGGTTCGACTTTTCCGTTGAGCAGAAGGTTCCGGGGGTGCGATATCGTGGGTGATAATCGTGATGATCAGATTGTTTACATAGCATCAACATTGAGAATAACTAAAGCACAAATAACATTTAACTAGGATTAAATAGTTAAATCACAACTGTTAATTTTTGATAATTTAACTAAGTAAACGTATCAAAATAATCAAATGTTTTCTATCTTGAATCTGTACAAGATATCAAAATAGCTTCACAACGTTCATCAAAACATGTGCTTTTCAAAATCTACTAGGTCCTCTAACTGGGCATCCTAGCATGCATTCCTTAGCCTTAGCTTATTCCTGTACGTCACCTGAGAAAGCATGTAAGAAAACAAAGTCAACACAATGGTTGGTGAGTTCATATAGTTTAATGATAATTAAGCATTTTACCTACAACCCAATCCCGTCTTCGTCAAAGCTTTTGCATACTATTTAAAAGTTTACAAGTTTATAGCGTTCATACAGCTTGGCCTTTAAGTATACTGTACAAAGATAATAGCTTCACAGAATCGTAGTTTAGCATTTACGAACCTCACGCATGGGTACAAGCTTTGCTCTAGCATAGTTTAGCATTCACGTAGCCCATGATTAGATACAAGCTTTGCTCTAGCATGGTCTAGCCGTTACGTATCTCATGAATTGATTCTAGCTTTGCATCAGAATAGTTTAGCATTCACGTATCTCATATATGTAGATACAAGCCTTGCTTTAGTATAGTTTGGCATTCACGTATCTCATGTATAGATACAAGCTTTGCATTAGCATAGTTTAGCATTCATGTATCTCCTACATAGATACCAGCTTGCAATAGCATAGTTTGGCATTCACGTATCTCATGCATAGATAGAAGCTCAGCATTTAGCATATAATCATACCTTGTAGTATTTAGCATCTAGTATTAGCAAATAGTTTGAGCATATAGTTCGTAGCATTCGCATCAGCATATAGTTTAGCATGTAGCTTGTAGCATTAGCATTAGCATTAGCATATAGTTTGTAGCATTAGCCTTAGCATATAGTTTGAGAATGTAGCCTGTAGCATTAGCATTAGCATCTAGTTGTAGCATGTAGTTTATAGCATTAGCATTAGCATTAGCATCTAGTTGTAGCATGTAGCTTATAGCATTAGCATTAGCATCTAGTTGTAGCATGTAGTCATTAGCATTAGCACTTAAGGTAAAGTCTTAGCTTCTAGCTTTTAGAATAAATGTAACAAGCATAATCACTTATAAAACCTTTCAATACTTGTTTAAAATGGATAACATGCTTCTCAGTCCCGAGGTAAAAACAAATGTGATTGAAAAGGGACAAATGAACTCACCTTATTGTTGAAGTGGTTGGCTAAGTATAACAAAAATGCACACGCTCGTTGTTGTGCTTACGGTTGTTTTCAAGATCCTATATTGATTTCATGTTGTATGTAACTCATAAGTATAAGTTGTTATGACTTGTGTGCATGTGTGTGTTAACCGTAAATTGGCTAACACTCGTAAGGCTTGGTCCTCATTCGGCCCTATTTACTTCTTAGAGCTTTTAGTGACACTTAGCCCAATTAGGTTAATGTTAGCATTCTTGTTCCTTTGCATTAATATCATAACTAGGCAACAAAATTTGTAACCCTTAATGTTTTGAGTTTATGAAATGTATTAGACCGAAAAAATTTTCATCACCTTTGTAGTAATAACCATAAATTCCCATGCATATTATTCATAATCAATTATTTAAAGTGTTGGTTTATGTCTTAAAGCATACGGTCTGAATGATGGGTTGGGCCGAACAAGGAGTGGGCCAAGGTAGTCACATGGGCAATTGTTTATTCTTGGGCTGATTAATTAGACCAACTATGGCCATGGGCCGCAGGGGTGATATGGGCCGAGGGCTCTTTGTTGGGCCGAAAGAGTGTGAGTCCAGTTCGAATTTTCCATCGAACCTATTGGTTCAGTGAATAGGGTTTGGTGGTGATGATTTGTGGTTAGCAGGTTCGCCTTCCCTAGGTTCATGACTCCATCTTAGGTTCAGTCAAGGATCAGTATAGCTGGTTGAAGGTTCGCTCATGGTAGGTTCGCCATTAGGGTTCGGTTGAGTTAGGTTTGCAGCACAGGTTCGTGGCTTAGGTTTTCTCAGCTAAGGTTCGTGGATACACTGTTTCGTGACTGCATGATGGTTCGGGACTCCTAGTTTCGCCACCTAGGGTTCGCAGATGTTGAGGTTCGCTGATGAGAGTTGGTGGCCATGCAGGTTCGGTGGAGGTGGCTCGCTGCAGGAGGTTCGGCAACTAGAGGGTTCGGCCACTCTCTTTTCGAGCTCGACCGAGGTTCGGCGACAGCTGCAGCTCACGAACCCTGCGTATCACCATCATTATCGATCTCCTAATATGTTGCATGGCTGTTCCCACGGTGATGTTAATGCGAAATCAGTTCTCGAAGGTGTAGGACACATGGGAGTGGGTCTAGGACCGGTTAGGGCTGTTGGGTCGAAATGGAGTCACAAAAACCCTAATCTTCATGATATTCTTAGCGAAATACCTCGAGTTTCAGTGGATGAATCCTCAGATCTGTTGTACTTCTATGTAGAGGATGATTGCAGCTACGCGTGGACTCCAAGAACGCGAGATTTCTCCAAGAAACGAGTAAGATATGGTGATTTGAAGCCTTGAATCTTAGGGAGAGATAGGAAAACGGTTGGGAGGGTTTTAGAGAGAGAGAGTGAATTAAATGAAGAAATTGCCTCATTTAGGCCTTATATACCCTGTGCGTGTTCAATTTTATTTTTGTTGCTCGGTTAGCGTTTTCGTTGCGTTTCCGGCATGTTACGCGCATGTTTTATAAACTAAATAAAAAGAATTTATTTTCAAATGTTTGGAAGGTGGTTATTTTTAGTAAATCTTTTAAATGAACTTTTCTTGATTTATTTTATCGAAATTGATTATTTTAAGTGTTTCGTCATAACGTGTCACCTTCGCGCGTATTTGTTCTAATCGTCACCCGAACGAACACGACGTTGGTTTCACATTCTGATTCTTGTTTTCTACTTTTCAGTCATCATTTCAGAATGTTAAACTTTCAGATTTATTTGTACAGATCGTCACCTATACAAAAAAATCGTCGATTTAGCATTCTGTAACGACATCCATTATGGTTTTGTTCTGTTTAGCCTCGCATACGTTTATACATAATAGCATTACATCAAGCATTTGTGTATCAGTTCAGTGTTGTCTGATGTGTTTCTGACTGTCAAACCGTGAGATTTAATCAGATTTCAGAAACGATAGCATAATAGTTTAGTGTCAAGCATCACCATGATAATAGCATATACATAGTTTCACGTAGTTTGTACCTGAGTTATTGTGCAAATTACTGTTGAGATCACTGTTCCGGTAATGCTTCCGGCGCTGATGTTACAACATTAAATGCAATAATTTATATAAATCGATAATTTTAACTAAATAAATTGATTATAATCGTATAAACCGATTTTCAACACATGCGTTGTTCAAGATCAGCTCGTTTCTTTGAATTTCAATATCCTTGACATCGAAGGTCAAGGAATGTTCTGACAAACCAAATTAAGCGCAAATAATTAACAGAATTTAACCTATTGCAGAATTGAAGTTCAAGAACTTTAACCTTTAACATTGTGCATTGTTTATTTGTTTGGCATCAATCCAGGTGAGTTTCGTACGACCCCTATTCTTCTAAAGTTTTACAAGCAGCGTGGTATCATTATGAAATCTTTTCTAAATGGATGATATGCCTAATAGTATCTGTATGTCGTCTTTGATAATGGATGTCATGGGATAGCTATAAGATACCAACATGCCATACTAAAGTCCTCACAAAACGAACTGGATCTAGTGAACCCATGTGGGGTCCAATGAGTAGACAAAGGTAGTCTATTAGGTTTTTGTAACCCCATTTGCTAGGAGGTTTGCTTCTCCCTCAGGGCGAATGCGTGTCACCGTTTACAACAACTTAATGTAGTAAGATATTAACAATGAGGCAGAGATATTGACCTTCGGGTAATATCATAACATAAAAAATAACCGACGGAAAGGAACTAGATATGGTTCACATGAATATTCCATTCTTGTGAATGTTTATCATTGGCTTTACTATAATATCATATTCTATCGAGTCTTTCTTATGAACTCACCATTTTTATGCTAACTTTTCAAACTTTAGATCTTTTATAGGCATAGAGTGAGTGACGAATGGTGAGAATGCATGTCCAGGCACATTGTAAATAGGCAACCAATGGTTGGTTATAGTACTATTTTAAGTAGTAAAATATAAGTGGGATTTTGTAACCTTGGTGGAAAATCAATATATATAACCTGTAAGTTAAGCATGTGTGTTTTGATAACACCATAAGTAAAGTTACACCCCTCTCTGAGACATCACCATTATCCTTCCGCAAACTTCAATGAGAGAACAACGATATCATCTTTGACATAATCCGGTCACGAATGGTGGGATGTGACATGGTGATATCAGAGCCACATGTTATAGAGAATTAGGTTGTCTTTCCGACATATTATATAGCCATAGGCTCGTATAGTTACACTGAGTGAACAAAACATAACTTAACATGAGATACACTAGAATAATCAGGTGGTGTAGTTTGCAAATTTGAGTGGCCATCATAATTGGAACTTGCAACACGTGTGCGTTCAGGTTAATGACAATGTAAACGGAATATTAACGTAACATATCTAATAACAAGGAATACTACTCATCAATCTAGTTGAGAATAATCCCTCAAATCCATCATCGTAAGATGATATGTTATAGGAGGAATCCTATCCCGTATTGCTCCCTACTAATTTAAGGTTTACATAGGATGCACGATAAGTCTCGCAAGACCATCAGACTACCACACTCCGTTCACGAAGTTGGATATTCATTACAACAGGTGGAGCTAGGGCATAACTCCATCAGATTATTCAAGATATCGAGGGTAGGTGTTTGGAGTTGCGGATATCGTGTACTTCCTTCATGAAGGAGCATACTACTTTATTTGAAACTTGTCTGGCACAAAAAACACATTCACAAACTAGGAGATTGCCTTGGAAACCTAAAAAAGGGCTTGGAAGTAATTGATCAAGACCTAGATGTAGTTCTTCGTGAATACTACATGAAGTTGGTATGTGGTGAGATTATCGAAATTAGGCTTGGAGACGCGATTTAACATGAAAACAATTGTGATAGAGGCTATAGCTAACTTTATTGCATATGTATTATATTACTTTTCTTGGGTAAGGGAGATAGGAAACTCGTAGACTTCATGGTTGTAAGCTGTTACAACATACAATGGATAGGTTGTATGTGTACATAGTATTGAGGATCTAGTGATTTTGATATATAATTATGAGTACACAACGTATCTATAGGATAACACAACATATCTGTAAGATAACACAATATATTTATATGATATTATAACATCTTTTTACAATAACGAAAAATAATAATCCTATGTGACAACACCACTGTATGATAGCGAAACACCTACATATTATAACGAAACATATAAAAGCAAAATAGTGAGTCTATGTGGTTTTAAACAAAACCTATAAGCTGTAACAATGTCAAGGAACACATCCAAAACTAAGTGAAAACATATCAACATCAGTGTCACAATGCTATGTCGCTTTGTGATACTAAAACATATCTATAGTAACTTATGAATATAAAATGTCACAATGCCATTTTGTTATGAGATATTAGAACACCATTGTATGATAATAAAACACATCAAAACAGTTGTACCATACTATGTATGGATAGGTGAATCTATATGATAGTACATAGTGAAGCTGTGTGACTATGCATACCCACATATGTATGAAAACATAACAAGATGCGAATATATTTATAATATAGCAAAACATATCATTATAACTATGAATATCAATGTAATTAATTTGTGTTACAAACCATATCAGTGTAGTATCAATACAATTACATGTAGGACTTCGGGAACGTGGCAATTCCACTTGGAATCTGCTTGGTGAGGCCTCGAATAGTGCGGAATCCTATTTGGAGGTTATCGAATTGAAACACTCACACCCTGTGGCCAACAGACGATGTAGAATAAACACTGAGTCAAGAAATGATCAACCATGGGCAAATTACCGAACTTGGAGGCACATGAGGCGCACTGAAACCTGGGTGATTAGTATGACGTCACAGCTACTGAAAACATTCTGTTTGCAGGGTATTTATAGTCTGAGGTCGTTCGTACGAATGAGTCATAAGAATAACTCACTTGGGCGAATGACCTTAGATGAATAAGCTATTCATGCACAAGTCATAAGAATGACTCATATGCCTGAGACAGTCATTCTCTATCGTTCATTCATACGAATGGACTCATTCTTATGTTCCATTCACAAGAATCGTCTAGTAGTTAACTAAAATCAATATTAAACAAGATAAACACAAACAAACAATATATAACACATGTATTCATTAATAAAATATGCTTTATACAATAACAAAAGACTATTACAATGAACTAGGGACAAATGGTGCTTCTACATTATACAACATCTTTCTTTAATAACCAAGCAACATAACACTTCAGCATAAGTATGTGTAGTTGTATCTAGGTGACTGAAGGGATTCATATCAAAGTGTTCTTATTCTGATTATGATTTTTAAGTGTATAATCAGATTTGTCTCAAAAACATGACCGACCCACCTGGAACACCTCAAATCTAGAAGCCCGTCCAGATGCACCTATAAGTGGATCTAATCTGAGCGAGAAAGATATTGCTTGGATTATTAATGAAAAATGGATGACAATTATGTCGGGCATGTTAGCCCAACTTCAGCTAAACAGTGTTTCTGACTTAGGTAGGGGTCATACTGAACCCAAGGCTAATGGTGGATGTGTTGTAGATTATAACACCACCAGTACAAACATTACAGGCTTGGATCCTACTCAACAGGGATGCACCAACAGATAATTTGCATTACTAATTGCATTACCAACCACAAACTTAGAAAACCCATGTGTCATTGAACTTCCTAATGGAAATTTGATCACGGCTAATGACATAATTCAAGGAAATTCCTTATATCTGAATGATCACCTTTTCAATGTTTGTCTTATTACTATCAATCTTGGAAGCTTTTATGTCGTTATATGTATAGATCGGCTTTCAAAGAACCAACGAGAATTAGTATGTCAAAATAAGGTGATCAGCATTTCTTTACCTTAATATAACACACTAATAGTGTAGGATGAGCGAGCCAGCAGGAATTTCGTATCATATCTTGTATGCAAGCTCAGAAATGTTTGCAGAAAGGTTATCAAGCCTTCCTGGAACATGTCACAGAGACCAATCTTCCACAAAAGAGTACGGAAGATATTCATGTAGTTAGAGACTATCAAGAAGTATTCCCTGATGTCATATGTTGATTACCCCAAGTAAGACAAGTCGAGTTTCCTATTCACTTTATTCTAGGTGCAGCACCCGTAGCTAAATCCTAGTATCGCCTAGCACCATTGGAAATGCAAAAACTCTAAGATCAATTACACGAACTCCTAGATGAAGGTTTCATAAGACCTATTTTCTCACCTTAAAGAGCACCAATCCTTTTTGTAAAGAAAAAGAATGGTATTTTTAAGTTTTCTATCGACTATAGAAAATCAAGAACCATTATCCATTACCTCGTACAGATGACATGTATGATCAATTATAAGTTGCTACTTAGTTTTCCAAGATCTATTTAAGGTATGTATATCATCAACTATGTGTTCATGAAGATGATGAATCGAATATGCATATCTTATCCGGATAGGTTCGTAATTGTATTTATTGACGACATTCTAATATATTCTTGAAACAAGAAGGAGCAAGAAAAACATCTAAGGCAAATCTTGGAGTCATTAGCACGTGAAAAGTTGTATGCAAAATTCTCCAAGTGTGAATTTTGGTTAAGGGATAGAGGAAGTATTGTATCCCCTTTCCCATTAGATTGCATAGCATCTCAGGTCCTCAAAATACACCCAACTCAAGATCTTACCGCTAGATGAAAATCCCTTGGTCCTATAAAATTTAGTGTACGGAGTTAGCATGGTGGGAATGCTCTTGGCCTTTAAAACATGACAATACGCTGCCCATTCTTATTTTATTATTTTATCTTTTGCATAAGCTTTGTTTGTGATATATTTTTCATAAACTTGTGTTTTTCGCTCATCCTCGTATTGTTAACCAAACAGATCCGCAAACCTTGGTAGGTCTTCTTCTGAAAAGGTATACTTTGATAGGCTCTGGGTCCTCCAAATCTTCCAGAATGACTTCATCAATACCATCAAAGTCTTCTGGTGTGGGGAGACCGGAAGCAAGATTAGTTTTATCATCAACAACAAAATTGTTACGATTTAACCTGAATAAGTCATTTATTTGCTCCTTGGTCAAGCAATGAATCATCTCCCCCCTTTTCTAGGTAAAGGCGAATGATGAATGATGCTCTTAGTGTCTGAAATCACAATCAACTTGTCATTCAATCGATGGCGCACATGCTTAGAATCTATTGTCTAAGCGGAGTTAGTAGTCTTTGTTTGATCTGTGGACGACTCTAGAGATTTGTCTTCCTTTTTCTTTTATCGCTTCTCATCCTGGGACGACTGTCCTGAAGTACAAATTTACCTACAACAGCATCTCCCGCTCCATCATCGTCTTGTACAAACTCATTATCGTCATCAGATCCGTCATAATCGACCTTCTCCTGTCTTCGTTTGCATCATTATCAAAATTAGAGTAAGCGGAGTCAGATGGATCTGATTTCCTTTCAAGCCACGGAGGGTTGTCTTTGAGATCATCAATGACATCGACTAGATGTTTATTTTCCCCCTTCAGGCTTACCAAACGGGTCTCATGCCCTTCGACTCTTAAGGACAACTACGGAGGATCTTCAGCTGACTTGAGCAATCTTGTATCATGTTCAACATTCCTATCACTCAGCTGAACATCTCTTTCTCTGAAATCGGCTATTTGAAGAGCAGATTGCAGCAACTAGACATCTTTATTAGTGACTCTTTGTGTGAGCTGCGCTATTGCCTAATCATGTTTCTCACTCCTTTTTGTCATCTCTCGATGTTGGGCCATAAGCATAAGTTATCAAAGTGTTCAAGTTATTTATCTAATAAGTAACTGAGATGTTTGGCATAACAGACTCTCAACGTGTAGTAGAGGGACCAACAGTAGCAACGATAATGATCCGAGATGAAGCAGTGGCTTTCTGGGAAACGAAAGCAGTGGGACGAGTAGGAACTGTCCCAAACCCGATAGTGAAGAAACCACTGTTGTTACAGCTGGTATGACAATAGTTGCTGCAACAAACAACGGTCCTGTCCTTCTTTGCAAAATGAATCTCTTCAGCTTAGAAACAGTCTTCCTTCTTCCAAAAATGGAAGTCTGGGCAGGAGCTTGGGTTATTGGTGCGACTGAAACTGGAGAAAACTCAGTAGCAAAATCAGGGTCCTCAACATCGTCTTGGTTTCCAGAGGACACCTCCATTGCCCTCTTCTTCTTAAGAACTAACTAGGAATTCTCGGTAGTCTTCTTACATTTCTCAGAGGTCCTTTCAGCATCCAAATTATCGGTAAATACGGTGTCACTTAGATCAAAATCATCTAGATTAAACTGCGGCTCCTCTGTAACTAAAACTGGAATGGGCTGACTCATCTCAGTGGAAACAGATGAAGTTGCCTAATATGTAGTAGGAGGAGCAGCATCTTGATCATCATCATCGTCGTCATCATCATCATCATCATCATCATCATCATCATCATCTTCATCATCATCATCATCATCATCATCATCATCATCATCATCATCATCAGGAACGATGATGTCCTCAGCTACTCCATAACGGTGCAACATAGTCCGGGTGGAGGAGGTGCGTGAAAGGGCGACGCGTGGGGGCTTGGTATCATTTCCGTCGTACATAACACTTGGTTGAGCATGGTATTTGTAATATGCTCTAATCAAGTAATGTCTGCATTGATCTTCGGTAGATCGGGAAGTTATGCATCAACACCATTCATCTACATGAACCCATTTTTGAGAAGTTAAACAGAATGTTCAGCACCAACACAACAAAGGCAGACAAAAGTGTCTCCCTCATCTCATCAAGTCCGCCACGCCGTGAGCCCAAGCAATGAACTAAGACATGACATAAGTACTTGAATGGAGGGCATAGATTGACCTTTTTGAAAACACCAACACTCAAATCACCATCATACTTGCACCTCTGAAAGCACCCATGAACAAGATATTTCTCAAGAACAAAAGGGGTGTTCTGGCAAGTTTTGGAAACCGCATATCCTCCTAATATGCTCAGCAGACGCTACATTAGCACATCCATCTACTGATCCTCTAAAGCCTACAGATTCTTATGTGCAATCAACATCTACGGGAGACCTAAAAAATCTCTAGTGTGACGGATACGGAGTACACAAAGTAGAGATAATGGTGAAAATACAAGATCGTCTAAGGAATGCCATAATATCTGCAAAATTGGCAGCATTCCATGTGGTAGCATCAAGATGTGCATATACGTTGTTTTTTAGCGAGGCTTTAAGATCCATCCAATAATCAAAAACAAATACACATGTCAATTCCAATTATCAAAATCGCATAAATGAATGAAGTCTGTGACTTGAATATTCCTTCGTACGAATGACTCATAAGAATTAGTCCATGCTTGCGAGATGATCCATCATGCGAATGAGTTTAATGAACGAATAGGTTATTAGTACAAATGAGATCTCAGAAAGAGGTTCATTTGTACGAGTGACTCTCATTCATGCGAATGAACACCATGAATGGGTTCATTCGTATGAATGAGCAAACAGATGTGTCCATTCATATGACCTGAAATTCAAAGATCCAAATCATCCAAAATCTAGTTTTTGTCCACAACACTTATTACAATATGCTCTAATAGGACCAATTAAGATTTTAGAATCAGTTGATTAACATTATGATTATATTTAAGTCAGTTTTCAGTTCCAATATTTCTAAAACCCTAACCGATCAACCGTTGCCCAACTCCAATCTAAAATTTGTCCAAAATGATCCCATTAGTACCTATAATGATAAACGAGAGTTCAAAAATAAGGAGGGATCAATAACAATGTGAAAATCGAATAGAAAGATTGAAATGAGTGAAAGGGGTGAATGGTTAGTCACGCGGTAATACGAATGAGCGAGAAAGGGAGAATGAGCTATCTGGGCGAATGGCTTGCATTAAATGTCTTCTCCCATTCGTGTTGCATCATTCGTACGAATGACCCTTTCTGTCACTCATTCGTGCAAATAATTTATTCGCCTCGCTTATTCATTCATGCGAATGAGTCATAAACATTAATCATTTGTAAGAATGAGTTTCAATCCTTGAAAACTTCACACTTTTGGTTAAACTAGCACTCAAGCACAATACTCAGATTAATTTTGACATTATGACCTTGTTGTTGTGAAAATTACGAATGTCTGTCTGGATTGATGTAAGTTAAGACATGGTAAGACACCCGAGACTTAAGTGATCAAAAGTAAAAAAGAAGGAAAATCTTTTTGTATTTTTCTGAATTTTTAAACTGAAAATAACCTTAAAGTAAATTGTACAAGCAAGAAATTGTACATACTGGAAACTTTGACACATATTTTTGTGAGAAAGTTCCTCACATGTGATCAATGCCAAATCATATCAATCTGCAAATTTAATTGCTTAACATTTTTAAATAAATTAATTCAAGATGTGATTATTGACATATTATTCCCTTTAAACATATACTTTCATCATCTGATAACACATTGTAGATTCAAACTTAGCTTTTGATTGTGTAACACACAACAGTCAACCATGATGTTAACATATGTTCGAAATAATTAACAATTCATTTCTACGCGACTTAGTAGCTATGATCATAAAGTTATAAGGTTCCATATATTCTTAATATATTTTTGATTTTTTCTTTTAGCTAAATCACAAGAACAACATATTCTCATGGATGGCTTCTGCTAGCTCTTCACAAGGCAACCCGATGTTTTGTACATGCATGGAATCAAACTTACTTTTCTTCTTTTTTTTTATATTCAATCCTATCAGAATGGACGGTTTGAACTATCCTGATACCTAGTAATATGGCACGTGTACAGAATCAGGCTGATTTTATTTTAGTTCACACATTCATCTTTATCCGCGTATACAACATCAGCTAGGCTGCTACCAAGCAATATGGTTTGTATATGGACTTGGAATAATGTATACATGGAAACCTCATAATATCGATGAAAACATGTGTATGCATGATTTGAATTATTAAATGTTTCTCCTAATAATTGGTTTTCTGCATGGGTATTCACAAATCAAACAGTATATTCAATCATCTATATTTTTAGAATCAGTAATAAAAGCCTATAAATACATCACGTCATGAGTTTATATGCTTTCAGTTTAAACTATTTAACTTTTCCTTCAATCATATGATTAGCATGGTATCACTTCCTAATTAGGTAAGACAAGCCTAATTAATCGAACTTGTTAACTTTTCCTCCAAATTCTCACTTTTCGGTTTTTTTAATGTTTTTGAGTTTGCTGATTTCATACCCCATAAAATACTGGAATAGAAAATCTTTTTATGTTTTTGGATTTTTATGAAGATGAGAAAAACTACGTATTTATAAAATTTGAAAATTGATCACTTTTATGAATCCATGTAACGAAAGACTTCCGTTTTTTTGATGACAACAGATATAAAAATTTGGGTTCGTCAAATGGTTTAGTGTAAAGGTGAGGTTTTTGGTGGTTAGTGTGAATCTTAACAACTTCGATTAATTTCTTATCAAAACAATGACATACGAAGTGATAGTTAATGTCGATGTGTTTGGTTTTTGAGTGGACCACTTAATTTTTAGTGATGGTGATAACATCTTTGTTATCAACATATATACGGGTATTATAAAATTTCTCACCATAGTCCCGCAATTGTTGTTGAATACACATAATATGATAACAACAACTGGTGGCATAAATGTATTCAGCGTCATAAGTAGACGTAGACATCGATGTTTGCTTCTTGCATTACCATGTAACCAAACGGCTACCAAAGAATTGACACCCAGCAGATGATGATTTGAAGTCACGTTTGTGACAACTAGTACCTGACCATAAGCCAAATACGTACGGTAAGTGTACTTACACCTATAACTATGTGTAAATACTATTGGGTGAATAGTATGTGATAATAATTTTGAGAAAAACAATTAGCAGTTGTATGTATTTCATAGAGAATTGAAATAAAAATATACAACACATGGGAAACAACAAATGTGAGAACAAACGAAAAAAACATATCGGTTGCGATCTGATATCCACAAATAACAGGAATCAGATGGCCAACAATTCGGTGAGAAAAAAATGTGAATTCGATTATAACAATGTGAAAACGGTTCAGTTTAGTTGACCCCGACTGTGAGGGAATACAATTCAAAGTAACAACTCAGTATCGTTTACGAATAATAAACAGACAGTGAGTTTGCGTGGGTGACGATTCACACAAACATATATGTGGGTTTAACGTTATGAATGATAACTGAAAAGTAGAAAACAAAAATCAGAAAGTGAAACCGTCGTCGTGTTCGCTGGATGACGATTCGAACGAATATGCGCGAAGGTGAAACGATCTGACGAAACGAATAAAAATAAAAGTTTCGAAAACAATAAAATAAAGAAAAGAAATATAAAAACATTTATTAGGAATTAAAACCTTAAAAAGAATTAGATAAAATTATTTTATTAAAGATCAAAAAAAAGAATTTCGCGTTGCGTTTCGTAAACGTAACGTAAACAAAAACCGAGCAACCGAAACAAACTCGTACCCACTCGGGGTATAAAAACCCCAACCAAGCATTTATCTCTCATTTAATTCTCCATCTACCCCTTTCTCTCCCTAAATCCCTGTTTTACCCTCTCTCACTATAATTTCATCACCAAAATTACCATAACTCTCTCATTTCTTGCTCAAATCCTTCAAATTTGGGATCAAGGATGACTTCCTAATAACATAGCTTCATGATGTCATTCCTTACGTATTCTAACATTGTTTAATAAGATGAGATCTTATAAAACTATGTTAAAGAGTAGAGATCATAACATTGTGTTCATTACATTCAGATCATATTGTTGTGGCAATATGACAGTGATACAATAACAAAGGGTGTGATACCCTATCCGAGTTAATTACATAGTTTTCATATGTATGATAATTATAATAACCTTATGTCAGTAGGTTTAGATTTCACATATAATCGCAATAGTACTGGTTAACCTAATGGGATCACTCCGTGCACTAAATGTGCTAACATTCTAATTAATGCCAATGAAAATGGTTTGGGAACATATGCGTATCTTACAGATATTATGGAGAGAATATATTACATTTCGTTTTGAACAGTAGTGACAAGCCTAGAGACAACTGAGTCTCACTCTTATAGATATCATGAAGAGGGTATCTCAGAGTCCAGGCTGGTCAGAAATGACAGTCATCTGTTCTATTCATTCTCAATCTTATGGACATCATGGAGAGGGTATCCTACAAACCGGGCTGGTCTGAAATGACACCATCTGATTTATTCATTCTCACTCTTATAGATATCATGGAGAGGGTATCTTAAAGGCCGATAGCCATCAGATTTATTTATTCTCAATCTTAAAGATATTATGGAGAGGATATCTGACAGGCTGGACTGGTCAGTACTGACAGTCACCATGACTATCAAGCCTTGCTATAGGTATCGCAGGGGGATACCTACAATCCGGTTTGGTTAGTAATGATCAGCTAATAGAGACAATCAAGTCTTTATCTTATAGTTATCGTTGGGGGATATCTTACAGGCCGAGCTACTCCGTAAGGAATAGCTATCAAAGACAATTACGTCTCTATTCTAAAATATTGGGAATTAATATGTATGAGTTGAAATGGGTATCCATAGTTATAATACCGGTGGTATGGAGTTCAGTTAAGCATGTGGTGGGCTGGCGGCTTCATTCGTGATACGTATGCCCTGTATATAAATGTGCTTAGCCGGACGATATACTATTTGTAGTTGTAACTATGGAGATGACATTTGTGTGAGATAATTCAAACCAAACTTAAGCAAGACTTGTGTGTGACATCATGAATTGGGAATAACAAATTTCAATTGTTTTCAATTACTAAACTTATGAACTCACCAACCTAGTGTTGACTTTGTTTTTAATTGCATGTTTTCTCATGTGACGAACAGGGTTAGTCACCAGGACATAAGTTATTTGGACTTATTAGGGGACCAATAGCTTACTTTTGGGGTTGTGCATGTTTTTGGATGACATCTTGGTGAATCATTTTGTAAATCTTGTGAGATACAAGATAGAAACTTCATGATTCTTTTTGGGTAGATTTACCTGGCTAAATTATGAACATAGATTGTGTAATTTAACTTTGTAATTCTATGTCAATGTCATTTAGCATTTCTCATTATGCATGATGTGCCATGAAAACAATCTAATCATTTCGATTATCATACGATATCGCACCCCGAGATCCTTCCGCCCGACAGGAAAGTTGATCCAGCCCGCCGGCTCGGGGTGTGACTGATTGGTATCAGAGCCATTGTAATATAGAAATATAGATCATATTACTTGAACGGTTTGGCCTATACTATAAACTAGCGACCCTCTTGTAAAGAACATAAGACTTAGGACTTTATTTGCATATGTCTTCTGCATTTGATCATTTCACTAACCGATTTTCTTTCGGTTGTGATCAGAATGCCGCCAAGAAGACCCCCACCTCTTTTACCACCACTCATTACCTCCTCCACCCCCTACACCTCCTCCTCCGCATACCCCAACTCATCAGCCACCACCCAACCATGAGTTGGATCCTGCCACCATTGGACTGGACACTCTGCTAACCAGTCAACTGAGGGAAGTGATTCCCGAGATGATGAATAGGATTAACTCCAACAACAGCAACAACACCGGCCACTCATCTCGTGAGGGCAGTAGAAATACAAGGATCAAACAGACTACTCCGACAAGAGCTTTGTGGGATGCAAGCCGCCTAGTTTCAGTGCGAACGAAGGTGCTGTGGGCTTGATCAAGTGGATCGAGAAAATGGAGACTACCTTAGACATTAGTGGATGCCCTGACGAACACAGAGTGAGGTATGTTGCAGGATCACATGAGAAACGAGCACTAACCTGGTGGAATGCCCAGGTTCAAACTAGAGGAACGGATGAGGCACTTGCCATGTCTTGGGAGGATTTCAAGATCTTATTGGGGGCGAGTTCTGCCCTAGGAATGAACTCAAGAAAGTGGAAACAGAACTGCTGAACCATGTAACGATGGGGGTTGGACATCTGACTTACACCACTAGATTTCACGAACTGGCAACACTTGCACCCGACATTGTGCCAACTTTAGAGAACAGGATCGAACGGGATGTTGGTGGACTACCGTCCTGTATTTGAGGACACGTGATCGCTTCTCATCCAACCACACTGGAGTTGGCTGTCACATTGTCAGCTACATTGACTGATGCGATGGTTGCCTCTGGTGCACTGAAAAAGGAATCTGGGACTAGTTTGGGAGGAACTACCAAGAAGCCAGGTCAACACCCCGCCAAGAAGCAAAAGGTCGTTAAGCATTTCGTGACGACCACTTCTACCATACAATTTGTACCTACCCAACCCCAACCTAACCGACAATCGTATACTGGCACGGCTCCATTCTGTGATAAGTGCAATTATCATCATCAACCAGACACTGGGTACAGACAGTGCACTTATTGTGGAAAGATGGGGCATTGGCCAAAGTTTGCAAGACCCAAGCATCTCACCACAGGGTTAATCAAGCAGTCGCACATGCCACTGTAAAAATGATCCTGGTTCCTGCTACACCTACGGGGAACTAGGACACTATGAGAAAAACTGTCCAAAGAGGGTACTGCCAAGAGGACAGGCACCGAGGGGACGAGCATTTCTGATAGGGGCGGCCGCTGCACGCCAAAACACAGACACCAACACTGGTACGCTTTCATTTATAATCTTTGCACTTGCATTAATTAATACTAGCATAGATTATAGCTTTGCCTCTTTAAAGTTAATTAGTTAACTTACTCATGTAAGGGTGTGTTCAAGATATTGTAGAAAACAGGTGGAGGACATTCATTGTACCCTATCCTTTTGTCTTTCTTTCCTTGGTTATCACGTACCATATGATCAACATTGTAAGCCGAGCTAGCATAGCTATTCAGCTTACGAGTGGATGTCTCATACTCACACTCAACTATCGCCAACTTTTTCTTTGTTACTCAATGGTGTTTAGATATGAGTTAATGGAATCTTGCTTATTGAGTATAGTGATCTCAATATCATGCATCTGTTTGTTTAAAACATCAATTTTTTCTTTGAAAACTTTTTCATTTTCTTTCAAAAATTTGTTAGCCTCTATGCACTAATTGAGATCATAAACAAGATCAGAATTATGTTTATGATATGCCAAGACCTTTCTCTCAAGGTCATGACACCGGCAACACTTAAACCTGAAGTACAACATTCATTTTCTACCTATACTACCTGAGAAGTTAGTGAAGTGTCAGCCATCAAACCAAATTTTTGGTTGTTTTGATCCTCCTCTTAAGTCTCTTTAACTTGAGTTCCAACATCAGTGGAGCTATCATCATCTGAGCTAGTCATCTCCATCCTTTAAGATTAATCTTTATCTAATCACTCCTGATCATCACCCTCAACCTTCACATTATCTTCATATTTTACTTTAGCTAGACATGTTTTCCCACTCTTGTCAACATCAGTCACAAAACTGAACTCCCAGTTCTCTCCTTCGTCATTTTGAACCATCAAAGCCTTGTTCTGATCAGAGGAACCAGATGATGCGGGAGTATCAATAGGCACATGGTGCCTTTCAATTTTGGATGATGTGGTTCTTTGGTTAGTAAATGGGTTCATGTTTCCCATTTTCATTGGCATGTTGCAATGTATAGCGAAGTGCCCCATATCTTCACAGTTGTAATATATGACCATTGATATGTAAAAATCTAAACTTTGAGTCTTTGTTAACATGTATCTTTTTCCCAGTTCGTTTGGCAAAGTCTCTTTCACTCCTCATAGCACTAGCCAAAGTCCACATAATTTTAATTCTCTTCATCTCATCATGATCAATCTAAGAGTAATCTTCTTTAAAGTGATGTTGGTTGCCAATCTGACCAGCTAGCATACCATCATACGAACTCACCAATGCAGAGACGAACACATATGCTCTTTAGCAACATCCATATAAACTTTTCCAAAGTTTTCAGTCTTTAATGTGGTAGATGAAGAGGTCTCATTATGATTACCCTGAGAAGAAGATGTTAATGTAGAGTATGAAACATTTGCTCAATTTGATGTTCGAGGTTCTAAAGTGCTAGTGACAAATGTAGTCCTGAGAGGAGCATTGTTGTTCGGTGTGGAAATGGAAATGGAAGTAGAATAGTACAAGAAAGGATCTTGTACTTGGGTGCCCCTTTTGCTACCCACCTATTATCGATCTCCTACTCACAGAGCTTCTGGATGAAATCATTGATGTCTATGGTTGCTAATGTATCGTTCTGCTTCAACACCATAAGAAAAGCTTCCCACTTTGAAGGTAGTGCATCAGCAAGGCACTTGACTTTTTATGCCATGGAATTCTTGACATGATGGTTGAACAGCTCACTCAAAAAATGATAGCATCTAGCAATCAAGTCATCCAGTGATTTATTTCCGACATACATTAAGCTATTGAACTCCTTCTTCAAAGCTTTAGTCTTGATACACTTTAAAGCATCATTACCTTCATACCTCTGCTGCTATGCATCCCACAATGACTTAGATGTGGCGACTGACTAAACTGATTAAAGAGATCAGTTGCAATATATTGAGACAGTATTGGAAACACCTTCTTTTCATCATCATCATTAAATATCTATAAGTCTTGTGATCAACATGTGAGGCCCATCCTCACCCAATGGTCTCAAATACTACCCAGAAGTTTAGTATCCACTCCATTGAGATGGATCTCAAATTTGTATTTTTATTGTGGATAGTCATCTAATGAAATAAGTTTAGGAGCTTTATTGCAGTTCCCGGTATCCGTCTCATTCAACAGCATACTCAAATTTGACTTCCCATCAACGCTAGATTTTCTATATCAAAAAACGGGTTTGAAACTTAGGAAATATATTGCCTTAATCTATATGAATGAAGCTGTCACACGAATGAACAAAATCACAAATGAGTGACCTGAATAAAAAATAAGAATTCGGGGAATTATTGAATTGTGCATTACACGTTGATTAGGATTAATCAAGGGTGCAAACATTTCGTAAAACACGAACACAAACGATCACCGATAATTCGAGTAATAATCGAAACACACACGAGTCTTACGAATGCTGGTGAACAAACCATTGAACAACAATAAAAGTTCAAATGATGTTAAACGATGAGTGATAAGCATGAAATGATCGAAAAACGGATCTAAACGATGAATTTGGGCCTATTGGGCTTGTCTGGAGTTCCCGGTGGTACGCCTGAGCCCAACAAGCGAACCTTGGCGGTACGCGTGGGTAGGGAAGGAAAGCTTCGGATGCCAGCTTTCGCGCGGTACGCCTGGCCTCAGTGAGCCACGCCAGGCGGTACGCCTGACAGACCCAGATAGAAAAAATGGATTTACAATCAACCTATCTCACTTTTAATCATTCTAATCCTATTTCTCGGCCATAGCACCTCTATCTCGAGTTCCTACCCCTGTTCTTCATCATCTAACCAGCAAAACCTCCACTGATGAGCTTGGAAGCGATTGTTGAAGCTTTTTGAAGGTTTGAAGCTTGGAGGTGAAGCTTGGAAGCTTTTCTTCATCAATATCACCACTTGAACCTCCTAGGAAATCATTCCCAGAAGATTTCAGAGCTACTAAGCACCTGTTCCAGATTCATCTCAATGTTTTAGAGCATCCAAAGTAGTTTTACATGTTTGTTCATAGTTAGATAGTACATGCAAGGGCTAAAAGCCCAAATGCAAGTGTATTTGATCACATGCAACTCCGATCCGCTCACACGCATGAATTTTCAGTGGGTCTAGAGTGTTTATTGATATATTTTGAAAGGGATTGATGATAGAATCCATCTAGGATTGGGTTTTGTTGATTTGATGATGATATTATGCAACTTACTATACTAGGAAGCTTTTTAGTTGCATGTTGGTGATTTGTGATGATCTAGACATGTTTGACATGTCTAGATGTTGTCAAATGTATGTTTAAGTGTTTAGAAACACATTTGGGCATTTGATTTTGTGAAAATACGATTTTTAGATAAACTTACTATATATGGAAACTTTTGTAAATTAAAAGAGGGGTTTTGATGTTTTAACAAGATTTGATGATTTGTGATTATTGAAGTATGTTTAAAAATGGTTTTTAACATATTTGGAAACTTTGATTTTTGAAAATGGACATTTAAACGGATACTTTCCAAATAAGGAAACTTTATTTGAGCAAAAATGCCATTTATGGCGATTTATGCGCGAACGATATACTTTAAGAGTTTAAACGTGTTTTTTAATAAACATATTAAACGTATTAGCTTTATGAAATGTGATTTCATAACTATAATTTACAAAAATAGAAGCTTTCTAAATATAAAAATTTCCCCCAAACGAAAACGTTACGATTTTCGAAACATGACTTATGCGAAAACATCACGATTAGAGTCATAGGATGCATGTAGATGTCCTACTTGTATTTATGACACATTAAACGGACTAAACACAAAAAACGTGTCCCCAACGATTCGTATAGTCAACACAAGTCAACACACACACACTCGGTTGAGCACACCGACACTTGGAGTTGTATGGGATACAACACACCACAAAACACATACTCACACCTATATGGTTATAGGTGCCTACTAGCAGGACTGCTAGCACTCGCAGGTAGTGAACACAAATAAACCGGAACTGCTTTACCAGGTGAGTTCATGGTCGCTTTTTACATCTTCTACCTTTGGGGGAGAAAACATTGCATACAAACTGCTTTTGAACAACAACATACTTTTGGTTACATTTGCACATGCTAAGATCACGTATATGCATATGTGTGGCACTCATCCACAAAACTGATAAGTCCTCATTAAACACTTTCTTTAAACATTTTGATGTTTACTGCTGGATACAAACTTGTGCTCTCACCAACCTTTGTGTTGACCTTCTTCTCGCATGATTTCTCAAGTAACTAAGGCACGTGCATGAGGAACCTTGGATGCTAGGCTGGAGTCGCATGCATCTACATAGTGTTTTAGTCTTTGAGAACATTTATCAATTTGTTATGTAATACGTTGTTAAACACCTTTAATCGCTTCCGCAAACTTTAAACTTATGTTATTTTGAAGACTATTTTATTAACATTTTCGCAACTTATGAACTTTAACTGATTTGATAACCAACTCATTAAACTTTTGCAACTCTGATTTTACTAACCGTTTTATCCAAGTTATTGGATGTACGTATGAAACTATACATGTAGGTCTCGCAACACTGTGTGACCGGAGTATGTGATCCTGACAGTCTGTGGTTCGCGCCCCGGAAGGGACGGGATTCCTCAGGGTGCGACAGATTGGTATCAGAGCCTCCAGTTATTGCGAATTAGGTTTGCATTTAGTGAACTTAGTCTATAACCACTAGTCACCGCATTATAGTTATGACATCACCATCGTCACCACATGTGATTGCACATGAAGGGGAGGAGCCGATGGCTCTACATGTTTTCTTTCGGTACCTACCGCACACACTAAATTAGTCATTAGACAAACACTAACCCTTATTCTCACTATGAAGATCATGATTGGATGACGCGGAGGACGCGGGAACGCGGGAGGACGTGGGAACATCAGTCTGACACCAGCTGAATTGAACACACTCCTCAACGAGGGAGTTGAGGAGGCGCTTGCTGCACGGGAAGCTAACCGAAACCAAAACCCACTTAACCAAGGAGAAAATCTTAACCCACCTCTCTAAACATTCAAGATGTTTCTAGATTGCAAACCTCACTCTTTCAATGGTACGGAGGGTGCCGTCGGACTGTTGCGCTGGATAGAAAAGGCAGAATCGGCCTTTGCAATGAGCAACTGCAGGAACGAAGACCGGGTCAAGTTTGCTACTGGAACTCTTGAGGGAGCTGCCCTCACATGGTGGAATGCAAATGTCCAAAACCTCGGGCTCGACGCAGCCAACACCCTACCTTGGGATGATTTCAAGAGGATGTTGAATCGTGAGTATTATCCTCGCGGAGAAGTACAAAAATTAGAGACTGAAATCTGGAACCACAAGATGGTTGGTTCCGAGGTCGAAGCATATACTGCTTGATCATATGAACTGGCACATCTGTGCCCGGAGATGATGACACCGGCCTACAAACACATTGAAAAGTATATTGAGGGACTGCCACCTCAAATTCAGGGTATGGTACTTTCTGCTGACCCCATCACCATGCAACAAGTTGTGCGATTAGCTCACAAACTCACTGACTCGGCTGTTGCACAAGGACTCTTACCACCTCGTGGTGCAGTAACCAAGACCCCAGACAACAAACGCAAATGGGATAACACCCTGAGCAAACCGTCCACACTTCAACCACCACCACAACAACGTAAGTTTGGATCAACCAAGCTTACACCCCACCCATCCTATCCACCCAAAACCAAGGGGGCTATGCAGGAGAGCACCCCAAATGCCACAAGTGTAATTTCCATCATGCATAAAGTCCATGTGGTATCGTTCAATGCCAACGCTGTGGGAAAATGGGACATGTAGCTAAAGACTGCAGGAGTGAATTGATGACAAAAACCCCAAAACCACAACAGCAGCACGAAACACCAAAGGGGTGCTATGAATGTGGGAAACCAGGGCACTTCAAGAAGGATTGCTCGCACCTGAAAAACAACAACAACAACAACCAACCGAACAACAACAATGGGAATAATGGCACGAGGGGACGAGCCTTCGTGATTGGGGCTAAGGAGGCCAGAAGGGATCCCAACTATGCAACCGGTACGTATCTCTTAAACGATAATTATGTGTCTGTATTGTTTGATACTGGAGCTGAGAAAAGCTTTATATCTAAGGATTTTAGTGAGATGCTTGCCATAACCCCAACACCCTTAGAGGTTGAGTATACAGTAGAGCTAGCTGATGGTAAATTGATTGTAACTAGACATATTCTGAAGGAATGCACCCTAGAGCAAGCAAATCACAAGTTTAAGATTGACCTCATGCCAGTCACATTAGGCAGTTTTGATGTCGTAGTGGGCATGGATTGGTTGTTTGAAAACCAAGCTAAAATCATTTGCCACGACAAGGTTGTGCGCATACCTCTCCCTAGTGGAGAAACACTAATCATCAAGGGCGAGAGGAGCTACACTCCTCTGAACATCATCTCGTGCATGAAAGCTCACAAATGCCTACGAAAGGGATGCACTGCCATATTGGTACTCATCACCGACAAGACCGACGAAGAGAAGAAAATAGAAGACATCCAAGTCGTATGCGACTATCCCGACGTATTTCCTGAGGATCTACCTAGACTACCGCTACCTCGACAAGTGGAGTTCCGCATAGACCTCGCACTAGGAGCAGCACCTATAGCACGAGCACCCTATCGACTTGCACCTTCGGAGATGCAGGAACTGTCCAACCAACTACAAGAGTTGTTGGACAAAGGTTTCATTAGACCAAGCTTCTCACCTTGGGGAGCTCCAGTCTTATTCGTGAAAAAGAAGGATGGCACGTTTCGAATGTGCATCGATTACCGTGAGCTAAACAAAGTGACACACAAGAACCATTACCCTTACCCCGGATCGACGAGCTGTTCAATCAGCTACAAGAATCAAGTTACTACTCTAAGATCGATCTGCGATCTGGGTATCATCAGCTAAGGATTCAGGAGGAAGAAATCCCCAAGACTGGTTTTCGCACTCGGTATGGCCATTACGAGTTTTTGGTCATGCCATTTGGACTAACTAATGCACATGCAGTATTCATAGATCTCATGAATAGAGTGTGCAAACCTTACCTAGATAAGTTTATCATTGTCTTTATAGATGATATTCTCATTTACTCCAAGACTCAGGAAGAACACAAAGAGCATCTTCAATTGGCTCTTGAACTGCTGCGACAAGAGAAGATGTACGCTAAACTCTCAAAGTGCGACTTCTGGATTCGAGAAGTACAATTCTTGGGTCATGTTATGAATGAACAAGGGATTCATGTGGATAAATCAAAGATAGAGGCGATCAAGAACTACGAAACACCAAAGACCCCAACTGAGGTGCGACAATTCCTAGGCTTGGCAGGCTATTATCGACGATTTATTGAAGGGTTTTCAAAGATAGCCCAACCACTCAGGGCTTTAACCCATAAGGACAAGAAATATCTCTGGACTCTCAAACAAGAAGCTGCATTCCAACTTCTCAAGCAGAAGCTATGTATTGCACCTATCTTATCTGTTCCTAATGGAACGGATGACTTCATAGTATACTGCGATGCCTCAATACAAGGACTCGGCTGTGTGCTGATGCAGCGAGAGAAGGTGATCGCATATGCTTCCCGACAATTGAAAGTCCACGAGAAAAACTACACCACCCACGACTTGGAACTTGGAGCCGTGTTATTTGCACTCAAGATCTGGAGACACTACCTGTATGGTACAAAGTGTACGATATACACTGATAACAAGAGTCTTCAACACATATTCGAGCAGAAAGAACTGAACATGCGACAACGTCGCTGGCTCGAGCTCCTAAACGACTATGAGTGTGCTATCAAGTATCACCCGGGGAAGGCCAATGTAGTGGCCGATACCTTAAGCCGGAAAAACACCTCGAAACCCAAGAGGGTACGAGCTTTACAACTCACCATCCATCCCAATCTTCCTTAGTAGATACGTATTGCCCAAGTGGAGGCACTTAAAGCAGAAAACCTAGCGGCTGAATCACTAAGGGGAATAGAGAAACAACTTGAGGTAAAAGCCGATGGCTTACATTATTTCATTGAACGCGTCTGGGTTCCACATCATGGAAACTAACAAGACCTTGTGATAGACGAGGCTCACAAATCCCGGTATTCCATTCACCCTGGATCTAATAAGATGTATCATGATATAAAAATCCTCTATTTGTGGCCACACATGAAACTCGATATTGCCACATACGTGAGCAAATGCTTGACTTGTGCCAAACTCAAGATCGAGTACCAGAAACCATCTGGATTACTTACAGAACCTAAGATCCCCATGTGGAAGTGGGAACAAATATCCATGGATTTCATTACCAAATTACCCCGTACTCCTAATGGATGTGACACTATTTGGGTAATTGTGGACCGACTGACTAAGTCAGCACATTTTCTTGCGATCAAGGAAAAAGACAAGATGGAAAAACTAGCCAGAATCTACGTCAGGGAAGTAGTCTCGCGACATGGAGTGCCAATCTCCATCATCTCAGATCGAGACGCCAGATTCACCTCTAACTTCTAGAAATCATTGCAAAAGTCGCTTGGTAGGCGGTTGGATATGAGTACAGCATACCACCCACAAACTGATGGCCAGAGCGAACACACGATACAAACTCTCGAAGACATGCTACGAGCGTGCGTAGTAGACTTCGGTAATAGCTGGGAAACTCACCTACCACTGGTGGAGTTCTCCTACAACAACAGCTATCATACGAGCATCAAGGCAGCTCCTTTTGAGGCACTTTATGGCAGGAAATGCCGATCACCCATCTGTTGGATGGAAGTGGGCGACAGTCAGCTCACTGGCCCGGAACTTCTACAAGAAACGACTGAGAAGATCGTGCAAATCAGAAACCGTATGGTAGAAGTGCGAGATCATCAAAAGAGCTATGCCGAAAAACGCCGAAAGCCTCTAGAATTTCAGGTAGAAGATGAAGTCCTTCTGAAAGTTTCGCCATGGAAAGGCGTCATTCGTTTTGGTAAACGAGGCAAACTGAACCCACGGTATATTGGACCCTTCGAGATCCTAAAAAGGATTGGTCCAGTGGCATACCAACTCAACCTACCAGCTGAACTCGATGGAGTTCACAACATATTCCATGTCTCGAACTTGAAAAAGTGTCAATCTGATGAAACACTGGTGATTCCACTGGTAGAGATCCAGGTGGATGAACAGCTACGATTCATAGATGAACCGGTCTAAATCATGGACCACGAGGTCAAACAACTCAAGCAAAGTTGGATTCCAATTGTCAGAGTCTAATGGAACTCGAAACGCGGACTTGAATTCACGTGTGAACGTGAAGATCAGATGATGCGCAAATATCCCCATCTCTTCAAACAGAAAACGTCGAACGCTAACAACAACGAATAAATTTCGGGTCGAAATTTCCTTTCAACAAGGGTATGATGTGACAACAAGAAAATTTTGTTCTCAAACACTACAATAACTACCAAATTTCGAGACGAAATTTCTTTCAACAAGGGGATGATGTGACACCCGACAATTTCAGGTAAATTGCAACTCTTACAACTTTGTATTTCATATTCATACTTGTTGCATTTCATATAATTTTGTTTAATTAGATGAGTTAAACACAAACAACTGCGAAACGATACTTCGAGGAACTATCGAATCGTACATTGCACATTGGTTTTGGAAACCAAGTGTGGCAAACACAAACATAAACACTAACGCAAAAAAAAATAATTCGGGGAATTATTGAATTGTGCATTACACGTTGATTAGGATTAATCAAGCGTGCAAACATTTCGTAAAACACGAACACAAACGATCACCGATAATTCGAGTAATTATCGAAACACACACTAGTCTTACGAACGCTGGTGAACAAACCATTGAACAATAATAAAAGTTCAAATGATGTTAAACAATGAGTCATAAGCATGAAATGATCGAAAAACGGACCTGAACGATGAAATTGGGTCTATTGGGCTTGTTGGGAGTTCCAGGTGGTACACCTGAGCCCAACAACCGAACCTAGGCGGTACGCGCGGGTAGGGAAGGAAAGCTTCGGATGCCAAGCTCTCGCGCGGTACGCCTGGCCTCAGTGAGCCACGCCAAGCGGTACGCCTGACAGACCCAGATAGCAAAAATGGATTTACACTCAACCTATCTCACTTTTAATCATTCTAATCCTATTTCTCGGCCATAACACCTCTATCTCGAGTTCCTACCCCTGTTTCTTCATCATCTCACCAGTAAAACCTCCATTGATGAGCTTGGAAGCCATTGTTGAAGCTTTTTGAAGGTTTGAAGCTTGGAGGTGAAGCTTGGAAGCATGTCTTCATCAACACCACCACTTGAACCTCCTAGGAAATCATTCCCAGAAGATTTCAGAGCTACTAAGCACCTGCTCCAGATTCATCTTAGTGTTTTAGAGCATCCAAGGTAGTTTTACATGTTTGTTCATAGTTAGATCGTACATGCAAGGCTAACAACCCAAATGCAAGTGTATTTGATCACATGCAACTCCGATCCGCTCACACGCACGAATGGTCAGTGGGTCTAGAGTGTTTATTGATATATTTTGAAAGGGATTGATAATAGAAGCCATCTAGGATTGGGTTTTGTTGATTTGATGATGATATTATGCAACTTACTATACTAGGAAGCTTTTTAGTTGCACGTTGGTGATTTGTGATGATCTAGACATGTTAGACATGTCTAGATGTTGTCAAATGTATGTTGAAGTGTTTAGAAGCACATTTGGGCTTTTGATTTTGTGAAAATACGATTTTTAGATAAACTTACTATATATGGAAACTTTTGTAAATCAAAAGAGGGGTTTTGACATTTTAGCAAGATTTGATGGTTTGTGATTATTGAAATATGTTTAAAAATGGTTTTTAACATATTTGGAAACTTGGTTTTTTGAAACTGGACATTTGAACGGATACTTTCTAAATAAGGAAACTTTATTTGAGCAAAATGCCATCAATGGCGATTTATGCGCAAACGATATACTTTAAGAGTTTAAAAGTGGTTTTTAATAAACATATTAAACGTATTAGCTTTATGAAATGTGATTTCATAACTATAATTTACAAAAATAGAAACTTTCTAAATATAAAAATTTCCCCGAAACGAAAACGTTACGATTTACGAAACATTACTTATGCGAAAACATCACGATTAGAGTCATAGGATGCATGTAGATGTCCTACTTGTATTTATGACACATTAAACAGACTAAACACAACAAAAGTGTCACCAACGATTCGTAGAATCAACACATGTCAACACACACACACTCGGTTGAGCACACCGACACTTGGAGTTGTATGGGATACAACACACCACAAAACACATACTCACACCTATATGGTTATAGGTGCCTACTAGCAGGACTGCTAGCACTCGCAGGTAGCGAACACATCTAAACCGGAACTGCTTTACCAGGTGAGTTCACGGTCGCTTTTTACATTTTCTACCTTTGGGGGAGAAAACATTGCATATAAACTACTTTTGAACAACAACATACTTTTGGTTACATTTGTACACGCTAATGTCACGTATATGCGTATGTGTGGCACTCATCCACAAAACTGATAAGTTCTCATTAAACACATCTCGAACCGTTAATGCGCGTAGCGTATAGCGTGGTAATTCTAAATAGTATTTTTTTGGCCCGACCAGTCCCGCTGTTGTGCGCCGTATGGCCACCCTGACTGGAGGTTGGAATAGTGCATAATTGACCAAACAACATTGCCATATCTTGTTGGATGAATATGGCGGGAGGCAGCATGTTAGCTTCGGTTGCGAACCCGCATATGGTATATCTCATATTGACTAGCTATCAATGGATATTGCATTGTAATGAAATGTAGACCTGCAAAACATTTTCTTTAAACATTTTGATTTTTACTGCTGGATACAAACATGTGCTCTCACCAACCTTTGTGTTGACCTTTTTCTCGCATGTTTTCTCAGGTAACTAAGGCACGTGCACGAGGAACCTAGGATGCTAGGCTGGAGTCGCATGCTTCTACATAGTGCTTTAGTCTTTGAGAACATTTATCACTTTGTTGTGTAATATGTTGTTAAACACCTTTAATCACTTTCGCAAACTTTAAACTTATGTTATTTTGAAGACTATTTTATTAATGCTTCCGCAACTTATCAACTTTAACTGATTTGATAACTAACTCATCAAACTTCCGCAACTCAGATTTTACTAACCGTTTTATCCAAGTTATTGGATGTACGTACGAAACTAGACATGTAGGTCTCGCAACACTGTGTGACCGGAGACTGCGTTCCTGACAGTCGGTCGTTCACGCCCCGGAAGGGACGGCATTTCTCGGGGTGCGACACTATGAACATGATTTTCATGTGTTGTGGTAGGTGATTGTTATGTGTTGTATGCAAAACTAGAATTAGTGTCATTGTATGTTAATTGGTCACTGACACTAGAATTGAGGAGAATTTACTTTTGGGAGAAAATTTTAGGTAAGTCCACTTGTGTGTGGCATTGGGGAGTATTCACCTTTGGGTGAAAGTTTATGTAAGTCCGCAGGTTTGTGGCATTGGGTTGAATTCACCTTCAGGTGAAAATTCTTGTAAGTACGCAGGTGTGTGGCATTGGGAGAAGTTACTTTCGGGTGAAAATTCTTGTAAGTCCACAGGTGTGTGGCATTGGGAGAATTCACTTTCGGGTGAAAATTCATGTAAGTCCACAGGTGTGTGGCATTGGTGAGAATTCACCTTCAGGTGAAAACTCATGTAAGTTCACAGGTGTGTGACAATGGGAAGAATTCACCTTCGGGTGAAAATTTATAAGTTCATGGTTATGTGGCATGGGATTTCTCATGTGAGACCACCGGTGAGTGGCTTTGGGATTAGTAGGTAAGTTCATTTTGGAATGGCATTGGGTTTGCGTATAATTCCACATTCATGTGGCATAAGGGGTAATTCACAAGCGAGTGGGAGCTAATTTTAGGGAAACTATAAAATTTGGGTGGTTTGATATGTTGGCAATGGTTTGTTGTATAAACCTTGTAAAACTAAATTCTGATTTAGATGATCTACAAGTGGTGTAGACATTTATAAATGAATGTGGAGTTAAAATGTGTAGTTAATCAAATTAATACTAGGTGAAATTAGTATATTGATTGACAATAGGAGAATGTATGTACTACGCATGCGTATGCTATACTGAGCCATAAAGGCGTGTTTGGTGTTTGGTGTGGTGTTAAAAACCATATGTAGTTTGAATTTGGTGGTCGTAAATTGAAACACATATGTGTGATGACGTGTTGAAAATACGAGTCATATGTTGTTTGGGGTAAATAATGAAAGATAGGCGTAATAGGATATGTTGATTATCCTTAATTGAACTGTTAAGAAAGTGTACACTCTACAAGTATGTATTGTATGATGTGTCAGAATTTCTTATATGAGTGTACTATGGGTGTGAAGTACATGGGGTGGAGTTTAGTCCTAGGTTAATGAATACGTTTAATGTGAGTGAAAACTTTGGACAAATTGTATGGTTAGGAGGAATATATTGTCTAAAACCAAGAAACTAACAATGCCACGATAATGTTGTGTTAAAGAGGTGGTGGGTTGGCGGCTGGGTGTATGCCTTAAGTATACCCTATATATAAGCTTCTTTGATGCAACAACAAGTGACGACGTATAGACTTGGGCAAAGGACGGGGGATGGTGAGGAAAGAATTTTAAACAATTTCACATGAAGGTCTTGGGTAGAATAAAACTTGGTAATGACAACTTGTCTTTATGAAAGTTAAATGTTTTAGACATGATGTCTAGGGTTTTGACACATAGTGTCGTTATGAAATATTAAAGGTTTTGACAAGAGTGTCTTAACTAGGGAGTGGTGACTATAAACATTTGATTATGTTAACTGGTGTTCCTGTTTGAAATATGTGGTAAATAATATATGTTTATAGATTGGTGTGAACATCTATGATTATATATAGATGTGTATGTGTTGTAATATTTGAATGGAAAGAGGTAGAAATGACATGTATACGTGTGTTGACGTTACATGTGGTTGAGTTTATCTTTTAAAAGATAGGAAAATGCTTGGGTATGATCCATAAGATTATGGACATTATTTAGGAGTTCATGGTTGGGAGAAATGAATCTGTTAGGTTGTAAACAGGATTCAAACATAAATTATGGTTATTGCCGAGTGTAAATTGATGTAGATAATTCACAAGCAGTGTGAACCTCTATAGAATTTGTGTGCTAATAGATAAAGTACAAGGGCGTGTAATATCTAAATAGCAGAGGCGTTTGTGGTAATTATAGGTAAGAGGAGTTTGGGTGTATATGAACCAATAACCATATCTAGACTTGATTGTGAAGATCTTAACTTATGGTGTGTGGATTTATGTTGGTAATCACAAGTAGTGTGATTTCTTAAGGTGAGAATTTTGGTGAAAGAAAGGTGTTATTAGCATGTTTAGATGATTATACAGGAAGGATGATTTGATGAGGATTCACATGTGGTGTGAATCTTATCAATGTTTAATGGTACTATTTGGTATTATTTGGTCATCATGGGCTGGTTGATTAATAGCTTTCTTTTTGTTTTTACCCATGAATTCTATTCTGTTAAGAAGGGACACGAAATTGTTGTTGTGCATGACGTATCATCTTCACATTGATGATCAAAGATAAAGAACCATTCAGGCTTGTGAGGATATGTTACGGGTGTGCATAGTTGGTGATTGGGGGTAGCTGCGATGACTATCTACCCTTGGAGGAGTTCTTGTTTAAGAACGGTTATCATTCCAGGAGTGGAATGATTCTGTAAGAAATAATATATGGAGAAGATAGTATATTCCAGGAGTTGGGGAGAGGGTGGATAACAAGAACATGTAGGTAAGTATTGGTTAATATGATACTTAACGAATTGATGTAATTCGAATTCAGCTAAAGGCGGTGCAATACCTTCAGAAATGGTATGTGTATGTGCGTAGAAAAACAATCAAATTCTTAGTGTGAGGCTTCATTGTTGAAAGTTTCTCCATGGAAGGGTGCAATTTGTTTTTGTAAAAAACGAAACTAAGCCCACACTTTGTTAAGCCCTTATGGATATAGCTCGGATTGGCAAGATTGCTTATTGTTTAGAGCTACCTGGGGAATGGATTGGAATTCACAATATATTCCATGTGTCCCATTTTTGGTAAAGATTGGACGGTAAATAGGCTTATGTGCCATTGGAGGATTTAGTGATTGAAGATAAACTCAATTATATTGAGAAACTGGTGACTATTTTTGATTGGAAAGTCAAGCAACTTTGGGATAAGAAGATTAACCAAGCGATGGTGCAATGGAAGAACATGCAGGGTCCTGATGCTACGTAGGAGTCGAAGGATGAAATGCGGAAAATTTATCCTTTTCTGTTTAAGGTGTAATGAGGTTTCGGGGATGAAATCTTTGTAAGGAGAGGAGAACTTGTAACGACCTTTTTGAGAAAATATTATAAAACAAACATAATTGGTGTATAATTATGTTTATTTTAATTGATGGGTGTTTTATAAGATTTAATTATCTTAAACATTATTTGATGGGTGTTTTTATAAATAATTGTTAATTTTTACTAAATGGTGGTGTTAATAACTTAACTAAGTTAGAAATAAACTAGTTAGATTTAACTAGTAATTGAGGGGCTAAATTTGACGATAGGTGAAACTTAAATTAAATGAGAGGTTAAAGGTGTTGACTTTGGTCAAAATCACACATTCTATGTGTGTGTTTGTCTGTAAACGTGAAAGGGAGGAAGAACAAGGAGGAAACTTCAAATCTTGAAGAGTAGATCAAATTGGAGCTCAAATCATGATCTATTTCTTCATGCAAGCAGGAAATTGAGTTCTCCTTGCATCAAACCACATCTAGGTAAGATTTTTGGGTGTCATTGATGGGGTTTACGTGGGTCTTCCATGGGGTGTGGGTTTTGATGGGTGAAACTTTAAATAGGGTGTTTGCAGGGTGTTAGATGTTGTTAGTCATCGTGATAATCATCTACAAACATCTTTTGGTTTGTTTTCTTTCATGTTGATGCAACTTGATATATGAGTGTTCTTGATGTTCATGGGGTATATGAACATGATGGTTAACTTGGTCTTCAAAATGTTAGAAGTGATGTTTTATGAAATTGTTATTACTATAAATGTGTTGATGTGATTGAGAAATCATTTTGAACTTAAATTGGAGTTTGATAGAAGTGTTATGGATCAATGATTATAGGTGGTTAATTGGGTGCACATAAGGTGTTTGATAAAGTGACCAATTGAAAATTTTAACTTAAAAATGAGTTTTAAGTGTACTGGTGAGGTGAAAAATGTTCTATAAATGATGAATGGTGAATTTGGGTGATAATGGATCAATTTGAAATAAGTTGGATTGAAAATGGTGATAATGGGTCAAATGGTGTAGTTTGACTAGTTATAGTCAACCTTTGTATTAAAGCTTATTAGTTTTTAAAATCGGAAACGATAGTGGAGGTAGTGGAACTAGAAGACCCGGAAAGAGATTGTTGTGGATAACTTGTCTGGGCAAGGTAAGTCACCCAACCCTTCTACTTAATGTATGCAAAGGTGTTAGGCGTATATGAATGCTTAAAGTGGAAGATTTGACTTTTGGTGAATTGGTAATTTGG
Source organism: Mikania micrantha (assembly GCA_009363875.1). Lineage (NCBI taxonomy): Eukaryota > Viridiplantae > Streptophyta > Magnoliopsida > Asterales > Asteraceae > Mikania > Mikania micrantha. The sequence goes on from CM018684.1 coordinate 11,798,880, forward strand.
TGATAGATTACTTGTCGTTTGACAATAATACGCAATAGGTGGGGTATTGCTTAATTTATTGTTATTTTGGTGTTTAATTGTTCATTATGATTTGAATTGGTGTTATGAATCACAAGTGGTGTGATCATGAATTTGGATTATTCACAAGGTGTGTGAAGGTCCTTAATTAGTGAATTCAAGTTGGGTAAATCACAAGTGATGTGATTGTTCAACTTGAGAAACCTTGGTGTAAAAGATTTCTTTGCTGTTTTGGGTGAAAACTGCCCGTTAGTAAATCGTTTTGTTGTTGTGTTTTGTTAAGTCACCAAAGTATGTTTGGGACTTGATTATTGTGTTGTTATGGTGTTTTGGAATGTATTTGGAGTAAAGGAATGGTTGGAAACGATCGAGGGAGGTTTTGGGTGTCAAAAGTGCAAAAAACAGATTTGAGTTGTAGCTGGGCTCCTAATGCTCCTGGCAGGCGCCCAGTGTGCCCAAAATGTTCTGTAATGCGCCTACCAATGCTCCCAAAATGCTAAAAAATGGCTTTTTGACCCCGGTTTGTTGTCATACTTCACCATAAGGGTAGTTTGAGCTTGGGGAAGATATGGGGGTGTTTACTTAGTTCTAACGAAATAACGGTGACTTAATTGTGGTGTTTTGTTGGCGAAAATAAAGGATGAAAGCGGACGTGATCGGATATCTTTATGGACTCGTGATCGAACACACTTGATGGACTAAAACCATTTTTTTGTATATGTGTTTATGTAGTAATGGTGTCTTTTGAAAATCACATACTCAAACTTTTACTTGGTTTAATGTTGATGTTTTGAGATAAACAAGCTAGTATGAGGTTTAATGTTGAAAAATCTGGGAGCTAGTTTGAATTGTTGTTTTAATACACGTGTCATGCGTGTGTGGGTTTTGGGGCTTACACTGTTGTTGTAGGAGAACTCCACCAGCTATAGGTGAGTTTCCCAGCTATTGCCGAAATCTTCTACGCACGCTCGTAGCATGTCTTCGAGAGTCTGTATCATGCGTTCGCTGTGGCCATCAGTTTGTGGGTGGTATGCCGTACTCATATCCAACCGTGTACCAAGCGACTTTTGCAGTGATCTCCAGAATTTCGAAGTGAATCTTGCGTCTCGATCAAAATGATGGAGATTGGCACTACATGAGGCGAGACTTCTTCCTTAACATAGATTCTGGCTAGTTTTTTCAACTTATCGATCCACAATTACCCAGATTGTGTCATCCGCTGGGAGTACGGGGTAATTTGGTAATGAAATCCATGGAGATTTGTTCCCACTTCCACATGGGGATCTCTGGTTGTGTGAGTAATCCAAATGGTTTCTGGTACTCAACCTTGACTTTGGCGCAAGTCAACCATTTGCTTACTTAAGCGGCGATGTCAGCTTTCATGTTTGGCCACCAATATAGGATCTTCAGATCATGATACATCTTAACAGATCTAGGGTGAACGGAATACCGAGACATATGAGCCTCGTCCATCACAAGGTCTTGTAAGTTCCCGTGATGTGGAACCCAGACGCGTTCCATGAAATAATGTAAGCCATCGGCTTTGACCTCCAGTTTGTTCTCCGTTCCCCTTAGTGATTCGGCCACTAGGTTTTCTTCCATCAGTACCTCAACTTGGGCATTACGTATCTGCTAAAGGAGGTTGGGATAGATGGTAAATTGTAAAGCTCATACCGTCTTGGGTTTGGATGTATTTTTCTGGCTTAGGGCATCAGCCACAACGTTGGCTTTCCCCAGGTGATACTTGATAGCACACTCGCAGTCGTTTAGTAGTTCGAACCAGCGATGTTGTCACATGTTCAGTTCCTTCTGCTCGAATATGTGTTGGAGACTCTTGTGGTCAGTGTAGATAGTACACTTTGTACCATACTGGTAGTGTCTCTAGATCTTGAGTGCAAATACGAAGGCTCCAAGTTCCAAGTCGTGGGTGGTGTAGTTCTTCTCATGGACCTTCTGTTGACGAGAAGCATATGCGATCACCTTCTCTCGCTGCATTAGCACGCAGCCGAGTCCTTGTATCGAGGCATCGCAGTATACTACAAAGTTGTATGTTCCATCGGGAAGAGATAAGATAACTGCACTAAAGAGCTTCTTCTTAAGAAATTGGAATGCAGCTTCTTGCTTGTCCGTCCAGAGATATTTTTTGTCCTTGTGGGTCAGAGCTGTGAGGGGTTGGGCTATCTTAGAAAATACTTCAATAAATCGTCGGTAATAGCCTGCCAAGCCTAGGAATTGTCGCACTTCAGTTAGGGTCTTTGGTGCTTCCTAGTTCTTGATCACCTCTATCTTGGATTTATCTACATGAATCCCTAGTTCATTAACAACATGACACAAGAATTAGACCTCTCGAATCCAGAAGTCGCACTTTGATAATTTAGCGTGCAGCTTCTCCTGTCATAAAAGTTCAAGATCCAATAGAAGATGCTCTTGGTGTTCTTCCTAAGTTTTCGAGTGGATGAGAATATCATCGATGAAAACAATGATAAACTTGTCAAGGTAGGCTTTGCACACTCTATTCATGAGGTCCATGAATACTGTAGGTGCGTTAGTTAGCCCGAATGGCATGACCAAAAACTCGTAATGGCCATTTCGTGTGTGGAAAGCTGTCTTGGGGATATCTTCCTCTTGTATTCTCAACTGGTGGTACCCAGATCGCAGATCAATCTTGGAGTAGTAACTCGATCCTTGCAGTTGATCGAACAGATCGTCAATGCGAGGTAAGGGTTAATGGTTCTTGATTGTCACTTTGTTCAATTCTCGATAGTCGACGCACATACGAAATGTGCCATCCTTCTTCTTTACAAACAAAACCGGAGCTCCCCAAGGTGAGAAGCTTGGTCTAATAAAACCTTAGTCCAGCAACTCCTGGAGTTGATTGGACAGCTCCTGCATCTCCGAAGGTGCAGGTCGATAGGGTGCTCGTGCAATAGGTGCTGCTCCAGACGCGAGGTCTATGTGGAACTCCACTTGTCGAGGTGGTGGTAGTCCTAGTAGATTGTAACATCTATGACGGAATCGTTACCAGAATAGTAATTACTACAGTAAATTGCACAGTAACTCAGGTACAAACTACGTGAACTAGGTAGATACTATGGACACTTGACGCTAAACACAAACTATTATGCTATTGTTCTGGAATCTAAATTAAACTTCATGGTTTAAACAGTCAGAAACACATCAGACAAAGTTGAACAGGTACACACATGCTTGATTTGATACTATCATGTATAAACATATGCGAGGATAAAAAGAACAAAACCATAACAGTTGTTACAGAATGCTAAACTGACGAATTTTTCGTATAGGTAACGATCTGTACGAATAGATCTGATGGTTTAATGATCTGAAATGATGACTGAAAAATAGAAAACAAAATCAGAAAGTGAAACGTACGATCGTGTTCGTACAGTTAGCGCTCTGTACGAAAACACAAGTAATTGACGTTTTCTGACGAAACGAAACGCAAACGAAAAACGAACGATAATAAACTAAGAAAATGTAATAGTTTAACGTTTTACAATTTTGAAACTCATCAAAAATAAATTAAAAGAACTTTTTAATTAAAACACGTATATTACGCGCGTTACGATCCGGAAATGCAACGGAGACAAAAGCAACCGAAACGAACTCAAATACCCTCGGGGTATTTAAAGCCCCAAATGAGGCTTTCATCTCACTTTTTTCAGCCTCTCTCTCTCTCTCTAAACCCTCTCAATCACCACTTTCTCCCTCTAGAATAATCATCATTCAAAAGATCATAACTCGCTCGTTTCATGACGGAATCGGACGTTCTTGGCGTCCATGCGAAGCTCTTGAAGCCCTCTACCTAGAAGTACAAACGATCTGAAGCTTTGCCAAGTCAAAACCCAGGTAATGAGCACTAATGATGCGGAATGATAGGGTTTTTATTTTCATTGTTGTTAAACAAACCCTAGCCGGTTCCTTGCACCACCCCTCCTAGTCCCGCAACCCTAGCAACCTTCCACAGCATGGGTCTAATCTAAATAGTGACCTAGAACGGATGGGTTCGATGAAGACGGGGCTGATGGAGTTGCAGGGTTCGTTAGAACCAGATCCGGCGAACCTGAGTGGTTGCCGAACCTTTAGGCTGGTCGGGGAACAGGTTGGCGAACCCACATTAAGAAACCGAACCCTATTGTTCCAACCTCACATGCTGCGAACCTGTTAACATGTTCAACCAGCTGAACCTCGAAGTGGATGAACCTCTGGGAGGCGAACCCTACCATCGGCGAACCTATAACCAACAGGCGAACCTGTAACCGCCATAGGAGGAGCGAACCTCTCTTTTCAGAGGCGAACGTACACCCTACGAACCTACATGCGAACCTGTGTTCACAAACTCCCGAACCTTCCTTTCATGCACCATAGCCGAACCCTCGAGGAACTACGAACCTAGAGCCCAACGAACTTGGCCGAACCTCTTGATATCAGCCGAACTATTGGGGATGTACGCGAGCCGTTGCAAGCCAAGTCTAAGTGGTGTTGTTTATAGGTTTGCAGATCAAGAGTTCAGTTTTTTGAAACATGTGTTGATCCCAAACCAACCCAATTTAAGCCCAATCCCTTCGGCCCAAGTCAAATAATCCCATCGGCCCAATGATCTTGGCCCATGACTACGCTAGAAGGCCACATGCACATTCGCATGGGCTGAGTGCCTCATTCGGCCCACATACATAAACACCCGGCCCCTTAACACACAAGTTGGTCTAAGGGGTTGTCCGGCCCAATGGATTTCAATTAACTAACGAACGCACAAACGAACGCCTCCAAATAAGGATAAACTCATGCATGAACCAACATTTTAGTTGTTACAAAAATGGTGTTAAAATTTCTTGACTAACCATGCAAAGACTTAAAATTTAATCAATGGTAGTAATTTGTGGATTTAATCTTAAGTGAGAATTTGCGAACAATGAAAGGATTTAACACTACAGAGCATAATAAAGGAAATTCCGGGCCGGATAATGATTGTGACTCTTGAGTGTTAGCCAAATTAAGGTTAACACAAACACACACACAAACAAGTACTTAGAAATATATACTTATGAGTCAAACACAACGTGAAATCAATACAGGATTTTGAACACGACAACGAATACTACATCGAGTGCGTGTAATGCTTGTTTATACTTAGTCAACCACTACAAACACAAGGTGAGTTCATTTGTCCCCTTTCAAACTATTTGTTTTAACTCGGGACTGAAAAGCATGTTAATTATATTTTAAACAATTATCGAAATGCTTATTAAATGCTTTTACACCTATCTATGATGCTCTACTAATGCTTAAACTCAGATACTAAGGTCAATGCTACAAACTCTATGTTTAGACTATATGCTAGAACTAAAGCTACCAACTCAAAGCTAATGCTATTTACACCATACTTAATTGCTTAAAAATTTTGAAACATTTAAATGCATAAGGGAGACTAATGCTCAAACTAGAAATGCTTATGAAAACTATACCTATGTAAGCTTGGAACTTAAACTTAGAAAGACTCATATGTTCAATTTGCTATAAAGACTTATGTGTTTGGGATACTTGAAACTCTTGAATGCTTGATATGCTTGGAATACTTGAATACTTGAATGCTTGATACACTTGAAATGCTCAGACAACAGACTGATTGACCGCCGCGTGTTGACCTGTGTGTCAACCCCTACTAGTCATCAGTGGATCTATGTGAATGCTATAAACTTGTATGCTTAAGCTCTCGGACATTGTAAGACAGACTGATTGCCTTGACATGTGTCAAACCCTACTAGTCATCAGTGTTCTTTGTTGTCAGGACCTAGTAAGACAGACTGAATGGACATCGCGTGTTGAACCATGGAGTCAACCCCTACTAGTCATTCAGTTTTCTTCTCTGTCCATTTGTTTTGATGTTATTGAGGATTAATACATTTAGTTGCCCTCGATAGTGAATTCAAAACTACTCATAGGACAATCAAATGCTGAGTTTTTGGGAGGTGAAATGCTTAATTATCATTAACAACAATATGTTAAGCAGCTCGGTATGTGGTGGGATGGTGGCTGGGGCTTGTCCCCTACATATGCCCTATATATAAGCATACTCGGTTGGATAGCATAGGTGGTTGTTGATGAGGTTAAGGTTGTCACTTCGGGTGAAACAAGGTAAACATAATCAGGATAATCAAACGTTGTGGATCATTACTGGGGAATGAAATACTTAATTATCATTAAGAACAATATGTTAAGCAGCCCGGTATGTGGTGGGATGGTGGCTGGGGCTTGTCCCCTACATATGCCCTATATATAAGCATACTCGGTTGGTTAGCATAGGTGGTCGTTGATGAGGTTACGGTTGTCATTCGGGGAATCAAGGTAAACATTTATAGGGTAATAGAATTCAATGAATCGAATGTTAGGGAATCAAAGGTGCAGAATGAAATGCTTAATTATCATCAGGGAAAAATATATCATGTGGTTTGGTATGTGGCGGGACGGTGGCTGGGCGGGCGGTAAGTTCGACCCTACATATGCCCTATATATAAGCATACTGAATCAGATGGTATAGGTGGTTACTGGTGAGGTTAAGGTTGTCATTCAAGTGGTTATTCAAACTTATTTTTTTATATAAAACTACATGAACTCACCAACCATTTTGTTGACTTTGTTTTCTCACATGTTTTCTTAGGTGATGCACAGGTTTAAGCTAAGGCTCAGGATTGCATGCTAGGATGCCCAGTTAGAGGACCTAGCAGACTTTTGGAAAGCACATATTTTGGTTATTGCTGCAAGGCATTTTCATATCTTGTATAGATACAAGATAGAAATATTTGATTCTTTTGATAGGTTTACTTAGTTAAATTACTAAACATTGTCATTTGTAATTTAACCTTGTAATCCTAGTTTAATGCTATATTGTGCTTTAGTTATTCTTAACATTGATGCTATGTAAACAATTTGGTCATCACAATTATCACTCATGATATCGCGCCCCGGAAACCTTCCCCCTGGCGGGGAAGTCGATCCGTCCCGTCGGCTCGGGGTGTGACATAGATCCTCAGGGAATACGTCTGGATAGTCGCATACAACTGGGATGTCTTCTATTTTCTTCTCCTCTTCAGAGTGCTAGTACGGTTGTGTATCCCTTTCGTAAGCATTTGTGAGCTTTCATGCATGAGATGATGTTCAAAGGAGTGTAGCTCCTTTCGCTTTTAATGTCTAGGGTTTCTCCACTAGGGAGAAGTATACGCACAACCTTGTCATGGCAAATGATTTCAACTTGGTTGTCAGACAACCAGTCCATGCCCACTACGAGTCTACGACATCCAAACTGCCTAGTGTGACTGGCATGAGGTCAATCTTAAACTTATGATTTGCTAGCCCCAAGGTGCATTCTTTCAGTATGTGCTTAGTTACAATCAGCTTACCATCAGCTAGCTCTACAGAGTACTCAACCTCTAAGAGTGTTGGGGTTATAGCAAGTATTTCACTAAATTCCTTAGATATAAAGCTTCTCTCAGCACCAGTATCAAATAATACAGAAGTGTAATGATCGTTTAGGAGATACGTACCTGTTGCGAGGTTGCGATCCCTTCTGGCTTCCATAGCCCCGATCACGAAGGCTCGTCCCTTTAGACCATTGTTGTCCCGTTGTTGTTGTTCTTTAGATGTGGGCAGTCCTTCTTGAAGTGCCCTGATTTTCCACATTCGAAACAGTCCTATGGTGCTTCAAGTTGTTGTTGTTATGGTTGTGGGGTTTTTGCCAGCATCTCGCCTCTGCAATCTTCAATGAGGTGTCCTCCTTTGCAGCAACGTTGGCATCGGATAGAGCCACACTGTCCCAAGTCATGGTGTAAGTTGCATTTGTTTCACTTGGGGTGTTTGCTTGCATAGGCTCCAGAGTTTTGATTGGTTGGGATGGGTGGTGTGTAAGATTGAGGTGACCCAAACTTACGTTGTTGTGGTGGTGGTTGAAGGGTGGAAGGTTTGCTCAGGGTGTTTTCCCATTTGTGTTTGTTATCAGTCGGTTTGGCTACAGCACCACGGGGTGGTAAGGGTCCTTGTGTGACGGCTGAATCAGTGAGCTTATTGGCCAGTCGCACGAGTTGTTGTAGGGTAATCAAGTCAGCAGAAAGTACCATTCCCTGAATTAGAGGGGGCAGTCCCTCAATGTATTTCTCTATGTGCTTGTAGGCCGGTGTTACCATTTCCGGGCACAGGTGTGCCAGCTCATACGATCGGGCAGTGTACGCCTCGACCTCGGAACCAACCATCTTATGGTTCCAAAACTCCATCTCAAGTTTCTGCACTTCACTGCGAGGACAATATTAGCGGTTCATCATCCTTTTGAAATCCTCCCATAGTAGGGCATTGGCTGCATCGAGCCCTAAGTTTTGGACATTTGCATTCCACCAAGGGAGGGCAGCTCCCTCAAGAGTTCCAACAGCGAACTTGACCCGGTCTTCGTTCTTGCAGTTGCTCATGGCAAAGGCCAACTCCGCCTTTTTCCATCCGGCATAACATTCCGACGGCTCCCTCAGTGCCGTTGAATGAGTGGGGTTTGCAGTCCAGAAACATTTTAAACATGTAGTGAGGTGGATTGAGGTTTGTTCCTGAGATATGCAAAGAGTGGAATTCGATTCAGTATTGAGTAAAGGTGATGAAATGGAAACGAGTGATTATGGTGCAAGGTGAATTCAGAATGAGATTTGTCACCTTGATTCAGTTGGTTTTGGTTGCGGGTAGCTTATCGTGCAGCAAGTGCCTCTTCAACTTGTTCAGCTGGTCTCAGGCTGATGTTCCCACGTCCTCCCGCGTTCCGTCAACCTCCGCTTCTTCCAGCCAAGATCTTCATAGCGAGCATAAGCGTTAGAGTGTTCCCAAGAATTACGATTATATATGCGGTTGGTACGTAAAGGAAACATGTATAGATGTGCATAGACAAAATTTTCAATAACAGATAAATAGTCTTGATATATAATAGGTTGTACTGGTTACAAATCATTTAATACCAAAACATTTAGATTCCAAAATATCCAATAAAGAGACACAACTCGTCTCTACTAGGTCTATGCTAAGCTAATCGAAGGCATTATTGACAGTGGAATCATAATCAGCACCCTCTGCTGGTCCCTCCTCCTCAGTATCAGACTCTTACGGGTCTGGAATGGTAGCCCTGTTCTCTAGCTCTTTGTTTCTAGCTTCAGCGATGGAAGCTCGGTCTTCGGCCACCTAGAATAGTGCAATCAACTGGGTCATATCTCGATCCATCTTGTTGACTACACTACAGAGTTCTGCATGTCGAGTGTTAGTGTATCTTAGCTCCTCTACAAGGCACTCAATTCACTCTTCTGCCCAGGCCAGGTCCCGAGTCATCCTGGCAATAACATCCGACTCAAGACATTGCCTCTTGGGCTCAGGTGGTTCTAGTATGCGTGATGCATATTCAGGTGACTCCTCCACGGGGTCTTCCTCAGGATCCTCGTCAGGGTTCTTGATGTGCGACGGTCATACCCTAAAAATAAGACAAATTAAATATGTCTAACTTATGCTAAAGGCACTATAACTAGTCCTAGACCTAGACTTGACCCAAACACCTAGTAATAATCGGAAATCCTAAACTAGACCGCTACGAAGGCAAGTGTACCTATCGGCAACAGTATAGCTGGTAGAAGACCAAATATCGAACCAAAGGACACTAGTTTGACAAACTAACCTAGACTGTGAACAAAATAAAGTAAAAGAGGGGGTTTGATGCAACTCTGAAAAACGTAATTAAGATTGTAACTACTAACTGACTAAACTAACAACTAAACTCTCAAACTGCAACTAACACCGGGACTGTAAATGAAATGTAACTGCAATAAGGAAAACTGGTATACCTACGCTAGGAATCAAAAGTGTGACAAGTGATAACTTGGACTGACTTGTGAAGGATGAAGACTAGGATCTTAAGGAGCAGACTTAGAATACCCTAATGAGACCCAGATCAGATACCAGGCAACACCAATGGAAATCCTAAGTCTGATATGTATGCACTAGTCTACCGGGTCACCTCCCAGATTTTCCCGATATGCAATTGCACTCCAACGGATGGATCACCTCCCGGATTTCTCCACCCGCGTGTATCCTAGCACACTAGAGAGCTACAAAGGTGACTACTTTGGCATGGATTGACACCTACACTAAGTAAATCTAAGACAACGCCCTCCCGGGTCGTTTAACTTAAATAACCCAAGCGAAAGAAACCAACCATCTAACCTATCACCTCCCGGATTTGTAGGTTAGGTCACACATGCAAATCACAACACTTAATGATGTCAAATCCAATGAAATATGATCACTACTCCATAAACTAACCTAAAACACCAAGTAGTAGGCCTAACATGCATCTATTTGTGGAAAGACCTTCCTAGACACATGTGGATCTAACCAATCATCAAATATCATCATTCACAAATGCAAATATCACCAAAGATTCAAACTTTACAGCTGATTACAAAGCATATAACATCCATAAGCATAAAACAAGTCCAAACATCATCAAGATCACAACTTTATCATCCCAAACCTAAGCATAATCCAAGATCTAGCCAAACAACATGATAACAATAGCAAACCAGATCTGATAATAGTCTAAATACATGATTAACTACTGATTAAACTAAGAAAAAGAAAAGATAAGCACAATACTCAAAAGCTTCCCTCTTCTTCACTTCCACAAGCGCTAATCAAGCCTTAACATCCATGGTTAAGCTCCAGTAGCTCCAAGGCTTGACTAGGGTTCCAAAATCGCAGAAGAAGACCCTCAAAACATTCTAGAAGCATCCCACTTAGTCAGGCGGCTGACCCTTGCAGGTGCATCGCCTGCGGCCGGTAACTCTGATCAGGCAATGCGCACAGATTAGTGGGAATCAGAGAATGTTCCCAGGCGCATCGCCTGGGACCAAGTGTTGGCCCAAGGCGTACCGCCTAGGGTTCATTTCTTTGTTTCTTCGCTCGATCAACCGCACTCGATTCCTATGCCCGTTTGCCTTTGTTTCTGCTCACCCGGGACACAATCCTGCACAAAAACAATAAAATATAAAAATGAACTAAAAACGACTCAAAATATTAACAAAACTTACGAAAACAGACTCGATTATGTACAAAAACGGGTGTGTTAAACTAACACATCAAAATGGAATCATAGATCTGGGACTTGGTTTTTATTTGCAAAAGATTTAACAATCCTAAATCCTTGTGTATTAATCGCGTTTTTGGTACAATAGTCCAATCTAAAATCAAACACCAATTTCAAGTTCCCTAGTCATGATTATTTATGTTCAAATGCAATCATTCTTATTATGAGCCCCATCCCTTGGTCAAAACGAGTTATCCTAATCCCAAGAAAAAGCTTTCAAGGCACAGGTTTAAATCTAATGACTTAAACCCACCTCTGTGTGCAAACTACCTAGAGATAATCAAAATTCAACCTAATGATGGAAATGGATGAAGGTGTGAGCATTTTGCCTTTTTATTCTCTCATTTTCTTTTGTTTTAACCTCACTTGAGCATATTACAGCACTGTTTCACTCGCTTGCTAGCCGGGGTATGACAACTGCTTTTTAGCTCTTATTCTCTCTTTCTTTTATTTGCACAGGCGCAGCTCACTTAGTGGATTGTGGAATTTCTTTTATTTATTGGGCGCCATAAGCCTCGGATTTATTCCCATAAAAAGAGGACATATGTGCCAGGTTTAAATTTTAAAAAAACTAGGTTGCTAGTTTACAGAGGTTCCTTTATTCACTATTACCCGGTTTCAGATTTTCCGAATCTTCTAAGTCTTAAACCCACAAGAATCATGAAATTAGGTTTATTCTGTCAATCCTAAGGAACTTTCTATCGACTGGGCCTATCAACAAATCCAAAATCAACACACAAGTTAGGCTCTAAAACCCAAAGTCCTAATCATAATCCGATCATCTTCCATTTATTAGGTGCAAGCCAAAACAAAGGACATTTTCCGGATTCTAGCTATATACAACCTAAAACTCTAGACTCAATCAGAACTTGTAAAATAATACCAAAAGAATATTTACAAAAAGAGAAACGTAAGGTAGAAAGTGGAACAGACTTAGCTGATAACGTAGAATCATCAAGCATGAGTCTTATCCGAAAAGAAGTCAGTCAATTCAGCCGGCCATTTGCATATGTAATAGTCTAAGTAATCGCCACCCGAATGAAAATTGAGTACGAGCGGTTAAAAACCAGACTGCGATTCAAATCTCAAACAACGAAACTAGATAAAAAAAACTCAAATACTGACTTGATTTACTATTTACAACTAACTCAATTAAAAGAAAAATCATTTCGTAAAGTTTTCAACTTTTTAATTTTTTTGCGTCTTTACTTTGAATATTTACAATTTGTATTATTTAATTACAAGTTTTTATTTATTTTACCAAAATTTCAAAAGTTTTATTCAAAATTTGAAAATTTTATTAAAAGTTTGACTTGATATATACAATAACTTGAAATTGCAAAAATTAAAACTAAAAGGCGCCAGCCTGACATACCCACACTTAGAACAACACATTGTCCTCAATGTGGACTCAGACTTGGCGATTGATAATGAAAACTAAAATACAGAGAGTTAGACGACGATCTCCCTTATATTATGTAGACGTATCGTGCATAGAGTCGCGTGCCTTTCAATTCACAACTCAAATATACAATTGTTAATACAACAACAAATGCATTACAATTTATTTAACAACATTATAATACAACCAATGATATACAGAATTAAACAATTAAACAACAACCACAAATTACAAACATTTTACAAGAAGTTTAAATAAAAACAACCAATTCACAACATTAATATACAACAACCATAATAATAACATAAATGTAAACACACCCACAACCAAGCATATAAACATAAAACAGACATACTAAAATAATAATATAATACAAAGTACTGTCTGAATACAAACAAAATAAAAATACATCAGGTAAGCTAAATACAAACTACTCCTCATCCTCCCCGTCATCTTGCTCGGTATCGATGTCGCCCTCCGGGTCAGATGGGATGTGGGGCATCTCACAGCCCACGTGAGTCTCCATGCGCCTCATCATCTCCTCAAACATGTCCATCCTCTAAATGACATAACGGAGGGTGAGACGAGGAGGAAAAAGCAGGCGTGGTGGGTCGTCACGGGGTACCGCTCCCCTTTGTGCAGAATACGATGCGTCGATGGCGGAGGAATGACAGGCGCCTACTCTGGGAGGTCAGGGGCCGGTAACAGAGGCATCCAACGGGGTGGAGTGTCAAAAGTCACCATCCCCGAGGTCTGCATGTCATACAGCGCATATGACGTCGTCTCTGGGCCGAGTGTAACGTGTTCCACAGGATATGTGGTAAACACTCGGAGGTGATGGGCCAAACGGCCGATGTACGGCCCCAAATCCAGGCATGCCGTTTGGCCTCCCCAGCAAGGCCTTGCTAAAGATGTCAATAAGATGGTGGCGAGGTTCGTTGGGTGCCGACCTTGTATGCAGTACAAGCAAAACAGGTCGAATTAGCTGACCTTGTCCTTGCCAGAGTGGCGAGGGATCAAGGTGCACGCCAGAATCCTATGTATATATCTAATGAATGGATCACGGATCTGGGTGGCCAGCCTACGCTCGGTGTGACGCTGGGTGGAGATCATCTCCTAGTATGTGACTAACTCCTCCTCAGTGACATACCCGGGCCTAGCTGCCCGCGTAACGCCCCGGAGGAGGCCCTCAAAATCAGCAGCCGCCACCTCCCGCTGCGTGTAAAGCCCGAATGCGACCGCGAACTGGGAGACACTCATGGTGTGAGTGTGTCGCCCCAACGCAAACGACAAAGCTCCAAGATACGCGAGGGAGCGTGTGTTGTACTGTAAAGTAGATAAGAACTCCACAGTGAGCTCGTCATACTACATCCAGTCGCAACAAAATAGGCGGGCCCACTATGGATTCATCATCACGTCGAACTCAGCAACTCGACCCAACTGCTCCAAGATATGTCGATCGTATCCATGGTGCTGCATCGTCTCCAGTCCGACGAGCGCCTGTAGGCGCGCATACTCAATCGTATCTGGAGAAATGTGTGGTCAGCTCTACGGCGTAGATGCGGCAGAAGTGGACGTGCATCCGGTGGCGGGATGACCAGAGGGACGGAGTAACGGATCTCCCTCACCCGCGGCTGCTACTGTGCTGTGTCAGTGCGCCTGGCCCTCTTGGCCCTGGACGTCGTAGTCTCAGTCATCTCTGCAGGAATGTACAACAGATATATACAATAAATTACAAACTAGCTACAATCCTTATTCCTAATTGATTATGATTTTATTTGAAAAATTGTTTATTTATATACAAAGTTGTTGTTTGATTATGTTATTTATGTATAATTTTTGTTTATCAAGTTATTTATTTGTGTTATACGTATAAACAATGTATTATGCATTAATTATATGTAAATTTTGATTTTAGAGTACATTTTTTTAATAATTTACAAACATTATTATTTATTGAGAAAATAATATTGTACATTATTTATTATGATACATACATATTTATTTATTTTAGACAAGTATACATTCAAAATCTTATTTATGTTACAAGTTTTATACATATATGTTATTCATTTTAAATACATAAACTTAAATTATTTATATACGTTATGTAAGTTTATTGTATATTGTTTTTGGTAAAATTATTCATAAGTATTTGTTTGAGTACAAGTATTTGTACAAGATTTATTTATATGCAAGATTGTTTATTCAAAATATACAAAACTAAATTATTTGTATATTTAAGTAAATTTATTTATTACACACGTATATATAAGTAAGTGTATATATACATAAATATATATTTTTATTTATTTATTTATTTTTGAGTTTTTGTGCATTAAGTAGATATATATATATATATACATATATATAGATACTTATGACATTTTATTAGTTATTATTTATTTACTTAAAAGAAAAAAAATTATTAGAACAAGTGTTTCCTTTCAAAATTTATTGTTTTAAACATACAATTTACATTTATTTTAAATTATTAAACTAATTATACAAGGGTAGTTGTTTTTTTAACTACATTTTATTTATGTTACACTATATACATATGCGTATTTAGGTTATTTTATTTTTATTACCACTATACATAATTTATACATTTATGTTTGTCATTTTATTCTTATTGTTGATAATATTTAAACTTTATTTATATTCAAAGTTTTTATTTATGTTTATATTATATTACATTATTTGTATTACACATGTAGCTATTTACAAAAGTGTTTACTTCAATTTATTTTGTATTACATAAGATAAAAATTATTTTGATTTATTATTTATTTACTTGTTACAAGTTGATTTTATTTGTATTTAATCCAATTTATTTATTTTTTACTTCAATTTATTTTTCTTATTACTATTTTTTTACTTATTTATTTTGCTAACCAAAAGATATACATATTCTTTATTTATAATTTTCTATTATTATTTTTATTTTATTTATTCTTTATTTTTATTTTCTTATTTTATATTTATTTTATTTGTAATCTGACACCAAATTTTATTTTATTATGTATTTATCGATTTATTATTAATATTATTATTTTATTGATTTTATTTATTTATTTATTATGTATACTGAAGTAAAATAAAAAAACTAAAAAAAATTGAAAAACAAATTTGGGCATAACGCCTTGACCCCAGTGTCCATTGTCGGGCTATATGCCTAGGTTTTATCACCGGAAAAAATGGGCGGTTTGGCCACCGAGGCTTACCCGGCCAAAATTCCGATCAAAATCAAGCCCAAATCAACCCTAATATATCCTAATCCAAATCTAATCAAGAAAACCAAAACTAAAAATGGGTGTTACCGGTGTAATATGCGGCGGAGGTTGTGTAGACAGAAGGTGGAGGATGGTTGGAGTAGTGGCAACAAGAGCGGTGGAGATGGTGGAGCCTGTGATGCCCGGTGATGCTAGATCTGAGATGAAGACAGTGGTGGCACTTATGATGGCGACCGGTGTTGGTGGTGGATGACCGGGGGAAGCAGAAGACAGTGGTGGTCTTGATCGAAGAAGGCGACTGAGGATGGTGGTGGTGGTTATCGGTGGTGCGCAGCAGTGAAAGGGTGGTAGAGAACGGTGGAGATCGGTGGTGGAAAGGGTGTTTGAGGAGGTTAGGCGATGGTGGTGGATTGTGGCAGGCGTATCGGATGAACGGTGGTTTTATTTATTTATTTTTTGAAATTCCTAGAGCCGCGCGCATCGCCTTAGACCAAGGTCCAAAGATGGGCGTAGCGTGCGTAAGCAGTCGATTGGAATTCTTTGTACATCCGCGCGAAACGCCTAGTGTTGGGTCTTCTGGCCAGGCGTAGCGCCTAGGGCTAATTTTTTTGTTTTTTTCATCAGTTTTTTTTTATGAAAAGAGCTTCTAATAAAAATTAAACTAACTAAATTAATTCCTAATACTATTACTAAAGAAATTAAACTTAAATAGAATTCTAATAAATCAAAATTAAACTAGAAAATTAAATTAAACTAAATTCTAAAAGTTCATTAATGCAACTGAAATTAAAATCAAATAGAATTAAAACCAAATAAACTCTAACAAAAATTAAAACTAAAATTAACCTAATGGTAATAAAGAAAACCGAGTTAAGTAACTAGTGATGTATAAGGAAATCAAATTCTAAGCAATGGATGGTAGTCAACTGTCCGAAATGGTAATATCGAACATCATGAATACCCACACTTGAATCTGACACAATCGTGTAGGCAATAATACATCACCAATCACACAACACTCGATTAACTTAAACTAAACTATGTACACTATATACAAAATGGGCCGAACCCCGAATCCCTAACCAGCTCGGGATTCGAGGAGGACAACCTACTCGTCAGAAGGAATCGGGCCTCCAATGTAGGCTTCAACCTGTGCCCATTAACCTTCCATGTATGGTCCCCCGATTCCAACTCCACAACGACTTTAGCTTTCCTAGGAAAAGTCTTAGTCTCGAGTCATAAACCAGGACTCGATCGCCATTAGCGAACTCATTCACCTTCTTCAATCTTCTGTCGTGCAGCGCCTTCATGCGTTACTTGTAATTCCATGACCAAGCATACGCTTCGTCGCGTAGCTCATCCAACTCGTGCGTCTGGAGGAAGCGGTGCTTGGCAGCCTTTGACAAATCCAAGTTCACGGCTTTCAAACCCAAAAGGCGTTGTGCTCAGGCTCCACCGGTAGATGACAGGCTTTCCCATAGACCATGCGATAGGGAGTCGTCCCAATCGAATTCTTAAACGCGGTCCTAAAAGCCCAAAAGGCGTCATCTAGCTTATCGGCCAAATCCTTCCTAGTGTGGCTGACAGTCCTCTCCAAAATCCTCTTAACTCCCCGATTCGTGTTTTCCACCTGACCACTGGTTTGCGGATGATATGCGGTCGACAGTCAGTGGGTGACCCCATACTTAGCTACCACTTTGTCCATCTAGGCATTGCAAAAGTGCGTGCCTCGGTCACTGATCAACGCTCTCGAGGTTCCGAACCTACAGAACAAGTGCTTCAGAAATCTCACCACCACTCAAGCGCTATTAGTGGGGAGCACCTGTGCCTCCACCCACTTAAAAAAAAAGTCAATAGCGACGAGGATGTACCTGTTCCATCGAGAAGCAGGGAAAGGTCCCATGAAATCAATACCCCAGTTATCAAAGATTACAACAACCTGAATAGGATGCTGGGCATCTCATTCCAGGATGAGATGTTTCCTGTCCTCTGACAGGAGTCGCACTTTCAAACAAGATCATGAGCATCCTTAAAAATGGTAGGCCAATAAAAACCGGAATCAAATACCTTCTTCGCGGTGGAAGAAGGTCCGTGATCACCACCGGTAAGCCCCTCATGAAAGTGCCTAAGGATCTCTAATCCTTCCTCTCTGCTCACACAGCTCCTAAACACCTGATCAGCACCCACACAGAAGAGGTAAGGCGCATCCCAAATATAATGCCTCGTGTCGGCAAAGAATTTATTGCGCTGCTGGGATGTCAAACCCTTAAGAAGAAAACCATTGGCCAAATAATTGGCAATGTCTGAAAACCAAGGTAATCCCTCATCTAGCCTCCCGTGCGGCAGATCTCACCTATCCTCACGCTCATCAGCGTCTATTGGGGAAACCGATCCCTCATTGCGCCCTCGCGAATGAACTCCCTCTCCGGATCCTCAAGTCGCGACAAATGGTCAGCGGCTACATTCTTGGCTCCCTGCTTGTCGTTGATCTCGATGTCAAACTCGGACAGAAGGAGGACCCACCTGATCAGTCTTGGCTTTGCGTCCTTTTTCGCAAAAAGATAACGCATAGCCGCATGATCGGTATAGACAACAGTTTTAGAGAGGACGAGATAAGACCTAAATTGATCGAATGCGTAGACTACCGCCAACAACTCCTTCTCAGTAGTCGTATAGTTCTCTTGGGCGGCATCTAAGGTCTTACTCGTATAATAAATAGGGTGGAAATGCTTATCCACCCTCTGTCCCAAGACAGCTCCCACAGCAAAATCACTCGCGTCGCACATGAGCTCGAACGGCTCCAATCGGGGGCTATTAGAATAGGTGCGCTCACCAGCCCCTCCTTCAAATACTCGAAGGCTCTCAAACACTCATCATCAAAAACAAAATCCACATCCTTCTCAAGAAGACGAGTGATAGGTCGGGTGATCTTATAAAAATCCTTAATGAAGCATCTATAAAATCCCGCATGACCTAAAAAGCTTCGAACAACTTTAACACTCGTAGTAGGAGGAGGAAGCTTGCTAATCGTCTCAATCTTAGCTTTATCAACCTAGATGCCGTCACAGGATATCATATGTCCAAGAACAATCCCCTAAGTGACCATGAAATGGCATTTCTCCCAGTTGAGCATAAGATTCGTCTCAGCACATCTCCTAAGCATCTTCTCCAGGTTAGTCAAACACTGATAGAAAGAACTTCCAAACACAGAAAAATCATCCATAAAAATCTCCATAGAAGTCTCAATCATGTCCTGGAAGATGGCAACCATGCATCTCTGAAAAGTGGCTGGAGGGTTACATAACCCAAAAGGCATACGGTGATATGCAAAAGTACCGTACGGGCATGTAAAGGTGGTTTTCTCCTGATCCTATGGTGCAATCGGGATCTAGAAATAACCTGAGAAACTGTCAAGGAAACAGTAGAACTACTGTCCTGACAAACGCTCCAGCATCTGATCAATAAACGGGAGGGGGAAGTGGTCCTTCCGGGTGGCATCATTCAACTTCCTATAATCTGCACACCCTCCATCCGGTGACTGTCCGGGTGGGAACTATCTCCTTCTTCTCGTTCACCACCACAGTCATCCCGCCCTTCTTAAGGACCACATGTATTGGGCTTACCCAAGATGAATCAAAGATAGGGTATATAAGCCCGCATCTAACAACCTAAGGACATCCTTCTTCACCACCTCACCTATGTTAGGATTAAGCCATCTCTGTTGTTGAACCATGGCTTGAAATCCTTCTCAAGAAAAATGTGATTCGTACAGAAAGAAGGGTGAATACCCTTGATGTCCATCAATTTCCATGCAATCGCCTGCTTGTGCTCCTTCAGCACACTAATCAGTCTACTCTTCTCTTCATCTCTCAGAGCTGCTGAAATAATGACAGGTAGATCAGAGTCCCCATCAAGGAATGCATACTCAAGGTGAGGTGGAAACTCCTTTAGCTCTAATGATGGGGGAGCCTCAACAGATGGCTTGTCAGCCGGCTCATGACTCTCACCCTCAAACACTTTCGGATAAACAGGAGGCTCCAATGCTAAACTGCTAGGAATGTAATCAAGGTAAGCCTTAATAGCAGCAGCATGGACCTCATCTCCCACAACCTCATATCTCATATCCCTGTCACCTAAGTCCTACTCTCCCAACAGATCTACTCCATTGATGTAGTCTAGGCAATGATCCATAGTAGAGAAAAATGCATCAACGAAGTGAACCTGATCGTCCTAGCCACTGGAGTTCTTCATGGACTTCACCACATCAAAAGTGACGATATCATCTCCAACACGCAATGAGATTTTCCCCTCATAGACATCAATCATCACCTTTTCCATGCGAAGGAAGGGTCGTCCCATGATGAGGGGAACTCGGTCATCAGCTTGCATGTCAAGTATGACAATCACAGGGAAAACAAACTTGTCCACCTTCACCTAGACATTCTCAAAAATTCCCCTAGGATACTTGACTGACCGATCAGCCAATGCCAAGCTCATGCGTCTAGGTGCCGGCTCTCCAATATCTAGCTGCTTATAAATCGAGTATGGCATCAAATTGATGCTAGCACCTAGATCAGCAAATGCATGGTTCACAGAAGAACCACCAAACAGACAGGGAATGGTGAATATCCCTGGATCCTCGAGCTTCTCTGGCGGTTTGTTCTGAACCAATGTCGAACACCCAGCTCCCAAAGTGACGGTGGAGAGTGTCTCCAATTTCTTCATGTTAGACATGAGGTCTTTCAAGAACTTAGCATATTTGGGCATATGCTGGAGAGCCTCTGCAAATGGGAGATTTATCTTCAGCTGCTTGAACATCTCCAAAAAATGTCCATACTCCTGATCACGCTTCAACTGCAAGGCACGTGCAGGGTATGGAAGCTTAGTCAAATCCACCTCAAGCTCCTCACCTACTCTCTTACCTCTCTTCTTCTCTTCCACTTTCTCCCTCTTCTACCTCTCAACTGAAGACTCACTACTCGGTGCGGTACTTGCTGGGTCTAGCCTCAATGGCACCCCTGCAGGAGTCTCCAACTCAATCTCCTCTTCCACCGGCTCATCATCAACCGGAATGACCGGTGGTGGCAACTATACCTCTCCTCCTCGACCACTGCGTGTGGTCACTGCCTTCACATGGCCCCTCGGGTTTGGATCAGTGTTCGGCCTAAAAGATCCACCCGGCCTCTCATCGAACCTCTTCTCCAGCTCACCAACCGACCATTGTAGATCCAAGAATCTTGCATGCTGGTTCCTCAGTAGAGTGTCATGCTCCTTGATCTTCTGGTCTCACAGCTTGTCTCTATCCATGATTTACTGTAGCATCTTCATCTGCTGCATCATCATGTCCTCCAGCTTCATGTCTCGATCCTTGCTGCCCGAGCTCTCAGGTGCATCTTTCGCGGTGATAGGAATCTGGCGTGTCAGTTGTCTCTCATAAGAGTTGTTGTTGTTTACCCGCTAATTCGAATGCTGATGCTGATGTTGTCCCTGATTCTGGTTCCTCCAATTCTGATTCTGATTCCAATTAGGGTTGGGATTGAAAGATCTGTTCCATCCAGAATTGATGGCCTCAACCTGGGCCTGATCTGTGATCAGACATTCAGCAGTAGCATGTCCACCCCGGCATATCTCACATCAAGCAGCTGCCATCTTCAACTCCTTAATATTCTTAGCCAGTTCTTTTAAGGCTGCGGCAGTGCTCATGTCGTGTGTGACATGATGCATCCCTCAAGTCGGGATAGGCGGTGTAACAGTGGGCTTAACAGCCGGTGCAGCTCTCCTCACATAAGACGGGTCCTCATACTCGGCTATGGCAAAAATCCTCAAACATAGCCTCACACTCCTCAGGCTCCTTCTTATCAATGATATGTCCCCCAGCAGCAGTGTTGAACCTCCTCTTCGTCTCCAAGGTAAGTCCGTTATAGAACTTCTCAACTAGGGCCCAATCAGACAGGCCATGCTGGGCGCATTTACTCAGAAAGGAGTTAAACCGCTCCCACGCCAAATAATATGGCTCATCATCATCCATCCGGAATGAATGGATCTGATCTCTCAGTCTAGCAGATTTAGAAGGAGGATAATACTTCTTCAGAAACTTGGTCTGCAGATCAGCCCAAGTGGTGATGGAGTCCCTGGGGAGTAAATTCAACCAGGTCGTGGCTCGACCCGTGAGTGTTAACGGAAACAAACGAAGATAGACAGCCTCCTCCAAAATGCCATTGATGCGAAAAGTATCGCAGATATGCACGAAGAGAGAAAGATGGCCGGGGGCATCCTCATTGTCAAGGCCATGGAACTGAGTCGAGTTCGTAATCGTAGACATGCCATGTGAAGGGGTCTTCTAGTTGTTGTTGTTGACTCCCGGACGTGTGATGGCAGATCGGGCTCCAACAACTCCATGACTAGCAAGCTCATGAACAGTCCGCCTTGGTGGCGGAGGTGGTGGTGGCTCCATATAAAAAGTAGGGTCAAGAAAACTTACCTGCTGACGGGCAAGTAAAATCTGCTCCGGTGAAGTAAGCTCAAAATCCGGCGCTCCCTATGAACAGGTGTGGGGCATACAACTACCGACACCCTAATCAAACAAGCAAATAAGACTCAAATATGCACAGAGAAACCTAATCTAAGGCACAATTACCAAATAACAAGTAAAGGCACTAAGAAGAAAGTAAAACTAACCCTAAAAATGAAAATTAAGCTAAAAGGGGGGAAAGCAAAAGGTAGGAAAAATAAGCACTAAATGGCCACAATCTAAGTAATCTTTGCTATTGCCTAGTGCCCCCGGCAACGGCGCCAAAAACTTGATGTGCAACGATCATACCCTAAAAATAAGACAAATTAAATATGTCTAACTTATGCTAAAGACATTATAACTAGTCCTAGACCTACACTTCACCTAAATACCTAGTAATAATGGGAAATCCTAAACTATACCGCTACAAAGGCAAGTGTACCTATCGGCGATAGTATAGCTGGTGGAAGACTGGATATCAAACCAAAGGACACTAATTTGACAAACTAACCTAGAATGTGAACAAAGGGGGTTTGATGCAACTCTAAAAACCTAATTGAGACTGTAACTAAACTCTAAAACTGCAACTAACACCGGGACTGTAAACGAAATCTAACTGCAATAAGGAAAACTAGTATACCTACGCTGGGAATCAAAAGTGTGACAAGTGATGACTTGGACTGACTAGTGAAGGATAAAGACTAGGATCTTAAGGAAGAGACTTAGAATAACCTAATGGGACCCAGATCAGATACCAGGAAACACCAATGGAAATCCTAAGTCTGATATGTATGCACTAGTCTACCGGGTCACCTTCCAGATTTTCCCGATATGCAATTGCACTCCAACGGATGGATCACCTCCCGGATTTCTCCACCTGCGCGTATCCTATGACACTAGAGAGCTATAAAAGTGACTACTTTGACATGGATTGACACCTACACTAAGTAAATCTAAGATGACGTCCTCCCGGGTCGTTTAACTCAAATAACCCAAGCGAAAGAGACCAACCATCTAACGTATCACCTCCCGGATTTCTAGGTTAGGTCACACATACAAATCATAACACTTAATGATGTCAAATCCTATGGAATATGATCACTACTCCATAAACTAACCTAAAACACCAAGTAGTAGGCATAACATGCATCTATTTGTGGAAAGATCTTCCTAGACACATGAGGATCTAATCAATCATTAAATATCATCATTCACACATGCAAATATCACCAAAGATTCAAACTTTACAGCTGATTACAAAGCATATAACATCCATAAGCATAAATCAAGTCCAAACATCATCAAGATCACAACTTTATCATCCCAAACCTAAGTATAATCCAAGATCTAGGCAAACAACATGATAAAAGTAGCAAACTAGATCTGATAATAGTCTAAATACATGATTAACTACTGATTAAACTAAGAAAATGAAAAGATAAGGACAATACTCAAAAGCTTCCTTCTTCTTCACTCCCACAAGCTCTAATCAAGCCTTAACATCCATGGTTAAGCTCCAAGGCTTCATTAGGGTTCCATGCAACATCACTGTACTCCCGGTCGTCCGTACATCCGTACATCCGTACGATTGTACTGTTACGATCTGAGATTTATTATTATTAATGGTAATGAATTATTTGCTGATATTATTGAGGATTATCACTGTTACTAGTATACATGTTTAGAACACAATATACGCGTAAACCATGGGGAGTTTAGTTGTAACTCAACTAAACAAAACCAGAGAGTTTATCGCAGATGATTATACGGATAATGGAATGTTGGCTTGGAATGAAAGGAATTATGAGTTTGTTATGTTTTGGGTTGCTAAACATAGTCAAGGACACATGGTCATGGTTTATCGAAATAGCGGTGGGACGGTGTAGGGGAGGTTGCGATCTACCTCTGCATATGCCCTATACATATGCATATTTCGGTCTATCATGGATGTGTCAGTGACTTGAGTTTCGTGGGTTTTGGATTGGGATTTATAATATTAAAGTTAATAAATAATGGAAGTCTTAATAAGAACAAGTCCGCGATGGTGAGGTTACGAATATACTTTAAACACGAATATTAATTTGGAAATGTTAACCTAATAAATGTATTCACGTGGGTGACGATTCACACGAATATAATTATTAAGAATAATATTCTGAAACAATATTCCATAAATAGTAAATCGAATCGGAATACGGTACGAGCGTTGGTTTCGCAAAGGTGACGATCTTTACGAATACGTACGTAAGTAACGCGTTTCGACGAGATGATAAAATATTAATTAATAATCTTAAATTAATAAATAGAATTTATAACGTTTATTAGGAATCACAACCTAAAAACAAATCCGAACAAATTATTTTATTAAATAAATGATTTAACGGCAATGAAACGAAACTGTTATTATGAAGCAATTTTATTCGAAACGGTTTTCTAAAACACTTTTGATTTGAAATCATTTTATTTAATGTGAAACGTAATCATTTAAACTTTTTACGTGTAAATATTTATTTACGAGGAAAAACCGTGCAATTAACTAGAGTTTACGCGAAATAAACGAGGCCGAAAACGCGGGGAGATCCCGGGCTATAAAAGCCCACTTTTTCTTCCTCTTTCTCATTTTCACCTACAACTCTCTCTCTCTCTAAACATTTGATTTGTCACTTTCTCTCTCTACAACTTCTCTCTACGATATCTCGCTTGTTTCTCGACGGAATCACGAGATCTTGGCGCCTACGCGTTTGTGTGACCAAGGAGAACAAGAGGATACGAAGAAACCCAGCTGTTGATCACGTTTTGAAGGTAATAGATCCAGTTTACTTTTCGGGTTTTGTTAAGGAATTTCATGAGTATATGGGTGTTGATTTTTAAACGATTTTAGGGTTTGTATGGGTAACTCGTGCATGTATAGAGTAGAGTAAGTGAGTATAACAGGTTGCCATGGTTGATACGCTGGAGATGATGATGAACAGGTCTGGGACGAACCTCAGTGTGGGCGGCCGAACCCTGTGAAGGCCTAACCCGCAGGTCAGGCGATCCCTTTACCAGCCACGAACCTTCTTTATCTTTCTGGCCGAACCCTGGTGCCCACGAACTACCTACGAACCTTTCCTTTCAGCCGAACCTTGCACAGCTTCCAAACCATTGCAGCGAACCCTCTTGGTCCAGCACCCTAAACGAACCTATGACCTAGCCAGCCCATGCATCCCTGCGAACCTGCAATGGGAATCGAACCTTGGCTGCCAACTTCCATTACCGAACCCTATGACATCGGCGAACCTCATAGCTTGGGCCGAATCCATGGACCACGAACCTTGTTTAAAAAAAGCCGAACCTAAGAACAAAAACCTAATAGGTTCGCTGGTCTTGGTGGGTCCGAAGCTGGGTTGGGCTAGATTAATGGCAGCGAACCTTAAATCGAATTACTTGAGTTTATTTGAAATAGAGATGTAAGGGGAATAAAGGATTTAAGGGTTTGATCACACATGCATGCATGCATGCATGCAAGGGTACCTAGTTGTCATCTATTTTACAAGTTAAAAGAAAGGTAATAAGTTAAACTTTGCAATTTGACTTGCCAAATATCTATAAGGTTAATATATATATATATATATATATATATATATGGTTTCTTTGGCAGGAATTAAAACGTTATGAATATGATGACATCTTGGTAATCATGCATGAAAGTGTGAGTATAGATATGTCAAACAAGGGTAACCCCTTGACTATGCACATATCTATGGGGAACAGTCCTAAAGATTTCACAATGAATTATTATTGGTGGGAATTGAAACTAACGAATTTAAGATTTCATTTTAAGATAACCAATAATGACACTTTAGGTATTACAATTAAACTTGGATTAAATAAAGAAGTTAAAGAGACAATTAACGATTAGAAGGAGTGAACATTTAGGATAATTGAAATGAAACGCAAATGCTTATGAGCACGTATACTACTATAATTACAGGTTGGTTGGGTTGTTGTTGAATTCGTATACGCGAGCGCGCATTCTCCGAAAACACTAACTCCTAAGGACTCTGGTGAGTTCTCATAACCTCCCTTTCTTTTAAACTTTTTTGTTTTAAAACTCGGAGGTGAAACATGTATACCAATTTAATATTATTTTGATAACACATGGATGATACCTGTTTATCAATATGATATTTATATTATGGAATTACATTGATTATTAAAAATCCGTGTGGCATTGCTGATGACCTCGGTTATACGTAATGATCACATGTATTGTCACGTGGGTTACCACATCCGTGTAAAGATTGTCATTGACTTTGGTCAACAACAAAGATTACATGTATAGCCACTTGGATTATCACGACTCCGTGAAACATTGCCTTTGACCTTGGTCAATTGCATTGGTTTCATGTATTGCCACGTGGATAGCTTCCACTCCATGGATCATGTTTTTAACTTATGTTAATTACATAATGACCATGTATAGTCACGGATATTATTTGAGATTACTGATGTTGAGATTGATTGTTTGGTTATGTGAATGATTATCTCTGATTGTCTATGACTGAATTGATATGTGATTATGTGATTGTTTATGTGTTTGATTGGTTGTGTTGGGATATGTATGTGGATTGTCACACAGGTACTCTTGTGGATTTTCTCAGAAAGACCATAAGTTCTTATACTCATTTTATCTAAACTATTTATAAAATCTTTTCAAAATACAAACTTTTATACTCATTTTATAAAACATTTTTAAAGTATAAAAACTTATGATTACTCACCAACTACTGAGTAGTTGACACTTGATTTTCCTACATGTTTCAGGTAATGAAGCAAAGTCGGTTGAGGATGAAGAACTCAAACTTTTGGACGTCATCATATAGGATCTTGGACTTAGCTAATTAACTGAAATTCTGGCGAATTGAATTTAGTTAGATAGCTAAATCTCTTTTGTAATTGTTGTAACTATTTCATGATGAACATGATTTTTGTGTAATTAAATTAGTTGATTGGATGTTATATGATGATTTGATTTAAATGCCCATGAGCTTTTGAACAATCTGCACATCCCTCGTGGCATCCCGACGTTTCCGCCATCGGTCGGGGTGTTACAGATTGGTATCAGAGCCTGGGTTATAGGGAATTAGGTTAATAGAAATGGTTGACCTAGTCTATAACCGTAGGATACCCTAGTATGAAGTAATTTCATACACTAGCTAGTATATTCAGGATTTCATGCTTATGTGTTTATTACATGTTAACTGAACTCCTGTTATACAATTGATCTATATATGCTGCTTACAAATTATTTGCTTACTTGTGCCCTAATGACTCGATAAGGACATACTCGTGGTGTATTGTAAAGGTGGTGGGACGGTGGTTTGGGCGGTTGCGACCTACCCTTATCATATGCCCTATATATATACCATTTACAGTACATCGGGTGGATGTCAGTATTGAGGAATAAGGGAACTACCTGTTTGGGACACTTATCTGCTTAAGAACTTAACTTCTTAGGAATTTATCAGCTTTAGGAATTATCTGTTAGATCTCTTGATCTCCAGACAAGGACACACTCGTGGTATACTACAAAGGTGGTGGGACGGTGAAAGGGAGGTTGCGATCTACCCTTGCATATGCCCTATACATATACCATTTGTAGTATATTGGGGGTCTGTCAGTGTCAGGAACTTAGGATATTACTAGGAATTGTTGTAAGGTGGATTGCTGATGGTATGTTAATTGAGATTGGTTTGGATTGACTCATAGATGACCACACTTAATAAACACTTATAAATTCACTTGTGAACACACTTATTGGACACGTAGGGTGCATAGGATTAACGAACAATATAAGCGATTAGTGATGGAATTTGGATTTGGGAGATGATATAGACACTTGGGGATAATATAAACGCATAGTGATGATACTAACACTTAGTGATGGTATGGACACTTGATGAGAATAAATTATAGGGAGGATATGAACACTTAGTGGCAATAAGAGCACTCAGTGATGATATGACTTATTGATGATTATGGACATTGGGATTTGGTATGGACTTTTAGTGAACTTAGACATTAAGGGAACTTTAATGTCAGGTGAACTTAGACATTAGGTGAACTTAGAAATAGGCAAACCTACATGTCAGGTGAACTTAGACATTAGGTGAACCTAATTGTCTAAGGGAACTAGAGACCACTTCACTTAAGGTTATCCTATCTAGGATAAGGTTTGTGAAGTGAGACTATGGTAAGATACATGATACACTCTAAATGCTAACAAGGGCATAATCGTGGTGCAATGGAACGGTGGTGGGACGGTGTAGGGGAGATTGCGATCTACCTCTGCATATGCCCTATATATAAGCTTGTTGCATTGCATCGGGAGGTTGTCAGTGTTGGTATAGGGTGGAGAATGTATGAAACTTAGGAATAGTTAGTTAATATTAGTTATGACCAACTAGGACACTTAGTATAATTCTAGGAAATAAAAAAAAATTATGAGTTTAATGACAGATAGGAGAAAAATATAGTTCCTATATCTAATCTTAACTGTCTAATGAACTCATTTGACCATTGTTTGTATGACTTACGTTGTAAACGGTAGTAACATGTTTCTAATTTCCTCAGAAACATGCCGCCACGCCGTCACAACAGAGACGATACGAACTCAGAGGATGCTAACGGTAATGCCAACTCAGGCATACAAGAGTTAGCAAACCTTATTTCTGGATTGGTGACTCAACTGACTCAAGCCAATCAGAACATCAACCAAAACCGAGGTGGTGCAAACCCTCCAACTTGCACATTCAAACACTTCAACTCCTGTAATCCACAGAAGTTTATGGTTTCTGAGTCAGCCACTGGTCTGCTGCAGTGGTTTGAGAGCATGGAGAACACCTTCATTAACAGTGATTGCCCAGAGAATCTGAAAGTTCGCTATGCCACGAGTGTTTTCCAAAAGAGAGCACTAACATGGTGGAATGGGGAGAAACGAACTAGGGGAGTTGATGCTGCCTTGGCGCTAACATGGAAAGAGGTCAAGGACCTGATGACCACTTAATTTTGTCCTCGCAGTGAGATGAGGAACCTTGAGACTGAATTCTGGGAACTCAAGCAGGACTGCGGGGAGAATGTAATCTACAATACTCAGTTCCATGAGTATAGCCTGCTGGTGCCTCATCTTGTTACACCACTTGAGAGAGCTATTGAGAAGTATATATGCGGGTTGCCTATGCAGATTCAAGACACCGTCTACGGGAGCAACCCCAAAACACTTGAGGCTGCGATTCGTTTCTCTGCTACACTCACCGATAATCATGTCAAAGCTGGAACACTCACAAGGAAAGGGCGAAGAAAACTGAGGGGAAATCTACTGCAAAAGAAACAAAGACTAAGGTAAAGACTGAAGCTTCTAGTTCATCTAAAAGCAGCAACTAAAAGAGAAAGACCAGGAATTTCATGGTTACTGCTCCTGTTGCTAAGTCTGCGCAGCAATCATCAAACAACACCACTGCCAGAAATTACACTGGGAATACTCCCCAGTGTAATACTTGCAGATATCATCACATGCCAAACTTGCCTTGTCGCGTCTGCAACAACTGCGGCAAGTATGGCCATTTTGCTAATGTTTGCCGGAGTGCACCGCAAGCACAAAGGATGCAACATGCACCGCTTGCACTGCCAGCTCCACAAGCTCAACCTATTCCAGCTGTACCCGTTCGCCAGGTACCTCAAGCACAGGCAAGAGCCTGTTATGAGTGTGGTGAGGTGGGTCACTTCAGAAATCAATGCCCAAAGTTGACTGGAAATAATCAGAGGGTGGCAAGAGGCCGGGCGTTCCAACTGAATGCTCCAGCTGCTCAAGCCAACCAGGACGTGGTCAACGGTACATTTCTGATCAACAACTCTTATGCATATGTCTTATTTGATTCTGGTGCCGATAGGAGTTTCGTTTCTTATGAATTTGAATGCATGCTTGGTAGAACACGTACACACTTGGATAAACCGTTTAACGTGGAGGTGGCTGAAGGAAACACTATTGATATTAACACTTTTATCCTTGAATGTACTGTGAACTTAAATGATCACGTTTTCCCGATTGATCTTATACCTATGCATCTTGGTAGCTTTGATGTTATCATAGGCATGGATTGGTTAGCCACCCACAAAGCGGAGATTGTTTGTCATGAGAAATACATTCGTATTCCTTTACCTTCGGGTGAAATTTTAAGAGTCTTTGAAGAAACTTCTAGTAAAGGTCTTAAGCTGATGTCATGCACTAAAGCACACAAGTACCTTAGGAAGAAATGTATAGCATTTTTAGCTCATATTGTGGATAAAAAGGATAAAGGAAAGAGAGTTGAAGATGTTCCTGTGATCAGAGATTTTCCAGAAGTATTTCCAGATGATTTGTCGGGTCTTCCACGAGAACGTCAAGTAGAGTTTTGAATTGACTTAGTACCTGGTGCAAATCCAGTTGCTAAAGCTCCCTACAGACTTGCCCCTTCAGAGTTGCAAGAATTGGCGAGCCAGCTGCAAGAAGTGACTGATAAAGGATTCATTCGCCCGAGCCATTCGCCATGGGGTGCACCGGTCCTGTTTGTCAAGAAGAAGGACGGGTCATTCAGAATGTGCATCGACTACCGCGAATTGAACAAATTGACAATCAAGAATCGATATCCACTGCCACGCATCGATGATCTCTTCGATCAGCTTCAAGGCTCGGTGTGGGTATCATCAGCTTCGCATGCATGAAGATGATATTCCCAAGACAGCTTTCAGGACAAGATATGGCCGTTATGAATTTTTGGTAATGCCTTTCGGCCTTACCAATGCACCTGCGGTTTTCATGGACCTCATGAACCATGTCTGCAGACCATACTTGGATAAATTTGTGATTGTATTCATTGATGATATTTTGATCTACTCAAAGACCAAAGAAGAACACGAGAAACACCTTAAGTTGGTTTTGGAGATCCTGAGAGAAGAGCGACTGTATGCCAAGTTCTCTAAATGTGAATTTTGGCTTAAGGAAGTTCAATTCTTGGGACACATAGTCAACGAATATGGTGTTCACGTGGATCCTGCAAAGATTGATGCGGTGAAGAATTGGAGTACACTGAAGACACCGACGGAGATTCGATCATTTCTCGGACTTGCCGGTTACTATCGGCGGTTCGTCTCGAATTTCTCCAGGATTGCGGTCCCTCTTACTTCTTTGACTCAAAAGAATAAGCCTTATGATTTGGGACCGAAGCAAGAAGAGGCGTTTCAGACTTTGAAGCAGAAACTTTGTGATGCTCCTGTCTTGACACTGCCTAACGGAAATGATGATTTTGTAGTCTATTGTGATGCATCCAACCTAGGTCTCGGTTGTGTTCTCATGCAACGGGGAAAGGTTGTGGCTTATGCATCAAGGCAATTAAAGATTCACGAGAAGAACTACACCACACACGACTTGGAACTTGGTGCAGTCGTGTTTGCTTTGAAGATATGGAGACATTATCTTTATGGCACTAAGTGTGTAGTGTTCACTGACCATAAGAGTTTGCAACATATTCTTAATCAGAAAGAACTTAACATGAGACAACGGAGATGGGTTGAACTATTAAACGATTATGACTGTGCAATTCGCTACCATCCTGGTAAAGCGAATGTGGTAGCAGATGCGCTTAGTCGCAAAAGTCAAGTTCAGATTCATAGTGTCCGAGTGCACACTAGTCTCCGTAATGATGTTCTCACAGCCCAACAACACTCATTAGCTCAAGATGACTTGAAAAATGAGATGTCTTGCGGGGCTGAGATATTATTGGAAACTAAGGATGACGGTTTGATGTATTATTTGAATCGGTTGTGGATACCGAACAACGGTGATCTTAGGATGGTGATTATGGATGAAGCCCATAAGTCTCGTTACTCAATCCATCTGGGTTCTGACAAGATGTATCATGACCTTAGGGACTTGTACTGGTGGCCTGGAATGAAGAAGGATATTGCTGAGTATATGTCCAAATGCCTTAACTGTGCTAAAGTCAAGGCAGAACATCAGCGACCTTCGTGATTGTTATTACAGCCAGAGATACCGATGTGGAAGTGGGAGAATATCTCCATGGATTTTATTACCAAACTCCCACGAACCGCTAACGGTAAAGATAGCATTTGGGTGATAGTTAATAGATTAACCAAGTCGGCTCATTTCTTACCGATACGCGAAACGTACCCTGTGCGGAAGTTAGCTCGTATCTACATTGATGAGATTATTAGCCGACATGGTATTCCCTTAAGCATAATATCGGATCGTGATGCTCGTTTCACAGCACGATTTTGGGAATCACTTCATGAAGACTTTGGAACAAGATTGGATCTTAGCACTGCCTATCATCCTCAAACGGATGGGCAGACGGAGCGAACGATTCAAACATTGGAAGACATGTTGAGAGCTTATGTCATCGACTTCGGTGGCAATTGGGATAGCCATTTACCATTGGTTGAGTTCTCGTATAACAACAGTTATCACGCGAGCATTGGTATGGCACCATTTGAAGCTCTTTATGGCAGGAAATGTCGGTCACCTATTTGTTGGACCGAGGTCGGTGAATCGCAGATCACTGGTCTCGAGATTATTCAGGAGACAACTGACAAGATCCGCCAGATCTTTGACAATCTGTTAGCTGCACTTAGTCAACAGAAAAGCTACGCGGATAAAAGACGAAAACCTTTAGAGTTCGAAGTTGACGACATGGTATTACTCAAAGTATCGCCTTGGAAAGGCGTTGTGCGATTCGGGAATAAGGGTAAACTTGCTCCACGATATGTTGGCCCTTTTAAGATCCTTGAACGGATCGGGAAGGTTGCCTATAAGTTGGAACTTCCTCCTGAACTTAGTAATGTGCACCCGACGTTTCACATGTCCAACTTAAGAAAGTGCTTAGCTGATCAGGATCTTCAGGTACCACTCGATGACATTCGCATCGATGATACCATGCACTTCATTGAAAGACCAGTGGAGATAATAGATCGCGAGGTTAAAAAGCTCAAACGCAGTAAAATTCCAATTGTCAAAGTACGTTGGGAATCGAAGCGGGGTCCAGAATTCACCTGCGAGCGGGAAGATCAGATGAAGCTTAAGTACCCACATTTATTTACTACGGTCACTCCAAGTTGAATTTCGGGACGAAATTCCTTTAACTAGGGGAGACTGTAACATCACTGTACTCCCAGTCGTCCGTACATCCGTACGATTGTACTGTTACGATCTGAGATTTATTATTATTAATGGTAATGAATTATTTGCTGATATTATTGAGGATTATCACTGTTACTAGTATACATGTTTAGAACACAATATACGCGTAAACCATGGGGAGTTTAGTTGTAACTCAACTAAACAAAACCAGAGAGTTTATCGCAGATGATTATACGGATCATGGAATGTTGGGTTGGAATGAAAGGAATTATGAGTTTGTTATGTTTTGGGTTGCTAAACATAGTCAAGGACACATGGTCATGGTTTATCGAAATAGCGGTGGGACGGTGTAGGGGAGGTTGCGATCTACCTCTGCATATGCCCTATACATATGCATACTTCGGTCTATCATGGATGTGTCAGTGACTTGAGTTTAGTGGGTTTTGGATTGGGATTTATAATATTAAAGTTAATAAATAATGGAAGTCTTAATAAGAACAAGTCCGCGATGGTGAGGTTACGAATATACTTTAAACACGAATATTAATTTGGAAATGTTAACTTAATAAATGTATTCGCGTGGGTGACGATTCACACGAATATAATTATTAAGAATAATATTCTGAAACGATATTCCATAAATAGTAAATCGAATCGGAATACGGTACGAGCGTTGGTTTCGCAAAGGTGACGATCTTTACGAATACGTACGTAAGTAACGCGTTTCGACGAGATGATAAAATATTAATTAATAATATTAAATTAATAAATAGAATTTATAATTTTTATTAGGAATCACAACCTAAAAACAAATCCGAACAAATTATTTTATTAAATAAATGATTTAACGGCAATGAAACGAAACTGTTATTATGAAGCAATTTTATTTGAAACGGTTTTCTAAAACACTTTTGATTTGAAATCATTTTATTTAATGTGAAACGTAATCATTTAAACTTTTTACGTGTAAATATTTATTTACGAGGAAAAACCGTGCAACTAACTAGAGTTTACGCGAAATAAACGAGGCCGAAAACGCGGGGAGATCCCGGGCTATAAAAGCCCACTTTTTCTTCCTCCTTCTCATTTTCACCTACAACTCTCTCTCTCTCTCTAAACATTTGATTCGTCACTTTCTCTCTCTACAACTTCTCTCTACGATATCTCGCTTGTTTCTCGACGGAATCACGAGATCTTGGTGCCTACGCGTTTGTGTGACCAAGGAGAACAAGAGGATACGAAGAAACCCAGCTGTTGATCACGTTTTGAAGGTAATAGATCCAGTTTACTTTTCGGGTTTTGTTAAGGAATTTCATGAGTATATGGGTGTTGATTTTTAAACGATTTTAGGATTTGTATGGGTAACTCGTGCATGTATAGAGTAGAGTAAGTGAGTATAACAGGTTGCCATGGTTGATACGCTGGAGATGACGATGAACAGGTCTGGGACGAACCTCAGTGTGGGCGGCCGAACCCTGTGAAGGCCTAACCCGCAGGTCAGGCGAACCCTTTACCAGCCACGAACCTTTTTTATCTTTCTGGCCTAACCCTGGTGCCCACGAACTACCTACGAACCTTTCCTTTTAGCCGAACCTTGCACAGCTTCCAAACCATAGCAGCGAACCCTCTTGGTCCAGCACCCTAGACGAACCTATGACCTAGCCAGCCCATGCATCCCTGCGAACCTGCAATGGGAAGCGAACCTTGGCTGCCAACTTCCATTACCGAACCCTATGACATCGGCGAACCTCATAGCTTGGGCCGAACCCATGGACCACGAACCTTGTTTAAGGGGAGCCGAACCTTAGAACAAAAACCTAATAGGTTCGCTGGTCTTGGTGGGTCCGAAGTTGGGTTGGGCTAGATTAATGGCAGCGAACCTTAAATCGAATTACTTGAGTTTTATTGAAATAGAGATGTAAGGGGAATAAAGGATTTAAGGGTTTGATCACACATGCATGCATGCAAGGGTACCTAGTTGTCATCTATTTTACAAGTTAAAAGAAAGGTAATAAGTTAAACTTTGCAATTTGACTTGCCGAATATCTATAAGGTTAATATATATATATATATATATATATATATATATATATATATATATGGTTTCTTTGGCATAAATTAAAACGTTATGAATATGATGACATCTTGGTAATCATGCATGAAAGTGTGAGTATAGATATGTTAAACAAGGGTAACCCCTTGACTATGCACATATCTATGGGGAACAGTCCTAAAGAGTTCACAATGAATTATTATTGGTGGGAATTGAAACTAACGAATTTAAGATTTCATTTTAAGATAACCAATAATGACACTTTAGGTATTACAATTAAACTTGGATTAAA
The DNA here is from genome assembly GCA_009363875.1 of Mikania micrantha. NCBI lineage: Eukaryota > Viridiplantae > Streptophyta > Magnoliopsida > Asterales > Asteraceae > Mikania > Mikania micrantha. The sequence continues at coordinate 11,834,738 of CM018684.1, forward strand.
TAAAGAAGTTAAAGAGACAATTAACTATTAGAAGGAGTGAACATTTAGGATAATTGAAATGAAACGCAAATGCTTATGAGCACGTATACTACTATAATTACAGGTTGGTTGGGTTGTTGTTGAATTCGTATACGCGAGCGCGCATTCTCCGAAAACACTAACTCCTAAGGACTCAGGTGAGTTCTCATAACCTCCCTTTCTTTTAAACTGTTTTGTTTTAAAACTCGGAGGTGAAACATGTATACCAATTTAATATTATTTTGATAACACATGGATGATACCTTTTTATCAATATGATATTTATATTATGGAATTACATTGATTATTAAAACTCTGTGTGGCATTACTGATGACCTCGGTTATACGCAATGATCACATGTATTGTCACGTGGGTTACCACATCCGTGTAAAGATTGTCATTGACTTTGGTCAATAACAAAGATTACATGTATAGCCACTTGGATTATCACGACTCCGTGAAACATTGCCTTTGACCTTGGTCAATTGCATTGGTTTCATGTATTGCCACGTGGATAGCTTCCACTCCATGGATCATGTTTTTAACTTATGTTAATTACATAATGACCATGTATAGTCACAGATATTATTTGAGATTACTGATGTTGAGATTGATTGTTTGGTTATGTGAATGATTATATCTGATTGTCTATGACTGAATTGATATGTGATTATGTGATTGTTTATGCGTTTGATTGGTTGTGTTGGGATATGTATGTGGATTGTCACACAGGTACTCTTGTGGATTTTCTCAGAAAGACCATAAGTTCTTATACTCATTTTATCTAAACTATTTATAAAATCTTTTCAAAATACAAACTTTTATACTCATTTTATAAAAAATTTTTAAAGTATAAAAACTTATGATTACTCACCAACTACTTAGTAGTTGACACTTGATTTTCCTACATGTTTCAGGTAATGAAGCAAAGTAGGTTGAGGATGAAGAACTCAACCTTTTGGACGTCATCATATAGGATCTTGGACTTAGCTAATTAACTGAAATTTTGGTGAATTGAATTTAGTTAGATAGCAAAATCTCTTTTGTAATCGTTGTAACTATTTCATGATGAACATGATTTTTGTGTAATTAAATTGGTTGATTGAATGTTATATGATGATTTGATTTAGATACCCACGAGCTTTTGAACAATCTACGCATCCCTTGTGGCATCCCGACGTTTCCGCCATCGGTCGGGGTGTTACATTCCAAAATCACAGAAGAAGACCCTCAAAACATTCTGGAAGCATCCCATTTATAGAAGGCATGAAATTAGGGTTTTAGAGCAGGATATCATCTGGGGCGCATCACCTAGCGGGGCTGCGTGGGGCTAGGCATTGTGCGCGAGACAATTAGTCGAGTGGCTGAGCCTTGCAAGCGCATCGCCTGCGGACGGTAACTCTGACCAGGCGATGCGCGTGGATCTGTGGGAATCAGAGAATGTTCGCCTGGGACCAAGTGTTGGCCCGGGGCGTACCGCCTAGGGTTAATTTCTTCGTTTTCTTCACTCGATCAACCGCACTCGATTTCGATGCCCGTTTGCCTTCGTTTCGACTCCCCCGGGACACAATCCTGCACAAAACAATAAAATGTAAAAAGGAACTAAAACCGACTCGAAATATTAACAAAAATTATGAAAACGGACTCGATTATGTACAAAAACGGATGTGCTAAACTAACACATCATTTCTCTTCATAATCTTCCTCAGGATCCTCTTCTGCATCCTCCACCGGATCATCTGATGATAGGAGGTGCTGGCTAGGCGTCTCTATGTCACTGGTAGGGGTGATGCGATTAATGCTGGAGTTATCGGCTCCTCCTCATCGTGTGCAAACACATGCGGTGACGATGGTGATGCCATATCTAGAATGCGCATAGTAAGTGTATGCGTACAATCATGTATGCAAATAATAATGATCAGATTTGCTAGTACCGTTACTACTAACACTTTATAGACTAAGTTCACTAAATGCAAACCTAATTCGCAATAACCCAAGGCTCTGATACCAATCTGTCGCACCCCAACCTTCCCGGCCTTCCCGAGCGTCACGTGACTGTCAGGATCGCAGACTCCGGTCATATAGTTGCGAGACCTACATGTCTGGTTGCATATACGTCATCCAAATGCTTGGACAAAACAGTTTTAGAAAATCAGAATTGCAGAAGTAAATGTTTAAGTTGTCAAAACAACATTGAAAATATAAGTTGCGGAAGCACAAGTTTAAAACAATTTTCAAAACCATAAAGAGTAATAGTGAGGAAGCGGTTTAAGTAATTATCATTACATAACAAGTCAATTGTTTAAATGTTCTTAAATGACCTAAGACACTAAAATGATGCATGGACTCCATCCTAGCATCCTAGTCCTCGTGCGTATGCCTTAGTTACCTGAGAAAACATGCGAGTAAAAAGGGTCAACACATTGGTTGGTGAGAGCACAGGTTTTTCATAAGCAGTAAACATCAAAATGTTTAAAGTAAATGTTGCTGGATTACATATCATTACAATGCAGTATCGATTGATAACTAGTCAATATAGTTATATTATACGTGGGTTCGTACCGAAGCTGACTGTGGTGCCTCCCGCCATGTCCATCACAAGACAATGGCAGAGTGTATTGATCAATATTGCACCCATTCCAACCTCCATTCAGGTTGGCCTCCCAGGCACGACGGGTGGGGCTTGTCAGGCCTAAATAGTACTATCAAAAATTACCACGCTAGGCGCTCCACGCTACTAACGATCCGAGGTGTGTTTGCGAGTACTTTGAGTTTGTCATGTGTGCCACACGTATACATATAGTGATAAAGCATGTTCATTGTAACAGCAAGTGCCAGATCGTCCGGCAAGTCCGTACGGTATGTGTACTTTCACCTTATTCTATGTGTGCATACGTAAGCTTAAACAGTACTTGTATTAACAGAATCCTAAATACAAGAAATCGTTGTACGTATTTTTGTATAAACTTAAATGCATTAAGTACAACGTACATTTGAAACATTAGTTGTGTTTATTAAGTGAAAACTTAATTACAGTTAACACAACAAATCATGAGAAACAACAGTAGTCAAACAATATTCGGAAACATATCGGTTGCGATCTGATGTCCACAGATGACAGGAATCAGATGACCGACAAGTCGGTACGAAAACAATGTGAAATCATGAAGTATAGTTGAGTCCGACAGTGAGGAAACACAATAAAAACGTAAATGCAGTGTTATTTCAGAATGACGAACTGACAGTGTGTTTGCGTGAGTGACGACTCACACAAACATATCTGTGAGTTTAGAATTCTAAAATAATGACTGAAAAGTATAAAACAAAAGTCAGAAAGCAAAACCATCATCGTATTCGTTCGGGTGACGATTCGAACGAATTACGCGCGAAGGTTACGCGATCTGACGAAACAACAACGAAAACACGTCACGATCGAAAATAATTTAATAAAATCAAATAAATAATATTTTACAATTTTGAAACTCATCAAAATAATTAAATTAAACTCTTTTTATTTAATTCCATTTAAATTACGCGTAAAAATCCGGTTACGCGACAAAGTTACGAACCGAGCAACCAAAACGAACCCGGATACCACCCGGGGTATAAAAACCCTTAAATGAAAGTTTTCTTTCATTTTTCATCTTCCCCACCCTCTCTCCTACTCCATTTCCGGCTACACACACACACCACCATTGAAGACCTTCTCTCCTCCATATCTCTCTCAATTCTCACCCGAATCCCTCCATTTTTGAACCTACTTGAAGCTCTCATCACCCTCTACATGAAAGTACAACGGATCTAAGGATTTGGCCACTGAATCGTGTGGTATGATGGGTGAAAGACCACGAAAATTAGGGTTTTTAACACCCTTAGTTGGTCATCTGTTTTAACCGACCAAACATCATCACCATCGAACCCTAAGCCCTTCGAAACCTAATACTAACACATGTTCACTGAAAACTACCATGAAACCACGACTAAGTGGTCGGCTGGAACCACCCTAGCGGCGTGCAAACCCAGCTAGCCGAATGAGGGCCGAATAGCCTCATTCGAGCTACCTCCTTCGCCGGTCTTCTTCCCCTTCGCTGGTCATTCGACAGCCATACTGTTCGGCTAACCACCCTTCACATTCGCCAACCTCTCACATTCGAACACCCATTCGGCCACAAGACCACATTCGGCCGAAGAAGGGCCCATTCGACCCAAGTGGCAACTCATTCGCCACTCATGCCTTCATCCTCATTGGGCAGCATTGACCTCTAACTAGCCATCATAGAGCAGATTATACACACCCATATGCATGTTAGTCTAACCCTAATTCGGCCAACCTACATAACACAATAGACTAAGCCCACTTTCTTTCGGCCCAGAAGTTTTGTGTTGGCCCAACAGGCCCATCTACTACATGCAAGCCCAAGGATGACCTGAGGTGGCCCATTGTCCAGCCCATATTATCTTTGGCTTAATGGGCCTAGCTGCCATAGTGTAGATATCCAGAACCTCATTTGACTCATTGGTTGGCCCACACATATAATGGAATAGGTCATTGGTAGGCCCATATCACCCCATCCAGGCCCAACATCAAATTCAATCGGCCCATTATAGGCCCAAGCTAAATTGCTGCTAAACCCTTCGGCTCAACAGTTTATTACACAAAACGCACTATTTTGGGCCCAAGGCCACGATTCTGGCCCAACAACCTCGAACTATGGGCCCACATTTGTTTCAGCCCATGTAAGCAAGGCCCAGCTTGGCCCATGAACTCTTTTGGCAAAGGCCCGAGACAAAACCCATAGGGCCCAGCAAAATCCACCCGAGGCCCACAGAAAACTGATTTAAGGCCCATTTTGAGGCCCTTGTCCTCATTTTTGAAGCCACTTTGTTATGAATTTGGCCAACAACCTGTTCTGGCCCACTTCCGATTCCTACAGCCCAGTATGACTCTAGGCCCAACAAATATTGCCTAGGCCCACCTTTGGCCCAACCATTTCCTTAGAAGCCCAATAGAGGCCCACAAAGCTACTTGAACTCTAGCCTTTGTAACCTTTGGCAAGGCCTTTATGATTCAACACCCAATATCATTGACCCAACTTAATTTGTTGGCCCACATGACTAAAGAACTATTGTAACTCTTTAACTCAACACTAATATGTATGATAACCAAGGGATTACTACCAAAACGGCAATTTTTGCAACAAAGTCTTGTAACTTATAACATGACTTCATGAAACTACAATTGGGCTTTAATACAAACTAGATGAGACAAGAATAAATCAAGGAAAGTCTATGGATTACAAGAACCAATAACAAATAAAGATGGGCCAACAGAGACCGAAGACTTTGAGTGTTGGCCAAAGCTTATGGCTAACACATACATTCACACATAAAATCCCTATAATTCATACTAATAAGTTATAAACATCGTGAAATCAATACAGGATCGTGAAAATACACTCAAGTACAATCAAGAGCACGTACATTCTTGTTTAAGCTAAGTCAAACACAACAACTACAAGGTGAGTTCATATGCCCCTTTTACTCTAAATCTGTACTGATTTTAACTCTCGGGGCTGAGAAACATGTTTACTTTTATTTATTTAAAAGTTTTACTTAACATGTTAGTTATACTCTGATTAAATGATATTAAATTGCTTATTATCATATATCATTGTATGCATGCTTGTATGATTATGAGATAACAGGGAAACTCATATGACTATGATAAGATAATTTCTTAATTATCAATACATTATAATAACTTAGTTATAAGATTGTAACTTATAACACTTAGTTATTTCCACATGATCAGATACTTAATCAATTTACATTTAATTACATAATGAGGCTTTGGGAACACATGGATTCAGTAAATGATGATCATGATAACGTAACTTCATGGGATTCTTATCATTTACAGTAAATGATGATCATGATAACGTAACTTCATGGGATTCTTATCATTTACACCTAATTAACATAATGTAATAAGACAAGTTCTTATTCGACTTTGTTAAGTACACGAGAACAATCCCACACGGATACTTTGGGATCACATGGATTCAGTAAATGATGATCATGATAACGTAACTTCATGGGATTCTTATCATTTACAGTAAATGATGATCATGATAACGTAACTTCATGGGATTCTTATCATTTACACATAATTAACATAATGTAATAAGACAAGTTCTTATTCGACTTTGTTAATCACATGAGGACAATCCCACACGGAAACTTTGGGATCACATGGCGGGATAGGAGAGAATGGAATGCATTTTAATCTGATTACGTAAGGATTAAAATGGATTCCATTCGGATTCTATACGCTACATTTGGAGACATATGATGAACAGTTAACTAATACTTTTAATTAAATTAAAAGTGTAACATAAAAGTTAACCTCACAAGTAATAGAATAATACAAGGATCAGATTTAAATAATCTAAATTCCTTAATTCAACGAGGGTTTATCAATACTTCGGTTTGATGACTAAACCCCTCTTACTATATTATTATTCTACATATGATTACACAGCGGACAATTCGGATAGTTGGGAAATGGATATCTTTAGTTGTATCGCAAGTGGTGTGGAACTTGGTTGAGTATGTGGTGGGATAGCGTCTGGGCTTGACCCTTTCGTGATTCCCTATATATAAGCATACTTAGTTAGGTGATATACTACTTGTACATATAACTAAGGAGAGGCCATTGGGTGGAACAGGTGAAACAAGTATACAAGCAACAATTATATCATTGTGAATGTGTGAATGATCAGTCAATGGTTTTCAATTTACTTACTTATGAACTCACCAACCTAGTGTTGACTTTGTTTAAATTACATGTTTTCTCAGGTGACGAACAGGTGTAGATACTATATGCAAATGATAAGCTAGTGGACTCATAGAAGACCTAGCTTTCTTTTGATTGCATACTTTTGATATGACAGAACATTGAATCACTTTTGTATATCTTGTACAGATCAAGATATAAACTCATTGATTCTTTTTGATTAGATTTACTTAGTTAAATTATGATGTACAATGTAATTTAACTTTGTAATTCTATTTCACGTCATGATTAGCATTTCTCATTTATATCTCATGTGCTATGTAAACAATCTGATCATTTGATTATCAACTCAATGATATCGCGCCCCGGGAACATTCCGCCCGACGGGAAAACACGATCCGTTCCCGCCGGCCCGGGGTGTGACATTCATAAGTAATCAAAATAAGTTGTTGTATCAAAAACAATTTATCATGCAATGTTTTCTCCCCCAAAGGTAGAAAAGATAAAAAGGGGTCATGAACTCACCAGATAGAGCAGTTTTAGTTTAACTGGTGTTCGGGACTTGCGAATGCTAGCACCTGCTAGTTTGAACCTATAACCATATATGTGTGAGTATGTGTTTTGTGGTGTGTTGTATCTCATACAACTCCAAGTGTCAGTGTGCTCAACCGAGTGTGTGTGTGTGTGTGTGTTGAATTGTGTTGACTCGACGAATCGTTGGTGACACGTTTGTTGTGTTTAGTTTACTTATGCAAATTGAACCTTGACACGCATGTGGGACATCACCATACATCCTACGACTCTAATCGTAACGCTTTCACACATGTCGTGTTATGAAATCGTAGAGTTTACCATTTTTGGAAGGTGTTGTTATGAAATCTCATTTCATAAAACTAATAACTCTAGTATGTTTGTAAAAACACGTTTAAACTCTTAAAAAATATTGTTTGTACATAAATCACCATTTATGGCGTTTGCCCAAATAAAGTTTCCTAAAATAGTAAGTATTCGTTTAAAGGTCCGTTTTCACAAATCAAAGTTTCTAAATATGTTAAAAACCATTTTAAAACATATTTCAATAATCACAAATCGCTAAAACATGTTAAATCATCAAAACCCCTCTTTTGATTTACAAAAGTTTCGATTTTTAGTAAGTAGTCATAAAACCGTATTTTCACAAAATCGAATACCCAAATGTGTTTCTAAACACTTCAATATGCATTTGACAACATCTAGACATGACTATCATGTCTAGATGATTACAGATCACCAACATGCAACTAGAAAGCCTCCTAATATAGTAACTTCCATAATATCATCATCAAATCAACAAAAAATCCTAGATGATTTCTATCATTAATCTTATTCAAATATATCAATAAACACTCTAGACCCACTGAAAATTCGTGCATGTGAGCGGATCGGAGTTGCATGTGATCAAATACACTTGCATGTGGGTTTTTAGCCCTTGCATGTATGATCTAACTATGGATAAGTCATAAGAACTACCTTAGAAGCTCTTAGTAGCTTGTATTCCACTAAGATTGAGCTGGAAACCTCCTGAATACAGCTAGTATGGTCCTCAACTCAAAGGATGATGATGGTAGATGGCTTCTCCAAGCTTTCATCTTGCTCCAATGACTTCCCAAGCTTCCAAGCTTCAAAAAAAGAGTATTGTTGGTGGAATGATGGTGATACAGAGGTGTTGGCTCGAGAATGGAGTGCTATGGCCAAGGAAATAGGATAGAAATGATGAAAAATGAGATAGTTTGAGTGTTAAGGTGGTTTTGGCATCTGCGGCTTCCAGGCGTATCGCCTAGCGTGCCCATGCGAGGCCAGGCGTAGTGCCTGGATTAAAATAATCCAAATGGCATCTGGTTGATCCGCGCGCATCGCCCCGAGTGGAAGTAGCACTCCGGGCGTACCGCCTTGCTTGCAGAATGAGCCCAATTCGCCCAATTTTGGTGTTTAAGCTCGTTTTTTTCGTATTTCTCGTTTACGATCATCGTTTTGAGACTAATGGACGTTGTTTAACTTATTCCAGGTTCCCATAGGGCTTAATTATTGTTAAATTCATTTTTTGTTCGTTTAATTCACCAACGTTCATGAGACTCGTGTGTGTTTCGATAATTCCTCAAATTATCGGTGATAGTTTATGTTTGTGTTTTACGAAATGTCTGCATGCTCGATTAATCATAATCAACATGTAATGCGCAATCCAATAATTCCCCGAATTATTGTTTTGCGTTTCTGTTTTTGTTTGCCACACTTAGTCTCCATAACCAATGTGCAATTTACGATTCGATAGTTCCTCGAACTATCGCTTCGCAGTTGCTTGTGTTTAACACATCTAATTAAACCTAATGAAATGCAACAACTATGAATGTGAAATGCTAATTTGTAAGAGTTGCAATTTACCTGAAATTGCCCGGTGTCATAGAATCGAACGAGCCCGAACGCGACCGAGCGTGAAAGACATTTATTATGGCATTAAATGCCATAATTCACCCCCACCAACCAGATTCTTTCTCTAAAAATCGTTCCTTCTCTCTCTAGGAAACCCACCAAAACCCACTCAAATCTGCACCAATTTGGACGAATTTGGTGTCAAAACGACCGGAGAAACGTGTAGATCATGATTAGAGGAAGAAATCAAGCTTTGGATAATCAAAAGCAGATCAAAAACGAGTTCGAACGAGCTGTTTTCAGATTGTTACCGTTTGGGTGAGTTTCACTCGAACACCAGCAGCTTCCATTACGATTTTGGAGCTGCAAAACCCCTATTACTTACACTAAAATGAGTCAAGAAGCTAAGGAATACACTAGATTGAATTTTGGGATAGTTTAGATTCGATTTGGAGCTGAACTTGACAACATCGACGCAAGAACAAAACATGTTCTTAGTATCGACATATGATATTCAAACAGCAACTTCTTACATCGATATTACTAGGTTCGACCCTCTAGACGGCAAAAGCCGTTGGAATTTCAGGTCAACGATATGGTTCTTTTAAAGGTATCAATTTGGAAAGGAGTTGTTCCTTTTGGCAAGAAAGGCAAGCTGGCTCCTCGATTCGTAGGTCTTTTTAAAATCTTGGAAAGGATTGGTAAAGTGGCTTATAGACTTGAATTGCCTCAAGAACTTTCAAAAATTCATCCTACATTCCATGTTTCAAATCTGAAGAAATGTCTAGGTGATGAAAACCTTCAAATACCACTTGATGAAGTGATTGTTGATGAAACAATGCACTTTATTGAGAAACGAGTGAAGATTGTTGATCGTGAAATCAAGAAATTGAAAAATAAGCGTATTCCAATAGTCGTGGTCAAATGGGATACCAAACGAGGCTCAGAACTTACTTGGGAACGTAAGGATCAAATGAAGATCAAGTACACAAATCTATTCACACAAGAGTCTTCCTAATTTCGGGGCGAAATTTTCTAAAGTAGTGGAGACTGTGACCTTTAGGGTTTTCGTTATTTAAATAAAAATGTAATGGTGACGTGTTTATAATAAAAGAAAGCTCATGTGGGTTTTGTTAACCTAATTCAAAATTTAAAACATATAAATACATACATACATATTAATTTAAGATATGAATTCATCTTATATTTAATATATATGTATGTTAGTTATTCAAAATATATTCTATTAAACTTAAATGTTATAATTGACTCAAAATAAAATCGATTATGATAGTTACAAACTATAGTTTTAAATTATTTTATAAGTGTTTTATAAACAAATAAGTTTTAGCACATAATTATTTAAAATAATTATTAATATTACTAACACTTTATATGGATATTAAAATTATAAAGTTTTATTAGTTTTAAACAAGCTAAAAGTTATGACATTGGAAGTTAAAATTTATAACTAATTAGCAATTATTAAAATGTTATAAACTTGGTATAAATTGTTTTTACATAAAATAACAACAAAAATATATTGAAGGAGAAGGAGAAGGTTTGTAAATTTTTAAAACAAGGATTTAGGATTTAATAAAAGATTTTGTCAAAAGAGGAAAAAGGAATGAAATTGAGAGGTTAATGGTGTCAATCAATGAAAGATCCATCTTCTTCCACTGGTTTCTATTTCCCAGCCCACGTCTTCATTGTGTTCGACCAGTTTTGGGATTTCAATCAACACAAAATGTAAAAATTGAATGCAATTCTTAACTACAATGCGTTTATTACACGATTATGATCGAAACTGAAGGGATAATTGAGGTATTAAACTCGGTTAATGATTTACATAATAAACCGAATGCACACAAAAAAAAATCACCATTCGAATTCGATCTAAACAACAAACAAAATCAAATTCATTAAACCAGAAGCTAGGCGACGAGTATCTGAAACTAAGATCATCAAGGAATTGCTCTGAAACTCTCTCAAACTCTCAATCAAATTCACGAGTGGCCGAGAACAAAATCCGACTCAAACTCTTTCAATTCGGAAACAAATCAAGTAAGTAATGGCTTCAATCTATTCAGTTTCATAAGGGGAATGTTAGCCCTATGTTTATAACATCTCAGAATCAACCGATCGTTTAATTAGATTTCTAGGGTTCATAGAATTTGAATCAACAATTGCGTTTGTTGATAAATATAACCAAAACGAGTTTAAACTGAAACTACTGGTAAATTCATGCGGGTAGGTTTTGTGTTTTTTTTTCTCTTTTTCCCCTATTTTATTTATTTTATCTCCAAAACAAGCTCTAAAAATTTTTAAAAAAATCCCTAAATTCTAAAATATTAATTTTAACATTCTGTAAAATTTTGGGAATTTTTCAGAATAAATTTATATTATTTTGCTATTTAAATATTATTTAAATGGTTTTAAATATATAAAAAATAATAAAACATCTCTAAAAATTCTGGAAAAATTCCACAAATTATTTTTCATCTATATTAATATTCTGAAATTTTTAAATAATTTCTTTGAATATTATTTTTACAAATTTACTATTTTATGGTTTAAATAAACTTTAAAACTATAAGTATTATTTATAAAATTGAGTTCAAAATATTCAGAAAATTATTTTTATTTTCTGAGATTAAGTTTATAATACTATAAATCATTTTTATTTTTAAATTCATTTGTTAAATTTAATTCAATTTCATGTACTCTATAAACATCTAAAAATATTTTTAAGATTTTTATAATTTGTTAAATATTCATAAATATTTATAAACTTATTTTATTTCTTTTTAATTTTATTTTAAACATTTATAGATGATTATACATATTCTAAATGTTGGTTTTATAAAATCAAATATAAACATTTAACTATCATTCCCATATTTATTTTCACTTTAATATTATGAATTCATTTAATTATTAAAAAAAGTCATACAATATTATACGTATTCTAATATTTTATCTACAAAGACAATGGTTCACATATACATTATCAAAGAAGAATCTAAGTTAAAATTCTCTATACTTAGGTTGATTATTGATTCATTAATGCATATACAACATCAAGCATTATTGGGAAATCCTAATTCAAGAACATGTGAGTTTTCTTATACTCCTATTTTACATTTTTGTAATCTTTGGGATATTGCACATGTCATATCAAACAATGTTATTCTAGAGTCATAAACAAATACTATGATGCAATTCTATAGTTTAAGTTAGAATTAGATTTGAATGTTATGTGCTACCTATTTGTTTGTATATCTATGTGTTATTATTGGATTATCATATACAATACATTAGTACTAGTAGCCTTTAATTAACATGACTTATGTTCATGTTTTGTCACACCCCGAGCCGGTGGGGTAGGATCGGGTTTACCCGACGGGCGGAAGGTTCCCGGGGCGCGATATCGTGAGTGATAATCGAAGTGATCAGATTGTTTACATAGCACATGATATAAATGAGAAATGCTAAATATAATAGAATTACAAAGTTAAATTACAGCAGTATCGTTTATAATTTAACAATGTAAATCTATTGTAACATCAATAAATGAATATCTTGTATTTACACAAGATATGCAAAATAATTTGTATAATGATGTCTTCAAGAGTATGCAGGTCCAAAATACTAGTCTTCTATATGAAGTCCTAGTCCAAAAGAAATGACTTCCTAATTGACCTGTTCGTCACCTGAGAAGTCATGCAAAAAGATCAAGTCAACACATGGTTGGTGAGTTCATATAGTTTTCGTAATTAAAAATGATTTGAAAACCTCCTTCGGTAAAGACCCTAACCTCATTAACACCACATGTAATATCCGAATCGGTATGCTTATATATAGGGCATATGTAGGGTCGAACTTACCGCCCGCCCAGCCACCGTCCCACCACATACTAATCCGTATATGACACTGTTGTTAATGATAATTAAGCATTTTTACCCTTAACACAATTCCATAAGATCCTCTGTTTGTTGTCCCTGTATTTACAATCATTTGAAATCCATGTTGATTTCATAAGTTCATCACTCAATATGATCAACCACCGTAATTGCATAAACAGTTATAAATGTTTAATTAAATAAATAAATAAACATTTAATAAAATCTAAGTCCTAATGATTGGGGCCTTTGGTCATACTCGAGTAGACTAGTCTGTCAATCTAGGTACTTAGTATTTAGGGAATCTGTAAATATCCTCAAACATATGACCTACAAATCAAACGGTCTAGCTAGGACTTCTTGAAATGTAGGGTTTTTGTTTCGTCTGTTTTGGCATATGTTATCTCTGATATTTCCCAGGTTTTCCCTTGAAAATGATTTATTGATTCGTCTGATTCTGTTACAAGATGTACTTTATTCATTGATCATAGAATACTAGATTCATTGATCAAATGTACACTTGATTCATAGTTCAACAAACACTTGATTTGTAGAACATTGAATATTGTCTTTGCAAAGATTGTTTTGTTTGATTTGTTGAAGTCCCCGACTTGTTTCACCAAAATGTTTCATTTGATTCATTGGATTCACCCATTTGATTTGTCAAAATGTTTAGTTTGATTCCTTGAACTCCCACACTTGTTTTGTCAAATTGTTTGATGTGATTCTTTTGAAATGTTTTGATCTGTTGAAATCTTTTAGTTTAAATCTGATTATTCACTTAATTTATAAGTAAATCAGTTAATAAACCTGCATAAAATCTTCCTAGACATGGTCTAGGATAACATTTTTATATGTAAACATATAAAATTAAAAGCATTTAAGTAAACAATTTAATAAACAGTTTACGCATGCTTCTCAGCCCCGCGTTTTAAAAAAAACGTCAGAAAAGGGGCAACGAACTCACCTGTGCTGCTATGTAATTTGATCTAACACAAAATGCGCGCTCTTGTTGTAGCTAGGTTTCTTCGGTTCCTGAGTTATTTTATAAGAACTTCGGATATAATAAGTACGCGTAGGAATCGTTGTGCCTAAGACTTTGAGTCTTGTTGTGTGTGCACTAAGTGTCTTAGTACTAAGTGTATCTAAGATCTACTCTATCTTAATTACCCTTCTTATGATCCCAAATCCCATGATTAATTATATTAGCTTACTTTTATATTTTAGAAAATTTCGGCAGAGTTTCCTTTATTTTATGTTTGAAATCCAGACAAATTTTCATTGTCTATTTTATAACAAAGTCCCAATTCAATCAATTCAATAAATATTTAAACCAAAACATTACAATTAATCCTTTATAACAAAATTTAACTAAAGGAAAACAATGCCATTTGTAATTCACAATTCAAATTAAGCAAAACTTTAGAAGTTATTAGACCAACTCTTTTAACTTCACAATGTCTTTTCCTTAATTCGACACATCATTAATTGAGTCTACATAAACATTTGATGTGTGTTGGGCTAATTAAGCCCCATTGGGCCCACTTTGGCCCAATTGAATATCTTTGATCTCTATTTGATTTCAAGACTTGAACTTTTGATTCTCATGATCCCATGAAAATGTTATTCGGTTATGAATCCATCATATGTCCATTAACAACTCACGTTACGTTGCTATTGTATGTCAAGTATTATTTTGTTATAGGTATCCCTAACCCATGCATACACATAATGTTTATACATGCATGCAACTTATGAACCCAATTCCTTGTTAAAAACTTAGGTGAATGGCCAATTAATCATTCCCTAATTTTCCACCACTAGTTTCTATAGTCCCACTTCCACTTCTACGTTGGTTCGACAATGCATGGCTTCGGTTAGCCTCCAGATCAACGAACCTATTACCCAAACCCCATAGGTCCGGTTAAATTGATCAAGAGGTTCGGCAGTGGCAACAGCTCAACGAACCTTTATGGTTCGTTTGCCATAGGAGGGTTTGTGAGTTAATGGTTCGTCACCCTAGGTTCGTGAGTTTGCATGGCCATGGTTCGGCCATGCAAGGGTTCGTCTCCTATGTGGTTCGGCTGAAGGCCCTGGGTTCGTGAGTTCTAGGGTTCGCCACCCTAGGTTCGGCTGAAAGCTGGTCACAGGTTCGGTGCTGTAAGCTCACAGGTTCGTTGCAGCAACTTCCCATGCCCGTGCAGGGTTCGTTGCAGGTGCGATCAGGTGGACAGGTTCGTGAGTCAGACCACAGGGTTCGGTACCCAGGGTTCGTGTAAGGTGGATACAGGGTTCGGCCCATCATAAGAAGGTTCGGCTAGGGTGTTGTTAGGTTCGGCCGATCACTGGGCCTGCATGAACCTGTTTCTTCATCATCCTCTTTGATATAACCTGTTACAATCATGTTCCTAACAATACCTAAGCATGTATACCCCTTCATCTAAGTGTCTTATGTGTTTAATACCGATTCTAATCGCAAGATAAAGTGAACTCATGAAAACCCTATCAAAACCGAATTTGAAATGGATGTTTACCTCAAATCCCATGGTTAAATGTATGTTTTTCTTGTACTTCCGTGATCTACGTGTTGAGATGAACGTTTTGGCACCTAACCCGCTTGAATCCACCAAGAAATTGTCACCAAATCTTAGAGAGAAGGAGGAGAACACACTTTCTAGAGAGAGAGAAGTGTTGGACGAAAATGAGGGAAAAGAGGGGGTGGAATAGGTTGGTGGTGTCATAAATGCTTCATTTAATTCACCCGGTAGTTCGGTTTCGGTCGGTTTCTCGTAAAATGTCGGTTCGCGTAGCTTTCGCGACGAAACAACACGATTATAAAATTAGAAATCATTTAATTATTCTAGGTTGTGATTCCTAATAAATTAACTAATATCTTTTATTTATTTTAATTTAAAAATAATAATTTACTGTTTAAATCGAAATGTACAGTCATCACGCGTATTCGTTTGAATCGTCACCCGTACGAACACGGTGATAACTATACCTTTCAATCTTGTTTTCTAATTATAGAATATCATTCAGAACGTTAAACTTTCAGATATATTCGTACAGATCGTCACCTATACGAATAACCCGTAAATTTAGCATTCACATATCAATATTCGTGTGTTTTGTTCTCTAAAGTCTCAAATACGTTTATACATAATAAATCCTAAACCAATAATCAGCTGATGGTTCTGTATTGTCAGATAATTATCTAACTCAAGAACCATTTTTCTAAACTGCGTTTCTGTTAAATGTTTCTGAAACTGTTCTATGACAACACACTATGATAATGATAAATGACATGAATATGAAAAGTACTGAATGTATATGATTCGTACCTGTTTTACTGTTCATATACTGTAGAGATCACTGTTCCGGTGACGGTTCCGGCACTGATGTTATAGTCTCCCCTTGTTAGAGAAATTCCGTCCCGAAATTTAAGAGTTATTATCGGGTACAGCTTCCTCTTCAAACAGTTGGGGATACTTTAACTTCATGTGATCTTCACGTTCCCAAGTGAGCTCGGGTCCACGTCTTGAATTCCATCGAACCTTTACAATCGGAATACGGCTTCGTCTCAGTTGTTTAACCTTGCGATCCATAATCTCCAACGGTTCTTCAATGAAATGTAACTGTTCATCGACTTGAATCTCTTCGATTGGAATGACGAGAGACTCATCAGCAAGGCATTTCTTTAAGTTAGAGACGTGAAACATGTCATGCACACCACTGAGTTCATCAGGTAATCTCAGTCTATACGCAACAGGACCAATTCGTTCAATGATCTCGAACGGTCCCACGTATCGTGGTGCTAATTTGCCTTTTGTTCCAAAGCGTACAACGCCTTTCCATGGGGATACTTTCAACATTACACGGTCTCCCACTTGGAATTCCAACGGCTTGCGCCGTTTGTCGGCGTAACTCTTTTGTCTGCTCCTTGTTGCTTGTAGTCTTCTTTGAATCTGAGCTATCTTGTCGGTAGTTTCTTGGATAAGTTCTGGTCTAGTTATTCGATTATCTCCAATTTCAGTCCAACAGATCGGTGATCGACATTTCCGGCCATAAAGAGCCTCGAATGGTGCACATCCGATACTGCTGTGGTAACTGTTATTGTAGGAGAACTCGATCAGTGGCAAATGGGAGTCCCAATTCCCACCGAAGTCCAATACACAGGTTCTTAACATGTCCTCTAGAGTTTGAATAGTACGTTCGCTTTGACCATCCATTTGTGGGTGGTAAGCTGTACTCAGATTTAACTGTGTTCCTAGAGATTTCTGCAGTGATTGCCAGAACCTTGATGTGAATCTGTTGTCTCTATCAGAGATAATAGATAATGGCACACCGTGGCGTACCACTATCTCGTTGATGTATAATCTTGCCAGTTTATCCATGGTGAAGTTCTCACGCATGGGCAAGAAATGAGCAGATTTGGTTAAATGATCAACGATCACCCAAATTGTATCATGTCCACTGGAAGTGCGGGGTAGCTTGGTAATGAAATCCATAGCTATTTGTTCCCACTTCCAGAGCGGAATTTCAGGCTGTTCCAGTAGACCAGACGGTCTCTGATGTTCCGCCTTTACCTTTGCACACGTCAGACACTGACCGACATACTCAGCTATGTCTTTATTCATTCTAGGCCACCAAGAAAATCCACGCAAGTCTTGGTACATTTTATCAGTGCCCGGATGGACAGAGTATTTAGTCTTGTGTGCTTCATCGAAGATAAGTCTTCTCAATTCATCTACCGCCGGGATCCATATACGTTCTCGGTAGTAGATCATTCCATCAGGCTTCGTGTCAAACTGTTTCTCTGCTCCGCAATCAAGTTCCTTCTTCAAATTACCTCAGTCAAGTGCTTCTTGTTGTGCTTGGATAATCTTGTCACTTAAACTGGTCTGCACGGTTATCCCCATTGCTCTAACACGTAGGGGTTTGACCCGTTCCTTCCGGCTCAAGGCATCAGCTACAACGTTCGCTTTTCCCGGATGGTACTTGATCACACAATCATAGTCATTCAGAAGTTCAACCCAACGGCGTTGTCGCATGTTGAGCTCCTTCTAATCAAAGATGTGCTGCAGACTCTTGTGATCAGTGAATATGGTACACTTGGTGCCACATAAGTAATGTCTCCAAATCTTCAGTGCGAAGATTACAGCTCCTAGTTCAAGATCATGAGTAGTGTAGTTCTTCTCATGAACCTTTAACTGTCTTGATGCATAGGCTATAACTTTAACCCGTTGCATTAACACGCAACCGAGTCCCTGATGGGAAGCATCACAGTACACAACAAAGTCATCACAGCCCTCTGGGAGAGATAGCATTGGAGCATCACATAGTTTCTGTTTCAATGTCTGAAAAGCATCTTCCTGTTTCTGCTCCCAGGCGAGCGGTTCACTTTTCTGGGTTAACTTAGTGAGTGGTAGAGCTATCTTAGAAAAATTCGAGATGAACCTTCTATAATAACCTGCCAATCCCAGAAAAGACCGTATCTCCGTCGGTGTATTCGGAGTGTCCCAATTCTTTATCGCCTCGATCTTGGCAGGATCTACATGAATTCCCTCACTGTACATGACCCAGAAATTGAACTTCTCTTAGCCAGAATTCACACTAAGAGAATTTAGCATAGAGTTGCTCTTTCTTTAACAGCTCCAAGATCTTTTTAAGGTGTTGCTCATGTTCTGCTTTGGTTTTGGAATAAATCAGTATGTCATCAATAAAGACAATGACAAACTGATCCAAGTACGGCTTGCACACTCGGTTCATGAGGTCCATGAAAACCACAGGTGCATTTGTCAATCCTAAGGGCATCACCAAAAATTCATAGTGCCCGTATCTTGTTCGGAAGGCCGTTTTCGGTATGTCTTCGTCTTGAACTCTCAGCTGATGATATCCAGACCGCAAGTCAACCTTTGAGAAATATTGAGCCCCTTGCAGTTGGTCAAACAAATCATCAATCCTTGGTAATGGATACCGATTCTTGATGGTTAGTTTGTTCAGCTCCCTGTAATCTATGCACATTCTGAATGATCCGTCTTTCTTCTTCACAAACAAGACCGGAGCTCCCCAAGGTGAGTAGCTCGGTCTGATGAAACCCTTGTCGAGTAACTCCTGCAATTGATTTGACAATTCCTGCATCTCCGATGGTGCTAATCTGTAAGGAGATTTAGCAACAGGAGTTGCTCCAGGAATTAAATCAATACGAAACTCTACCGGTCGCGCAGGTGGCAAACCTGGTAGGTCTTCAGGATACTCTTTCACTACTGGTACATCTTGAATCTTTTTCTTCTCCTTCCCTTTTTCCACCACATGAGCCAAGAACGCCACGCACTGCTTCTGTAGACACTTACGCGCCTTTATGCAAGAAATGATCTTGACACTTCGTTTTGCTTGATCCCCTTTAACTTCCAATACACGATCACTCGGCAATGGAATTCGAAGTAGCTTTTCAGAGCAGATGACCTCCACTCGATGAGACGAAAGCCAATCCATTCCAACAATGATGTCGAAACTACCCAACTCCATCGGTATCAAATCGATGGCAAATGTATGACCATTAAGTGTCAATGGGCAATTTCTATAAACTGTGCTAACTGTAATCTGTTTCCCGTTAGCTACTTCTATAATGTAAGGGGAGTCTAACTGTTCCTCTATGGAATCTAGTTGGCATGCAAAGTCGGTAGAGATAAAACTCTGATCCGCACCAGTATCAAATAGAACAGATGCATAAAAGTCATGTAAGAGAAACGTACCAGTGACCACATTTGGGTCCTGGCGTGCAGCTGGTGCTCCGATGGCAAAGGCTCGTCCACGGGGTGCTTGAACTGCTGGTTGTGCCTTCTTCGAGCAGTTCTTCGCAAAGTGGCCTTGTTCGCCACAGTTATAGCATCCACCATGGTTCTGATTTACTAGTGGAGGGAGAGCCAAAGCAGCATTGTTGACTGCTTGATTGGGTGCCATCCGGCAGTACTGGACCCAATGACCCTTTCTTCCATATCCTGTGCATTGTTTGCAGGGAGTGTCAGCAGGGTGATGATACTGACACTTGGCACACAGAGGAAACGTGCCAGTGTAAGGTTTGCGGTTTGGGTTCTGTGGTGCTGCTGCTACTTGTTGAAGAGGTGTGGCCACCGTGTAGTTCTAGATGGTCTTCTGCTTCTTCTTCTGATGCTGGAAGGGTTTCTTTGAAGACTCAGCTTTGTTCTTACTGGGTTCAGCCTCCTTCTTTAGAACTCCAGAGGCTACCATGAGGTCAGTGAGTTTCCCCGACAATCTCACTGCAGATTCAACAGTAGTAGGGTTGGCTGAAACAACCATGCCCTGAATGCAGGCGGGAAGTCCACCTACATAACGGTCTATCCTCTTTTCTAAAGTCGGTACCATGTCTGGCACCAATGCAACTAGCTCGTGGTAGCGAGTAGTATAGCCCATGTGATCAGCCCCCTTCATCACATGGTTGGATAGTTCAACCTCCAACTTCTGCAGCTCATTCTTGGGGCATAATTATGTTCGCAGCAGTGCCTTGAAGTCTTCCCATGGCATTGCCATAGCTTCCTCTCTTCCTCGAGCGTTGATCTAACCATTCCACCAAGTCAGAGCCCTTTTGTTGAATGTTCCAGCTGAGTAACGGACCTTGTGGTGTTCAGGGCAACTGCAAAGATCCAAGGTTGCCTCAATCTTCTCAATCCATTGGATTAACCCAGCGGCACCTTCAGACCCACTAAAACTGGGTGGTTTACATCCTACAAAGGACTTGTAGGAGTAATGAGATGAATCTCCAGTATTTCCACTGGCTTCTCCTGATGTGTTGCCAGTGTTGGGGATCTCATTACGAAGACGAAGGAACATCTCCGGTATGGCTTCTTTCATCTGGTTTGTCATCTGACTACTCAGTAAGGTCACCAGATCGATAGTAGCAGGATCCAAGGTCGGTGCTGTGCCCGAACCAGATGTTTGAGTAATCAATGGAGGAGGGGGAGGAGGAGGTGGAGGAGGTGGTGGTGGCGAATCATTTGGTGACGGTGTGGAGGAGTGTGGAGCCAAGTCTTGTGGTGGTAGCTGTATCAAGGGAGGTTGTCTTCGCGGCGGCAATCTGATCATAACCAATAGAGTTATCGGTTAGTGCAATGACCGAATACAGAAGACAACATGCAAATAAATCTTAATTCCTATGTTCTCTATATGCAGGGTCCCTAGGTTATAGTCTAGGCCAAACCATTTAAATAAGTGACCTATATTTCTCTATAACCATGGCTCTGATACCAATCTGTCACACCCCGAGCCGGCGGGGTAGGATCGGGTTTCCCCGACGGGCGGAAGGTTCCCGGGGCGCGATATCGTGAGTGATAATCGAAGTGATCAGCTTGTTTACATAGCACATGATATAAATGAGAAATGCTAAATATAATAGAATTACAAAGTTAAATTACAGCAGTATCGTTTATAATTTAACAATGTAAATCTATTGTAACATCAATAAATGAATATCTTGTATTTACACAAGATATGCAAAATAATTTGTATAATGATGTCTTCAAGAGTATGCAGGTCCAAAATACTAGTCTTCTATATGAAGTCCTAGTCCAAAAGAAATGACTTCCTAATTGACCTGTTCGTCACCTGAGAAGTCATGCAAAAAGATCAAGTCAACACATGGTTGGTGAGTTCATATAGTTTTAGTAATTAAAAATGATTTGAAAACCTCCTTCGGTAAAGACCCTAACCTCATTAACACCACATGTAATATCCGAATCGGTATGCTTATATATAGGGCATATGTAGGGTCGAACTTACCGCCCGCCCAGCCACCGTCCCACCACATACTAATCCGTATATGACACTGTTGTTAATGATAATTAAGCATTTTTACCCTTAACACAATTCCATAAGATCCTCTGTTTGTTGTCCCTGTATTTACAATCATTTGAAATCCATGTTGATTTCATAAGTTCATCACTCAATATGATCAACCACCGTAATTGCATAAACAGTTATAAATGTTTAATTAAATAAATAAATAAACATTTAATAAAATCTAAGTCCTAATGATTGGGGCCTTTGGTCATACTCGAGTAGACTAGTCTGTCAATCTAGGTACTTAGTATTTAGGGAATCTGTAAATATCCTCAAACATATGACCTACAAATCAAACGGTCTAGCTAGGACTTCTTGAAATGTAGGGTTTTTGTTTCGTCTGTTTTGGCATATGTTATCTCTGATATTTCCCAGGTTTTCCCTTGAAAATGATTTATTGATTCGTCTGATTCTGTTACAAGATGTACTTTATTCATTGATCATAGAATACTAGATTCATTGATCAAATGTACACTTGATTCATAGTTCAACAAACACTTGATTTGTAGAACATTGAATATTGTCTTTGCAAATATTGTTTTGTTTGATTTGTTGAAGTCCCCCACTTGTTTCACCAAAATATTTCATTTGATTCATTGGATTCACCCATTTGATTTGTCAAAATGTTTAGTTTGATTCCTTGAACTCCCACACTTGTTTTGTCAAATTGTTTGATGTGATTCTTTTGAAATGTTTTCATCTGTTGAAATCTTTTAGTTTAAATCTGATTATTCACTTAATTTATAAGTAAATCAGTTAATAAACCTGCATTAAATCTTCCTAGACATGGTCTAGGATAACATTTTTATATGTAAACATATAAAATTAAAAGCATTTAAGTAAACAATTTAATAAACAGTTTACGCATGCTTCTCAGCCCCGCGTTTTAAAACAAAAACGTCAGAAAAGGGGCAACGAACTCACCTGTGCTGCTATGTAATTTGATCTAACACAAAATGCGCGCTCTTGTTGTAGCTAGGTTTCTTCGGTTCCTGAGTTATTTTATAAGAACTTCGGATATAATAAGTACGCGTAGGAATCGTTGTGCCTAAGACTTTGAGTCTTGTTGTGTGTGCACTAAGTGTCTTAGTACTAAGTGTATCTAAGATCTACTCTATCTTAATTACCCTTCTTATGATCCCAAATCCCATGATTAATTATATTTGCTTACTTTTATATTTTAGAAAATTTCGGCAGAGTTTCCTTTATTTTATGTTTGAAATCCAGACAAATTTTCATTGTCTATTTTATAACAAAGTCCCAATTCAATCAATTCAATAAATATTTAAACCAAAACATTACAATTAATCCTTTATAACAAAATTTAACTAAAGGAAAACAATGCCATTTGTAATTCACAATTCAAATTAAGCAAAACTTTAGAAGTTATTAGACCAACTCTTTTAACTTCACAATGTCTTTTCCTTAATTCGACACATCATTAATTGAGTCTACATAAACATTTGATGTGTGTTGGGCTAATTAAGCCCCATTGGGCCCACTTTGGCCCAATTGAATATCTTTGATCTCTATTTGATTTCAAGACTTGAACTTTTGATTCTCATGATCCCATGAAAATGTTATTTGGTTATGAATCCATCATATATCCATTAACAACTCACGTTACGTTGCTATTGTATGTCAAGTATTATTTTGTTATAGGTATCCCTAACCCATGCATACACATAATGTTTATACATGCATGCAACTTATGAACCCAATTCCTTGTTAAAAACTTAGGTGAATGGCCAATTAATCATTCCCTAATTTTCCACCACTAGTTTCTATAGTCCCACTTCCACTTCTACGTTGGTTCGACAATGCATGGCTTCGGTTAGCCTCCAGATCAACGAACCTATTACCCAAACCCCATAGGTCCGGTTAAATTGATCAAGAGGTTCGGCAGTGGCAACAGCTCAACGAACCTTTATGGTTCGTTTGCCATAGGAGGGTTTGTGAGTTAATGGTTCGTCACCCTAGGTTCGTGAGTTTGCATGGCCATGGTTCGGCCATGCAAGGGTTCGTCTCCTATGTGGTTCGGCTGAAGGCCCTGGGTTCGTGAGTTCTAGGGTTCGCCACCCTAGGTTCGGCTGAAAGCTGGTCACAGGTTCGGTGCTGTAAGCTCACAGGTTCGTTGCAGCAA
This sequence comes from Mikania micrantha, assembly GCA_009363875.1. Taxonomy (NCBI): domain Eukaryota; kingdom Viridiplantae; phylum Streptophyta; class Magnoliopsida; order Asterales; family Asteraceae; genus Mikania; species Mikania micrantha. The sequence goes on from CM018684.1 coordinate 11,858,863, forward strand.
CTTCCCATGCCCGTGCAGGGTTCGTTGCAGGTGCGATCAGGTGGACAGGTTCGTGAGTCAGACCACAGGGTTCGGTACCCAGGGTTCGTGTAAGGTGGATACAGGGTTCGGCCCATCATAAGAAGGTTCGGCTAGGGTGTTGTTAGGTTCGGCCGATCACTGGGCCTGCATGAACCTGTTTCTTCATCATCCTCTTTGATATAACCTGTTACAATCATGTTCCTAACAATACCTAAGCATGTATACCCCTTCATCTAAGTGTCTTATGTGTTTAATACCGATTCTAATCGCAAGATAAAGTGAACTCATGAAAACCCTATCAAAACCGAATTTGAAATGGATGTTTACCTCAAATTCCACGGTTAAATGTATGTTTTTCTTGTACTTCCGTGATCTACGTGTTGAGATGAACGTTTTGGCACCTAACCCGCTTGAATCCACCAAGAAATTGTCACCAAATCTTAGAGAGAAGGAGGAGAACACACTTTCTAGAGAGAGAGAGGTGTTGGACGAAAATGAGGGAAAAGAGGGGGTGGAATAGGTTGGTGGTGTCATAAATGCTTCATTTAATTCACCCGGTAGTTCGGTTTCGGTCGGTTTCGCGTAAAATGTCGGTTCGCGTAGCTTTCGCGACGAAACAACACGATTATAAAATTAGAAATCATTTAATTATTCTAGGTTGTGATTCCTAATAAATTAACTAATATCTTTTATTTATTTTAATTTAAAAATAATAATTTACTGTTTAAATCGAAATGTACAGTCGTCGCGCGTATTCGTTCGAATCGTCACCCGTACGAACACGGTGATAACTATACCTTTCAATCTTGTTTTCTAATTATAGAATATCATTCAGAACGTTAAACTTTCAAATATATTCGTACAGATCGTCACCTATACGAATAACCCGTAAATTTAGCATTCACATAACAATATTCGTGTGTTTTGTTCTCTAAAGTCTCGCATGCGTTTATACATAATAAATCCTAAACCAATAATCACCTCATGGTTCTGTATTGTCAGATAATTATCTAACTCAAGAACCATTTTTCTTAACTGTGTTTCTGTTAAATGTTTCTGAAACTGTTCTATGACAACACACTATGATAATGATAAATGACATGAATATGAAAAGTACTGAATGTATATGATTCGTACCTGTTTTACTGTTCATATACTGTAGAGATCATTGTTCCGGTGACGGTTCCGGCACTGATGTTACATGTTTAATATTAAAGGTGAAATTGCCAAAAACTATGAGTATACTAGTAACCTTTCTTTAATGACTTTAGTCATTTTGTTAGAAAGGTTAAATTGCCAAAATCATATTATCAAACACTGTGTAACATATACATATTAGATCAATTCTTATTAGACTATTATTGCATCTTATTTCTTATATACATATATCAAATTGTATGGGAATCCAACCAACTATGCAAAATAGTTGATCAAAACTCTATTTTACATGTGTAACAGGTTAGTTGCTTGGATGAAGACACTTAAGCTATTTGGACCTAGTTAATAAAATAAACAATGTTATTTACTTTGGTTTTGGATTGTAATGTTGGATTATGGTTTGTTTGTTTTGAACAATATGAATGTTGAATGATTTTATGATATGAATGAAATTTGATTATTAACTATTGAAACTTACAAAGTATCACCATGAGTTATGAACAATCACAAATCACGCCCTAATGTATTCCACCATAGGTTGGGGCGTGACATCCACCGGTGACCGAGTCAAGTGATTCCCACAGCCCATATGCCCATAGTATTGTTTCCATTAATATTGCCCATGATGTATAGTTTGTTTCGGTGAGTTTAGGACATCGAAGAGTCACGTTACCTTGCCCGCGAACCGTTACCGTACATCTGTTTTCTGCCATTTCTTGCTAATTCTTGCTTGATTTTTTTAACTTAATTTCTTGATGTCGTCTCTTGCCTCTTGCTGTCATATCTTGCCTTTGTTGTCGTCTATTGCTTCTTGCTGTTGTCTCGTGCTTCTAGTTGCTATCTCTTGCTTCTTGTTGTTAATCACATGTGATCATACATGCTATCTGTGCTGCTACTATTGATTACAGATTACAATCAACCCTTGTTTCTTCTGCAAACCTGGTATGAGCCTAGGGCTCTGATACCAAATATAGGTTTTCAGCCCTCAAAATAGGAACAAATAAAAATCACGTAATATGAAATGTGAGATGCTTATTAACAGATAGAAATGATGTAGTTTATTCCATAAGAAAACATGCCTTATATTGGCAATTAAATGCAACAAACTCAACTTTAAATAATGACTAATTCAAAATACCAAACTATTCTCAATTTACCCAAAGACTGCTAACTTATTTGACCCAAAATAAACTAAAACCACATGCTAAATAAACTTCTATCGTTCAAACCCTACTACTCGTGACCCGTTAATTGTTTGATGACATGTCACCCCTGATTCGTCAAGATTAACCCAACACCCCCTACATATGTGGGTTTAGATTCTCAAACAAACAAAATATTTAGCAAAAAACTGACTCGTGTTGTAAGGTTTGGGAGATTCTCAACCAAAGTTTTAAACAATGAATTGATCTAACACAAATATAAAATCGATACAGAAGAAATAACAAACACAAATAATAGGGAACTTTTACCATGAATATGACAATAATCATATCAAAATTACAACTAAAACAAATTTTAATAAATATCAAGATGTTTTCACGAAGTCAAATGCCTGACTGTTGTTGGAATTAAGACGTGTGCTACCACAAACAATTCGTTTGTATTCTTATAAATTTAGTCATATTTGATATCGATTCGTTGTCGTGAACAGGTGCCATGACTCTTCCCCTCCTTGGCATGGATGCGACAGGTCAAGTTCATTAGCTCCTCTAAAAACATCACCCATAGAAAGATCATATGCATCCATTGAGGCTAGGTCAAGTGTTCATCTCCACGTCTCACACCATTCACAATCGCGTTAGCACACCCTTCCACAGATACCAATGGTATCCTATCTAAATTTGTCTACAAACAAATAATATACTTAGTTTGCATATCCGCACAACCAAGGGCTTCTAGCCTAATGATTACCCCCTTGACTTTCCTATGGGAGGTCTTGGGTTCGAATCCGGGCTGAGGCATATTTGCTGAAGCAAGGTCAGGGGGTTTACCCAGTTGTGGGGTTCCTCCTGGGGTGGGCTCGGGCATACGCCCCAGAGCGTCAAATCCGAGGGGACGGTTGAAATCCCGTCTTGGGTGTCATTGTACCAAGCCGTTCAAAAAAAATGTGCAAGCAGTATTTCTTTTTAAAGGTATATTTATTTCATTACCTTGTATATGAATTCATTGGTAGCTAAACGCGTGTTGACTAGCCCAAGAGTTATGACTGTTATTCCAATGTCGGGAGCTAACTCAAGTCTTAGACTTTCAAAGAAGCTTTGTTGTGCTGCCTTGCTTGCCTAGAGGTTAATCATCAACGATGAATAAAATGAAACATGTGTAGAAAAAAGAAAATGGGTGAAAAGAAAAAGGAATATCCCTTCAACCAATCATTATTGTTGGTTTGTTTTTGGTTTTTAGGTGATCAATGATGATTGGATTGGTTCCCCAATAAGGCATGTCATTTATTATATATAAACCTAGCACTACTTTGTTTATAATTGATGTGAGATATGTCTAGAGTATTACAACAAATGTTGTTGATACTTACATTATAAACACTTACTTTTGGTGTGTTGAACCATCCCCCATAAGAACCTATCACAACTATTCTGCCCTTACTCTTTCTTAGATGTGGAAGTGCAAAATGAGTGACATTAACTGACCCCCAAAAGTTTACATCCTGAAAAGAAGACATGTATAATATAAAGTCTTAGTTTTGTTATTGCATGAATCCTTTTGTGTTTCATTTGAGTTTATGAAACAAATAATTATGATGAGTACCATGACTGAAGTTTGATTGGTGATACTTTCTTGGTCTTCGAAGAGGCCAATTATTCCGATCCCGGCATTATTTATCAAGCAATCTACTGTTTGAAATAAGGTTCAATAAAACATAAATTTCACTATAAAACCAAGATTTTTAGTCAATAAGATATTCGCTTCGTGAAATTAAGGGAACTTGATGGTAATAAAATAAAAATATAATTATTTGAATATATATTTCTAACTTTAATCTTTTATGATCGAAAACACGCAACACCAAATAGGCTAAAGTTCCATCTAAGTTGCAAATAACAACTTTTATTATTCATTGACTAATATTATTAAATAGCATGATGTAGGCTATCGGGTAATCAAATGGTCAAGAAAAATAGAAAGATACTAGATGAAATTAAGAGAAGATTTTAGATTAGTTTTCTCTATATCATTCAAACAAAACAACCCATAGTTAAAGTTTACAAGATCAACACCACTATTACGTAACTTCCTAAAACAAAGGTGAGATTGGCATCCCATTTCTCCCCTTGTATGTTTTCATTTGGGTAAAAAAAACATAATAATAAGTAGATATAAGTATTCTGGCATCTCTCATTCAGATATTTCTTCAAAAGCAACAGCGTTGTTCTATTGGAATATGGTAAGGTTTGTTTTCATCTCACTTCCCTAGTCCTTACACCAAACCATCATAGGCAACATCAGGACGACGAGATAACTGAGCAAAAATCCTTCTCAGCGTAACTATTAGTGGTTTCTTGCTCACAATCGTCGGAATCTCACAACCATGCATCATCGCCACCATCATTTATGCCACCGTAGCAGGTGAAGCTTATGGTAAAAAGGAATGATTGTTGCCCTTAGATTCACTTAGACAAAGGTAAAAGGAATCACAAGCTCCGGCCCAATGGGCCAATCAGCCCAATCTAGGGCCTCCATTTATTATTAGGCAAATAATAGGGCCTCCATTTATTATTAGGTTTTAGGTTTCTATATATATGAATGGGTTTAAAAATCGAACTGGGCTCTTGTATTTTTAGTTGGCCCAAAGGATTTAAGAAGCCACATAGGCCACCCCACATTCACAAATCACATGCGGGTCAAAAAAAAGGGTACTCAGCTTTTATTGCATCGATCATATATTTGGGGCTCATTTTAGGGCAAAACGCAAACGGCAATTCGGCAAAGGAGGTGGCAACTGGAGAATTTGAGAATAGAAGAAGTCGAGGTGTCTTCTTGATGTCGTTGAGCTGTGAGCAGCAGACTAGATGAGACTGAGGGAAACGAGGTGTCGACGCCTCGACGGTTGACGATGTGGTAATCACGATCGGTAAGTGACTGTTTATATGTTTTCATTCTTGCATCTCGATTTCTCATCCTCAATTGTTAACTATTGTGTAGGTGAAATCGATAATCGATTGCTCGATTGGACGATTGGTGATTGAAGTATTGAATTGTGTCTGTTGAATTCGATTCGTGGGTTGGTGAGTTGGGTACAAGTTTTACGCACATGTGGAATGATTCATAGAAGGTGGTATCAATGTACCCACTTAACTTTTTTTTAAATTAAGGGAGGCAAATGAAACATATATGAATATTTACAAGTATTTGATCATTATTTTTTTCTTATTGACTCAAATTTAACAATTTTGAAACTTTTTTATTAATTCATGAATTTGTTTTCTTCACGATTATATCTTATTTCAAGTTAAGTAGAAAAAATTTTCACTTATTATTTGTAAATATTCTTATATGTTTCATTTGCCTCCATTAATTTTAAAAATTTAAACAATTTATAAAAAAAATAAATTTAATTTAAGCACCTACTTAAAGTTAAGTGACTTTAGAAGGAAAACAAAACTTTGAACGACTTTATTCAAACACTGGGAAAACTTGATTGATATTAGCTGAAATATTCCCTTTTATTTTTAGTTAAGTATGAAAACAAATTCAACAAAATTGACTATTTAATTTTTTTTCTCTTTATGGTTATACAATTTCATGAATATGGATTATTTGTTTAATTTATCGGAGGTCTTTAAGATTTGGTTCTAAAAATTTTTCAGAAGTACAAATGTCTAATATTTATGTACATTTAATGTCTAGTATTTATGTAAATCTATGCAAAATTATATATAATGTACACATGCAGATATTTTTGATTATTTGTTTATTTTTTGTGTTTAACATCTGGTTTTTAACATTTGATTGAAGTACACATGTGTAATGCTAATGTGTGAATAATGTACTTGATAAAGACATTATCTTTTAAAATGAGGTCTCCTAGGTTCAAATTCATACAAGAATTTAATCTAGAGTAGTTTAGTAAGAGTATAAGTTGAATATATTTGACCTTAAAAAAACTACATATGTGTAATATTATATTGCACACTATGTAAAATTATGTATATTGTACACATGAAAGCTTATTTTCCACATGTGCGTAAAACTTGTTCTTCTGTTTTTACTAAAATTATGAGTATAGAAAGATATTTTCGTGGATTTGAATTTACGCATTTGTAAATAATTTGTTCTTTATCCAATACATGTAATATAAATGAATTGATTTTACACATTTGTATCATACTTGTTAGATGCATTGTCTTTTGCCAATGTGGGACTAGCCCACTTGGTAGAGGCTTTGCATCTTAGAAAGGAGGTATTGGGTTCAAATTCAAGCAAGGTGTATTTGGGTGTAATTTAGGAGTAAGACTATTGCTGTTCAAAAAAAAAGATGCATTATCTTTTAAAGAGGAGGTATTGTGTTCAAATCCAAGCAAAGAAGAAATATTGAGTGTAATTTAGAAGTATGATAGTATGACTATCCCAAAAAAATATTATTTGGAGAGAGAAATAGAGTTTACAATCCTTATTCTAATAAAATAATAGCTAGCTTAAACACATGTTATCTTTTTTTTAACAGCTAAAGACAGGTAGCACTGTCTAAATGGGTACATTGACCCTATAACTCAACCTAAAGCATTTTTTTTTGCTACAGTCAAGACTAGAACTCAAGATCTCTCATTCGAGAAGTCAAGGGGGTGTCATTAGGCTAAAAGCCATTTGGTTAAACACATGTTATTTCCTCATGAACTATATAAATTTTATTCCCGCATCTCTCTTATATTAAATATTAATAATATAGAATTTTAAATAATTAAGTTATACATTTAATTTTAAGATATATAGATCGTCTTATCATAAAAATTAATTAAATCTTAATAAATCATAAGAATTTCAATTATATAATATCTTAAAATATAATTTTTATTATTCTTTAATTTTTCTTAATAATGTAATTTGTTATTTTTAAACATTCATAAGTTATTATTTTATCAACAACTAATAATGCCAAACATACAAATCTTTATAAAAAATTTTTGGTTACAACATGCTAGATTTATTTAACATGTTTAATAAATGGGTTTCTAACACGGTAAAGTAATAAAAGATTCAAATAACTATTTTTTTTCACTTTAAGAAACATGAACTACGAGTTTCTTTAACATATAAATAAAAAATGAAAGTTTAACATCGACTATATTTTTTAAAATTTTTAGATGAGTGACACAAATAAGTTTAAATCTAAACTCTTTACTTAAGGATTTTCTATTAATTCATTCTCTAGATACATCTATGTATAGAGGTTGGATCTCCTTAAATTGTTAATGTTTCATATGTTGATGTTTTAGAAATGCAGTATATGTACAAAAAATATAATATAATTTCAAAAAATTAAATTGTTATTACACACACATATACATAGATACATATATATATATATATATATATATATATATATATTTATACTATACTCTTATGAATATTTTTAAAATTAAGGGAAAACTTAAAAAAAAAAAAAAAAAAGTAAACAAAAGTCTATATATCCAAATTACTCTTACTTTCTTTTCCTCTAACATGTAACGTGTAAAGCCAAGAGTCATCCGAATGAGCTTAATTTCTAGGCATTTGTCTAAGACTATCCATAGCAGTCACCTCACTGAAAACCCTTCCCCACTGAAAACCCTTCCCCACTGAAATTTCCTGTCACGTCTTCACCCTACTGAAATCCTTTAACACCCACAATGGTCACCCCACTGAAAACCATTCCCCACTATTCCACATCATCAACAATTAAAATTAAATAAAAAACATTACTCTAATTTAAAATAATTCAATATTTTACAAAAAAACACACATATTAAAAATATACTAGACGGCTTAGATGCTACGAACGACAATATCGGTGCGAACCCTTTCGATATGTTCGACCAAATCGGCTTTTAACGACTCGTGAATGCTTTTGTTTCGCAACGCCAAAATTTGGTTATCTCTACGCGGGTCATCAATGTCACAAGGAGATGGCGGTTCGTCTTCATCGGGAACAAACGGGCTAATCGACTTGCCCTCTAATTTTTTTTATGATACATGATAATTTTCATGGTGTTCTTACAAATTCATAACATCATTGTAATTTGGTTTGCGCAAATATTTAGGACCATAGAGTCGACGGATATTCTTACATAAATTATAAAGGCACTCTCTGGAAGTGCTGTCTGACATCTATAAATAGTCGTCCATTAAGTCTGCCGTACTCCCGTATGCCAATTGTCGAATAGCCGACGTACACTTTTGTAACGGTGTAAATCCTCGCTTGCCGCGAGCATCCCATCTCAATTGAAAATAAGTATCCGCAACCTCCAGATCGTTCACGATACTTTCAAATAGAGGTCGTTGCATCCGGAAACGCCTCTTGAACAACGTCTCATTATACAACGGTTCGGGCCCAAAATAATGACGCATCAACAGATCATGCCCCGCTTCCCTGTCTCGATTAATTTGAATTCTTTTAATTATAGGCCGAGGAATCTGAGAAGCGTTTTCTTGAGCCACCGTAGACAAAGCCGAGATAAAAGGATCAATACCCTCGCTATCAGAAGATGAGAACACCGTAGAGGATGATGACATTTTTATAAAAAACATGTATAAAAATTAAGAGAGTTTTGAATGAAAATTAGTATGTAAAATGGTTGAAATGAGTGGTTTATATAAAGATTGATTTTATTATTTATTATTATTTTTTTTTACTTGTAGCCGTTAACATGGGCCCACCATTTTGAAACCACCCAATCACGTTCAAGACATCCAAACGGGGAGCGGGGGCCGTTCGACCTAGCTGGGCGGGGCACCGCTGGCCTGGGGGCGGTGTTCTCGCTGGGCACCGCGGCGGGAAGAGGCACCGCTGGCTGGGCGGGACACCCACTGTGGGTAGTCTAAGGCTCTCAAAATTACTTGGACCCCATATTAATAGTATAATACTATAATGAGCTATATATTTTCTATATATATATGCTATCTAGGAATTTGGTATATGGCCTAATGAAAATGGGGTTTATGTAAAGAAAATAAGAAATGGAGAAGGGAGACAGAGGGCTTGAGAGGAAATTTTAAGGTGTCACATCTTGGACTTCAGAGAGTAGGAGAGGCAGAGACACATGAGCTTTCACATCTTTTGACTTGAGCATTTTGGAATCCAAAGCGATACGGAACAATTGTGCATCAGCCGCACTCATATTCCAACATTCACCATAAAGCATGTGTTATGTGTGTTTTTAATACACACGTGTTTCTAGAATGATAAAAATTACCCAAAACTCTATCACTAGCCTAATTGTTTGAGTGTAGCTCCATAATTAATCTAAATAACCTTCCTTCAAACCCTCCCACTCATAAATTTGTTTTAGGGGTTTTTTTTATATTTTTGTTCAGGTTTTTAAATTTACTATTGCAAAATGCTTAAAAACATTTTAATTAGTTGAACTCATGAATTCTAAAAGGCAAAATCTTTATCAAATATTCTGGTCTCACATTAGCAACTAGGTTACCTCTCTAATCAGCCAAATTATATCGTTGGAGCAAATCTAACCCGTTTACGGAACTCACATGCACCAAAATGTCTGATTGTTTCGTTAACAAATCTCTTGCAATCCTCAAGCCTTGAAACATCCGCCTTAATCACAATCACCTCCGGTGATCCCAAATCCTTTGCTTTTCTAGCCACCATCCCTAGCAGTTCCTCTCATCTTGCAACCAACGCTAATCTTGCTCTATGTTTTGCAAACTCATATGCCAAATGCTTCATTAAATCATAGACAAATTAATTAAACTTTGAACAGTCATCTTACATGTCCAAGGATAAACTAGCCGACTACGTACAGTCGAAAACAATTTAATAACCAGTCTTACATGTCCAAAGACAAACTAGTGAGTACACTCGAAACAAATTAAATATTTATAAATACTTATATATCTTTCTTTTGCCTCGATTTATTTTAAAAAATTTAAATATTTATAAAAATTACATATGGTTTAAAATAAAAGTGAAGTGAATTTAAAAAAACAAAAAATAAATAGAACTTTTAGTTACTTAATTGAAACGCTTTGTAAAATTGATTGCTATTTTATAAAGTTAACCAAAAATGCATGTAAATAAACAAAATATGAAAGCTAGGTTTAAAATCAAATAGTAAATTAGATTTTAGTATTTTAGAGCAAACAAGTTGGGTTCGACAAGTCCCTTACCCTGTTCTTTGGATGATCGAGCAATTTATTGCTTCAAATAAGACGAGTTGAGTAGCACAACTGGATCCGTTAGCCCGTCAGGCATCCAATTCCGGTCCAGCCGGTTTGTCCATTCATAAAAGCATTCGCATTTATGTATCATAACTTACCTCGTCGATGCCAGCCGAAGCTCCTGTGATTAAAACCACTTTTCCGGCGAGATTTTCTCGGAACAAAGATCTAACGCAAAACTTCAACATACGGTACGCTAAAAGTACCGGTAAGAAGTAGATGAACAAGATGATCGATACAATTTGAAAAGGGTTGTGTTAATCTCACACCCAATTCTTTATTTTCACACCCTAAAGACGTGTCGTACAGTACCCTACGCCACGTACAGGTTTCTATACATGGCGTAGAGCTCCCTACACCACGTACAACAACATTCTAGGCTGACATTCAGTCAATGATTAAGTGTCGTACGCCACGTAGCATACTATACGCTACGTAGAAAACATCGTACCAAAAGTACTGACACCTCTGCACAGTGATGGGATGTTGTACGCCACGTACAGAACTCTACGTGGCGTATAAAGGACAATTATATGAGAGTAGCAGTCTGGTACCTGACATGATGTGAATTCTATACGCCACGTACAGTACTATACGACACGTATAAAAATTTGCAATTCAAATATCGTACAAATAACGAAATGATGTAAGGTTCCATTTCTTATATATATAACGAACGAACGTTTATAATTCGTCATTCGCGTTTTTCTTTCTATGAATTCCTATTTGAATTTTATCAGTTGTTTATTGTATTAATATAATGTCATTTTGGGACGTGAATTTCTTCTTTGGAGACGACAAGATAGAACAAGATTCTGTCGGTCGATCTTATTATGGTGACAGTAGACCTCAGGAGCTGCCTGATTTAAACGAGGAACCCAACTTTCAAGCATACAACGCGAATAGGATTCCTGATTTAAATGAGGATCCTTGCGTTGAGTCTTTTTACAGTGGCGAAAACCAGCAAGAATTTGGATGGGAAAGTCAGCCTTCTTAAGAGGGACTAAGGCAAGAGTGAGTTGCATCCGCGACCCTCTGATTAGATATATGCACAGGCTGATTGCCACGTCGAATACTGGACATGGCAGAAGCCGCGAGTGGTGCACGCTGCAGGATTTATTTTATTTGTACTGCCTCATCACCGGGCGTACATGTCAGCTCGCGTGCTGCCTTGCCGAGTACTTCGCGACGTATTACCACCGGCAGCAGCGCGGAGCCATATATGGCGATGCCTATATCACCATTATAGGCCGAGCACTGGGTCATCTGCACCAGGACACAATCGAGGAGCTATCTGATCCTGTGGATCCAGTCAGACTCGATCGCCGGACGCTCTTCGGTATGAAGATCGTCCAGGATTTTCCTGGTGTAGGTCTCCGGTTCTCCCTTATACGGGGAGTGATATGGGTCCCTCCCCCCTACAGGTGATGGACGTAGACGTGGGCATGGGACTTGGACAAGGAGGTGAGGGTGTTGGTGGTGAGGGGGACGACGATGGTTTGGCTGGTGATGGTGAGGGTGGCGAGGGTGAGGGGGCGGGTGGGGGGAGGCCAGAGGCGCTCACTACGTCCCGCAGCATCCGCAACGGAGATACCATACGGTGAGGCTTCCGGCACGCCTCGAGACGATACTGCAGGATCTTTCTGCACTATCCAGGGTGCACGATCAGATACTCTGGGATCTTTCTACACGATCTAGGGAGCACGATCGGATCCTGTCTCGGCAGAGCAATATGCTGCGCTGGATGATTGATCGCGAGATCGAGAGGTCCAGGCAGGCAGGTATCGAGCCTCCTCCCCTTCCGCCATCACCTCCCCGACAGGATCCGTAGTTTATTTGATTTCCTTATACTGTACAGACACTGTTTATGTATATATTGTGATTTGTTTTGATTGTTTGTTTATCTTTTTAATTTGTATATAAATTGTATTTGTGTTGATTGATGTTAATTTTTGGCAAAACGACAATATTAATGAAACAAATTTATTAAAAACTAAAAACGTTAATAATAATGTTATAAATGGTGCTTAAATCATTAGACATTAAAAATGTTCAAATTTATAACATTACAAATTTTATTTCAATTTTAAGTTAAAAAAAAATTTGTTTTAGACTTAGACGTGTCATATAGTACCATACTACACGTATAAGAATTCAATGTGGTGATGGGAAATAAACAAGGCATTTTATTCAACAAACCAATACCGCTATACGCCACGTACAGTACTCTACGTGGCGTACGACATGTAATTTAACCAATCACATCTCAGAATTTAAGGTTGCAGGCGTCAGATGTCTTACGCCACGTAGAGTACTGTACGTGGCGTTCGACACGCAGATCAAAGGTTGCAGGTGGTGCTGTACGCCACGTAGAGGTCTATACGTGGCGTCTTAAAAAAGTGGGGGGTGTTGAATTAAAAAAGTGAGGTGTGTGAATAACCATTCCCTTTGAAAAACAAAGTTTAGAAATTTGTGAATCAGATCCATCACTTTTCAACAGTTGATCTTTGATCTGTCATCGGGAAATGGTCACAGTATGTGACTGAAAACACGATCTTTCAAGGTGTGTTGATTGTGAAGGCACTCTGAATTACGTACCGATCACCGCCCATGCAGAAATTCGATTTGATAGAGGACACACCGATGTGTTTTAGGGTTTGTGACTATGTTAATTTATAATCTTCGGAATGCCATATATATTTACGCTTCCTAATTTAGTTACTTTAGTTCCATTTTCTTGAAATACAAATCATTAATTTTTGATGAATTATATATTACTTTAATTTGATGAAATATAAAACACTTCTAATATGGTTTATATATATGGTTGGCTATAACTGGAGGGTATATGTCACACCCCCTGCGCCGCTTGCGGAATCCACGGCGCGGTGACGATATGGTTGAATCATGCACAAGTATTGAATAAGAACAACCACGATGCATTACTAAGTTTCATAAAGTTTAGACCATTGTTTAGTTACAGACAATCTATCTACCAAAAGAATGACAACTACAGACCCAAAATATAGTTTACAAAATAAGACTTCAAACAAGACAATTAAACAATCAAGATTTTAATGTGTTTCTAAATCCATCCTAGCATGTTTCTTCATCTTGTTCTATCTTAAACAGTCTCCTTAGTTGTCCTTTAAAATGTCTTAAACCTGATTAGCTGAAACACGTGAAAAGTAACTGTCAACTACAAAATTAGTTGGTGAGAACAATAGGTTTAACAGTTGTAAACATGAATCTGCATTGTAAGGCATATGTAATAAACAGTGAATGAAAATACATGGATGGTTGCAACCCAAACTAACATCAAGTCTGTAAAACGTGTCCAAACAATCATCGGACTGTTTCCTAGAAAAACCAACATATATTCAAGTCCCAAACTACGTTTGGAGTTAGAAAATTTGTCAGCAACTTTGAATAACCATAATGCATCCAACACTGTAGTTAGCTTTTAAAACAAATTTAAAAGCGAACTCCAGCTTGGCGTAAACGAATGTGTCTGTTTTCCCTTGTTGTGATCACCCAGTACTAACGCTAATGAATATGTAACTTGATGTGTGTATAAGTTTGTTCACAACGATGAACACCATGCTTTTGAATACTTTGATTTGAAACCATTGATTGAATGCCTTATTTGATATCATGATTTGAAAACCTTGCTTGACTATCATGAATTGAAAATCTTGTTTGAATGCCATGAATTGAATCCTTTGTTTGAACACCATCATGAAAACTATTGGTTGAATACCTTGTTTGAAACCTTTGATTTAATACATAAAGTAGTGTCCTTGTATAGTAACAAGGTTTATAACATATTGATTTCGAAAGCACGAGTTTATAGTATAAGAGTTTATAAATTCCATTACTTAAAAGTGTTTATCATTTATAAAACTATTTGTGTAAACACTGATATAAAACAGTTTAAAGATCCTTTATAAAACCTTTTTAGTGGAAAATGTTTAACAGTTGTTAAAATCCTTTATAGCAGTTGCTGAATCCGTTGATTTAGTGAACCTGTAATGTTTGTAAAATAGCATACATCTTGTATAATGAAATATGATTGCAATAAGAGCGTTTGATCACGTGTTCCACCCCAAAACAGTTGAAAATCAGTAAAAGAGTGGCTAATGTTCTCACATGTCTGCAGTAGACTCTGATCTATAATAAGTAGTAAGTAGCAAACAAGACTTCTAACTGGTTCCTATATCATTGTAATCATACATAGAATATAAGATTTATGATTGTATAGACTTTGATTCATTGATTGACTTTCGTTATCTTGAACTTGATTACTCTTAAGTGCTTGTTCTCATGTTTAAGAATGTTGTGTGAATTTGAATATCATGGTTTGAGTCACTTGATTGGTAATTGATTCATGAAAAGAAGTGTCATGTTATTTTATGCACAACTTGTATGCATAAAATGACAAGTGTTGATGCTTTTGATAACCATTGTTTAACATGTAATTTGAAGATATGTTAAAGTGTTTTAAACCCTTTGTGATTATGACTTGATCTCATAATTAGGTTGAATTAAACCTAAACCGAATAAGATCTTTTCATAATTAATAAGTTAAAAGGCCAAGATTGGGCCGAGATATAATCCCATGGGCCAATCTCTTCCTTTTGGGCCTAGCATTGGTTATTGGGCCTTGGGCATACTTAGGAGCCAAATTGAAGTCCTATGGGCCAATTCAACTTAAAGTTGGGCTAGGTTTAGGATGTGTGGGCCAATTCATGGGCCTTAGCCAATTGGGCCGAATCACTACAATGGGCCGGTTAACATTGCTTGAACCTTGTGATTTTGTTGGGTTGCTAGTTGTCTTGGTCGAGAGAATGTGAAATGGGTCGGTCCGGCTAACACTCCAGCAAACCTATGGTTCAAATAGCTAAGGTTCGGCTATGTGGTTGGGCGACTTAGGTTCGTGAACATCCGATGGTTCGTGGGTAATATAGTTCGCCAGCCTAGGTTCGCTGGTGTGTAGGGTTCGGCTGGAATGAATGAGAAGGGTTCGCTGCATGGTTCGGCAAGGAGAGCTGTTCAGCTTGCATGGTTCGCCGAAGGCTCGTCTGAAGGGTCCGGCCGATCAACAATGGTTCGTGGATGCTAAGGTTCGTAGAACCTTGTGGGTTCGCCACCCTTGCAAAGGTTCGGCTAATGTCTGTCGTCCCAAGGTTTGTCGGCGAGATTAGGGTTCGGCCATGGTGGGAGTCACATGAAGGTTCGTCCAATGCATGAAGGTTCGCTAGGTGTCCGAGGGTTTGCCTGGTCGGGCTAGGTTCGCTGGTTGATTAGGGTTCGGTGTGAGCTAGGCGAACCCTGGAACAGGTTCGGCTCCTCCATCCCTTGCCACGACCTGCAACTCCGAACACCACCAATCCCATCGGTACCACCTGTTCTACACCCTAATGTTATGCAGTAATCTATTCCCAAAGGTGAAGAAGTCGTGAACATGATTTTATGACCAATCAAATGGATGTGTACCAAAACTATAATGAAAACCCTATTTTTCGTACTCTTTCTCGAAGCATACCTCGATTTTGGCCGGTGAACACTTCAGATCTATGGTATCTTCTTGTAGAGGACGTCAAGGGCTACGCGTAGGTTCAAGAATCATCCATTTTCGTGGAGAAATGAAGAAGATATGGAGATTTTTGTGATGTTTTCTAGCGTGAGAGTGGAAGTGACGAAAATCTAGAGAGAGAGAGGGTTTGGCTGCAATAAATGAAAGGAAACACCTTCATTTGGTGTTTATATACCCTCGGGGTATTCGGGTTCGTTTCGGTTGCTCGGTTCGCGTTTTCGAAACGTAACGCGCATTTTACGCGTTTTAAATAAAATAGTTATTATTCTCATCATTTTGATGAGTTTCAAAATTGTAAAAATGTAAAGTAATTTATTTTACTTATTTTTATGTTTCGTTCATTGTCAGACCGTTAAACAACTGCAATTACGTGTATACCCGCAATCGCGTATGTTTTTCGATCGTATTATTTATTTATTGTCGTTTACTCGTAATCATAAGTTCAACATTCGTATCATTATAGATCGCCACCCATAACTATACTCAGTCTCGCTTACGCATTACGATTTTGTTTGATTAATTGTTTGTCATACTATTTGTCATAACACTAGGCACTAACACTATCACATTACACCGAACACAGTATATGTATAGGGCATACCCCAGAGTCCAGCTACCTGCCTTATCTGACGCCATCCCACCACTGTTTCGATATAATACGATACTGTTCTTGCCTAGTGAAATCGACTATAAATAAATAATACATACTTGTTCCTATTTAATTAAGATCCTATCACACATAAACAATCATGAACATATGAATCACATTGACTGATTGGACATAAATACACATTGTTCTAACAGTGTTCACGACTACCATGACTAAATGTATAGATGTTACAGTATAAAGTCATAATTTATACGGGTGTTCATGAGTTTATTTTCAGGTTATCCGGTTTGAAAGTTTACTTGCAATAGTGCAATACACGAAATAACGTAATTAGTGCCGACAAAAGTCATCGCTATTGCCTTGGAAATTGCCCCTAAAAGTATTAGCGGCAACAGTCACCATTAAAAGGTCTTCGTTAACGCTTCGTCGCTAATGAGTAAAAATTGTCGCTAAAGGCGTCGCTGCTAACGATTGAGTGTTGCCACTTTTGATGTCTATATTATTCGGTTGAGGTTATTAGTAGCGACAACATGTTTATAACATATATAACCCAAACAATTCTACAGTTGAAACAATAATATTATACCATCATTTGTATCACCCATCCGAATCATCTTGATTGTTTCTATTTGGTGGCTTACATGAATCGTAAGCGTTTTTTCTGAAACTCACGTCTTGAAATAAACTTACAATTTGAGCTTGTAAATTGTAAAGTTAAACCACAATTGGCTAAAAATTTATCTAATGGATCATATATATACCAAAGTTGTCTAAAACCTTACCAAATTAGTCAAAAGTTGAATATTTAAACTATTTAGATAATTTTGACCTATTTTAACTAAAAAACAAATAATTTAGCACTTGTAGTGTGGGTCGTAAACTAATCAAGTTCAGTGATTTTGCAAAACAAAAACCAAATTGGTTATTCAATATAGATTATAAATCAAACCAAATAAACGACTATTTGGTTTTAGTTAAAAGATTCTTAATTGTTATTCGGTATATTAATCCCTAGTTACAAGAAATTGTAGAAAGAATTTTTGTGCATAAAAAGTGTGTATTAGTTAGTTAAAACACTGCCAATGAGCTTGTAGCTCAACTGGCACACCATGATTCTCATAAAGTTTAGGTTTTGTGAGGTCACGAGTTCAAATCCTGGTCAAAGCAATCAGTATGGGGTTTTACCACATAGTGGGTTTCCTCCTTAAGAGCATGTGGATTTGCTCGATTCAGTGCTCGCCAACACCTGAGCTTTAGATACCGGGGAGTTGGTAGCGGACCGTGGTCGCAACGCCTGGGTTGTGGGGTCCGAGGATCCATTTGGGCTATGAAGATGAATGCCGCTGAGCCCTTGTTAGCTTTAAAAAACAGTTAGTTAAAACACGACCAACCAAGAAACGATTCAAGTTTAAGTAGAGGTGGCAATTTTTATCCATATCAAAAGAAATGGGTTGGTTTGGGTAAACAATTGTAGTATAATGGGTTGAAATGGGTAACATCATTATATTGAATGGGTTGAGATGAGTAGCACTTAAACACAATGCGGGTCAAGATGGGTAACCAAAAAACTACGTAAATGCAATGGATTCAAACATTTAATAACTATTAATAACATATTTGATGAGAAAATCACTAAAAATTATACAAATGGACTATTTGTTTACTTATAACACATCTTAAGTTAAACTAAATTGATGTTTTTTAGAGTAAATTACTGATTATGTCCTTGAAAAATATAGCAATTTACTGGTCTCGTCCTTTGACTTCGAAAATTACTAGGGTTGTCCTTATTTTGAAAATTTTGCACTGGTTATGTCCTTTGTCACTAACCCCGTTAACTTATTCTGTTAAAACCCCCATGTGCCAGTCACATGAGGGGTAAAATGGTCAAATCTTCATCTTCTCCTTCCCCACTCCACCTAGGGTTTTGAGATCTGAAGCCATTAACAACCATCTCCACCCCATCCACGTGATTTAGATCTCCGTTTCTGTTTTTCGCAGTGAAATTCGCCGGATTCCGGTGACATTCAGTCACCGACATCAGCAGATTTTCTTTAATGGTTAAGATTCGTTCGTTTTAGTCAATAAAGGCCAAATTAAAAATACAAATTTCTTGATTTAAATTAGAAGTCTTACCATTTTCCTTCTCCAATTGCACCTTAAAATCCAGACATCAATTCAATCAAAATTTTAAGGAATAAAAAACTCACACGCTCAATCGTTCTCTCTCTAAAAATGGTTCCAGAGAAAAGATCAAAGAGATCATCGATCTAATGAAAGTCACGTTTCGTTGGATTACAGATTTTTCTCAAACCTATTTGATTTGGTTTCTAGAGTGAGATTCTAAACCTTAGTAGACTATGGCATCCATGGGAAAGAGAAGATGTTGAATTCTTCACGTTGTGTGATATGTGGGGTTGCTTCGATGAAAGGAGTGCTTACGTTCCGTACCTCTCTGCTATTCAAATCTTCAGTAGCAATTCATCTGCCATTCAAATTTTCACTAGCAATTTCAGATCTGAAAATCCTAGGTGGATTGGGGAAGGAGAAGATGATGATTTGACCATTTTACCCCTCATGTGACTGGCACATGGGGGTTTTAACGGAATAAGTTAGCGGGGTTAGTGACAAAGGACGTAACCAGTGCAAAATTTTCAAAAAAAGGACACCCTTAGTAATTTTTGAAGTCAAAGGACAAAACCAGCAAATTGCTATATTTTTAAAGGACATAATCGGTAATTTACTCTGTTTTTTAAGAACAATCCATTTAAACCAAAATGATTTTGCTTAAAACCCGTTCTGACCGGCACCCATCCTGACCCGAACCCATTTTAACCTGTTACCCGACCCGACCCAACCTATCCATTTAACAGGCATAAGTTTAAGTGTCTAAGACCATCTGTAATACTCACCCTACTAAAATATCACCCCACTGAAATTTTCCGTCACGTCATCACCTTACTGAAAATTTTAAAACCCTTTAATGGTCATCCTACTGAAAAATCTTCCCCACTGAGCCACATCATCACCAATTTATAATTTTATTTGTTATTTTTTAAGTTATAAATTAATAAGTAAAATAAATAACAAAATAAAAAAGTTAACATTAAAATAAAAATAAAATCGTTACATTGCTAACATAAAAAAAACAAATTAACGATATCTATCAAATATTTTCGATCTTAATTTTCTCATAATTTCTCGTTCTTCGTCGCCGAGTTCTTCGAAAGGCATTGTACCCATAACTTTAAGGTCGGCTCGGAGAAGTCGATACTCGTATTTTGTTTTTTGGAATCTCATGAACTCTTCAAGTTGATGAGCAAGTTCATTTGTTGTCGGGATAGAGGAGGACGTTTGACGACTCGAAGACGAAGCCCGTTTTGCCGTATCCCATCCAACCGGTCTAACCGGTTCCTGGATTTCGAATTTATCGTCTTCATCCTCTTGTTCGAGGTTAACCGTATGTGCATCCGATCCCCCCGGTGAATATTCGTGCGTCTCGAAATTTTTAGTTCTTCTTGAAGAACTTTGGTCCTTGTTAGTTTCTTGACAAAGAATGTGAAATTTTGGAGCGTCTTTTATTGCGACCCAAACATGAAAGTGGTTAAATGTATGGTCATTCGACTTTTGTTGATATTCCTTTTCTGCCTATTTTAACACACCTTCGTCGTTCATACCGCTTTTGCGGTTGTTGGCATAGTTGCTGTAGATGCCACTAGACTGCATCAATTTGAACATAGTTGATGATACGTGCGGTATTTTTGATCGGTATAGCCCATCATCTCGTGCAAAGTTTTGGTTAATTTTTTCCAAAAGTTTTCGTGCTTTTGCGAATTACCTTTGGTCTTGTTCTTGGAATGATCGATGTGACATCTTTCGAGCGCGGTTTCTTCGACATGAGTCCATGGTTTTGGCGCCATTGGACCGCTACTTCTGCCCGTTTTCGTGTCTTTTGCTCGCTTCCATTTTTTCTTACTTTTTTGTGATTCCTGAGTCTCGAGCACGACATCGTTAGACACGAAATCCGGTTCATGTCGGAGTTGAGACGCCCTTTGTTGACAACCCGGTTGCGTGAAAGATGAAAAAACCGGTTGAAAACCTGGTTGTGAGAAAGACGAAAACCCAGTTTGAGGATTCGGTTGTTGCCATTGAGTGTTTGGGTTTTGTTGCATTTTAAACAAACACATTCGGATTGTTTCCGGGGTCGTTCAACAAGTTGAAATCAGGGTTGTTTGAGTTTGGGTTCATCTTTTAAATAAGAGGGTAGATGTAAAAGAGAGTAAGAATTTTTGTAAGTATGGGGTGTTTTTTATAAAAAAAATAAAAGGGTTTATATAGGGCATAAAAAAGGTTTGAAATTAGGTTCAGATTGGAACTCATCCCCTTGGTACTAGCTTTGTGAGAGTGTGATTCTTTGATTTTTGTAAATTCAAAGTTGATCTAAACAGGGAATGTACTCTCACCAACAGTAACTGCTTTCACAAATTTGGTCTTAAATTCATCAAACAAAACATTATGATTAACAAAGTCAGTTTTACGACACTCAATATTATTTTTAGAAATAGAGTTTTCCAAGTTGTTCGAATCATATGGAGAATTTGTGCTCTTTTAGCACTTCTTTCCACTTAACCATCTTCTGTTTAATAACCCTCATATTTTCTGCACAAGCTTCAGAATGATTAGAATAGTTCACACGTTATTTTAGGATCAACCTTTAAAGGTATAGGTTTGGCTCTAATAGTTGAGAATTGTAATCCATAATCTAAACTGTTACTCATGTCATCAACAGAGTTGTTGAATCTATGCATACAAGAATAATTGTGATTAAAGGGAGCTTCAACCTTTTTGTAACCAAGACCATGCGTGTTCTTGCCATGTAATTGTGCATTTATCATGCCTTTAACGACTTTTCTAGACATGTTCATTTTCTCAACTGTTATCTTTATTATTGGTAATTCTGTTTCAAATTGATTTGATTCTAAAGTAATCTCATCTATTCTGCTTTTTGCAGCTCGATACTGAGGTTCTTTATCACCTAAAAGATCTTCGAGTTTTGAAATCTCTTGTCTTTCTGCATCAAGTCTTCTTTTGAAAATGGTTTCATTTTTTAAAAATTACGAGTTTAAGGATTTTTATCCGGTTACCGCTTTGATCAAAGATTCATTCTGGTTCCTGTAACTCATTATTTTATCAATGCATGCATAAGAGCATAAATGATCAATTACTTCAGCAGATTTTTCTTCAACTTTAGCCATGAATGCATGACTCAGTGTAACTTTTAGCTCTTGAAGTTGATCACTCCAATCATATGAATATGTTTGTTAATTAACTAGAGCCTTAGAAGTTTTAGCAGCAGTAGGTTTCTTTTCTGGTTTCTTTTCAGCTTCCTTTGCAACTTTGGGCTATTTACACTGCTTCGCAAAATGCCCTAGTTGGTCATAGTTGTAACAAAAAAGCTTGGATTTATTGACCCCAAAGTTATAGTCTAGGTATCCTTTAGGGTATCCTAATTCTCTATAAACAATGGCTCTCATACTTGGCACACCCCCTCCTTCAGTGGAAACACAAGAGTTATGAAGAATAGGAATCATTGAGAGCTTGGTTTAGGTAGAATACTAAAGCATGCATTCAAAAAGAATTGTATCCAACATTTACATCAAATTGTCTAAATAGTTGTTACAAATTTGAAGATTAAAATGTGGCCTATATACGGGGTCAATAATACACAATCTTCCTTTGTAACCAAAAGTTTGACTTCATGCTTACTTGATTCTCTATTCCCTTATAAACATGAGAAAATGGTCAACTCGAAAGTTGGCGAAATCACAATTCTGAAGACTCAATAAAGGTTTTTGTAGTATGCTATTATATAACATGTCAATCACATGTATGATGGAATGCAATCTACATGCTTCCACAACCAAGCCTATGACTGAATGCCCCTGACTATTTCTAGTCAAAGACTCACCTAAATCATGTAACATGTAAGTCGAAATATTCATTTATTCAGAGGAAAACTTCACTTTGAAAACTGTAGCTAGCAAGTCCAACCTAGGAATGAATAGGGGTGTCAACCCAAGTAGTATTATCCAACATCTATCCATTGGTTCAAATCCATGAATTAATTTTGTTTAGTTAGGATGGGTTTTACTTGTTGTTGTACCAAGTGTTTCATGCAATCTACAATTTGAGTAATATACGAATAACTATGAACATGTATATCATCGTAAGAAATAGTTGTTGTATGATGTTTTTCGCCCTGAGTTTTGTAATGCAAAAATAGTATAAAAGGGGGTTGTGAACTCACTGTTGAGTTTGAGACTTGATGCTTGAACTCTGGGAGGATCATGAGAAGTTACTAAGAAACCCTACAATACCCAGGATTTTCGTGAATGTTGTGGTTTTCACATCCCGTTAGTCACTAATGTCATTTAATTGCTGAACTATAACGGTTATTGTTTAGCACATGTATGGTGTTTCCTGACAATACATAAAGGTCTTATGATAATTTATGAATGTGTACTTGGGTATTTACTTTTAGGAATAAGCTTATTCGTGTTTGTTTTTGTAAAACAAAGTTTTCCAAGGAAGTCTCTTACCCAACTTTGAGGTTAAATATCCATCCCAAGTTTAATTAACCAATTGCCCATGAATTAGGGATAAGGAAGTTAAATCATCCCTTGGTCTACACTTGGTCTTAATAAAATATTTGAGTCAGGAATCTCCACATGTTTCCTTTTTGCAAGTTATATTTTATGTTGATTTTTGGGTTTGCCAACATACTTAGATTGTGACTTGAAGTCCAAATTTTTATGTACTTATACATCTACATATGTTAATACAATCGCATGTGTATGTATTATATATGTGTATATATATACAAGTTTTAATATTACTTTATTCACTATTAATGTTGCATATGATTTTCTAGCTTATGACCACAATACTTTTTATTCCTTCTTCTTTACTTTCTGCCCACTACATTTTGCTTTAATATTTACTTATTTGCCAACCTCATATATCACATGCAACATCTTTGAAAAATTACTTTTCTTTTTAAAAGCTTCAAGTGGAAAAGATACTTTTTTTTAGTTTATGCCTTGTATTGTTCGGGTAATTATATCAACATGTTTATTTAAATAATAAGTTACGCATGCATGTTTGTTTATATTTAACACAGGCTATCAGATAAGCTTTCATGGTTAAAACGTATATGTATTATTTTGGTAAGCTTGTGCATGTATAAATATTCCTAGTGATGCACTCTCAACCAATCTCCTTATACAAATATTCCATGTGTTTTGAAAAAATATAGGTGTATATAAGTCCTTGTTAAGAATGTTTTCATAATATTATTGTTTTGAAAAAATATAGGTGTATAATATTTACGTATGGATGGGCTTATTTTTTTCTGATACGTATGAATGGAGATTTGTTGCTTCCTCTTGCATTGATGCATGTAAGTAATATGCTCCTTAAAACTAGTTGCTTGGAGGTGTAATATTATGGATTGTAAAGTGTATAGATGTGTGTATATATGTAAGTATATAAGTCCAAAGAAAATCAATACTTACGTAAGCAAGCATGAAGTGATGGGGTCTCGACTTCCTCATCGAGGGAGTTGGCCTGGATCGAGAGAGAGTCGGTTGGTCCCTTCCTTATTCGTTTGGTTTAGTAGTGGTTGGGTGTGCAGGTGTCTAACTACAGTAGCTGTCGAATGCTTGCCTTGGTAGACGGCCAATGGTTGCGGGTGTAGTGAGGAGAGTTGACTTGCAAGTTATTGGTCTTCCGTCGAGAGCAAGGGGAGCAAGAAGAGGAAGGGTGGTTTTGCATGACTCTCAAATGTGGTATTTATATATAGATGTTTAGGCGGTTTGTGATGAGAGTAATTGGGGGGAAACCGGCTTGGTTGGATGGGAAGGAAGTCCTTGGAATTTGGTTATCTAGTGTTACAAGATTTGATGGATGGTGTGTGGTCTAGTGGGTCGGTCGTAGGGTATGGAAAAAGGAAGACAAGTGTGTCTTGTCTTGGATATTAGTATTGGACATGTTCGGGATGTGACCCATGGTACTAGGTTTTTGGTGATGTGTGGGTGTTCTTGGGAATGGGATGACATCGATGGGGGAAAGAATAAGGTGAGGAGGAGATTTTATTTTATTCTTTGTTTTGTCTTATTGCTGGATATTTTCCACCCTTGTGTAACAAGTTTGTTTGTATTAATCTTTGTTAGGTTACTTAGAAGAATCAAGAATTACATACAATTGATTTTTGTTCATGTGATTTTGTGTTTTAGCAAGGACGAAGTTAGATACAAGATTACTTGTTCTTAAATTTAGCATCTTCATTTATATTGAATAATTACTCAAATCAACTGGTTGGTTCATATATGTTTATTATGATGGATAATGGTTTTCGTTTAGTTATGATATTTTTGTAAAAGTTTACTAAAAGTAACAAAATTAACTGAAATTACACGGGCTAAAATAATAATTGTTGAAATTAAAGGTAAATAAGTTAAAAATTTTAAATCATATGTTACAAAACCATAATTTACTATTGTATATAACAATTATTAAGTGTCTATAATACACTAAATTAAATATATGTAAAGATTTATTGATAATAGACATCTTTAAATTCGAAAGATTTGTGAAGCTCGTATATCCAATGAACTCAAAAATGGAAAACTAAGCTCAGTTTAATTCAAGTTTTTGAATAAATTAATCTCAAGTAATTAATGAAAAACTAACTTGTATTCAAAAGTAATCAATCCTAAACAATCACACAAACAAATCTAAGTATTTGATTGATTCATGTGGGAACTAGAATTTGTTCATCTTCACCACTACACTTGAACACAACGATGGCAAGTGCAAGCATTACTACACAAATCATCAATCTACCCACCGCCCGCCGCCTGCCACCGCTGCTCCTCACCGTCACCACTGGTACACCCCTCTCCACCTCATCACACTGCAGTGAATCCGTACAAGAATTTGGGTAGTAATTGCAGTTATCACCATAACTTTCATAACTCATGCAAGAATTTTCTGTACTAACTTCACTTTTTTCATTTTTATCAAAACATTCGTCGTGAACTCCATCATTATCGTCTGAACCCACATCATGTCCCTCGAACAGCCTTCTTCCCTTAAGCCTGCCGTTATCAAAATCAACCTCTCGTTGTTTGATTATGTCAATTGCAGCTCGATCATGGTGTTCTGAATTTTGGAGAAACGGTTTTGATGGTTGATTATCGTTCTGTAACAATGACATGAGTTCTTTGGGGGAATTGTCGTACTGTTGGAAGAGAAGGTGGTCGCCGGCGGTGGTGGGTTTCCTGCGATCAGATTTGGAGATTGATTGTTTGATTGAATTCCATTCGATTTCAAGGGTTTTGAACTGTTTTTGAAGTGGGTCGTCTTCTTCGTCGGCGTAAATCGAATTGAGTACTCTTTTCATGGTAGTGGGGTCGAATTGATTCGATTTCTTCAAGAATGATGAGATAGCTTTTGTAAAGCCGTTTTCATGGAGATATTTGCGGGATCTGAACAACCCACGATTTCAATTTTCAATTTGAATTTTTGGTTGATTCTGTACTTGAATTTTGATTTGCTGGTGATCCAACAACGGTTTGTAGCAATTTTGAAAGTTGAATACGGGGTTGCCCCATTTGGCTTTCAAATTCTGTTATTTTCGTTACCATATTGTTATTCTTTTTCAATAGCTGGCGTTGAAGTCATGAAGTTAAAATTCGTTATATAACTAAGGTTTTTGTAAACTAAACACGGGTTATTATCCCTGTTTATAATTCAATTCAACCCAGTCTTTGTGTAAAAAAATTAGTTTCTTTCTCTTTTACAACTCAATCAAAACCAATTTTTGGCTTTTAATTAACAAACCAAAATTTAATACATTTTATTAATATATATAATTCATGATTTTTATTTTTATTAAAAGTTATTAAAAAAGATAAATAAAATTATTTTATTTATGAAAATAAAAATTTTAATTTAAAAAATATATATAAAAAAATATTTGTATTTATCAATCATAATTAATTCAATAGATAAACTAAATTACAATCATAGAATTACATATAAAACTAGGATTTAGGACCCGGGCGTTGCACCGGGTCCGTATTATTTTCATGTTTTTTAGATTTCTAGTATGGTGGTGCGGCAGTGGTGGCTGAGAGGTGGTGGCTGAGAGATGGTGGCTGAACAATGGGGGTACGACTGTGGTGGCTGAGCGAAGGTGGTTTGGTGGTGGTGAGGCATTCAGACATGGTAGTCTCCCTTTTTCTCTCATTCAGACTTGGTTTGAAGTCTGAACCATTCAGACCTCCATTCAGACCTCGGATCCTATTCAGATGCGTTTTTTTTGTGCGAAACAAACGGTCTAAATCTGAACCATTCAGATTCAGACCTATTCAGACCCATTCAGACCCAAACAAACAGCCACTTAGGCTTGAATCACGAAATGCTTCATGGCCGCAATGAATTACGTGCCAAGTGGAATATGACAATCATCATTGCCAATCCCAGGAACTCCAAAGCAAACCTTAGCCATCGTAGCTGCAGCACGTCATATACCGAAATATGTCCTATGTATCACAACACACAACAAACTTGAACAGTAAGTCTCTCACACAACTCTAGAAAACGGCAATAATCCTTGACAAAAAAGAAACAAACAAACACTTAAAACGTTAGGCTTAGACAAATTGTCATCATCTCCAGGAACTGCGGTTCGACGGTTCCTCTCACCTAGTCATGACGGCGCATTTGGGTTTTTAAAACTCTCGCACCATCATCGGTTGGAAATACGACGGGCTTGAATAAAGTCATAATAGAAAAGAAAAGAAGAATCATGTACATTTAGTATTGGAGAAACCATCGTAAAAGCTTAAATCAAAGATTCATACCACCGATTAAAGCGATACCTTCGTATCACCAAACAACCCAACACACCAAAGACCACCAGTGTAAAGAATCATAAACGATGAAGCAAAAGAGACAGTTATTGGTCTCTCACACAATGTTTATCGGACATCAATGCAACGAAAGAGACGCGTACTCGGATGCCTTGCCGTCTAAAAAAACATCATTTAAAGAAACATAAAACTCACCCACAAAGAAGAAAGAAGAAGATTACCTCTGTAGACATACAAATATCCAGAAACAGGAGATGGTAACGAAGGATTACCTGCTTAAAAACTCAAGGTTTTGTTTGGATATCCCACTCATTGATTGTTCGCTACATTAGATCAACTACAAAGGAAAACAAACCGGTAAAATAATTATGATTACAAAGCCACATGTATGCCTATATATATGTTACGAACCTGCCAATAACATATATAAACATACACAATAATAAAGACACACGTATTGTATTTCTCAAACCAAAATTAAAAAGATGTCACACAACTATGAGGGAAATATTATGTAACAGCAAACATTCTCCTACAAATCCAATTAACAACCCTACATCATCAAACAAAGAGAGTATGAGGCACTAAAAACATAAACATAACAACCAAATTAAAGCCAAACAAAAGAAAAAAAAGAAACAACCCTAAGTATTATGTCAACTAATTACAACAACTAAAGAGTTTGGTTTTTACATGTTTGGAAGTTAAATCTAGTGACATAAAGTAAAAACCATTTAACTTTTATAATTGATATATAGTTTTGTTTTTGAATTAGCAATTATGTATATGTATTATATTAACGGATAACAACACAAAATGAAAGGTTTTCTTTACTCATTCTTACCTAAAACATCAGTATATGTGGGTCGAATGTCATTTGTTTCTAGGGTTAAAGCTAAGAATTTTTTACAGTTTATTTATTTTTTTTATTTTTGAACAGCAAGAATCTTTTAGAGTTTGTTTGACAATCTCTTCATGAATAGATTTCATTAAAAAATATGTTTTAGGCCATGCATTTTATTCTCTAATTTCTCCTTCTTCTTGATTTGAAAGAACCCAAGTTTTTAACGTGTGATTTTGCTATCCAATATTACCTCATCTAGCCTTTTGATTCTTTGTTAAAAAAGAACCATAATGAATTTATGACCAAAAACTAACTCTTGAAACTAACCATATCACAATAACATAACCAAGAGAAGCGGACATGGACAGTTAATTTTGTTGTTTAGGAACAATATGACGCATAATAAATCAATTTTGATGAGCTCAAATTCACAACAAACATCTCATGAGCAAATCACAAAATGCAAAATAGGGAAGGGAAAAAAAAGACAATAATGTTGCATTTAAAACAAAGAAGATGTAGAACAATGTTACCTATTGAGATGTAAACAGTGGTGCAGTCTGATTCAAAAGGCATACAATTATACAAAGCAATGACATGGGCTGCAGAAAATAATATGAATAATAAAAATTATGAAACTAATGATATCACAGTAGCATAGAGGAATCATGTAACTAACATTGAAACAAAAACCACACAATCATCTTACACCTAGGGTTTATGGAGCATCACGCATTCGAACCAACATAACATTCTTGTAAAATCAGATGCATCCAATCCGGAAACATAACTTCAAATTACGAATGCCTATAAAAAACTAAATATTAAAGATGTTTTTTTACCGAGAAGATTAAAGGTAAGCATATAGAAAGAAGAAGAAATGAAAAAAAAAACAGAATGAATAATCTAGGGTTTCATAATTCTTTGTCGGCTTGAAGCTTTGCATATCATGTTTATCCTCATCTAGGATTTCTCAAAATTAGATTCAATTTTAACAGGGTTTGGATAAGGAGTTCGATCTCGCAGCATTGATCGTCATTTTCATCTTCTTTGTCACCTGAAACACAAAAGTAAAGGCCATAGAAATAGAATTAGGGATAAAACCATGATTAATTTGATTTTGCGACAAAGAATAATAAAAAGATTAAGATAAAAAGAAAGTCAAATTGATTGCACTCAACTGCCGGAGAGCACTAACGTCACTGTCTTTGAATTGTCTTTGCTTCATTCACTCTAGCTATGCGTCTCCCTCATCCGGAAAAAGCACCGTCAAAACTCACAGGAGGGAGGTGAAATGTATGTGTGTGAAAGAGGGGAGAGAAGGACCTAATACCAGCCGCATAAATGAACTTGTACGTAAACCATCTAAACTTGTACTAAAATGAATAGTGAATCTCCCTCAGAGTAAGTTTTTGCTTTTTAAACTATATATAAATTACACATACAAATAATTTAAAATACATAATTATTCATCACCGTCAAACTTTTGACATATGTGCTCAATCAAATCGTTTCTTAAATCGAGATGAGCTTCTTTATTGCGAAGTTGTTCCTATTAGTCATATAACTATATAAGCTTCCAATTCGTTGAGTAGGATATTGAAAGGTTGCTCATCATCCTGATTAGAGCTTCGTCGGTGTCAGTTTTGAGAACTGTCATTTTGAAATTCGAATGAATCATAATAGTTAAGGTATGAGTATCGTTCATTCTGAACGATCATATTATGCATGATAATACATGCAATCATAATTTACCCATCATATACTTGTCCCACACATGATATGGGTGTCATAGAAATGCAAAACTAGCTTGTATTACTCTAAATGCTTGTTCAACGTAGTTTCATATCCAATACCATTCTTAAAAAACATCTTCAGCAACGTCCCATTTACTAGGATAAAACAATTGTTGTTTATATTTATTTTATATAAAAATACATTT
This sequence comes from Mikania micrantha, assembly GCA_009363875.1. Lineage (NCBI taxonomy): Eukaryota > Viridiplantae > Streptophyta > Magnoliopsida > Asterales > Asteraceae > Mikania > Mikania micrantha. The sequence continues at coordinate 11,889,364 of CM018684.1, forward strand.
TTTTAAACGAACACCGTTTTTAATTAAATTAAAATTTATACCGACATGTTCATAAAAAAACTAATTAGCATCTTGTTTTTAGTTTTTTTTAATTGTTAACTATTAGAAATTATAAGAAAAAAAAGATTATACAAAAACTATCTAGGATAAAATAAATAGAAAAAAATAATAAAAGAGGTCTAATTATTACATGACACATGGCATATTTGTGGGTTGCAATCTTGGTTGCTTCAACAACTGGTTGCAATGTTTTGCTTCTTTTAGAAAAAAAAAAACAGTGGAATGATCTTTAAAAAGTTCATGGATGGGGATGGTCTTAGCTGCAAGATCGTGCGAACATGTGATTGTTTTATGTTATTTCATGACCTTTAAAAAATCTAAACAACACCCTAGACTTGTGTTAATGGTGTACCCAACTTAAAAAAAAAAGAAAAAAAAAACCTTGTAAAAAAGTCATAAAAAAGTTAGAATATATGTGTAACATGCAAACAACACCTGGAAAAGACTTCAAGGGTAAGACATCACTAATCAAACTGCAATAATTTGGTGTAATGATTTAGTTTCAAATGATGAAACATATATATATATATATATAGGGTAATGTTCTAATACTAACCCACTTTTACGGCGATAATCCATTAACTTTGGCAAAAAATAGCCGAATCTTGAATATATTTTTTTAAACATCATTGTAACACAATTTGAACACCATGTTCAGTTTTGAGTTTTGGCTAATTCATTACCGTTTGGGCTCTTACAGTACTGTAGGTGTTTAAATATTTAAAACTTACAGTACTGTAGCAAAAACCTTACAACGATGATATTTTTTAAACGGTGATGAATTAGCCCAAACTCAAAACTGAACATGGGGTTCAAATTGTGTTACAATGATGTTCAAAAAAACAAATTCAAGATTCGGCTATTTTTTGTCAAAGTTAATGGGTTATCACCGTAAGAGAGGGTTATTATTTGAGCACAATCATATATATATATATATATATATATATATATATATATAGGGCATGGAATTTTTGATAACCCTCATCTTTTGTTACAACCCATTAACCATCATCCAATGGTTACTTTAAAAATATAAGTGTATAGGATGGTGACACGTGTCAGATTCCTTTTTTTTTCTTTTTTTTAATATAAAGGGCATTTAAGACATTTGTTATTTAAGTAAAGTTTACCCCATTTTTTTTAAACATTCATAACTTTTTTATACTATATTATTTTTTAAAAAAATTGCACCATTATACTCGTCTCATTTTTCTCTTTAATTTCGTTATAGTCTCGACTAGTTTTTTTTTTTTTGATGTCATGTATTTACATCATTGTAACGAGCTTAAAGATAACAAATTAATTAGAAATTTTTTCTAACAATGGTAAATTACAGTAATGTAACAAAAAATGAAGTAATGTAATACAAAATGAAATAATTTACAATGACATAATTAACGGTGACGTAACACATTATTTTATTTTTTTTCTCTAACAATGATAATTATAATGATAAATTACAGTGATGTAAATAGAACACATTATTTTGATTTTTTTCTCTCACAATGATAATTATAGTGATTTAATTTATCATTGTTCGAAAAAAATTTAAACTAATTTGTTGTCAATGTAAATTACATCACTGTAATTTAAACCAAATTCACCGAAAAAAACCGAAACCGAATTTTACGTCAATGATAAATTACAGTGATGTAATAGAACACATTATTTTGATTTTTTTCTCTCACAATGATAAATATAATTATGTAATTTATCATTGCTCGAAAAAAATTTAAACTAATTTGTTGTCTATGTAAATTACATCACTGTAATTTAAACCAAATTCACCGAAAAAAACCGAAACCGAATTTTACGTCAATGTAAATTACATCACGATAAATTACGTCAATGTAAATTACATCACTGTAATTTATCATTTTAAAAAAAATTTCAAATAAATTTGTTATATTTAACCTCGTTACAATGATGTAAATATAGGGCATTTAAAAAAAGTAAAAAAAATTAGTCAAGACTATAACGGAATTAAAGAGAAAAATGAGACGAATATAATGGTGCAATTTTTTTAAAAAAATAATATATTATAAAAAAGTTATTAATGTTTAAAAAAGAGGGGGGGAAAACTTATAAAGGGTAAAATGACTATGATGCCCTTTTTAATATTTTAATGTAATGCTTATGTGTAAGTTTATGATTGGTTTAAATAGGTTATGTAGTTGTAGCAAAAGATGAGGGTTATTTTTTATACCATTCCCTATATATATATATATATATATATATATATATATATATATATATGTGGAAATGTATAAAAAATAACCCTTTTTTTTACTACAACTACATAACCCATTTCAACCAATAATAAAATTACACATAGATTTTTCATTATAATATTAAAAAAGGCATCATAGTCATTTTACTTTTATAAGTTTCCCCCCTCTTTTTTAAACATTAATAACTTTTTTATAATACATTATTATTTTAAAAAAATCGCACCATTATATTCGTCTCATTTTTCTTTTTAATTACGTTATAGTCTCGACTAATTTTTTTTTACTTTTTTTAGATGCCCTATATAAATTACAGTGATGTAATTTGCATTGACGTAATTTACAGTGATATAATTTACCTGGACGTAAAATTCGGTTTCGATTTTTTTTGGTTAATTCGATTCCGGTTCGGTTTTTTCAGTTAATTTGGTTGCGGTTTGGTTTTTTCGGTTAATTTGGTTTCGGTTCGTTTTTTTTTTGCTTTTTGCTCATCTCTAATTTGTAACGAGCCTAAATACAAGTTAGTTTGAATTTTTTTTGAACAATGATAAATTACATCACTATTATTATCATTGTTAGAGAAAAAAAATCAAAATAATGTGTTATATTACATCACTGTAATTTATCATTGTAATTATCATTGTTAGAGAAAAAAACAAAATAACGTGTTATATTACATCGATGTAAATAATGAACAATGAGAAAAAAAATTAAAAAAATAGTCAACATTATAACGGAATTAAAGAAAAAATTACATCACTGTAAATAATGTGTTACGTCACCTTTAATTATGTCATTGTAAATTACTTTATTTTGTAGTAAATTACTTTAATTTAACGTAAACAATGTGTTACGTCACCGTTAATTACATTACTGTAATTTACCATTGTTAGAAAAAATTCTAATTAATTTGCTATCTTTTAAGCTAGTTACAATGATGTAAATACATGACATCAAAAAAATAAAAAATAAAAAAAAAACTAGTCGAAAGACTATAATGAAATTAAAGAGAAAAATGAGACGAGTATAATGGTGCAATTTTTTTTCAAAAAATAATAAAGTATAAAAAAGTTATGAATGTTTAAAAAAAACGGGGGTAAAATTTATATAAATGTAACATCAGTGCCGGAAACGTCACCGGAACAGTGATCGTGAACAGTACGTGAACAGCAATCAGGTACAAATCTTATGTAACTCAGGGTATTTCATAGTCATATCGAGTTTCAGTATCATTTCATGTTATCAAAACTAAGAATTCACAGTCATTCCAGAGAAATCAGTTCAGAACAATGGTTCTTGAGTCAGATAATTATCTGGCAACACAGAATCATCATGTGATTTATTTGTTAGGATCTTATTATGTATAAACGTATGTGAGGCCTTACAGGACAAAACAACACGAATATCGTTATGTGAATGCTAAACCGACAGATTATTCGTATAGGTGACGATCTGTACGAATAAATCTAAAAGTTTAACGTTCTGAATGATATTCGATAATTAGAAAACAATATTGAAAAGTGTAGTTATCGTCGTATTTGATTCGAACAAATACGCGCGATGACCGCGCGATTCGATTTAAACGCTAAATAAATATTTTGTGAATTAAATAATTAAAAGATATTTAGTTAATTTATTAGGAATCACAACCTAAAATAATTTTTATAATTCTACTTTAAAACCGAGTCGTTTCGTAACGAAAACGACGCGAAAATGACGTTTCTACGCGAAACCACGCGAAACCGAACGAACCCGAACATACCCGCATTATTGTGAGGCTTTAATGAGGGCATTTACTCCCTCATCTTCCCCCACCTACCAGCTTCATCACCATTTTCGTTCATCATCTCCACCCCCATTCTCTCTCTAAAAGTTTCCATCTTCTCACTAAGATTTCTAGGTCAAATCACCACCATTTTGTGTGTTTTTGGTGTCTAAATCACCTCCATTACTTGTAGATCATAGAAGTACAACAGATCTGAGGTTTCATCCAACACATTTGAGGTAAATCCGTGATTTTTGCTCGGTTTTAGGGTTTTCTAAACCCTAGGTTCGAATCCCCTTAGAACCGGTTTCTCACCCTTTAAACCTATAGGATTCACTCCAAGCATCTATAGGATAACATAGGGACAAGCCTTGCAACAAACTCCAGTCGATTGTTCGAAAAGCCAAGATGGTTTGGCTGGGTTCGAGTGGCCGAATGGCTGCTACTCACCAGATGGCCGAATGACTCGAGCAAGAACCTCCCATTCGCCGAATGGCTCTAGCCAAACCATGCCATCCATTCGCCGAATGTCTAGCCGAAACAGCCTCTATTCGGCCGAACCAGGCCTTCAGTCGACACCCTTATTCGACCATAACCCTTATTTGCTCAAGCCTCATTCGCCACTCCCACTCGGCTAAGTTTCATTCGATCCATAGGCTTCCTATTCGGCCAAGACACTTTCGAATGGGCTCTCATTCGACCTCAACTATTCCACGAATGAACCTTCATTCGACTTTAGACATTCGAGCCTACCACATTCGAATCAGTGGGATCTTAGCCGAGGGTGTTTGAATAGGATTACGTGGGAGCATGCATGGGTTGGAAATTGCTTTGTGTGGGTGTGTGTGCATGAGAAGCAAATTAGTGTTTCTTAACAAAAAGCCATTCTATTTTGTTATTAAACGAAGTGATATACTTGTACTAATCTCATGCAAACAAACTTTCGAAAGAAACAAAGTCCTTTAGAATAACAATGGGTTACACTAACAAAGGGATTGATAAATCACATATATCACTAACAAGAGTTGTCATGAGTTAAAGAATAAACTAAAAGATAATTTAGCAAGGACTTATTCAAAGAACCAAAGAGGGTTGAGGCTAAATAAGTTGTTAACACTCAAACCTTAAGGAGTTTATAAGAACTTGAAGCTAAATTTAGATGATTCACTTGAATCGTCTAAGGTTAGTTAATAAGAAGGAACTAGTAGTTCACTTGGAAATCAAAGTCAAGTAATGGGTCAAGAGAGGCCCAATGGGCTTAACCTAGGCCCATCAATTTCAAATTTCACGTTTTGTTAACTAAATGATATTTTTAATAAAAGACATGATTTATAAACCTTTATTAAATTAATTAAATGATTTCTAAATTAAAGTTTACCTTTAAAATGACTTATCTTAAATGTGTTTTAGCTAAGGACTCTTAATGATGAATTATGGGATAAGGGTTTATAACGAATAATGAATTAGACTAAGTTAGATGAAGTCTTAGAATCACAGTAGTAATTTAGGACACTTAGTTGCACACCGAGACCAAACCATAGTTACGACAACTACCGTATGTACTTATCGTATTCGAATTCTTTTAAAACAACTCAGGAACTGAAGATACCTAGGCAACAATCAAAGAGCGCGCATATCTTTTGTGGTAATTCATTTCAGAGCAACACAGGTGAGTTCATTGCCCCTTTTCTAAACATTTTTGTTTTAAAACGCGGGGCTGAGAAGCATGCGTAAACTGTTTTTAATTAAACTGTTTATTTAAATGCTTTTATTTATTATATGTTTTACATATATATGTTGTTGATACTCCTAGACTCCTGTCTAGGAAATTATTAAACAAGAATCAAATTACCAATTGAATTTAAGTACTCTTATGGGTTATACCTTAAATTTAAATTCTAAATCAACCCTTAGTCCATCAAGTTCAAATTCAAGAATCTAAATTCAAAGTGAAATCAAATGAACATAATTAAGAGATCATATTCAAGGGGATCATAACTCAGTGTGTGATCTGAGACCCAAGAATCATAAACAATTCAACTATCATTGAAAATCATGGGAATTCAAAGAATCAAGAATCATGAGACTCAGGAAATCAGGAATCATAAATGTGTGTGAATCATTGAAGTAATGAAATCATTATGATCTAATGAACTCATTAATACTCAAGTCAAGGTGGATGTCAGTTGTATATGGAATCAAGACCACGTGTAACACACATATAAAGTTCCACTCAGATGCAGAAGACCTTCGGGTCAGGCTGTAACGGGCAATAACATGAACGATCAAATGAAATCATTATCAAAGTTAAAATCAGGAGAATCAAGAGATCAAGAATCACAGGATATCCTTAAAGTCCCCGCTTGTACAGAAGACCTTTGGGTCAAGCTGTAAGGGCAAAACAATAAAGTCCCCGCTTGTACAGAAGACCTTTGGGTCAAGCTGTAAGGGCAAATCATTAAAATCCCTTCACGCCCAGGTATACTCCTTGTGAGTTATGCCTGGTATGGGTCACGTGTGAGAGGTTACAACTTGGACAACCACCAACAACTAAGTCTAACTGATTGAGTAAAATCATACCCAATCATCATGTCTTAGTTGTATTTAAATGTTTTATTTATTTATTTAACTAAATATTTGACATTTTGCTATTATCACTGACTTTTGGGAAATCATATATCTACGATCAAAATCAAGAGGATCAAAGGCAAATCAGATTTCAAAATCATAATCTAAATCAGAAGAGTGTTAGGTAAAAATGCTTAATTATCATTAATATCAATGTCCTATGCGGATTAGTATGTGGTGGGACGTCGTCTGGGCGGGGTTGTAGCCTTGACCCAGGGGTATGCCCTATATATAAGCATACCGATCTGGATGATACAGTTGATGTTAATGAGGTTAGGGTCTTTACCGAAAGGGGTTTTCAAATCATTTTCAAATCATAAAACCATATGAACTCACCAACCATGTGTTGACTTGATCTTTTTGCATGACTTCTCAGGTGACGAACAGGTCAACTAAGAAGTTATTCTTTTCGTACTAGGACTTCAGATAGAAGGCTTAGCTTTTGGACCTGCATTATTTTTGAAGACATCATTATGCAAATTATTTTGTATATCTTGTGTAAATACAAGATAGAAATATATGATGTTTATGGTAGATTTACATTGTTAAATTATAAACAATACTGATGTAATTTAACTTTGTAATTCTATTATAGTTAGCATTTCTCATTTGTATCATGTGCAATGTAAACAATCTGATCATCACGATTATCACTCACGATATCGCGCCCCGGGAACTTTCCGCCCGACGGGACAACCGATCCTATCCCGCCGGCTCGGGGTGTGACAGATTGGTATCAGAGCCATGGTTATAGAGAAATATAGGTCATTTATTTAAACGGTTTGGCCTAGACTATAACCTAGGGACCCTGCATGTAGAGAACATAGGATTTAAGACTTATTGCATATTGTCTTCTGCATTCGATCATTGCACTAACCAATATTCATTTGGTTATGATCAGAATGCCGCCACGAAGACAACCTCCCTTGTTGCCATTATCACAGGACTAAGCTCCACACTCCTCAACGCCATCGCCAAACGACTCACCACCGCCACCTCCTCCACCGCCTCCACCTCCTCCTCCACTGATCACAGAGGCATCAGGTTCAGGAACAACACCTATACTGGATCCTACTACTATAGCGTTGGTGACTCTACTGAGCAGTCAGATGACCAGCCAAATGAAGGAAGCGATACCGGAGATGTTCAACCTTCTCCGTAATGAGATGAACAACACTGGCAACTCATCTGGAGAAGCCAGTGGGAATACTGGTGGTAACTCACACTACTCCTACAAGTCATTCGTAGGATGTAAGCCGCCTAGCTTTAGCGGATCTGAAGGAGCCGTTGGATTAATCCAATGGATTGAAAAGATTGAGGCTACTTTGGACCTCTGCAGCTGCCCAGAGCACCATAAAGTCCGCTACTCTGCTGGAACATTCAACAAACGGGCTCTGACCTGGTGGAATGGTCAGATCAACGTCCGAGGAAGAGAAGAAGCCATGGCCATGCCATGGGAAGATTTTAAGACTCTGCTAAGGACCGAATTCTGCCCAAAGAATGAACTGCAAAAGCTGGAGGTTGAACTGTCCAACCATGTGATGAAAGGGGCAGATCATATGGGGTATACTACTCGTTACCACGAGTTAGTTGCTTTGGTGCCCGACATGGTACCTACTTTGGAGAAGAGGATAGATCGTTATGTAGGTGGACTTCCCGCCTGCATCCAGGGCATGGTTGTTTCAGCCAACCCTACCACTGTTGAATCTGCAGTGAGACTGTCTGGAAAACTTACTGATTTGATGGTTGCCTCGGGAGTTCTGAAGAAAGAGGCAGACACTGGCAAGAGAAAGGAAGAGACTTCAAAGAAGCCACAACATCAGCAACACCCAAAGAAGAAGCAGAAGTTCATAAAGAATTACACTGTGGCTACTCCTCTGAATCAAGTAGCAGTGGCACAACAAAATGTGCCCAAGAGGCAGTATACTGGCCCACATCCTTTGTGTACTAAGTGCCAGTATCATCACATTGCTAACACTCCTTGCAAGCAATGTACGGGATGTGGAAGAAAGGGCCATTGGGTCCAGCACTGCCGGATGACACCTAACCAAGCAGTCAATAATGCTGCTTTGGCTATCCCTCCACCAGCCAACCAGAACAATGGTGGATGCTTCAACTGTGGCGAACAACGCCACTTTGCAAAGAACTGCCCGAAGAAGGCACAACAGGCAGTTCAAGCTCCTCGTGGAAGAGCTTTTGTTATTGGAGCACCAGCTGCACGCCAGGACCCGAATGTGGTCACTGGTACGTTTCTCTTACATGACTTTTATGCATCTGTTCTATTTGACACTGGTGCGGATCATAGTTTTATCTCTGCCGATTTTGCATGCCAACTAGATTCTATAGAAGAACAGTTAGATTCCCCTTACATTATAGAAGTAGCTAACGGAAAACAGATCACAGTTAGTACAGTTCACAGGAATTGCCCATTGACACTTAATGGTCATACATTTGCCATCGACTTAATACCGATGGAGTTGGGTAGTTTTGACATCATTGTTGGGATGGATTGGCTTTCCTCTAACCGAGTGGAAGTCATCTGTTCTGAGAAGTTGCTTCGAGTTCCATTACCAGATGATCGTGTATTGGAAGTCAGAGGGGATCAAGCAAAACGAAGTGTCAAAATCATTTCCTGCATAAAGGCGCGTAAGTGTTTACAGAAGAAGTGTGTAGCTTTCTTGGCTCATGTAGTGGAAAAAGAGAAAGACAAGAAGAAGATACAAGATGTACCAGTAGTGAAGGAATATCCAGAAGTATTTCCTGAAGACCTACCAGGTTTGCCTCCTGTGCGATCGGTAGAGTTCCGAATCGATTTAGTTCCTGGAGCAACTCCTGTTACTAAATCTCCTTATCGACTAGCACCTTCGGAGATGCAGGAATTGTCGAATCAGTTGCAGGAATTATTGGATAAAGGATTCATCAGACCGAGCTACTCACCTTGGGGAGCTCCGGTCTTATTCGTGAAGAAGAAAGACGGATCGTTCAGAATGTGCATAGATTACAGAGAGCTAAACAAACTAACCATCAAGAATCGGTATCCATTGCCGAGGATTGATGATCTGTTTGACCAACTGCAAGGAGCTCAATACTTTTCCAAGATTGACTTGCGGTCTGGTTATCATCAACTCAGAGTTCAAGACGAAGACATACCGAAGACGGCATTCCGAACCAGATACGGGCATTACGAATTCATGGTGATGCCTTTCGGATTAACGAACGCACCAGCGGTTTTCATGGATCTCATGAACCGAGTGTGCAAGCCGTATTTAGATCAGTTCGTTATCGTCTTCATCGATGACATACTGATTTATTCCAAGAGCAAAGCAGAACATGAACAACACCTCAGGAAGATCTTGGAACTGTTGATGGAACAGAAACTTTATGCCAAGTTCTCTAAGTGTGAATTTTGGTTAAGGGAAGTTCAGTTTCTTGGTCATGTAGTCAACAGTGAGGGAATTCATGTAGACCCTGCCAAGATTGAAGCAATAAAGAACTGGGACACTCCGAAGACACCAACGGAGATACGGTCTTTTCTGGGATTGGCAGGTTATTATAGAAGGTTTATCTCAAACTTTTCTAAGATAGCTTTGCCACTCACTAAATTAACTCAGAAAAGTGAACCGTTTGTCTGGGAACAGAAACAAGAAGATGCTTTTCAGACACTGAAGCAGAAGTTGTGTAATGCTCCAATTCTATCACTCCCGGAAGGATGTGATGACTTTGTTGTTTATTGTGATGCATCCCATCAGGGACTTGGGTGCGTACTGATGCAACGAGACAAAGTTATCGCTTATGCATCGAGACAGTTAAAAGTTCATGAGAAGAATTACACTACTCATGATCTTGAACTGGGAGCAGTGATTTTTGCACTAAAAATCTGGAGACATTACTTATATGGCACTAAGTGTACCATATTTACTGATCACAAGAGTCTGCAGCACATCTTTGATCAGAAGGAGCTCAACATGCGACAACGCCGTTGGGTTGAACTTCTGAATGATTATGATTGTGTGATCAAGTACCATCCGGGAAAGGCAAACGTTGTAGCTGATGCCTTGAGTCGGAAGGAACGGGTCAAACCCTTACGCGTTAGGGCTATGGGTATGACTGTGCAGACCAGCTTACAAGACAAGATCATTCAAGCTCAACAGGAATCAGTTGATAGAGGAAACTTGAAGAAAGAACTTGACTGCGGAGCAGAGAAACATTTAGAGACCAAGTCTGATGGAATGATCTACTACCAGGATCGTATATGGATTCCTGCGGTAGATGAATTGAGAAGACTTATCTTCGATGAAGCACACAAGACAAAATACTCAGTTCATCCAGGCGCTGATAAAATGTACCAAGACTTACGTGGATTTTATTGGTGGCCGGGAATGAAGAAAGACATAGCCGAGTATGTCGGTCGATGTCTAACGTGTGCGAAGGTAAAGGCGGAACACCAGAGACCGTCTGGTTTACTGGAACAGCCTGAGATTCCGCTCTGGAAGTGGGAACAAATAGCTATGGATTTCATTACCAAGCTACCCCGCACTTCCAGTGGTCACGATACAATTTGGGTGATCATTGATCGATTAACAAAATCTGCTCATTTCTTGCCGATGCGTGAAACCTTCACGATGGATAAACTGGCGAGATTGTACATCAATGAGATAGTGGTACGTCACGGTGTACCATTATCAATTATTTCTGATAGAGACAGCAGATTTACTTCAAGATTCTGGCAATCACTACAGAAATCTCTAGGGACACAGTTAAATCTGAGTACAGCTTACCATCCACAAACGGACGGCCAAAGTGAACGTACGATTCAGACCCTAGAGGATATGTTAAGGACCTGTATTTTAGATTTCGGTGGGAATTGGGATTCTCATTTGCCACTGATTGAGTTCTCCTACAACAACAGTTACCACAGCAGTATCGGATGTGCACCATTCGAGGCTCTTTATGGTCGGAAATGTCGATCACCGATCTGTTGGACTGAAGTTGGAGATAATCGCATAACTGGGCCAGAGCTTATTCAGGAAACCACTGACAAGATAGCTCAGATTCAGAGAAGATTGCAAGCTACAAGAAGCAGAAAAAAGAGCTACGCTGACAAACGGCGTAAGCCGTTGGAATTCCAAGTGGGAGACCGTGTCATGTTGAAGGTATCCCCATGGAAAGGCGTTGTACGTTTTGGAACAAAAGGCAAGCTAGCACCACGATACGTAGGACCGTTCGAAATCATCGAACGTATTGGTCCTGTGGCGTATAGACTGAGATTACCAGATGAACTCAGTGGTGTGCATGATGTGTTTCACGTCTCGAATTTAAAGAAATGCCTTGCTGACGAATCACTCGTCGTCCCACTCGAAGAGATTCAATTTGATGATCAGTTGCATTTTGTCGAAGAACCTTTAGAGATTATGGATCGCAAGGTCAAACAATTGAGAGGAAGCCGTATTCCGATAGTAAAGGTTCGTTGGAATTCAAGACGCGGGCCCGAGTTTACTTGGGAACGTGAGGATCACATGAAGTTAAAGTATCCCCAACTGTTTGAAGAGGAAGCTGTACCCGATAACAATTCTTAAATTTCGGGACGAAATTTCTTTAACAAGGGGAGACTGTAACATCAGTGCCGGAAACGTCACCGGAACAGTGATCGTGAACAGTACGTGAACAGCAATCAGGTACAAATCTTATGTAACTCAGGGTATTTCATAGTCATATCGAGTTTCAGTATCATTTCATGTTATCAAAACTAAGAATTCACAGTCATTCCAGAGAAATCAGTTCAGAACAATGGTTCTTGAGTCAGATAATTATCTGGCAACACAGAATCATCATGTGATTTATTTGTTAGGATCTTATTATGTATAAACGTATGTGAGGCCTTACAGGACAAAACAACACGAATATCGTTATGTGAATGCTAAACCGACAGATTATTCGTATAGGTGACGATCTGTACGAATAAATCTAAAAGTTTAACGTTCTGAATGATATTCGATAATTAGAAAACAATATTGAAAAGTGTAGTTATCGTCGTATTTGATTCGAACAAATACGCGCGATGACCGCGCGATTCGATTTAAACGCTAAATAAATATTTTGTGAATTAAATAATTAAAAGATATTTAGTTAATTTATTAGGAATCACAACCTAAAATAATTTTTATAATTCTATTTTAAAACCGAGTCGTTTCGTAACGAAAACGACGCGAAAATGACGTTTCTACGCGAAACCACGCGAAACCGAACGAACCCGAACATACCCGCATTATTGTGAGGCTTTAATGAGGGCATTTACTCCCTCATCTTCCCCCACCTACCAGCTTCATCACCATTTTCGTTCATCATCTCCACCCCCATTCTCTCTCTAAAAGTTTCCATCTTCTCACTAAGATTTCTAGCTCAAATCACCACCATTTTGTGTGTTTTTGGTGTCTAAATCACCTCCATTACTTGTCGATCATAGAAGTACAACAGATCTGAGGTTTCATCCAACACATTTGAGGTAAATCCGTGATTTTTGCTCGGTTTTAGGGTTTTCTAAACCCTAGGTTCGAATCCCCTTAGAACCGGTTTCTCACCCTTTAAACCTATAGGATTCACTCCAAGCATCTATAGGATAACATAGGGACAAGCCTTGCAACAAACTCCAGTCGATTGTTCGAAAAGCCAAGATGGTTTGGCTGGGTTCGAGTGGCCGAATGGCTGCTACTCACCAGATGGCCGAATGACTCGAGCAAGAACCTCCCATTCGCCGAATGGCTCTAGCCAAACCATGCCATCCATTCGCCGAATGTCTAGCCGAAACAGCCTCTATTCGGCCGAACCAGGCCTTCAGTCGACACCCTTATTCGACCATAACCCTTATTTGCTCAAGCCTCATTCGCCACTCCCACTCGGCTAAGTTTCATTCGATCCATAGGCTTCCTATTCGGCCAAGACACTTTCGAATGGGCTCTCATTCGACCTCAACTATTCCACGAATGAACCTTCATTCGACTTTAGACATTCGAGCCTACCACATTCGAATCAGTGGGATCTTAGCCGAGGGTGTTTGAATAGGATTACGTGGGAGCATGCATGGGTTGGAAATTGCTTTGTGTGGGTGTGTGTGCATGAGAAGCAAATTAGTGTTTCTTAACAAAAAGCCATTCTATTTTGTTATTAAACGAAGTGATATACTTGTACTAATCTCATGCAAACAAACTTTCGAAAGAAACAAAGTCCTTTAGAATAACAATGGGTTACACTAACAAAGGGATTGATAAATCACATATATCACTAACAAGAGTTGTCATGAGTTAAAGAATAAACTAAAAGATAATTTAGCAAGGACTTATTCAAAGAACCAAAGAGGGTTGAGGCTAAATAAGTTGTTAACACTCAAACCTTAAGGAGTTTATAAGAACTTGAAGCTAAATTTAGATGATTCACTTGAATCGTCTAAGGTTAGTTAATAAGAAGGAACTAGTAGTTCACTTGGAAATCAAAGTCAAGTAATGGGTCAAGAGAGGCCCAATGGGCTTAACCTAGGCCCATCAATTTCAAATTTCACGTTTTGTTAACTAAATGATATTTTTAATAAAAGACATGATTTATAAACCTTTATTAAATTAATTAAATGATTTCTAAATTAAAGTTTACCTTTAAAATGACTTATCTTAAATGTGTTTTAGCTAAGGACTCTTAATGATGAATTATGGGATAAGGGTTTATAACGAATAATGAATTAGACTAAGTTAGATGAAGTCTTAGAATCACAGTAGTAATTTAGGACACTTAGTTGCACACCGAGACCAAACCATAGTTACGACAACTACCGTATGTACTTATCGTATTCGAATTCTTTTAAAACAACTCAGGAACTGAAGATACCTAGGCAACAATCAAAGAGCGCGCATATCTTTTGTGGTAATTCATTTCAGAGCAACACAGGTGAGTTCATTGCCCCTTTTCTAAACATTTTTGTTTTAAAACGCGGGGCTGAGAAGCATGCGTAAACTGTTTTTAATTAAACTGTTTATTTAAATGCTTTTATTTATTATATGTTTTACATATATATGTTGTTGATACTCCTAGACTCCTGTCTAGGAAATTATTAAACAAGAATCAAATTACCAATTGAATTTAAGTACTCTTATGGGTTATACCTTAAATTTAAATTCTAAATCAACCCTTAGTCCATCAAGTTCAAATTCAAGAATCTAAATTCAAAGTGAAATCAAATGAACATAATTAAGAGATCATATTCAAGGGGATCATAACTCAGTGTGTGATCTGAGACCCAAGAATCATAAACAATTCAACTATCATTGAAAATCATGGGAATTCAAAGAATCAAGAATCATGAGACTCAGGAAATCAGGAATCATAAATGTGTGTGAATCATTGAAGTAATGAAATCATTATGATCTAATGAACTCATTAATACTCAAGTCAAGGTGGATGTCAGTTGTATATGGAATCAAGACCACGTGTAACACACATATAAAGTCCCACTCAGATGCAGAAGACCTTCGGGTCAGGCTGTAACGGGCAATAACATGAACGATCAAATGAAATCATTATCAAAGTTAAAATCAGGAGAATCAAGAGATCAAGAATCACAGGATATCCTTAAAGTCCCCGCTTGTACAGAAGACCTTTGGGTCAAGCTGTAAGGGCAAAACAATAAAGTCCCCGCTTGTACAGAAGACCTTTGGGTCAAGCTGTAAGGGCAAATCATTAAAATCCCGTCACGCCCAGGTATACTCCTTGTGAGTTATGCCTGGTATGGGTCACGTGTGAGAGGTTACAACTTGGACAACCACCAACAACTAAGTCTAACTGATTGAGTAAAATCATACCCAATCATCATGTCTTAGTTGTATTTAAATGTTTTATTTATTTATTTAACTAAATATTTGACATTTTGCTATTATCACTGACTTTTGGGAAATCATATATCTACGATCAAAATCAAGAGGATCAAAGGCAAATCAGATTTCAAAATCATAATCTAAATCAGAAGAGTGTTAGGTAAAAATGCTTAATTATCATTAATATCAATGTCCTATGCAGATTAGTATGTGGTGGGACGTCGTCTGGGCGGGGTTGTAGCCTTGACCCAGGGGTATGCCCTATATATAAGCATACCGATCTGGATGATACAGTTGATGTTAATGAGGTTAGGGTCTTTACCGAAAGGGGTTTTCAAATCATTTTCAAATCATAAAATCATATGAACTCACCAACCATGTGTTGACTTGATCTTTTTGCATGACTTCTCAGGTGACGAACAGGTCAACTAAGAAGTTATTCTTTTCGTACTAGGACTTCAGATGGAAGGCTTAGCTTTTGGACCTGCATTATTTTTGAAGACATCATTATGCAAATTATTTTGTATATCTTGTGTAAATACAAGATAGAAATATATGATGTTTATGGTAGATTTACATTGTTAAATTATAAACAATACTGATGTAATTTAACTTTGTAATTCTATTATAGTTAGCATTTCTCATTTGTATCATGTGCAATGTAAACAATCTGATCATCACGATTATCACTCACGATATCGCGCCCCGGGAACTTTCCGCCCGACGGGACAACCGATCCTATCCCGCCGGCTCGGGGTGTGACAATAAATGACAAATGTCTTAAATGCCCTTCATATTAAAAAAAGAAAATTGACACGTGCCACGATCCTATACACTTACCTTTTTAAAGTAACAATTAGATGATATTTAATAGGTTGTAATAAAAGATAAGTGTTATTAAAAATTTCATCCCCTATATATGTATATATACGGATTTATTATATTAAGAACTAAGAAATTGTAAAAATCTAAAAGTACCACATTTATAGCCACAAGTTTTGAGGGGTATAAAAGTAATTTCCCTTAAAAATAGTGGAAGTTACCTTTATACCCTTAAACATGTGGCAAGAAATGATTATTTTAGTTCGTAACTTATATTGGTTCTTAATTGAACATCTCCTTATATATATATATATATATATATATATATAAGTATAAAAAATAACTCTCTTTTTTGTTACAACTACATAACTCATTTCAACCAATAATAAAATTACACATAAGTTTTTCATTAAAATATTAAAAAAACATCATAGTCATTTTACTTTTATAAGTTTCCTCCCTCTTTTTTAAACATTAATAACTTTTTTATAATATATTATTATTTTAAAAAAATCGCACCATTATATTCGTCTCATTTTTCTTTTTAATTCCGTTATAGTCTCGACTAATATTTTTTACTTTTTTTAGATGCCCTATATTTACATCATTGTAACGAACTTAAATATAACAAATTTATTTGAAATTTTTTCTAACAATGATAAATTACAGTGATGTAATTTACATTGACGTAATTTACGGTCAAGTAATTTACATTAACGTAAAATTTTGTTTCGGTTTTTTTCGGTTAATTCGGTTCCGGTTCGGTTTTTTTGGTTAATTTGGTTCCGGTTCGGTTTTTCGGTTAATTCGGTTTCGGTTCGGTTTTTCGGTTAATTCGGTTTCAGTTCGGTTTTTTTTGGTTTTTTGCTCATCCCTAATTTGTAACGAACCTAAATACAACAAATTACTTTGAATTTTTTTCGAATAATGATAAGTTACATCAATATAATTATCATTGTTAGAGAAAAAAAATCAAAATAATGTGTTATATTACATCACTGTAATTTATCATTGTAATTATCATTGTTAGAGAAAAAAATAAAATAATGTGTTATATTACATCACTGTAATTTATCATTGTAATTATCATTGTTAGAAAAAAATTCAAAATAATGTGTTATATTTATGATCGTTACATCGACGTAAATAATGGACAATAAGAAAAAAAATTTAAAAAAAACTAGTCAACATTATAACGGGAATTAAAGAGAAAATTACATCACTGTAAATAATGTATTACGTCACCGTTAATTATGTCATTGTAAATTACTTCATTTTGTGTTACATTTACTTTAATTTACCGTAAATAATGTGTTACGTCACTGTTATATACATTATTGTAATTTACCATTGTTGGAATTAATGAAACTGTTTTCTAGTTATAAAGGAGTCTTTGCATAATAACAAGTAAGAGTTTTAAAAATCTGATTTTTGTTTGGCACATAAGTACTCTTTTTATGAGAATAAATCCGAGTCTTGTGGCGCTTCCGTTTCACCAAATAAGCTGAGTAAAAAAAACAAAAAAAAGAAGTTGGACTAAAAACTTATGTGTCACACGCCGGGTTGCAGCCTGGTTGAAACACCACTAAGTTAAGTTCAATGGAGTGAAAAAGAAATAAAAGAAAAATGCTCACGCTTCCATCTGTTCCATTTGTAAAAATCTGATTTGAGAAATTTCTTGTTTGTTTATATGTAAGGATGACTTGAAAACTAAAATCCAGGATTGATTTGGTTTTAAATTTCCTAAGTGTGGGTCTAATGAAATGAAATGTAGAACATTAACATAATAGAACCATGATTAAGGGACTTGAATAATCAGTATGGGTTTAAAAGGATAACAATACTTGCAATCTTTTCCAAAGCATTGAATTTTGATTTGACTATTTTAATTGTGTAGAAACCATTTTGCCTAGCTTTGATCCCAGATTTTTGCATAAGCCATTTTCAGGGACGAAAAAGAGATAAGTGTTGGGATGTGATGTGTTGTGAAACACATCTGTTTTTCTATTTGTTTTTATTTAGTTCCTGTACAGTTTTATGCGTTTTTAGAGTTGATTTATGCTGGTTCTTCACATTTCCATGATTTGATGCTTGCAGGTTTTTAACGTGTTATTATGGCACAAAAGATCAAGAAAACGAGCTCCAGGATGGACGAGAACGGACCCGAAGACAAAAGAAGACAAAATCTTGAATCTGATATCCTCGCGTATTGCGACAACCTCAAGAAACCCTGTCGCGTAGCGCGATAGGTGGAAAAAGTCAGAAATGCCCTTTTTAATGATGGCGGGTTGACCGGAGTATTTTTTCGGGTAGCGAGATCCCTCGCGTAGCACGAAGGGTTGCCAGGTGCCTGTCGCGTAGCACGACAGGGTTAGAAAACTAGAATTTTGAGTTTTATGTTTCTGAAACGGCTGGAGGCAAAAGGATTGGAGATTCACGACTGGGAGAAGACTTTTGGAGGCGACTAGAAGCCAGGGGAAGAGATTTAGGTCGAGATTGGTAATCAGGAAGCCCTAAGAGAGTGATCCGAAGGGTGTAACGTGATCGGTTCTTATTCCTTTCTTGTTTTTCCTATTCGTATGATGATTGATTGTGGTTTATACACTATTTCTTTCTGTTTATTCATGATGATTTGTGGCTAAACCTTTTAGACCACCTAGGGTTTTATAATATGCATGTTTAATGATTGTTAGGATTGATTGTGGAACAAGTTTGTGTTTTTCAATGATATGACGATTTGGTTTGGATTTTTGGATGTGTATGAATGTTTATATTGTTTGTGATTTGGTTTATTGATTCCTCATGTGCTTTTGCGAATGTCTTTCGTATAATAGGTGCATGCTAGGTCAATTACTTGGTGTTCTTGATTTGTGGATGGATTGCTGGACGTAGTGATTCATAGGAATGGTGATTAGGTCATAAATAAATTAAATGTTTAACCAAAACCAAAAGCCGTGAGGTGAGGGTTTGTTAGTATGTCTTGAATGTTCAATAACTAGTTAAAGTCTTTGTGAAAAGGCTAGGATTAGGTCAATTGAACAAATTCTTGTATGCTAAATCTGAGATGATTTTCCTTATTATCCCTTGCATGTTTGTGTATTGAGACTTTCCTTTCCGTGAGGTAGATAGTCTTTAGGATATATCGTTGATGGGTTGGTTAACTTGTGAGAGTAATTAACCTAAACCGGTATTTAAACGACTTATAGACACTTTAGTTGAAATCTTTGAGAAAGGTTAAAGATACTCTAATTCGTTTATGAGTTAAAATTTAAAGATCCCGGTTCCACAATAAGTTCCATAATCAATCCATAACACATTAGACATGTATAAAGTAAACCCTAGGTAGTCATTCATCACTCGTGACTTTTTGTTGAATCTTCTTTATTGAGTCTTAATCCGGTTTTTCTAGGTTATTAAATTAGTTTAATTAATTAGTAACAAAACCCCCATTTCAAACAATTAATTTAAATCAAGTAAATTTGTATAGATAAGTCCTTGAGTCTGTTTTGCATTTTCTATAGAAGTCTGTGGGTTCGATATCCGGACTTACTTTTCTGTACTACTTTTGATAGGTTCACTTGCCTCTTAGTAGTTTACTTTAGAGAGTCTAGAGTATTACTTAGTGTTTATGTTAGCTTTGATTTTTATCAGTTTTAATTAAACTACTTTGCACACATCAGAAGGCTAAGAAGGATTTTTAAAAACTCGAAAACCGGCCCAAACAAATTCCGATTGAATTCATTTTTACATCATTGGAACCGACTTGTAATTCCCTAAAACCTAAACCTTAAATCATAAACAATAATCCCTAATAATAAAAACCAAAATTATAAAATCAAACCTAAACTTAAAGATAAAACCTAAAAGCTAAAAAAACATGTCCTAAAATCCAAACTCTAAAACTACTTGTTAAAGTTAAAACCAAATAACAAATATTGTAAGGTTTGATGAGACGTTTCCAATGCCATCAAAATGAGTACAATCGGAGTTCGTTTGGGTTGGTTTTATAGATTTTAAAAATCATTTTTAGCCTTCTTAGGCAAAGTACAATTTTTTATTTGATCATTACCCTATATATATATATATATATATATATTAATAGTCAAAGTTGATTAAAAAACAACACATGTGAACCATTAGTGTCTTGGAAATTTTTTATTTTGGAACGACAATTGTGATTGATTGACACGTCTTTGGAGTAAAGCTCGTACATCAATCACATCACTTATATCTCACCAATTAGGTGGAAACCCACCACTGTGGTAGACCCTAAAAGTTAGGATCAGAACCTAATGCCTAAACAGGCTTGTTATTACTAATAAATCTGGTTCGAGTCTTGTTGTCAGGTTGGACCGAGGCTAGCTATCTCGAGCGTGGATCATAGTTGCAACAACACAAATGATTTACATTAGAGCGTCCAAGGGGATTATCAACACTCCAACGCTCAAGTCAGTAATCTACATAAGATATAAAATGTATAACATATAAGCATGTATGATATTCATAAAGATAAAACAACAAGACTCATGAGAGCATCTGTAACACCCCAATTTTTCTAAATACAAGTTATTTGAACTTACGAATGCGTAACGAATGATTAACTTGCTAGAAAAAGGGACGAAAAATAACTAATTTCAGGCCTCGAAGTCGTGTACTCGAAATGGGATTTCGAGTACAGTAGTTCTTGAAAACCATAGTATTCGAAATTTACAATTTCGGGTACAGGACACTGTCTATAAATAGTAGGGTCTTGGGAAACGTGCTAACCTTTGGCTGAAGCACATCATCTCTCGAGTACACGAAGCAAAGTTCGAGCACTGCAAAGGTCGAGCTTTTAATCGACCAAACGAAGGAGGAAAAACACGGGATTCTACCAGGAGAATCAGCTACCTTCAAGTAAGTGATTCATATATAGAAAGCTGGATTTTTATACAATAGTTAGGATGGTCATACAAAAAGGGAACTTATGCATAAAGCTCACACCTTTATGCATAAAGTTCGGAACTTTGAGGTTCCATTGTGTGGATAACACCCTAAGGAACCTAGTACTAGCTCCCCAAAGTCTTAGATGAATTTCTGAGATGTTTAATGACGAAATGATGAGTACACGAAATCATGTACAGAGGGTACTCGAAATCATACATGTTATTTCGAGTACATTGTTATTTCGAGTACATGACTGTTTCGAGTACAAGGGCCATTTCGTGTACAAGGATTATTTCGAATACACTTAATGATTTTGAGTACAAGCCATTTCGTGAACTCCAGGAATTTCGTGTACATGGGTTTCGAGTATGGGGTGTTTAATGAACCTCAAGTGTTTCGGATACTTAGATAAGGTTCGGGAACTTGAGTTTATAATGGGGACTAGTTGGTTATGAGGACCTGGAATAAATTCTAAGTCTAAGAATGTGATGTGATGAAATGTAACGAGACGATGTAACTGATGTAGGTCCTTAAGGCCCTAGCTAAGGAGTTCGGCTAAGGATAACAGGAGTCTACTATCAGGTGAGTTCTAGACGCCCTCTTTTATGTTTAATGTTTTGGGCTGACATACATGCTTATTGTTATGTCTATGATGTTATGTGCTTATGATGATGATGAATGAATGATGATATGCCCTGACTATGTATGCATGTTTATGTGTTAGCATGATCTATGCATGATAAACGAGTTATGATAATGAATAACATGACATGATAATGATGCTAGCATATGATATGATGATGACTTTATGATAACATGCTTCATGATGATAACTATGAGAATAGGTATAGAAGTATGACAAGGTCCTAGGTTGCTAGGATGAAAGTATGATATGTAGGCATGATGCCATGATGTTATGATATGATAACGATGCTAGTATGTTATGATGATCTGTGCATGATGCTAGTATGTTATGATGATCTGTGCATGAGGCTAGTATGTTATGATGGTATGAAGAAATGATGCTAGTGTGACATGCCTAAGATGCCATGATGACTACGATGAATGATGTTATGTTGCTAGCAGTAAATGTTATGATGATTATGATAATAGATGATATAATGCTAGTATATCATGTATGAAGAACGAACGATGTTCCTATACGTGTTATAGGATATGTATGAAAGATGCACCAGTTCTTGTGCTGGGTAGGTATGATAGTCAACCACGACTATAACTGGGTATGATAGTCAACCACGACTATAACTGGGTATGATAGTCAACCACGACTATAACTGGGTATGATAGTCAACCACGACTATAACTGGGTATGACAGTCAACCACGACTATAACTGGGTATGACAGTCAACCACGACTATAACTGGGTATGACAGTCAACAACGACTATAACTGGGTATGACAGTCAACCACGACTATAACTGGGTATGACAGTCAACCACGACTATAACTGGGTATGACAGTCAACCACGACTATAACTGGGTATGACAGTCAACCACGACTATAACTGGGTATGATAGTCAACCACGACTATAACTGGGTATGGAGCCTTGTGCCGGCATAAGCCCACTGTTCGCATGGTGACAGTGGAACGTATGACGATGATGTTAAGGATGTTATGTGCTAAAGTTATGGACTATGTGTATGAAATGATGTTTATGTTAAGTATGTTTAATGTTGTTTTATGAAAACTAGAACTCACCAGCGTAAGCTGACTTGATTTAGCATGTATGTCAGGTTAAGGCTAAGGCGAAAGAAGTTATGGAGCTCGGGGCATCAAGATAGAGAATCCAGTGGTTTTGGCAAATCCGATATGTTTTTGATACAGATACTTTACTGATTTCTGTTTATCGAACTATGTTTACATTTTCGCTGCATGATTATGAAAGTTTTTGGTTTAATGAGCTATGTGTTATGACGAGACCAACCTCTGCGAGGTGCCCGGTTTCGGGGCCTCACAGCATCCTAAGTAAATGTATGTATGCCTTACTGAGGCAAGAAATGATGAAAGCAAGGAGATGCAAATCATATCATCTCACGACAGGACATGTATGGATGTTGTTCTAGTAGGGCAAGAGAACCAGGATCATGTCTAAGGCAGAATAGGAACTCGAAGCCCTGCTAAGGATTGCCAAAGGTGGGGAGCAGCTAGAGAAGCAAGTTCCTAGCATGGGAGTGTGGAATGAGATACTTAGGGTTTAATTGCTAGCAAATGGGGTGAGATGCTTATGAAGGTGAACCTTTTTATTATAAGAGGAAATGGGCTATCTCATGTCACATCCCCACCTCTCATCACCTAATGATGTCACTGATGATGTCACTGTAATGATTTGAGATTTATGGAAGCATAGTGGTGTTGTCTCAAAGATGGGATGTAACTTTAATTGAAACAGTTTCAAAACACATATAGTTATCTAAAGGTATTAAACATGACATAAAGTAACCATTACAACACTTCAGTTATTGTTTACAAACTTATGTACCACTATTAGTCCAAAACATCCTATCCAATATGTGCATTTGTGCGCTCTCACCAGTCATCACTGTTTGCCTATGAAAGATTTAAAGTTTGAAAAGTCTGTATAAAATTGGTTGTTCATAATAATGACTCGATACAATATGATATGATAAGTAAATTCAATGGTACGCATTGACATAATTGGAATGTTCATGTGACCATATCTAGTTCCTGTAACCTCCAGGGTTTTTGTTCGAATTTAAAATTTAACTAATCGAAAAAAAAAATTTTAGCATTCTGTAACACCCAAACTTTTCACACGATTACACGTGTCCCATTTTAGGTCCCAGATTAAACTTTTTCATAAATTATGTTCGAAAGCGTGAAATTAACCTTTCATGAGTTAAACACACTTAATTTCAAATCATTTACATTTATGATTAATAAAAACTAGTGTGTTTAAGTTTAATACCACCACAGACTTTACATAACGTTTGGTTCTGCTTTAATACATGCCCGATCCGATTGCCTGATGCATATCTATCTTTGACCTGTAACATCACATATAAGGTCACATTTAGTTCATATGAACTAAGTAAGTAACCCCTCCCAACATTCCCCCAAAAACTCATTTTACCACATCCACATACATATCATATGGATGTTTATCAAGTTTAGATAATAATATATCATATTCAAACATCAAATTGCACACACCACACATTGTGCATTTATTTCCCTTAACGGGTCATTTTCACCAATATGATTATATTATCTAATCCAACTCTATCACCAGCACCTCTGGCTAAATTTTAAACACCATATATATATATATATATATATTGGCTCAACCAATTACCCACACCTGTGGTTTCAACAATTTAGTTTCCGGATTAACCGGTTATCCACACATTTGTGGTATCACAACAAAATGTAAAAATACATTTTTCACAATCAATATTCAAACTGAGTCATTTCTATTCGAGTTGACTCTCACAATGTAATAATATCATATTACCAATCATCAACTATTGCTCACAATAGTTTAATAAACATTACACTATGGTGTTCACATTCTTGTACTTCCACCATAGTTATCTGTCAGCACCTCTGACTATCCACACATTTGTGGTTTCATAAATAATTCAAGTCTTAAGATGTTCACCCACCGGTACTTCCATCTAAGACAATTGCCAGCACCTCTGGCTATCCACCATTGTGGAGTCATAAATAATTCAAGTCTTAAGATGTTCACCCACCGGTACTTCCATCTAAGACAATTGCCAGCACCTCTGGCTATCCACCATTGTGGAGTCATAAATAATTCAAGTCTTAAGATGTTCACCCACGGTACTTCCATCTAAGACAATTGCCAGCACCTCTGGCTATCCACCATTGTGGAGTCATAAATAATTCAAGTCTTAAGATGTTCACCCACCGGTACTTCCATCTAAGACAATTGCCAGCACCTCTGGCTATCCACCATTGTGGAGTCATAAATAATTCAAGTCTTAAGATGTTCACCCACCGGTACTTCCATCTAAGATAATTGCCAGCACCTCTGGCTATCCACCATTGTGGAGTCATCAATTTAATCCCTGGATTAACCGGTTATCCACACATATGTGGTTCAACAATTTAGTTCCCACACTTTCATTTACCAAGGTATTGGATTTATCATAGGCTGTTGAACTTTTATTATTCAACTTTCCCCTATCACCAATGCCATATTTATCATACAAGTTACTCAACAACAATTTCAACGTTCATTATGTAATGTCATAGTTATGGGATTACTTACTCAAACACCGGCTCATTCGGCTATTCTTATGCAATCTATGTTGCATAATTCAATTCAATCGTGACATAATCACATTGGAACTTAACATATATACATTAGAGTCTATTAACTCAAGTAATTCCAATTTAGTTATGCATATTCATTCAAATCAATCAATTAATCATTCTTTAATGATTAATTATTCAACAATTTACCAATTCATACTATGATGCTTTCACTCAAGTTCTTTCATCATAGATGTACTACCAAATATATAGATTGACTAAATAAGTCAAACTGCTCAATCAATATATATACATCACAATCAAGTAGACTTTTTCTACTACTTATATGTAATATTACAGTAAGTTGGGTAACTTACCTGTTTCATATGGTTGTTCACTTCCTACAACCTCGTTTCCACTTCTGTGGCTTATTCCTTGACTTTCACCGTCAATACCTAGTTGTAATTCACATATTGTAACATCAGTGCCGGAACCGTCACCGGAACAGTGATCGTAACAGTGCGTGAACAGTAATCAGGTACAATTTTCATGTAATTCAGTGTATTTCATGTTCATATCAAACCTCAGTATCATTTCATGCTAACAAAACAGTGAATTCACAGACATTTCAGAGAAATCAATTCAGAACAATGATTCTTGAGTCAGATAATTATCTGGCAACACAGAATCATCATGTGATTTATTTGTTAGGATTTTATTATGTATAAACGTATGTGAGGCCTTACAGGACAAAACAACACGAATATCGTTAAGTGAATGCTAAACCGACAGATTATTCGTATAGGTGACGATCTGTACGAATAAATCTAAAAGTTTAACGTTCTGAATGATATTCGATAATTAGAAAACAATATTGAAAAGTGTAGTTATCGTCGTATTTGATTCGAACAAATACGCGCGACGACCACGCGATTCAATTTAAACGCTAAATAAATTTTTTTTTTATAAAATTAAATTAAATAATTAAAAGATATTTAATTAATTTATTAGGAATCACAACCTAAAATAAATTTTTAAATTCTACTTTTAAAATCGGATCGTTTCGTTACGAAAACGACGCGAAAACGACGTTTCTGTGCGAAAACATGCGAAACCGAACGAACCCGAACGAAACCCGGTATTTATCCCTCATTTAATGAGGCAATTAAGCCTCATCTACCACCACCAACCAGCCACCAACACCCCCATTTTCGTCCATCTTTTTCCCTCTCTACATTCCCTCTCTAAAAACCTCTCTCTACCTTCTCTCTAAGAGTTCTACCTCAATTCTTCACGAAATTCGTCCATTTTGGTGTCTAAACGACCACAATCACTAGTAGATCGTGAAAGTACAACCGATCTAAGAGTTCATCCATCAAATTCGAGGTAAAAACCCATTTTTGTTGCGGTTTAAGGGTTTTGAAAACCCTAATCACGAACCCCATCATGTAACCGGTTCTAACCCATTTCGAACCTTAGGAAACACCCTACAACACTTTAGGATCATGTAGGAACAGACCCCCTTTGAGCTCTTGGCCGATTTCTTTGAAAACCATGGCTGCCTTCTTGCTGAGCTCGAACGGCCGAATGAGCCGGGCTTCAGATGGGCGAATGAGCAATTGCTTCATTCGGCGAATGGCCTTGGGCCACATTCGATCGGTTGGGTTCATTCGCCACTAGTCCCATTCGACTGGTTCCCATTCGACCAACTCATTCTGTTGCCAACCATCATTCGGCCAGTCACATTCGATCAAGGTCATTCGACCCACCTCCCTTCGGCCAAGCTGCCATTCGACTGGCCAACTCATTCGACCCACTATCACCTCATTCGGCCTATACCCCTATTCGGCCAGGACTTTGTTGGCCAAGGGTTAATTAGTTAAACATGAAATAGTAACATGGTTTGGGGTAGGGTTGGATCACATGAGTGCATGCAAGGGAGTCAATTGGAAATGTGTGTGCATGGGAATCTCAACGTAAATGCATGCATGGATACATGTGTGTGCATGGAACAAACTAGGGCTTTCCTAATAGGATGTTAAACTAGTTTGACATTACTCGAGGATGTAGCATGAGATCATGTGGTTCAAAACAAAAACCTAAAGGCGAAAGTGTTAATTTAACTATTAGCACACAAACCTTAGGAAAACTCATAAGGACATGAAACTAACTTAGATGATTTATCTAAACTATCAAAGTTTTAGTCAATCAAATCATTACTAAGAACTTATTTAGAACACGACGTTTAATCATAGACCGAAGTTGGCCCAATGGGCTTATTTTAAGCCCATCATGAGTTAAACATTCTTTTATTTAAAATTTAAACATGTTTTAATAAAAGTAAAGGATTCATAAGCTTTATTAAATTATACTAAGTAATGTTTTCTAAATAATTTACTTGGAATGAAATAATTAGAACATGATATGATTTAAATCTTTAAAGGATTAATTGGGAATATGGGTTACTAACGGGTAATGATTTAGACTAAGTTAGATGAAGTCTTAGAATCACGTTAGTAATCTAGGACACTTAGTTGCACACCGAGACCAAACCCTCATTTCCACGCCTATCATATATACTTATAGTATGCGAATTCTTTTAAAATAACTCAGGAACCGAAGATACATAAGCTACAACAACGAGAGCGCATTTTTGTGGTAATTCTATACAAAGCAACACAGGTGAGTTCATTGCCCCTTTTCTAAACATTTTTGTTTTTAAACGCGGGGCTGAGAAGCATGCGTAAACTGTTTTTATTTAAACTGTTTATTTAAATGCTTTTACTTATTATATGTTGTTGCATATATATGTTGATAATACTCCTGGACTCCTGTCTAGGAAATTATTGAACAGATCAAGTTATCAAATAAATTTAAGTACTCTCATGAGTAATACCTTAAATTTAAACTCTAAATCAACCCTTAGTCCATCAAGCTCAAATTCAAGAATCTAAATTCAAAGTGAAATCAAATGAACAAAATCAAAAGATCACATTCAAAGGAATCATAACTCAGTGTGAGAGCTGAGACCCAAGAATCAATATCAAATCAATTATCATTGTGAATCATGGGAAAGTCAAAAGATCAAGAATCATGAGACTCAGGAAATCCGAAATCATAAATGTGTGTGAATCATTGAAATAATGAAATCATTATGATCTAATGAACTCATTAATACTCAAGTCAAGGTGGATGTCAGTTGTATATGGAATCAAGACCACGTGTAACACACATATAAAGTCCCACTCAGATGCAGAAGACCTTCGGGTCAGGCTGTAACGGGCAATAACATGAACGATCAAATGAAATCAATATCAAAGTCAAAATCATGAGAATCAAGAGATCAAGAATCACAGGATATCCTTAAAGTCCCACTCAGATGCAGAAGACCTTTGGGTCAAGCTGTAACGGGCAAATCATTAAAATCCCGCTCAGTTCAGGTGTACTCCTTGTGAGTTATGCCTGACATGGGTCACGTGTGAGAGGTTACAACTTGGACAACCACCAACAACTAAGTCTAACTGATTGAGCAAAATCATACCCAATCATCATGTCTTAGTTGTATTTAAATGTTTTATTTAATTAATAAAGTAAATATTTGACATTTTACTATTATCACTGTCTTTTTGGGAAATCATATATCTATGAGGAACCCAATAAATCGAAGGCATATCAGATTTCAATATCAGGATCTAAATCAGAGGTGTTGGGTAAAAATGCTTAATTATCATTAACAACAGTGTCATATACATGTTAGTATGTGGTGGGATAGAGTCTGGGCTTGACCCTTTCGTGATTCCCTATATATAAGCATACCGATGTGGATATTACATGTGGAGTTAATGAGGTTAGGGTCTTTACCAAAAGAGGTTTTCAAATCATTATCAAGTCATTTTCAAATCATTATCATACCATTTCCAAATCATTTTCAAATACTAGACTATATGAACTCACCAACCATGTGTTGACTTGATCTTTTTGCATGACTTCTCAGGTGACGAACAGGTCAACTAAGGAGTTATTCCTTTCGTACTAGGACTTCAGATAGAAGGCTTAGCTTTTGGACCTGCATTATTTTTGAAGACATCATTATGCAAATTATTTTGTATATCTTGTGTAAATACAAGATAGAAATACATGATGTTAATGGTAGATTTACATTGTTAAATTATAAACAATACTGATGTAATTTAACTTTGTAATTCTATTATGTTTAGCATTTCTCATTTGTATCATGTGCAATGTAAACAATCTGATCATCACGATTATCACTCACGATATCGCGCCCCGGGAACTTTCCGCCCGACGGGACAACCGATCCTATCCCGCCGGCTCGGGGTGTGACACATATATAAAACTATATTCAATACATATAACACATACAATCAAGTTCAACGCACTTGACTGGTTTGACTTTCTCAAAGTCAATTTATCACATAATTGACTCTATCTTACTATATTTAGTAAGTTTTAGTCAATTACTGCAATTAATCATATTACGTGCCTCTCTTAGGCATTTTATCAACTAATTGATGTTCATTACATTAGTTATGATCTCAATCGCTTTTATTATTCAAAAATTCATTTATGATCATAACTGTTAATAGTTTCAACATCAATTCCTCACAATCATCATTTAACCCATGGATTATAATCCATAATTCATTTCAAAATTATAATCTACCCATCCTACTAGTTATCATACCATGATATGGGTTTCATAACAACCGGACATTATACCGGCTTCAAAACGAAGATTTCACTAACCAAATATCAAGTTCTTCGTTTCTAAAAATCCCTAGTCATCAACTAGGCAATAATCAATATCCATAATCATAGTATTACATTTAGATCTAGATTTAATCCATACAATATTAAACTAGTATGATAAAACGAATCGTTACCCAATCTGACTGATTTCTGCGGGTAGAACAGCGATCTAGACTTGTAGATACGATCCCTGGTGCGATCGGGATGTTTAGACACCTTCAATCTTGAGTTTAGATGGTGAAAATATGAGTTTTTGCGTCTGGTAGTCGAGTGGAAGCAAGAAGAAACGAAATGGTTGAGTTTTCCCATGAAATCTGATCCTAAAATACATTAACCGACTCACAGCGCGCCGGGCGTACCGCCCCAACCTGACGTTTGGTCCGGGGCGTACCGCCCCACGCCTATTTCGTCCAATTTTTGATTTTTGCTTCGTTTCGCGATTCCGGACAATCCGTAACTCCGTTTCGCGCACGGTTTTCGCCCACGTTCACCATTTTTCGCATACTATCAACCTATAATAATTACAATCATAAAATCAACATGGATTTCTAGAACGATCACATGTGATCTTTCCATTGATGACGTAATTTTCACATATTTCAAATTACAACAATCACAATTGTTATTTTAACGATTATTTCAAATACGTTCAATCATTAAAACCGGTTGTTACACATTCTTAGAATAATTGTACACACACACAAATATATATATATATATATATATATAAATGTGCACATATATAAAGATAGTTATTCCGTGCAAAACAAATGTTATTAAAAGCTAACGGAAAACAGATCACAGTTAGTACAGTTCACAGGAATTGCCCATTGACACTTAACGGTCATACATTCTCTATCGATTTGATACCGATGGAGTTGGGTAGTTTCGACATCATTGTTGGAATGGATTGGCTTTCTTCTAACCGAGTGGAAGTTGTCTGTTCTGAGAAGCTGCTTCGAGTTCCATTGCCCGATAATCGTGTATTGGAAGTCAGAGGGGATCAAGCAAAACGAAGTGTCAAAATCATTTCCTGCATAAAGGCGCGTAAGTGTTTACAGAAGAAGTGTGTAGCTTTCTTGGCTCATGTAGTGGAAAAAGAGAAAGACAAGAAGAAGATACAAGACGTACCAGTAGTAAGAGAGTATCCAGAAGTATTTCCTGAAGACCTACCAGGTTTGCCTCCTGTGCGACCGGTAGAGTTCCGAATTGACTTAGTTCCTGGAGCAACTCCTGTTGCTAAATCTCCTTATCGGTTAGCACCTTCGGAGATGCAGGAATTATCGAATCAGTTGCAAGAGTTATTGGATAAAGGATTCATTAGACCGAGCTACTCGCCTTGGGGAGCTCCGGTCTTGTTTGTGAAGAAGAAAGACGGATCGTTCAGGATGTGCATAGATTACAGGGAGCTAAACAGACTAACCATCAAGAATCGGTACCCATTGCCGAGGATTGATGATTTGTTTGACCAACTGCAAGGAGCTCAATACTTTTCGAAGATTGATTTGCGGTCTGGTTATCATCAGCTCAGAGTTCAAGACGAAGACATACCGAAGACGGCTTTCCGAACCAGATACGGGCATTACGAATTTTTGGTGATGCCTTTCGGACTGACAAATGCACCAGCGGTTTTCATGGATCTCATGAACCGAGTATGCAAGCCGTATTTAGATCAGTTCGTTATCGTCTTCATCGATGACATACTGATTTATTCCAAGAGCAAAGCAGAACATGAACAACATCTCAGGAAAATCTTGGAACTGTTGATGGAACAGAAACTTTATGCCAAGTTCTCTAAATGTGAATTTTGGTTAAGAGAAGTTCAGTTTCTTGGTCACGTAGTCAACAGTGAGGGAATACATGTAGATCCAGCCAAGATTGAAGCAATAAAGAACTGGGACACTCCGAGGACGCCCACGGAGATACGGTCTTTTCTGGGATTGGCGGGTTATTATAGAAGATTCATCTCGAACTTTTCTAAGATAGCCTTGCCTCTCACTAAGTTAACTCAGAAGAGTGAACCGTTTGTCTGGGAGCAGAAACAAGAAAATGCCTTTCAGACACTGAAGCAGAAGTTATGTAATGCTCCAATCCTATCACTCCCGGAAGGATGTGATGACTTTGTTGTATACTGCGATGCCTCCCATCAGGGACTTGGTTGCGTACTGATGCAACGAGACAAAGTTATCGCTTATGCATCAAGACAGTTAAAAGTTCATGAGAAAAATTACACTACTCATGATCTTGAACTGGGAGCAGTGATCTTCGCACCAAAGATTTGGAGACATTACTTATATGGCACTAAGTGTACCATATTTACTGATCACAAGAGTCTGCAGCACATCTTTGATCAGAAGGAGCTCAACATGCGACAACGCCGTTGGGTCGAACTTCTGAATGATTATGATTGTGTGATTAAGTACCATCCGGGAAAGGCAAATGTTGTAGCTGATGCCTTGAGCCGGAAGGAACGAGTCAAACCCTTACGCGTTAGAGCTATGGGGATGACTGTGCAGACCAGTTTACAAGACAGGATCATTCAAGCTCAACAGGAATCAGTTGATAGAGGAAACTTGAAGAAAGAACTTGATTGCGGAGCAGAGAAACATTTAGAGACCAAGTCGGATGGAATGATCTACTACCAGAATCGTATATGGATTCCGGCGGTAGATGAATTGAGAAGACTTATCTTCGATGAGGCACACAAGACAAAATACTCTGTTCATCCAGGCGCTGATAAAATGTATCAAGACTTGCGGGGATTTTATTGGTGGCCGGGAATGAAGAAAGACATAGCCGAGTACGTCGGTCGGTGTCTGACGTGTGCGAAGGTAAAGGCGGAACACCAGAGACCGTCTGGTTTACTGGAACAGCCTGAGATTCCGCTCTGGAAGTGGGAACAAATAGCTATGGATTTCATTACCAAGCTACCCCGCACTTCCAGTGGTCACGATACGATTTGGGTGATCATTGATCGTTTAACAAAATCTGCTCACTTCTTGCCGATGCGTGAAACCTTCACGATGGATAGACTGGCAAGATTGTACATTAATGAGATAGTGGTACGTCACGGTGTACCATTATCAATTATTTCTGATAGAGACAGCAGATTTACTTCAAGGTTCTGGCAATCACTGCAGAAATCTCTAGGGACACAGTTAAATCTGAGTACAGCTTACCATCCACAAACGGACGGCCAAAGCGAACGTACGATTCAGACCCTAGAGGATATGTTAAGGACCTGTATTTTAGATTTCGGTGGGAATTGGGATTCTCATTTGCCACTGATTGAGTTCTCCTACAACAACAGTTACCACAGCAGTATCGGATGTGCACCATTCGAGGC
The DNA here is from genome assembly GCA_009363875.1 of Mikania micrantha. Taxonomy (NCBI): domain Eukaryota; kingdom Viridiplantae; phylum Streptophyta; class Magnoliopsida; order Asterales; family Asteraceae; genus Mikania; species Mikania micrantha. The sequence continues at coordinate 11,923,027 of CM018684.1, forward strand.
TCTTTATGGTCGGAAATGTCGATCACCGATCTGTTGGACTGAAGTTGGAGATAATCGCATAACTGGACCAGAGCTTATTCAGGAAACCACTGACAAGATAGCTCAGATTCAGAGAAGATTGCAAGCTACAAGAAGTAGACAAAAGAGCTACGCTGACAAACGGCGTAAGCCGTTGGAATTCCAAGTGGGAGACCGTGTCATGTTGAAGGTATCCCCATGGAAAGGCGTTGTACGTTTTGGAACAAAAGGCAAGCTAGCACCACGATACGCAGGACCGTTCGAAATCATCGAACGTATTGGTCCTGTGGCGTATAGACTGAGATTACCAGATGAACTCAGTGGTGTGCATGACGTGTTTCACGTCTCGAATTTAAAGAAATGCCTTGCTGACGAATCACTCGTCTTTCCACTCGAAGAGATTCAAGTTGATGATCAGTTGCATTTTGTCGAAGAACCTTTAGAGATTATGGATCGCAAGGTCAAACAACTGAGACGAAGCCGTATTCCGATTGTAAAGGTTCGTTGGAATTCAAGACGCGGACCCGAGTTTACTTGGGAACGTGAAGATCACATGAAGTTAAAGTATCCCCAGCTGTTTGAAGAGGAAGCCGTACCCGATAACAATTCTTAAATTTCGGGACGAAATTTCTTTAACAAGGGGAGACTGTAACATCAGTGCCGGAACCGTCACCGGAACAGTGATCGTAACAGTGCGTGAACAGTAATCAGGTACAATTTTCATGTAATTCAGTGTATTTCATGTTCATATCAAACCTCAGTATCATTTCATGCTAACAAAACAGTGAATTCACAGACATTTCAGAGAAATCAATTCAGAACAATGATTCTTGAGTCAGATAATTATCTGGCAACACAGAATCATCATGTGATTTATTTGTTAGGATTTTATTATGTATAAACGTATGTGAGGCCTTACAGGACAAAACAACACGAATATCGTTAAGTGAATGCTAAACCGACAGATTATTCGTATAGGTGACGATCTGTACGAATAAATCTAAAAGTTTAATGTTCTGAATGATATTCGATAATTAGAAAACAATATTGAAAAGTGTAGTTATCGTCGTATTTGATTCGAACAAATACGCGCGACGACCACGCGATTCAATTTAAACGCTAAATAAATTTTTTTTTTTATAAAATTAAATTAAATAATTAAAAGATATTTAATTAATTTATTATGAATCACAACCTAAAATAAATTTTTAAATTCTACTTTTAAAATCGGATCGTTTCGTTACGAAAACGACGCGAAAACGACGTTTCTGTGCGAAAACATGCGAAACCGAACGAACCCGAACGAAACCCGGTATTTATCCCTCATTTAATGAGGCAATTAAGCCTCATCTACCACCACCAACCAGCCACCAACACCCCCATTTTTGTCCATCTTTTTCCCTCTCTACATTCCCTCTCTAAAAACCTCTCTCTACCTTCTCTCTAAGAGTTCTACCTCAATTCTTCACGAAATTCGTCCATTTTGGTGTCTAAACGACCACAATCACTAGTAGATCGTGAAAGTACAACCGATCTAAGAGTTCATCCATCAAATTCGAGGTAAAAACCCATTTTTGTTGCGGTTTAAGGGTTTTGAAAACCCTAATCACGAACCCCATCATGTAACCGGTTCTAACCCATTTCGAACCTTAGGAAACACCCTACAACACTTTAGGATCATGTAGGAACAGACCCCCTTTGAGCTCTTGGCCGATTTCTTTGAAAACCATGGCTGCCTTCTTGCTGAGCTCGAACGGCCGAATGAGCCGGGCTTCAGATGGGCGAATGAGCAATTGCTTCATTCGGCGAATGGCCTTGGGCCACATTCGATCGGTTGGGTTCATTCGCCACTAGTCCCATTCGATTGGTTCCCATTCGACCAACTCATTCTGTCGCCAACCATCATTCGGCCAGTCACATTCGATCAAGGTCATTCGACCCACCTCCCTTCGGCCAAGCTGCCATTCGACTGGCCAACTCATTCGACCCACTATCACCTCATTCGGCCTATACCCCTATTCGGCCAGGACTTTGTTGGCCAAGGGTTAATTAGTTAAACATGAAATAGTAACATGGTTTGGGGTAGGGTTGGATCACATGAGTGCATGCAAGGGAGTCAATTGGAAATGTGTGTGCATGGGAATCTCAACGTAAATGCATGCATGGATACATGTGTGTGCATGGAACAAACTAGGGCTTTCCTAATAGGATGTTAAACTAGTTTGACATTACTCGAGGATGTAGCATGAGATCATGTGGTTCAAAACAAAAACCTAAAGGCGAAAGTGTTAATTTAACTATTAGCACACAAACCTTAGGAAAACTCATAAGGACATGAAACTAACTTAGATGATTTATCTAAACTATCAAAGTTTTAGTCAATCAAATCATTACTAAGAACTTATTTAGAACACGACGTTTAATCATAGACCGAAGTTGGCCCAATGGGCTTATTTTAAGCCCATCATGAGTTAAACATTCTTTTATTTAAAATTTAAACATGTTTTAATAAAAGTAAAGGATTCATAAGCTTTATTAAATTATACTAAGTAATGTTTTCTAAATAATTTACTTGGAATGAAATAATTAGAACATGATATGATTTAAATCTTTAAAGGATTAATTGGGAATATGGGTTACTAACGGGTAATGATTTAGACTAAGTTAGATGAAGTCTTAGAATCACGTTAGTAATCTAGGACACTTAGTTGCACACCGAGACCAAACCCTCATTTCCACGCCTATCATATATACTTATAGTATGCGAATTCTTTTAAAATAACTCAGGAACCGAAGATACATAAGCTACAACAACGAGAGCGCATTTTTGTGGTAATTCTATACAAAGCAACACAGGTGAGTTCATTGCCCCTTTTCTAAACATTTTTGTTTTTAAACGCGGGGCTGAGAAGCATGCGTAAACTGTTTTTATTTAAACTGTTTATTTAAATGCTTTTACTTATTATATGTTGTTGCATATATATGTTGATAATACTCCTGGACTCCTGTCTAGGAAATTATTGAACAGATCAAGTTATCAAATAAATTTAAGTACTCTCATGAGTAATACCTTAAATTTAAACTCTAAATCAACCCTTAGTCCATCAAGCTCAAATTCAAGAATCTAAATTCAAAGTGAAATCAAATGAACAAAATCAAAAGATCACATTCAAAGGAATCATAACTCAGTGTGAGAGCTGAGACCCAAGAATCAATATCAAATCAATTATCATTGTGAATCATGGGAAAGTCAAAAGATCAAGAATCATGAGACTCAGGAAATCCGAAATCATAAATGTGTGTGAATCATTGAAATAATGAAATCATTATGATCTAATGAACTCATTAATACTCAAGTCAAGGTGGATGTCAGTTGTATATGGAATCAAGACCACGTGTAACACACATATAAAGTCCCACTCAGATGCAGAAGACCTTCGGGTCAGGCTGTAACGGGCAATAACATGAACGATCAAATGAAATCAATATCAAAGTCAAAATCATGAGAATCAAGAGATCAAGAATCACAGGATATCCTTAAAGTCCCACTCAGATGCAGAAGACCTTTGGGTCAAGCTGTAACGGGCAAATCATTAAAATCCCGCTCAGTTCAGGTGTACTCCTTGTGAGTTATGCCTGACATGGGTCACGTGTGAGAGGTTACAACTTGGACAACCACCAACAACTAAGTCTAACTGATTGAGCAAAATCATACCCAATCATCATGTCTTAGTTGTATTTAAATGTTTTATTTAATTAATAAAGTAAATATTTGACATTTTACTATTATCACTGTCTTTTTGGGAAATCATATATCTATGAGGAACCCAATAAATCGAAGGCATATCAGATTTCAATATCAGGATCTAAATCAGAGGTGTTGGGTAAAAATGCTTAATTATCATTAACAACAGTGTCATATACATGTTAGTATGTGGTGGGATAGAGTCTGGGCTTGACCCTTTCGTGATTCCCTATATATAAGCATACCGATGTGGATATTACATGTGGAGTTAATGAGGTTAGGGTCTTTACCAAAAGAGGTTTTCAAATCATTATCAAGTCATTTTCAAATCATTATCATACCATTTCCAAATCATTTTCAAATACTAGACTATATGAACTCACCAACCATGTGTTGACTTGATCTTTTTGCATGACTTCTCAGGTGACGAACAGGTCAACTAAGGAGTTATTCCTTTCGTACTAGGACTTCAGATAGAAGGCTTAGCTTTTGGACCTGCATTATTTTTGAAGACATCATTATGCAAATTATTTTGTATATCTTGTGTAAATACAAGATAGAAATACATGATGTTAATGGTAGATTTACATTGTTAAATTATAAACAATACTGATGTAATTTAACTTTGTAATTCTATTATGTTTAGCATTTCTCATTTGTATCATGTGCAATGTAAACAATCTGATCATCACGATTATCACTCACGATATCGCGCCCCGGGAACTTTCCGCCCGACGGGACAACCGATCCTATCCCGCCGGCTCGGGGTGTGACACATATATAAAACTATATTCAATACATATAACACATACAATCAAGTTCAACGCACTTGACTGGTTTGACTTTCTCAAAGTCAATTTATCACATAATTGACTCTATCTTACTATATTTAGTAAGTTTTAGTCAATTACTGCAATTAATCATATTACGTGCCTCTCTTAGGCATTTTATCAACTAATTGATGTTCATTACATTAGTTATGATCTCAATCGCTTTTATTATTCAAAAATTCATTTATGATCATAACTGTTAATAGTTTCAACATCAATTCCTCACAATCATCATTTAACCCATGGATTATAATCCATAATTCATTTCAAAATTATAATCTACCCATCCTACTAGTTATCATACCATGATATGGGTTTCATAACAACCGGACATTATACCGGCTTCAAAACGAAGATTTCACTAACCAAATATCAAGTTCTTCGTTTCTAAAAATCCCTAGTCATCAACTAGGCAATAATCAATATCCATAATCATAGTATTACATTTAGATCTAGATTTAATCCATACAATATTAAACTAGTATGATAAAACGAATCGTTACCCAATCTGACGGATTTCTGCGGGTAGAACAGCGATCTAGACTTGTAGATACGATCCCTGGTGCGATCGGGATGTTTAGACACCTTCAATCTTGAGTTTAGATGGTGAAAATATGAGTTTTTGCGTCTGGTAGTCGAGTGGAAGCAAGAAGAAACGAAATGGTTGAGTTTTCCCATGAAATCTGATCCTAAAATACATTAACCGACTCACAGCGCGCCGGGCGTACCGCCCCAACCCGACGTTTGGTCCGGGGCGTACCGCCCCACGCCTATTTCGTCCAATTTTTGATTTTTGCTTCGTTTCGCGATTCCGGACAATCCGTAACTCCGTTTCGCGCACGGTTTTCGCCCACGTTCACCATTTTTCGCATACTATCAACCTATAATAATTACAATCATAAAATCAACATGGATTTCTAGAACGATCACATGTGATCTTTCCATTGATGACGTAATTTTCACATATTTCAAATTACAACAATCACAATTGTTATTTTAACGATTATTTCAAATACGTTCAATCATTAAAACCGGTTGTTACACATTCTTAGAATAATTGTACACACACAAATATATATATATATATATATATATATATATATATATATATATAAATGTGCACATATATAAAGATAGTTATTCCGTGCAAAACAAATGTTATTAAAAGCTAATTATAAATAAATTAAAATTTATTAATTAACTTAATAAAACGTTGGCTATATATTTGAGTACATAAACTATAATTGCCTCATAAAAAGAAAAACATTTGATAATAATTTTAAAGTTTTATAAAGGTAATAAGTTATAAATTTCTATTGGGTAAACAAGAGGGACCAATTTTGCCACAAGAGAAACCTACAATCAGTGTTGTTTAAGTTCAAGTTCAAATGGCAAAAACTTCAAAACAGAAGGGGTGTTTCTGTAAATGTCAAAAGCTCTTTTCTTCTCCCCCTGCTTCCACCAGTTTCTTACCAAAAAATCGCATAAACATGTTCTGTAATGCAAATAAGGATGATTGCTTAATCTACTCTCAATCACAAACCAAATCGTGTATAGAATTCTAAAAATAAAGAGGCACCGCGTGTTTACAGCTAACTAATAAAAACCCAATAAGAATTGATATTAATTGATTTAATCAATAAGCAATTGATCAAAATGAACTTACATACACACTAACGACTTGATTTTGAAGAGAACCCACCTACAAAATTGATCTAACACACTCTGAAGCTTCAAATTGGATTGTCGACATTTAAACAAACAATTTACACTTGAATCCGACGGTATCACATACAATTCAGGTTAGAAATTACATACACGTATTTTTTTACATAAGGAACAAAAGCCCTATGCTTTTATGAACTCACAAACAACAATCAAATTGTATTGGATCAAAAAGGGATCTAGGGTTCGTCGGTTCTTGGAAAGGGAAATTAAGGGAAATTGAAATTCTATTCTTATACAACTAAAAAAGTAATAAAAATCAATCTGAGGCTTGGTTCACCGGTAAAACCCATGGGAAATGGGTCGGAGATTCTAGACCCGCAGTCGCCAGTTTTGAACTCAATACATATTTTTGGTGTTAAACCACTTGGGTCCATTTTTTTATTTATTTTAAAATTCCAATAATTTTAATTTAGAATTCTTTAATATTAATTTCTTTTCGGAAAGTTCTTTTTTCTCACAATATAAATACTTATGCAACACCCAACCTAGCGAAAGCTGACGTGTCGCTATTACAGAAATCAGAAAAATGTATATTTTCATATTTAATGAACTAACACTAGTTAAATATAAATATATAATTACATTATTAACTATCATAATCAGCTTCCTAATCTTTTTATCTTCTCTTCACACATCCATTGAATCCAATGAGCACCTGTTTTAGAAACAAAGAAAACAATAAAAAGAAATACGGCTGAGCCAAAATTTGCTCAATAACGGAAGAACAATGGTAATGATAATAAAATCCGATTAAGAAACCATTACAAACATGACAAAAGATAGCAGTGGCAAAGTCAACGGAAGTATTACAAATGTAACGATCATAAGATAACATATGATGACGAATGCCAGAACGAACTAAGTAAGGAGATACCCATTTTAGCACAAAACAAAACAAATGGTGTACACAGACCCGTCGGCCTAATGTACCAAATTATAAGCTGTATGTGGGCACACACCAGCACTCACCAAAACAAAACATTTATCCTAGGTCCAGTCCATACGCCTCCCAAAATATCACTCCTCAACTGCCAAAATATGGAGACGCCGTGAACCAGTCACACCGTCACGGAAAGTGCTACGCCATTGATGCCCCAATGACGCACCGGTAGAATCACCTACAGGAGACTTTGCTCAGGTATCGGATTTGAAACAGTTTACAATTAACAGATAATCAAATATCTAAACAAAGTTAAAATGCAATGACTTCATAAGTCTATATAACGAAACATGCGATAATGAATATGATTTAATAATTATATCGCATGCCTAACAAATCAGAATCAAAGGATGCTCGAAACCAAACGGTTCAACTTAATGAAATGAATATAACGAACAAAATAAACAAATATACTATGAGTTAAATAAACAAAATCCGTACCTTAGTATTAGCAATTAACTCAGCAAATAATCAGAATAATGTGCACGTAGTCCAATTTCCTGACTATTCAGAAACCTGTGTTTTATTTGATTTCATGTTAAGTTTAAACCGATTAAAATTCGTATACGTAATTAGTTAGATTTTTGGTAATTTAGATTTTTTTAACGTTAATCCGGTCAAAATGTGTTTCTTTTAATCACTTCGTGTTATTAATTTTTGTAATTTAGACATTTATATCGTTTTCGATTGAAACGATTATTATTTACATATTTTAAAATAGAATAATAAAACGTTTGTTTTCGATAGGACTCTAGTTCGTTATCTCTTTAAGCGGATTTTCTAAACTGAACCGTTTAACCTAAATTCCTAATTGTTTATATAATTTAAAATTTGTAAGAAAAATAAAAGAGGTTCTGGGAGGGATTTGAGCCTTAGATCCCCCAAATCTTTATTCCATAATTTAACCAACTAATCTAGTATAACAATTGTAAATTTTATGATTTGGTTGTTTTATAAACCATATTAAAATCTAAATGAGATCAAAAAATACACATTGTAGGAGTTTATCTCCAACTCCACAGCTTTAACCGTTCAAGATTCTTTCATTTTTTTTACTAACTAATATATATATATAGGGCATGAAATTTTTCATAACCCACTAAATGCGTGCTAACCCAAATAACTTTGGCAAGATGAAGCCGAATCTTGGATTTTTTTTTGAACATCATTGTAACACATTTTAAACACCATGTTCTTTTATGAGTTTGTGGAAATTCATCACCGTTTAAAAAATATCATCGTTGTAAGTTTTGTGCTACAGTACTGTAAGTTTTAAATATTTAACAACTTACAGTACTGTAAGTTTTTGAACGGTGATGAATTAGCCCAAACTCATTAAAGAACATGGTGTTCAAAATGTGTTACAATGATGTTCAAAAAAAAAAATTCTAAGATTCGGCTTCATATTGCCAAAGTTATTTGGGTTAGCGCGCATTTAGTGGGTTATATTTTTAACCTTCCCCTATATATATATATATATATATATATAAGTATATAACCCTGAGTTAGGTTATCGTACAAAGTGTTACTTTTGTAAAAAGTGTGAGAAACAATCTGGGCCATCGATGTGCTAAGATCAAGGGTTGAGATTAAAAATTGGTTAAAAAAATAATTAGAATGGATTTGCGGCTATCAAAAGGGCAAATTAGGGATTTCTTTGTTTTTTATTTTGCTGATATCACGGTTTAACGAATAAAGTGAGATTCAGTTTCTAAAATTAAAGATTCAATCGGGATGTAACAGATTACGTTTTGATTTTGTAATCAGGATGTGCTATTAACATTTAATCATATTGTTCTGATATGCTATTATGTTAGCTGTAATATTGTGATGGTGTTAGTTTGTGCTGATATGTTAAATGTTAGATTGTAATGGTGTCGTGCTATTATGTATTATTATGCTATCAGTAGTATTATGTTATGTTAATAACCTATCATATTGTCCTGATATGTGCTATTATGTTAGATGTAATATTGAAATGGTGTTAGTATGTGCTGGTATGTTAAATGTAAGATTGTAATAATGGAGTGCTATTATGTGCTATTATGTTAGCTGTAGTATGTTGTTCTCATATGTGCTATGTTAACTGTTAGATTGTATTATGTGCTATTACGAATTCGTTTTATTTTTTATGATAATCCGTGATATTCAATTAAATGTTAATTTTTGGAATAGGTTGAATCATTAAACTGATTACCTACTTTCCAATTTTAATGCAAAATTTAAAAATCAATTAAATACAAATTGTCTATACTACCCATTTCTATTAATTAATTAAAATGGCACATGTCAACACATTATTGGTTCCTACCATTTTTACAAAAACTTCTATTTGTATGTGAACCTACTCCATATAACCCTTACCAGTCGTGATATATATATATATATAATATCATTTCAAGATCAATTAAAACCATAATAATACTAACAATCAATTCTTCTTGTTCACGTTTTCTACTTACCGGGAATGCAACATAGATTATAACGGTGATAAAAAAAAAACTTGCCTTTAAACCGTAGCACCAAGAAAGTCGGCGAAAGTTATTGAAATCGTGATACGATATCGAACGAGGACGACGTTTGTGGCGGAACCGGAAGTTGGGTTCGAGCTCTGATCTTAGTTCCGGTTAGAACTGGTAGTTAGGTTGGTTGTATGGTGGTGGGAAATAGAACCGATATTTCATCGAAGAATGGCAAAATAGTTTTGTTAGGGTGGTGATACAATAATCATAAGATGCTGATCTTGGCTTGTTTATGATGCAACTTTGGCTGCAATTGTTTTAGCAGCTTGATGAAATGTCCACCCGAATTAGTGAGGAAGAATGGTGCAAAGAAAATGGAGTTATAAGTTGAAGTATGAGGCGGTTTCCAAGGCATGTCGGTTAAAATTTTTGTATTATCCCAATATTTTTATGTGGTTTACTCACCAAAGTAAAGTAATGAATTTATAATTAGGTTATAGTAAATTGTAATTAATCAACATGTGGCCATGTATGAATCACTTTCTAAATCAACTCTAATTTGGTCGGATACGGTTATGGATATTATAAGAGTGATGTTATTTAAAATTTTCATCATAAATAATTGGGTATATAATAAGAACATTCTTTTCAGTTTGTTTATAATCTAGTCGACGTTTATTAAACTAATGGTTCGGTTATTTACTTTTTATTTTTCGGAACATGTAATCAATTTGTCGGAACATTCTTGATCGTATTTATTATTTGATTTCGTTTATTGAGTTTTTTAAAAAAATAATTTTTTTCTTTTTATATATAATAGTTTATTTATTTATTTGTTTGTTTTGTTTTTACGGGTATTATAACCTAGTTAAAATGATTTTGGTTACGTAAACAACCTACTAAATTGTTGAAAATCATATAACGAAATTTTAAAACATGTTATTTTCAATTTCGAACATATCAACAAATCTATATAATTTTATTTTATTATTATTATTTTTTGAATATAATTTTACTGTTTTTTTTAACATTAAAATGATTGTATTAAAAGTGTTCTTTATAGGATACATATAACCTATTTTAAAATTTCATAACAACATACGTAATTATTTTATTAATTCTAATAAATTTCAATATTGTAATTATTTACTTTTAAAAGTATTAAATATAATTTTTATTAAGTTTAATTTATTTTCTTCACATATAACTATTATAATTCATAGTTTAAATTTTGTTTTAAATATACATATATTGTTTGTTTAAATAAATATAACTTAAATAAACTAATATCTTAAAATTAAGTTTTTCTGTAAACAACTCATAGAATAATTTAAATAGTTATTCTAAAATAAACTATAATTTAAAAAAATGGTAAGTCAAAATACATATATATATTAATATATATAGGTTTGGGATCAAATAATAACCCACTCTTAAAGCAATAACTCAGATAACTTTGCTAAGATGAAGGCAAATTTTGGATTTTTTTTGAACATCATTGTAACACATTTAGAACACTATGTTCTTTTATAAGTTTGCGAAAATTCATCACCGTTTGAGAGTTTATATCGTTGTAAGTTTTGGGCCTAAAACAGTTCTAGTGCTGTAAATCAAAAACTTACAACGACGATATCTCTCAAATGGTGATGAATTTTCGCAAACTCATAAAAGAACATAGTGTTCTAAATGTGTTACAATGATGTTCAAAAAAAGTCCAAAATTTGGCTTCATCTTGGCAAAGTTATATGGGTTATTGCTTTAAGAGTGGGTTATTATTTGAACACTTATATATATATATATATATATATATAATTTGTAAATGTTGTTTTGAAACCTGAAAGTCGTTTAAACAAGAATAATTTTATAATTATTCTATTTTGAATATCCAAAACATTTTTAGATCTTTAAAAAGAAAATGCTTTACTCATGATCAATTAAAAAGCATTTTAAACAAATAAACAAATAGATAGGGATTAGATTATTCAAATGCTATGTAGTTGTTCATTGCAATTAGAATATTTATTTAAATAAAAAAATAAATATTCATTCTTAATATCGTTCAAACATAGACATAATCTTTTAGTAATTCCATTGCATGCCATAGTTTCTAAGACATTGACACATGAACTCTAGGCAATACTAAGAACTATTATGCCTTTGAACTCTAGGGTGAACCACTATCTTTCACTTCAATCCTCTATCAAGCATTATTGGATTTGTTAAGATATCAAGTGAGTTTTCTTCACACTCCCTTTTACATTTTTGTTTTTGGGATGTTGCACATGTCTAATACAAAACTTTATTCATTCTTTTATTCATTCAATCTATGATGCAAGCCTTAGACCTAGTTAGTTTTATGTGTTAGATGCTAAGCTTATACAATGTGTTGATTCTATGTGTGTTGCCAGTCAAGTAAGCTAGTACTTAGTAGCCTAAGATGTGTTAGATACCATCTTCGTATTGACTTTTGTCATTGTGTGAAAAAGATGAAAACTACACCTAGCAAACTTGTTGAATTATAACTGTTAATTTATAGTATGGCCCTAATTGAATTAACATGTTGTAAGGATACTTGTTTGGACACAAGCTATTGTTATTTAGGGATGGAAAAAAAGTCCGCACCCGACGGGTTTCCGAAACCCGCTACATATGGGACGGGTATTCCCAAGCCTGATGGGTATTGGGCCGGGTATGAGATTAATTTTTCAAATTTTCGCGGGTATGAGACGGACTTGGGATTTGTTCATATACCCATTTACCCGGCCGATTACCCGATTATATATACCCGTTTACCCGATTATAAATACTCATTTATATACATTTGAAGTAGATATAATTTGTTTATTTTTTATTCATTTTTGAACTTTAGAAATTGTTCATAGAAATTGTTTCTTTTTTATCTTTGTTTTTTTGGCAACTGTAATATTTTTTTTTGAACCATTTTGTTAATTACTATTTTTTTGGTTTATATTGAAAGATGATCAACTTATGACATTTTGAAATTTCATGCTATTTGATATATTACTAGTTTGTTCTTGTCATATTTAACATATAGTTTTTTGTTATAAAAAAATAAATTTATTATTAGTTACCTAATGCCCGACGTGATTTAAGTTAGTTATTCTCAACAAGTATATTTAGCTGAACCCACCGGGATTCCCGAAACCCGATGGGTAAATACCCGATAGATACCCGATAGGTTTTGGGACGGGTATGGGACATACTTTTTATAAACGGGTATGGGACTGGGATTAGTCAAACCCGTCCCAAACCCGGCCCATTGCCATCCCTATTGTTATTCATTCATTCTATTTATTCAAACTTGTATTCATGATATGCCTATGATACATATTCTAGTTAGGCTGTAGTTTGCATCATTTTTATACTTATTATTTAAACTTAGTGTGTGATCTCACCAACTATGCAATAGTTGACAAACTCTATTTTACATGTGTAACATAATAAGGAAGCATGTTGAAGACATAGGGTAAGACTTAGTAGACCTAGTTAAATTGTAAACAAAGTTTTAGCATTCAATTGTAATTATTTTGTATTCAATTCACGTAATGTTATTTGAATTTAATGAATGACATGTTGTATTGTTTTAATGATGATGCATTAAATATTGAAACTCATAATAGCACAATGAGCTAATGAACAGTCAAACTCGCTCCCCGATGTATTCCGCCGTCGGTCGGGGTGTGACAGTTCCTTTCAGGTTGATACTGACATGATGTGATATTACCCGAAGGTATATATCTCATTCTTAATGTCTCACAACATTAAGCTGATATTGGAAACGATGACAAGAATTCGCACGAAGGTAGGTGCAAGCTACCCTGTAAATGGTGTTGTTAGCCCAATAGTACTATCTTTGTCTACTCGTCCGACCCCATATGGGTTCACTAGATAGAACTCGATATATGAGGACTTTTGATATAACATACAGATACCTTACAGCCATCCCATGACATCCACAATTCAAGCAATGATTCATATATTAATAACATATCATACGTTTGGAAAGTTTTCAATAGAATCTCCCCGATGTTTGTAAACATTATAAATAAAAAGGGTATTGCGAAACTCACCTAAATTGTTGTAAAGAAATAAATAGTATTTAACGTACGGGCTTTTTATCTTTGAGTTTGAGTTATTGATTAGATTTCTGTAAGTCATTGGTATTTGATCTGGTTTATCGAATCATTCCTTGGCATTCAATGTCAAAGATACGATAAATTGAGTGATCGTATTGATAATGAACAACACGTATGTTCAGAATTGGTTTGATAAGATTATAATTTCAATTGGTGTTGTTAAATCATTGATTTGTACCGGTTATTGTATTTTTATATTGATTATACTAAAATTTGGTAAGAAATTAATTTCCTTATCAAAATCGGATTTTTGATAAGTTTCTGGGTTGAAATCTGTCACACCCTGAGCTGGCGGGCTGTATATGTAACACATGCATATTTATTTTTATAAAATATATTGCTCGGTATTATAATTTTAAATATTTAGTTATCATATACAAATATGTGACACTTACATACTAGTAAGTAACGAGTAAAATGACTAATAAAATTTTTTGACATACCTATTCGGTTAGTTAATATTAAAGGAGACCGCCTAAAATTAATAAAATATATTATAATTTAACTTGCTCAGTTTTTAACGAAACTTAGGTCAAAACGTAGAGAAAAATAAGCTGGTCCTAACAATATTTTTATAATTTTATAAAACATTGTATTTTAAAAGTTATTCAAGAAAAACAAAATATGAGCTAAATTAATTATAATAATAATATAATATAAATTCTTTACATTCAAAATAGAATTCGAAGGAAACGTACAAAATTACGTGTCATCTTCTTAGAATTCAAATGAAGTTACGGATGATTCATTCGGTCGATTAACACACACGTATAAAACCTATATCTACGAATGTCTTGAGCATCATGTTTTAGGTCGTCTATATAACTTCACAAATTCATCACAATTACAAATCACACAATATATACACACACACATACATACATTTGAGAAGGAAATTAGAAGCTTTGGAGGCTAGGAGGTGTCGATCAGTATAAAAAATCAAGATTAAGGATTTGGCCCGTTTAGGTATATTATCTAATTTCATAGTTAAACTTATAAATTTAAGAATTTAATATAATATTAACTTATAGGGTTAGGGTTAATATCCGACCCTATGTATATATTAAAAATTTTAGTTTACTTAAATAATAATAATAATAATAATAATAATAATAATAAAATTAAATAAATAAATCTTCCTTGCAGAATAATTATAAGAATAGATTTAGCAGAAACGCTGCCCAAATTTCAATTGAGAAGTTCTAAGCTATCGCTCAGTCAACCAAAAATTCAGGTGAATACATTTAACTTGTTTTTAAATATAGATGCATTTTTTTGAGCATTGTATGTTTAAACTTTGACTTATAAAGGGATACTATGTAACCAACATTCAGGCTATTAGTATACGTACGATTTGCAAATTGTATCCTCATATGGCTGAAATTCCTATACGTGGTTGGTATTGGTGGGCTTGAAGGTTAAACGTAAGACGTACTCCACATGCAACCTAACCAGTGGCCAGCTGTGGGCTGGAGGAAACAAAACGTAAGACGCCCTGCATTGTAGTTCCTAATTAGTGACAGTTATAAACCAGTGTATGTTGTAGTTGTATCGATTAGTGAAATAACCTGCTAAATGTGTAATATTGCCAATAATACTTATGGTGGGCTTGAAGGTTAAACGTAAGACGTACTCCACATGCAACCTAACCAGTGACCAGCTGTGGGCTGGAGGAAACAAAACGTAAGACGCCCTGCATTGTAGTTCCTAATTAGTGACAGTTATAAACCAGTGTATGATGTAGTTGTATCGATTAGTGAAATAACCTGCTAAATGTGTAATATTGTCGATAATACTTATGGTTAAAGGATCGAACATGCTATGCTTACATATCGAGTCTGTTATTTGTATTCACCAACATTATGTTGACATTTCATTTTCAAAATCTTTTCAGGTAATAATAAAATATAAAAGGGAAGCAAGGTTAGAGATTGATGGCCTATGATGCCTTGAATAGGATCTTGTGGTGAGACCATGAAGCTATTGTAGCTATGCCTCCAAGTCATGTATAAACCGGATATTATAAAACAAATTGTAATTATGTGTGTGTGTGAAAATCCGGTTTACTATAAATTGAAATGATGGTGTTCATACCTTTGCATATGAAGCTTTATAAAATCCTGTAAAGTTATTTTGAAAAGTTATTAACAAACGATGAAAATGTGGGTTTTTATACCTATGCGTATGAACAATTTATAAATCTTGAAAAACGGTTTTTCACATCCATGCATGTCAATTATTTTAAAAATTATGAATTCGTGAAACAACGCTTCTGCTGAAACATATGAAAAACTTTGACCGAGACTGTATTATCTATGAAACCAATTTGGGACGCAACTCCTGGGTCGTCAAGAGCCCATAATGTGACATGTTGGTATCAGAGCTCCTGGTTTTAGCGAAGTAGGTACTATTGAATGTATCTAAGCTTTAACCAAATTGAGGTAAGTTCCTATCAAAGGAATATGTAGAATAGTATTATTAAAATACTAAGAATGCTTGAAACAACAGTGTGAATCCTAATGATAGCCTATGAGCTAAGTTATGATGAGTTATTTTAAAATTTTTGTCAATCATCCGATTTGGTAGAAAACGTCTAGAAATCTGAATGGTAGTGAACCTTCTGTAAACACACATGGGTGTAAGAGAATGCGCATGGATATTGATTAAATTGTGACTCAGAAAGTTAAATACAACAGATGATTGCAGAAGAAATAAAAGACACGATTTTGTCAATAATCGTTGCGTTAAAAACAAATGAAAATATGAATCTCGAGAAAATAATGACATACAAAAACAATGCATATAAATTGAAAAATGAAAATTTAGAAGCTTATAGTTCAAAATGATTTAAAACTGAGGGATGTTCTTATAAGACATTCCAATCTTGGGAACCACTTGAGTTCACCGGAACGGAGGGAGTTGTTGTAGCATTAAAATGAATTGAAAAGATTGAGGCGATACTTGCTATCAGCAAATGTTCCAAAGAAGATATGGTTTTATATGATTCGAATTCCTTTAATGACGAAGCATTGGAGTGGTGGAACTCCATTATTCAAACATATGAAGAATGAATGCTTATGCTATAACTTGAGAATGTTTTTGAGATCTAGTGACACGGAAATTTGCCCAACGAATGAAAGGGAGTAAATCGAAATAAAAATGTCTTAACCATCGCATGGTCGGTGCTGGGCATCATGAATACACTTCTAAGTATTTTGCAAGTGCTCGATTGGTGCCACATTTTTTTGACACAAGAATCAAGCCTTATCAATCACTATATCGAGGGACAGGTAAGAAAAATCCGTGACATGGTTAAGATTGCTATGCCTCAGAGCCTTAATTCAGCTATGGAATTAGCGGGGCTAGTGGGTATGACGCAAAATCGGATCCAAATGCAAAGAAGACGACTCGATTTTTTGGTTCTTAATGCTAAGGAAGCTACCGACATGGAAAATGTCATTACTTGAACGTTTTTTATCAATAATGTTTATGCTAAGGTTTTGTTCAATTCAGGAGCAAATCAAATATTTATTGATTATGAATTATGTGAGCTTCCAAATGAACCACTAGTGAAACTAGATAAACCTTATCCGGTAGAAACCGATAATGGTGATTTTGTTAAGATAAAAGAAGTTCAAGTAAACTGTAAGATCACTCTCTTTAGCACACGATATTGATGTAAAACTGTGGCCTATGGTACTATCTAGTTCTGATGCGATAATAAGAATGGATTGGTTTGATACAAGCTAGGCATGTATCTTATGCGCTACCAATTCCATTGAAGTTTGTATTCTAATGGGAGGAAAATTGATCATCAAAGGTAATAAGCCAATCAATCATATTCGAATCATTTTTATGATCAAATCTACAAAGTGTCTGAACAAAGGGTGGTTAGCTTACCTAATCTCAGTTACTACTGATGAACAAGAAATGAAAAAACTAGAAGATGCACTTGTGGTAGCTGATTTTCCTGACGTCTTTCCAGATGAATTACCTGGTTTACCACTAGAACGAGAAGTAGAATTTAATAAAAAAATCTGGTACTAGGTACGACTCCAATTGTTAAAATCTTTATAGGTTGGCACTGACAGAGATGAAAGAGCTCAAGAAAAAATTAGACAAGCTACTGGATTAAAGGTTTTATTTGACCTAGTTCATCACCTTGGGGAGCTCAAATCCTATTTGTTAAAAAGAAAGATAAGTCGATGCGGATGTGTATTGACTATAAGGAATTAAATAAGTTGACTATTAAGAACAAGTATCCACTTCCGTGGATTGATAATCTATTCAATCAACCTCAAAGAGTTTGTCATTTTTCTAAAATTTATCTTTGATCAAGGTATCATCAATTGAAAGTTTATGAAAAAGATATTAAAAAACAACTTTTTTTTGTATAAGGTATGAGCATTATAAGTTCATTGTGCCTTTTAAACTTAATATTGCTCCAGCTGCCTTTATGGACATGATGAACCGGATATGCAAACCTCATCTGGACAAATTTATCATTATGTTCATTAATGATATTCTTATCTATTCAAAAACACATTGGGATCATGCTAAGCGTCTTAGAACCCTACTTGAACTACTATGACATGAAAAATTGAGGGCTAAAATCTTTAAATGTGACTTTTGGCTCACAAATGTACAACTTTTAGGGCATGTTATTATTGCTTGGGGTATTCAAGTAGATCCATATAAGGTAAAGTCTATACCCAAATGGGAGAACCCAAGTTAACTATGGATATACGAAGTCTCTTAGGGTTGGTCGGTTATTATCATCGATTTAATTAAAATTTCTCCCGATTAGCCCTTTCTCTCACCTCATTGACTCGAAAATCTGTAAATATTGAATGGGGTCCAAAGCAAATTGAGGCCTTTTGATTTCTTAAAGATAAGTTGACTCACGCTCCAATCCTAGCATTACCTGAAGGTGTTGAAGACTTTGTTGTCTATTGTGATGCTTCTCATACATGATTAGGATGCGTATTGATGCTACGAAACAAAGTTATTGCTTATGCATCACGCCAATTAAAGACTCATGTGAAGAACTATGTGAATCATGATTTGTAATTAGGCGCCATACATTTGCATTTAAGTTATGGAGACACTATCTGTATGATGTTCCTTTCATGGCTTATACTAACAATTAGATTTTAGAATGTATACTTGGTTAGAAGGATGTGGTGGACTTATAATAACCTATTAGGTTAAAACTTGTCACTTTAAACGTTATATGAATACGAAAACTAACCCATTACTACAAATTCAAAATGAATCAAAGTTTACGGTTTTAATTACGAGACGAATTTCTTCAATATACTTGAGTGAGATTACTTAAATTGAACATCTTATAAACCACAACAAATTTGGTAAGAAAAGTTTTCTTTTGATAAAGTTTTAAATTTATACATTTGTGTGCCATGTTCATGAAGTAGGGTAATCATGCAAAGTAAATTACCATTATGGGTGCACACGGAACGATAATTTGCATTACATGTGAATCCTGCTGTACGGGACAATGGACACAATCATAGGAAACTTTGAATCCAAATCCTAAAATAATTGAATATGTGATGATGAAAGTGGATGGAGAAATTAAACGATTATGACAGTGAAATTCCCTTTAAAAAAATATTACAAACTTGGTAGTAGATGCCTTAAGCCTAAAGGAGGCAAAGAAACAAAAAAAAATATGTGCTTTAAGGCTCAAACTATAAGCTGATTTGATAAATCATGTTAAATAGGCACAACGGAAAGTGTGACAACCGGTACCAGGTCGTCCGACAAGCCCGTACGGTACATATACTTTCAATATTTTGTATGTGTAAATACAATGTGTAAACTGTTGTGTGACAACAGGACTAGGAAAACAAATAACATTTGTATGTGTTTAAGTGAAAATTAAACACTGAAATACAACAATCAGTGTGAAACAATGCTATGAGAACAACCAACAGTTGTATGTATTTCAATGAGAATTGAGATATAAACAAATACAACAACTCATGTGAAACAACAGTGTGAAAACAAATGACAAAAGCATATCGGTTGCGTTCTAATATCCACAAATAACAGGAATCAGATGGCCGACAATTCAGTGAGAAAACAATGTGAATTCAAGGATAACAATGTGAAAATGACACGTTTAGTTGAGTCCGCCAATGAGGAATTTCGAATCAAATGACAACCCAGTATCGTTTACGAATAATAAACTAACAGTGTGTTTGCGTGGGTGACGATTCACACAAACATATCTGTGAGTTTAACGTTCTGAATGATAACTGGAAAGTAGAAAACAAAAATCAGAAAGTGAAACCGTCGTCGGATTTGTTCGGGTGACGATTCGAACGAATACGCGCGATGGCGGAACGATCTGACGAAACGAAACGACAAAACGATTTAATAATAATAAAATAAAAGACAGTTTCTATGGGGCGTAGGCCTCCCAAAAGGTAACGGAGCCAGATAAAGATAAGATGGGACATAGATCTGTAGAAAGATTACTTAACCTCAGGTTAAACAAATTTAAAAGGATTTACTAGGAATAACCACTTTAGAAATGTCAAATAAAACCATTTATTTAAACTCGTAAAATACGCAATTACGTTCCGGAAACGTAACGAAATCAAGAACCAAGCAACCGAAACGAACCCGAACACACACGGGGTATAAAAACCTATTTTCAAGCATTAACTTCTCATTAACTCCATCACCTACACCCTTCTCTCTCTAAAATTCGGCTCATCTCTCTCTCTCTCTAAGATTTCTTCACAAAAACCTTAAGATCTTCTTCATCTCTTGACCAAATCTTGCAAATAAGCTATCAAATCGAAGCTCTCAACATTCCTCACACGAAAGGACAACAGATCGGAAGTGGAAACCACTGATTCGAAGGTAAAATGAGCCCTAAATTTCGGATTTCTAGGGTTTTCTACCCAACTAACCAAACCGAACCCTAGCCAGTTCAAAACCCTTCTTTTACAACCCTACACCTTTTTAACAAGCTTCCATACTTATAAACCCTAAAATATCTCATGAACCTCGACCGAGATCCCAAAATTATGAGACCATAGCTGGTCTCTGGTAGTGCGAATGGCAGCAAGAGTGGGAAGCCGAATGGAGCTCATTAGTATGAGCAAACCCTATTGTGCGAATGAAAGAGCCGAATCAAGAATACGCACGAATGACTACAAGGGCCGAACGAATCTCGCTATTCGCATGGCTATGGTTATTCGGCTGAGCCCTATCATTCACATGGAACCCATTCGCATGAGCCTCTATCGGTCGACCACCTTCATTTTCATGCATCACACATTCGGTCCCCATGCTCCCATTTGGTCGTTCATTATCACACAAAGGGATATATTCGTATGGATTCCTTTCGCATGACTAGATTAACTCATGTGTGATACATTCATAGGGACTGTTTTATTCAGGTTATACACGACATTCGACCAAGACTTAAGAGTGGCACACTTGAATTAACTAATTTATACAACATGCAACATGTTAGGGATAATAATAGGTTACTACAAAATTGGTGAAAGATTGTATGTAATCAACTTGATAAAACCTACAAACCTTTTTATAAAAGTGTTAAGAAACTAAGCTTTATAATTAAGTTTTGTATTAACACCTTTAAATAAAGGAGGTTAAATATCAATAAACCTAAGTTTTTTTATTAGAGAATATTATGGTTTCCTAACTTGTATCCAAGGTTAATAAAGGTGCTTGAGACCAAACCTGTAAACAAAACGAACACGACATACTAAGCTTAACCTAATTGGTTAAGTGTTAGCATGTTCCAGCACAAGTGAGTTAGGATCAAATGGTAACGAGATATTTCAAGTGTTAGCCAACTTTAGGGCTAACACACACACACACACACCTATAACTTATACTTATAAGTTACAAACAATTTGAATACAACACAGAATCGTGAACACAACCTCAAGAACAACAGTGAGCGCGTACATTTTCTGTTATTACTTAGTCAACCATTTCAACATCCAGGTGAGTTCATACGCCCCTTTTCTAATCTTTTGATCTTAAATTGCGGGGCTGAGAAACATGCTAATTCTTTTATTTACTTAAAAGTTTTAGCACAATATTTCAATCATTCTATGATTTTGATAACATTGAGTTATCTTTATTATCATACTTTATTCAAGATCAATGTGTATGCTTGTGTGCGCATTAACAACTATGACAACAAGGGATGTTCATGATAATATAAATTCATAAATTCATCCAAACATCTAAATAACTTATGTGAAATAAGATTTGATCTTATCACACTTCGTTATTTACAATGAGATAACAACATGATAACATGAGACAATTACAAGGGATAACAAGAAATAATCATGATAACATAATTTCATGATAATAATATCATTTACACCTTTACTAACATTGTGTAATAAGACAAGTTCTTATAACACTTCGTTAAAGACTATGGGAACACATAACACTGAGAACATACAACATTGAGATGATGACAATGGGTGAACATAACAACAATTGATTATATTAAACTGTTTGTATTGTATCACAACAATCATGTGTTCATGAGTTCATGTACAGTCGTAAGTCCCTTACAAGAGAATCATTTACCAGTTAATTTAGTGCAACTAAACTGACGATAACGTAGTGGTACCATAGGTTTGACAAACGCCGGCTAGTGAGGCCGGTACGTTGGTCGTAACATTATCATTGGCCAGTATCGTATGACCGGTAACAGGGCGGCATCAGTCAGGTTTGGTAAATGACACATGGTGATATTAATCTACAGTAACTAATTGTAATTAAATCCTTCGATTCTATTAGCTGGTAGACTGAGGGATTGATTTCCTCTCATGTCATATTACTAGTGATAGTTTCGGTGAAGACACTGAGATTACAAATGAGATAGAGGTAAATTGTATGCATTGTGGTCTGATTACGTGAGGACCACAATGGATTCCATTTAGGCTCTATAAATTCAAGGTTGAGAACAATATCAATAAGTTAACTAACACTTCTATTATTAGAAGTGAATACAGTTAACCCTACAATTGAGAGAACAATAATAAGGACCAGATTTTGATAAATCTATTTTCCTTAAAACACGGAGGGTTTATCATTACTTAGGTTTTGATAACTTAATTCCCTCATATTCTTTTATTCTATACACATAACAATACGGGTGATGAACACAAATCATGGGTGAATATCAAATGGGATGAAAACATGTGAGATAGAAATGGGTATCCATAGTTGTATTGCAAGTGGTGTTAAATTCTGTTAAGTATGTGGTGGGATGTCGGCTGGGGCTTGTTCCCCTACGTATGCCCTATATATAAGCATACTTGATGGGATGAAATACCATTTGTAAGTATAATTATGGAGAGGACATTGTGTGAGACAATTGAGACAACTATCAATGAGACTTGTGTATAACATTGTGATTATGAATGACAATAAATCAATTTCTTTCAATTACCTAACTTATGAACTCACCAACCTAGTTTTGACTTTGTTTAAATGCATGTTTTCTCAGGTGACGAACAGGTTTAGTCACCAGACATTCAGGATTTAAGCTAGTGGACTTTTAGAAGACCTAGCTTCATTTTGTGTTGAGCATATTTTGAATGAAAAAACTATGAATCATCTTTTGTAAATCTTGTGCAGTTACAAGATAGAAAACTCAATGATTCTTTTGGGTAGATTTACTTAGTTAAATTATGAACATAACAATGTAATTTAACTTTGTAATTATGTATCAATGTTATGTTAGCATTTTCTCATTTATATATTGTAACATCTGTGCCGGAATCGTTACCGGAACAGTGAACTGTATAGTAACTTGTACAGTAACTCAGGTACAATCGAGGAGAAATACTTAGAAGCTATTAACATTTGATGTTAAACATAAACTATTACACGTTGTTTCTGAAATTCTGATTTAAACCTCATGGTTTAAACAGTCAGAAACACATCAGACAATCATGAACAGATGTATACATGCTTGATTTTGTAATATTAGGTTTAAACGTATGTGAGGATAACCAGAACAAAACTATAACAGCTACTGTTACAGAATGCTAAACCGACGAACTATTCGTATAGGTGACGATCTGTACGAATAGATCTGATAGTTTAACGATCTGAAACGATGACTGAAAAGTAGAAAACAAAATCAGAAAGTGAAACGTATGATCGTGTTCGTACAGTTAGCGCTCTGTACGAAAACACGCGTAAGTGACGTTTTCTGACGAAACGAAAACGAAGACAATTCGAACGATAATAAATTTAAGGAAACATAATATTCCTGTTTTACAATTTTGAAACTCATCAGAAATAAATTAAAACGAAACTATTTTAATTTAAGGCACGTAAAGCAAAATACGCAAATAAATAAGGAAACGCGTAAAAATAATAATTTACGACAGATAATTTAATAAAATAATATTTAAATTAATTATAAGAAATAATCAAATTCCAAACGTTTAACATGAAGCCTTTTATTTTAAATTAATAAAACGCGTGTTACGATCCGGAAACGCAACGGAGACGAAAACCGAGCAAACGAAACGAACCTGAATACCCTCGGGGTATATAAACGTTGAAAGAACACTTTCCTTTCATTTTTACACATCTCCCCCTCTCTCTAGCTCTCATTCCCGTTCTCTCTCTCTCACTCTAAGATCTCATCTTCAACCTTCAAGATCGGGCTCAAATCTCAACGGAATCACGAGTTCTTGGTGTCCACGCGAAACTCTCGACATCCCCTACACGGAAGTACAACCGATCTGAAATTTTATCCAGCCAATCTCGAGGTATGAAGCTTGGAAACTCATGAATATTAGGGTTTTGTTGTTCTTTGTTCGAATACACACACATATAACCGGATCTAGACCTTTCCCTTCGAACATTACCCCTCGAAAAACGTTTTCTGGTACATCTACGAAAGAGAAGCAGCCCTGAAACAGCTTAGTCGAACGATTATGATGAAGATGAACAGGGTTCGTGGACCAGGTGAACGAACCTTGTGGTTGTTCGAAAGGAAGAAGCCGGCCGAACCCTTACCTTCAGGTGGCCGAACCTTTTCTGGGTTTTGAGTTGGCCGAACCCTCCCAAGGGCGAACCAGCTGCGAACCCATCAAGTTGGCCGAACCCATCAACCCCTAGACGAACCTCACCTCAGCTCAGCGAACCAACATGTTACCAGCCGAACCAATTGCGTCAGAAGGTTTACAAACCTTTGTGTGAAGAAGGCGAACCTGTATGGTTGAATGGGACGAACCTGATGCCTGATCCTCCCTGGTGACGAACCTTACTGTGTTGGCGAACCCACACAGGCTCCACAAACCTTTTCTAGATGAATGTACTATGGCGAACCTTAGAAGCCATGATGTACCACAGAACCTTTCAGCAAGATATAGCCGAACCATTTTGGCTAGCCGAACCCCTGCATGCATGTGGCGAACCTCGGGCAGAACTCAAGAGAGGTCAGCCGAACCTTGGCTGGAATGAACCTTAGGGTTCGTCTGAAACCATCAAGCCGAACCTTCGGCTGAAATGAGTAGAGGGTTCGCTGGTCTTGAGTTTCCCTGCTATCGGATCCCTCGGCCAATCACCCGCAAATCTGTTGATCTTCCTAGTCCAGCCCACATGTTATTTCCTATTAGTTGGGCCCATTTACTTCATAATTTACCCAAACCTTTGTTTTATCCCACCTTTATGCGATGTAACAAACTTCGGCCCATTTGGATTATTTGGCCATCGTGGTTACAGGCCCAGCAACGTGACTGCAGCCCAAGCAATGAACCGGCCCATATGATTAAGGTGGCCATCTATTCGGTCCACACATACAACTTTTAGGCCCACACCCTTGATCCAATTCACGATAGATTAAGTCCTTGGCCCAAGTCCCCTTGGCCTATGAGGATTAAATTCGGCCCACACACATATAAGGCCCAAGTCATTACTTAAATCATTTAAGCCCATGCGGCCCAACATCCATCCACTCTCGGCCCAAGAACACACGATGGGCCCAAAGGATTACTTAGGCCCACTCGTTATGACCCAACCTAGTTATTCGGCCCATGTACACTAAAGGAAGAAACAAAATACCTAGACCAACTTGTGATGTGATAAACATGAATGCTTTGTATAAATTCTAATTATTACAAAGGAGGTATAGCTCTCGGATTTCATAAACTAATGACACTTAAACATAATGAGCTTACACACGGTCGAGCTAAAGGTAAAGACAAGCGTACTAACTCAAACTTAAAATAATTAAACATTATTCGAATCAATAATGGAAAAACCAGGGCCGAATGATGACCGAGACCCACAAGTGTTAGCCAACTTAGGGCTAATACCTACACGCACACGTTTTATCTAAAACGTATACTTATAAACTACAAACGACATGAAATCAATACAGGAACGTTAATACTACCACAAACACAACAACGAGTGCACGCAGTCTAGTTAAGATCAGACAACCACTTCAAACATCAGGTGAGTTCATTTGTCCCTTTTCAAACTATTTTGTTTTTACTTTGGGACTGGAAAACATGTCAAATGTTTTGTATAAATGAATTATATAATTATTGCTGTGACAACTAGTGCTAAACCGTACGGCAAGTCCGTACGGTGTGTGTACTTTCACGATTAACTGTGTGTAAATACAGTACGTAAACAGTTGTGTGACAACAGAAATCGGAAAACAAATCACAGTTGTATGGGTTTAAGTGAAAACTTAAATACATTAAATACAACAACTCAAAAGAAACAACAGTGTTCAAATGAATAACAATAACAAATCGGTTGCGATCTGATATCCATAGATGACAGGAATCAGATGACCGACAATTCATCGTAACAGCAAAGTGATAACAGGATGTTCATTTGAGTCCGACAGTGAGGAAACACAAATCAAATTACATTGCAGTGTCATTTTAGAATAATTAAACTGACAGCGTGTTTGCGTGGGTGACGATTCACACAAACATATATGTGAGTTTAACGTTCTGAACGATAACTGATAATTAGAAAACCAAATCAGAAAGTGAAACTTACGATCGTGTTCGTACAGTTAGCGCTCTGTACGAAGACGCGCGTAAGTGACGCGATCTGACGAAACGAAAACGAAACCCGACACGAACGATAATAAATTTAATAAAATAAAATATTTAACATTTTACAATTTTGAAACTCATCAAATAAATAAAATAAACTCCCTTTTTATTTGCTACAATTAAATTACGCGTAAAAGTTCCGGATACGTGACGAAGATACGAACCGAGCAACCGAAACGAACCCGAACCCCACATGTGATATAAAAACCCAAAAATGAGAGTTTCTCTCATTTCCATCACCTAAAACCTCTCTCTATCTTCCATTTCCGGCCACCTCCCTTTCTAGGGTTTTCTTCACCTTTAAACCCTCATAACTCACTCATTCCTTGGCCAAATCACCCCATCTTTGGACCAAATCGAAGCCCTTGACCTCTACTACACGAAAGTACAACCGATCGGAGCCAAACATCACTGAAAATCGAGGTACGAGGCTGTGAACATCACGAAAACTAGGGTTTTCGATACCCTTGTTTGAACACAAACTCTAACCGGTCCCAAACCCACTCATTTCTACTTCTACACACTCGAAAACCCTCCCTTTCCATGCTGCCACCATGGAACCACTACCACCTAGCTTGACCGACCTCTGGTTCTAAACCCTAAGTCGCCCCAACGTGCTGTTCACCGAATGAACCATGGTGGTCGAATGAGAGGAGTATGACTAAGGCCGAATGGCCTCATTCTCTCGGTCCTGTAGCTGTCATTCGCCCAGCCTTCACCCTCCGGCCATCTTCACCGAATGAGCCATCTTCATTCGACAGTCACCACCTCAGAATGAGACTCAGTCGGTGGTTACACCATTCGGCCAAGCACTGCTTCATTCGAATTCTTTCATTCGGTCTACACCATTTCATCCGGCCGATCTCCTTGTTGTGGCCCAAATCAATAACCTAGCAATAATAAGCAGGCCCAACAGCATGTCAAGTGGCTTAGCCCAACAGTTTCATCCATGGCCACTCGTTCAGCTCACCACGATTTAATTCGGCCCATGAAACTGATCAGCCCAACTGTTAGGCCCAACAAAACTTATTCAGGTTCAACAGCTTGGCCCAGTCACCATTATGGCCAAACTCTAATAGTACAACCCATTTTTTTGGCCTACATCATTCGTCCAACTGATCCACAGCTTCGGCCCATTACCATCTAGAAGGCCCATTTCCTCATTTTGGCCCATAGTGGCCCAGAACCGTTAATGTGGCCCACTACGCGGCCCATACAACTGCTTCGGCCCAATAGGCTAATTTGACCCATGTGACTAACATAGCCCACAATACATTCGGCCCGGTATCATTATTCGGCTAGTTAGTATAAATTTCAAATAAATAACACTTGAAGCAAGTTAGATTTAATACAAATGCATGGGGTAATCTAAAACACCACTTGATGCAAGGGTAATATATGAGGCTTTACATGATAACTATTTACTAAGCAACTTGCAAACTCCCTTACAAAGCGCTAAAAAATTGTTAAGCTATGACATAAGGTTTAAATTGTGTTTATAAACTATAATGCCTAATGAAAATACACAAAATGTGAATGCAAAACAAAGTTTAACACAAAACAATTGAACAAGGCCGAATGATGACCGAGACTCGAAAGTGTTAGCCGTCTTGATGGCTAACACATACACACACGCACACACGAATACCTACAAACTTATACTTACAAGTTACAAACAACGTGAAATCAATACAGGATCGTGAAAACAATATCAAGAACAACAAAGAGAGCGTGTATTCTCATTTAAGCTAAGTCAACCCTACAACTACAAGGTGAGTTCATGTGCCCCTTTTCTTTAATCTTAACTGATTTTAAACTCTCGGGGCTGAGAAACATGCTTAACTTTTAATTATTTAAAAGTTTTATGTTTATCATATTGCTTACACTTTGATTAGATAATATTAATTGAATTATTATTATTTATCATTGTATGCATGCGTGCTTGATCATGATATGACAGAGATAACTCAGATGAATATGATAATATAATTTCATAACTCATCGACACAATAGAATAAACTAGTTGTAAGATTATATCACACAACACATAGTTATTCTTACAAGGATAAACATTGAGATGAACATAGATGAACATGATGACAAGGAACAAAACACATGAATGATGTGAAGATGACACATCTTTATAACATCATTCAGCACTAGAGTTAACTAAGTGTAATAAGTCAAGTGCTTACAACACTTAGCTTACAACTCGAAACATATTACAAGATAACATGGAACGACTATCAACTACCACCTGAGCCGATTAAGTGAAGTAAGGCTATCTCTTACAATAGCTTAGGGGCAACATGGTGACCCTATGGAATGACAAGGAATGATAATCATGATAATGCAACTTCATGATAACAACATCATTCACCACTAATACTAACGATGTGTGATAAGACTAGTTCTTATCATACATGGTTAAACACGAAAACATTTATCACTGAGAGCAGATGACTTATGAGACTACTACTTGTGACATCAAGGGTGACATCAGGAAAACCAAATTTCAAGATGTCATTCCCCATACAGGCTAACATTATATTATAAGACTTGATCTTATAATGCCATGCTTGTACTGTAGTGAAATCTATGACACTATACCGGTAATGCCTATAAACTAAAATGTGATAGTGTTAGGGTTAGATTAGATCCGATTTGTGTGAGACCATGAACTTGTGACTATGTAATTAAGAGGTGATATCTATATGAATTTATGCAATATGATTCTATATGTGCCTATGTGATGTGACTATATGAGCCTATGTGAGACGACTATATGAGACTATATGAGACTAGTGAGACTATATGAGACTATATGAGACTAATGAGACTATATGAGACTATATGAGACTAATGAGACTATATGAGACTATGTGATGAGACTAGGGAATGAGACTATGTGATGAGACTATATGAGACTAAATGAGACTATATGAGACTATGTGATGAGACTATATGAGACTAGGGAATGAGACTACGTGATGAGACCATATGAGACTAAATGAGACTATATGAGACTATGTGATGAGACTATATGAGACTATATGAGACTAGGGAATGAGACTATATGAGACTACGCGATGAGACTAGGTGAAATCACATGGAACAATTGGGAAATGGATATCTCTAGTTGTACCGCAAGTGGTGTGAAACTTGATTGAGTATGTGGTGGGATAGCGTCTGGGCTCGACCCTTTCGTGATTCCCTATATATAAGCATGCTTGATCAGGTGATACTCTACTTGTACGTATAACTAGGGAAAGGCCATTGGGTGGAACAGGTGAATCAATCATTACAATTAACCAGTATGACATTGTGACTGTATGCATGAACATTTCAAGGTTTTCAATTCACTTACTTATGAACTCACCAACCTAGTGTTGACCTTGTTTAAATGCGTGTTTTCTCAGGTGACGGACAGGTCTAGATAACCAGCATCAGTGATTAAGCTAGAGGACTCTTAGAAGACCTAGCTTATTTTTGGATGCATACATTTTGATGACATTGTGAATCTATTTTGCATATCTTGTACAGTTACAAGATAGAAACCACACGATTCTTTTGGAATAGATTTACTTAGTTAAATTATGAACACGTACTGTGTAATTTAACTTTGTAATTCTATATTATATGTCATATTAACATTTCTCATTATTTATCATGTGCCATGTAAACAATCTGATCATTTCGATTATCATTCAAGATATCGCGCCCGGGAACTTTCCGCCCGACGGAAAAACCCGATCCGTTCCCGCCGGCCCGGGGTGTGACAATTGCCATGTTCTAAGAAATGCTTATTAACTTCTGTTTATAAAATTATTTATAAACTGTTAATCGTTGAGTTGTTCGTTAATTTTGTTTATGCTAAATCTTTATGATATCAGTTATAAACTATCATGACTATAAATCATGATTGTATTTTTACTCAAACGTATACCTATTCAAATCATTACTCATACATTTTCTCAAATGCATATTTCTTTAAACATATACTTTGTTATGCTTAAGACTATTACTCAAGACTTATGCTTGATGCTTTTAAATCAATATTTATTACTTACTTGCTTAATGCTCAGTTATTTTACACACGAATACTCTATGTTCAAATGCTTTAAACTCAGATACTCGGAATGCGAATACTTAAGTTGAAATCTTTTGTTCAATTATTCAATACTCTTATTTAGTGTCAATACTTGTGATCAGTGTTCAAAATCAAATACACATAATCGATACTCAATACTCAATACTCAATGAACTCAGAAACTCAAACACGTTAACAAAGGGGATTCAAGTGGGTAAACAGGTACATGTGCACATGGTATCGGAAAGGTGAAACATTGAACAATCAGCAAGGACTTCGTAAGACAGACTGATTGGCCATCGCGTGTTGACCTGTGGAGTCAACCCCTCCTAGTCATTCAGTGTTCTTCGTTGTCAGGACCTTGTAAGACAGACTGATTGGCCATCACGTGTTGACCTGTGGAGTCAACCCCTCCTAGTCATTCAGTGTTCTTCATTGTCCATCCATGTTTTGTGACGATGGCTAGGATGACTATGCTAATATTAGTAGACTTTGTGCCTACTAATGATTATCCTCTAATCGCACTCCAAAGCAAACCGTTACACCCTAGTTGCTTCTGTAGATTGATACTGAATACCATTGGGAGTATCATTTGGTGATGCACCTTCCAGAAATTCAGTTGTCCACAGAAGTGAACTCATAAACTCATTTTCAAACTCAAACATATGTGATGTTGGTTAGGAGTGAAACGCTTAATTATCACTAACAACAATATGTTAAGCAGCCCGGTATGTGGTGGGACGGTGGCTGGGGCTTGTCCCCTACATATGCCCTATATATAAGCATACTTGGTTGGATAGCCTAGGTGGTTGTTAGTGAGGTTAAGGTTGTCATTTCGGGGTAATCAAGGTAAACATATTCAGGGTAATCAAACGTTAAGGATCAATAGTGGGGAATGAAATGCTTAATTATCATTAACAACAATATGTTAAGCAGCTCGGTATGTGGTGGGACGGTGGCTGGGGCTTGTCCCTTACATATGCCCTATATATAAGCATACCTAGTTGGTTAGCATAGGTGGTCGTTGATGAGGTTAAGGTTGTCATTCAGGGAATCAAAGTAAACATTTAAAGGGTAATCAAATTTTGAGAAATCAATTGTTATGAATCAGAGATGCAGGATGAAACACTTAATTATCATCAGGAACAATATATCATGTGGTTTGGTATGTGGTGGGACGGTGGCTGGGGCTTGTCCCCTACATATGCCCTATATATAAGCATACTGAAACAGATGGTATAGGTGGTTAATGGTGAGGTTAAGGTTGTCATTCAAAGGATTTTCAAACCATTTTTACATAAAAAAACTACATGAACTCACCAACCATTGTGTTGACTTTGTTTTCTTACATGCTTTCTCAGGTGACGCACAAGATTAAGCTAAGATTCAGGATTGCATGCTAGGAAGACCAGATATAGATCCTAGATGACTTGTGAAGAAGCACATCTTTTGAGATCAATATAAATCTCTTTTGATATCTTGTACATATACAAGATAGATATATTTGATTCTTTTGGATAGGTTTACTTAGTTAAATTACCAAACCTTGACATTTGTAATTTAACTTTGTAATCCTAGTTAATGTTTTATTGTGCTTAATTATTCTTAACATTGATGCTATGTAAACAATCTGATCATCACAATTATCATTCATGATATCGCGCTCCTAGAACCTTCCGCCCGACGGGGAAATCCGATCCAACCCCGCCGGCTTGGGGTGTGACATATATCATGTGCATGTAAACAATCGGATCATTTTGATTATAACACTATATCACGCCCCGAAAACCTTCCGCCTGACAGGAAAGTCGATCCAGCCCGCCGGCTCGGGGTGTGACAGCAAGCCCATGAAGATGAAAATAAAGAAAAAGAAGCAATTAAGAGCATGTTTGAACCATTAGTGGAAAGAAACAATGTAATTCATCGAATGAATGCAACAATCTGGATAACAGTCACTGGCAATTTAAGAGAAAGGATATTAGAAGAAGATAGTACATCCAAATATATGATGCACCTAGGTAGTGATAAAATGTATAAAACTTTAAGGGAAAACTATGGTGGATCGGAATAAAGAAAGATATATGTTGCAAAATATTTAACTTGTTCTCAAGTTGAAGCATAACATTAGAAACATTCTGTTATGTTGCAACAACTTGAATTACCTGTCTGCAAGTAAGAAATAATGACTATGGATTTATAACCAAACTTCCTCAAAATAGTCGTGGGAATTGTACGATTCGGTTAGTAGGGGAAGTTAAGTTCACGTTATGTCGAATCTTTTAAAATTATTAAACGAATCAGACTAGTGGCTTATCAATTACCAGAAGAGACTACACAATGTTTTCATGTCTCTAATCTTCGAAAATGCTTGGCCGATGAATCATTGTTAATTCTGCGCAAGATATTGAGGTAAACAAAAAATTTAAAATTTATCACAACTCAACCAAATCGATGACTGAAGAGAAAAAAAAACAAAAACAAAAAAAAATGCAAAAAGTTTATATTAGTTAAGGTTAAATGAAACTTCAAACGTGGTCTTGGATACACACAAGAACTGGAGTCAGAGATTAGAATGAAATATTCACACCTATTTCAATAATCTCGAGGACGAGATTGAAACAAAGGTGGGGAGGATGTAACACATTCACATTTAGTTTTATTAAATATATTGCTCAATATTATAATTTTAAATATTTAGTTATTATATACAAATATGTGACACTTACATACTAGTAAGTAACGAGTAAAATGACTAATAAAAATTTTTGACAAACCTATTCGGTTAGTTAATATTATAGGAGACCGCCTAAAATTAATAAAATATATTATAATTGAACTTGCTCAGTTTTTAACAAAACTTAGGTCAAAACATAGAGAAAAATGAGATGATCCTAACAGTATTTTTATAATTTTTAAAACATTATATTTTAAAAGTTATTAGAGAAAAACAAAATATGAGCTAAATTAATTATTATAATAAAATAATATAAATTCTTTACATTCAAAATAGAATTCGAAGGAAACGTATAGAATTACGTGTCATTTTTTTAGAATTCAAATGAAGTTACGGTTGATTCATTCTATCGATTAACACAGACGTATAAAACATATATCTACGAATGTCTTGAGCATCACGTTTTATGTCGTCTATATAAACTCACTAATTCATCACAATTACAAATCACACAAAATATATACACACACACATACATTTGAGAAGTAAATTAGAAGTTCTAGAGGCTAGGAGGTGCCAATCAGTATAAAAAGTCAAGATTAAGAAGTTGGTTCATTTAGGTATATTATCTAATTTCTTTGTTAAACTTATAAATTTGAGAATTTAATGTAATATTAACTTATAGGGTTAGGGTTAAGATCCAACCCTATTGTTACACCCACTTTATAATAGTTTTATTTCAAATACGTGCGGAAATATGGTCCCAGATTTTTCAAAATTTAAATTTCGGCATGACCCATTTTAAAACATCTATTTCCTTACGAAATAAACCTGTTCAAAACCAACAATTTACAAAATAACAAACTATTACAACCATCACTAATTCATGTCATAGTAACTAGTACTATTTGACAACACTATAGAACCACCGACTCGTTATAACTTATTTATCAACAGAAACCCAAAACGATACCACACTTATTATAACATTCAAGTTTCACCAAAACCATTTAGCAACGGGTCATGCGATATATTAGATAACCAATCCGAGACTTGTTCCGTTCCTTATTGCTTTGGAGCTTTACCTACAATTACACCCAACATTTTAAATTAGCAAAACGCTAAGTAAGTAATCAATGCTACCATATTTGTACAAAAGAATAGTTATCACCACCCACGTTAATTAACACTTGCCACCATATTATTTAAACTGACATTAGTCAGAGTCCACTATCCACCATCCACCATATAGTAAGAGAAATAATCTCTTACATAACCACCATATAATAGGATTACTACCACCATAAGTAAGATATAAATCTTACATTTTTCCACTATAATGAAAGTATAAACCTTTCATTTTGCCACTATCAGGAAAATAAATTCTCACCACCATAATAGAGGTGTATCCACTATTTAACCACCATATCTTTTATAAACTACTATGAATCCACCATATATTTTATAAACTACTATGAATCCACTATATATATACAATCCACATGTATTCAGCTATATCCATACATTAAGTATATTCAACCATTATTAGTAAAACCACCATAACAACCCTAACCTACCATAAAAACACATGACTCTGCATCGAATCATGTTTACATCATTTCTTATATAGTAATCCGGTTAGATTACTTACCTCTATCTGCAAAGGATCCTGCTTGATTATCCTCTCGATTGAAATCTCGTTTTCCTGTTAAACTCTATACGGGTCAATATATTTTTTTATCCGTTCAACCTTCTGTTTGAAATGTTTATAAACATTTGCATGAATATATATATTCCACATACTATACACATCCGACCCGTTTGAATTTGTTTAACATATTTATCAATATTTTGTATGATTATTCATACTGATCACCTTTCACCCAACCCTCAGGTTTCAATCTTTCTAGGATAATCTGAATTCTAACTTTATACTAATTTGATCAAATTAACCCATTTGACCCATTTAGGTTAAACTCATAGTAATCTCATCATATGAGTTTTTTTTGGACAACTACAACATCTCAATTTCATCTCTATACATATTTTCAGATTTAGACAACAACAAAAATTACATTTTTCTTAATCGCCCCAAATGAGTTATTTTTCTCATCTCACTCTTATGAACCCTAACTTGGGTTCCTTTGCAACCATCATGATCCATACCACAAGGAATGTTTAAAACATACAAAAACAATTGTACACAAGTTTAGGATTACATAACCACTCAAAACTCAACCCAATGTCACGATTCTAGAACCCTGGTGTGACAACTAGTACCAGACCGGCCGGCAAGTCCGTACGGTGCGTGTACTTTCAACAGTAACTACGTGTGATTTCATGTGTATACACAGTATTTGTATTAGCATAATTCAGATTTACAAGAAACAGTTGTACGTATTTTTGTGTAAACTTAAATACTGTAAGTACAACACTCAATTGAAACATTAGTTGTGTGTATTTAAGTGAAAACCTAAGTACAGTTAACACAACTAAACATGAGAAACAACAGTGTTCAAGCGAATGACAAAAACAAATCGGTTGCGATCTGATATCCATAGATGACAGGAATCAGATGGCCGACAATTCAATGTGAAAACAATGTGATATCAGTGTGTTTAGTTGAGTTCGACAGTGAGGAAACACAATTCAAACATAAATTGCAGTGTCGTTTCAGAATAATGAACTAACAGTGTGTTTGCGTGGGTGACGATTCACACAAACATATCTGTGAGTTTAACGTTCTGAAATGATGACTGGGAAGTAGAAAACAAAAGTCGGAAAGCAAAACCATCGTCGTGTTCGTTCGAATGACGATTCGAACGAATACGCGCGATGGTGACGCGATCTGACGAAACAATAACGAAACACGGCACGAACGAAATTAATTAAATAAAATAAAATATTTAACATTTTTACAATTTTGAAACTCATCAAAATAATAAATTTAACTTCTTTTATTTATTTCAATTAACTACGCGTAAAGTTCCGAATACGCGCGAAAACGCGAGCCGAGCAACCGAAACGAACCCGAACACCACCCTTAGTATAAAAGCCCTAAATGAGCTTCATTTTCTCATTGCATCAGTTTTCACTCTTT
Organism: Mikania micrantha; assembly: GCA_009363875.1. NCBI lineage: Eukaryota > Viridiplantae > Streptophyta > Magnoliopsida > Asterales > Asteraceae > Mikania > Mikania micrantha. The sequence goes on from CM018684.1 coordinate 11,959,904, forward strand.
CTCCATACAAAAAATCCGGCCACCACCTTCCCACCACCATTAACCACCTTCAAACAAGCATAACTCTCTCGTTTCTCAACGAAAATCGGTGATTCTCGAACCCACGCGAAGCTCTTGAAGCCCTTTACAAGAAAGTACGGCTGATCTGAAGCGTTGGCCACTCAAATCAGAGGTATGAAGCTTGAAAACATGCGAAAATTAGGGTTTTCATGAGGCTGGTTCGACACCCTCATGAAACCGGCTACACACTTGTCATTTCGAACCATAAACCCACGGAAAAACCAACCTACGCATGTTACCAAACTCGGATCAGTCCCTCGATCCTGATAAGTTCGAAGAAAACGAAGGCTTTGCACACAGGTTCGTGGCCCATGGCCGAACCCTAGGGCTGATAGTACTTCGGCCGAACCATAACTGAGATGGTCGAACCTTCTTGCCAGTTGAACGAACCCGAAGTGCCGAACCTTTGTAACTCTGCAAACCCAAGGACTGTCACGAACCCATGCACTGCCAAAAGGCCGAACCCTCGAGCTTTCACCAAACCATATGCAGGGACGAACCTAACGCTACCAACCGAACCTTCGGCCACCATCACCGAACCTACAGCTAGCAACGAACCCTTCTGAACGAACCTGTGACTTGATCAGTACCGACCCTTTTTGGCTGTTCACGAACCCACGACCTGTCGAACCTCCTCTTTAACCGGCGAACCTGATGAGACCGCCGAACCCCTTGAGCGAACCCTTGTTGTACACGAACCTTGGAACATCACCGAATCCTGTTGCCACTGCCGAACCCAGCTCCTTAGCCTCTTGGTTGAAATCTGATGACAGCCCATGAAACCGGCCCAAGTTGCATGATTCGGCCAACACAAATAGCAACAGGCTCATCTCATCCTAGTGGGCTCATGTTCAGCCCGCACTAGTTCGGCCCAATCTGATTTTAGTCAGCCCAACTCCATGGCCCAAATAGAACACAACCGGCCCAACAGCATATCCCCTTCGGCCCAGCCTAAGTACACCGGCCCAATAACCTAATTAGTTAAGCTCAAACAATTGTGTAATTCGGCCCACATCAATGGTTCAAGCCCACGCGGCCCATGGCATAATGGAGATCCAACAGCTCGGTTCACTTCGGTTTATTCGGCCCAACATTAATGGAATAAGTTCGCATGATTTCAATGTTAACAAATCTTTCCAACAATTATGTAATCAATGTGAATGATTATACTAGTATAATTACTACAAAAGAATAAATTGAAGGTATCGATACAAGTTGAAAAGCCATAAAACATAGTTAAACTTAGGGCATAAAGATTGATAATTTTATATGTAAAACCTAATAGTTATACTCATAATCTTTTAAACAATGGTACATGGATTTGAGAAGAACAAGAAATCAATAACAAGTGAGTTGGGCCGAAGGAAAACCGAGACCAACGATGGGTTAACCGACTATAAGACTAACACACATACGCGCACAATAAATAATTACACTCAACACTTATAAGTTACATACAATGTGAATTCAATACAGGATCGTGAAACAAACTCAAGTACTATCCAGAGCGTGTCTTCATTCTTTTAAGCTAAGTCAACCCCACAACAACAAGGTGAGTTCATATGCCCCTTTTCTTTAATCTTAACTGATTTTAAACTCTCGGGGCTGAGAAACATGTTTACTTTTATTTATTTAAAAGTTCTGCTTAACATGTTATTTACACTTTGATTTAGATAATACTTAATTGTTTATTATCGCTTATCATTGTATGCATGCTTGTATGATCATGACATGACATGACAGGGATAATTAGATGAACAAGATAATATATCTGATTAATTCATCAACACATTAGAATAATATAGTTATAAGATGTTATCTTATAACACTCAGTTATTCTTACACAAACAGACATTGGAACAATCACAGGCAAACATATGAATGTTATAAAGATATTACATATCTTTATATTAACATCGACACAAGAGTTAAGTAAGTGTAATAGGACAAGTCCTTTTAAACACTTAGCTTTACAACTCAATACATATTACAAGAGAACATGGAACAAAGAATGATAATCATGATAATGTAACTTCATGATAACAACATCATTCACTCAAAGAATTAACATAATGTAATAAGACAAGTTCTTGTTTAACTTTGTTAATAACACGGAGAACATATGACAATGAGAACAATAATACAGATGAACACAATTACAATTAGTTACTATTGACCTGTTGTATTATATCACTTCAATCATGTGCCAATTGTACAAGTTGATCATGTAAGTCCCTATAATTCGCTGACCAGTTAGTTTGACGTGACTAAACTGACGATAGCATAGTGGTACCATAGGTTTGACAAACCTCTAGCTTGTAGGGCCAGTATGTTGATCGTATTGATTCATTGGCCGGTAACGTATGACCGGTGACAGGGCGACTTCAAGTCAGGTTCTGGTAAACGACACATGGTGATATTAATATGCAGTGAAAAGTAATTAATCCATCGTTTCTTGTTGACTAGTAGACTGAGTAATGTATATTCTCATGTCATATTGCTAGTAACTGTTTCGATGAGGTCTATGGGTTTACAAAGTGGTAGAGGTAAATCGGATGCATTGAGATCTGATTACGTGAGGATGTCAATGGATTCCTTTTAGGCTCTATGCACTATAGTTCAAGAACAAATTACAAGTGGTTAACTAACACTCTTAATATGTAAAAGTGAAACAACAGTTAACCCCATAATTATAGAATAATACAAGGAACAGATTTGATAAATCTAATATCCTTAACACATAATGGTTATCTAAACTTCGGTTTGATAACTACAATTACATCATTATATTATTCTATACAAGTTATCACAGGTGATTCAAGAATGATATGGACATGTGGATTTGGGAATGGAAATCAATAGTTGTATTGCAAGTTGTGTAGAGTTCTAGTAGTGATGTGGTGGGATGTTGGCTAGGGCTTAGTTCCCTTACATATGCCCTATATATAAGCATCACTACTAGGATGATATATTACTTGTAAATATAACTATTTAGAAGCCATTGGGAGAACAAGTGAACAAATGACATACAATTAACATAACTATCAATGTGAATGTGCATGTGAATGAATCAAGGTTTTCAAATTACTTACTTATGAACTCACCAACCTAGTGTTGACTTTGTTTAAATAAATGTTTCTCAGGTGATGAACAGGTGTAGCTACTTACATGCAAGGATTAAGCTAGTGGACTTTTAGAAGACCTAGCTTATTTTGTGTTGCATGCTTTTGGTGACAAGAACAATGACTCATCTTTTGTATATCTTGTACAGATACAAGATATAGTTACATTGATTCTTTTTGATAGATTTGCTTGATTAAATTATGAACGATACATTGTAATTTAATCTTGTAATTCTATATCATGGATGTGTTAGCATTTCTCATTTATTTATCATGTGCTATGTAGACAATCTGATCATTTGATTATCACTCAAGATATCGCGCCCCGGGAATCTTCCGCCCGACGGGAAAACACGATCCGTTCCCTCCGGCTCGGGGTGTGACACCTGGTTCATAATCCCCATCAAATCCTTCTATGGTGATACAAAGATGAGAAAACGTGATTACCTTGAGTGGTTCACAACCTAGACTCGTGATTGAAACTCGATGTGATGGATCGTCACCGGATCTTCCCTGTTTCTCTTTTCCTTCTTTCTTATTTCTTCTTTTATTCTTTTTTTTTCTTCTGTTCTGCGCAAGAAGACCCCCCCCCCCTTGTGTTTTATGTCTTTGCCGACTCCATCTAAAAATATCTGTATATTTTTTTTCTTTTGTTTTCATGAAGCCACGTTTTTTTTTAATAATTGTCCACCACACACTTTTAATACATACCTTCCATTTATTTATTTATTTGTTTTATTTTACTTTTTTTTTCACTTTTCTTTGTATAACTTTATTTAAAAAATTTTAAAAATTAAGATGTTACACCTATGTATATATTAAAAATTTTATTTTACTTAAAAATAATAATAATAATAATAATAATCATAGGGGTAGTAATAATAATACTAATAATAATAATAAATAAATAAATAAATCTTCCCTGCATAATAATTATAAGAATAGATTAAGTAGAAACGCTGCCCAAATTTATATTGAGAGTTTTTTAAGCTATCGCTCAGTCAACCAATAATTCAGGTGAATACATTTAACTTTTTTTTTAAATATAAATGCATTTTTTGAGCATAGTACGTTTTAACTTTGACGCATAAAGGGATAATACGTGACCAGCATTTAGGCTATTAGTATACGTACGATTTGCAAATTGTATCCGCATATGGGTGAAATTCCCATACGTGGCTGGTACTGGTGGGCTGGAAGGTTAAACGTAAGACGTACTTTGCAGGCAACCTAACCAGTGACCAGCTGTGGGCTGGAGGGAACAAACGTAAGACGCGCTGCGTTGTAGTTCCTAACCAGTGACAGTTATAAACCAATGTATGTAGTAGTTGTATCGATCAGTGAAATAACATGTTAAATGTGTAGTATTGCTAATATTACTTATTGTCAAAGGACCGAACATGCTATGCTTACATATCGAGTCTTTTATTTGTATCAACCAACATTATGTTGACATATCATTTTCAAAAACTTTTCAAGTAGTAACAAATTGAAATGATGGTGTTCATACCTATGCGTATGAAGCTTTATAAAATCTTGTAAAGTTATTTTAAAAAAGTTGTTTTGAAAAGTTATTAACAAACGATGAAAATGTGGTTTTTCATACCTATGCGTATGAACAATCTATAAATCTTGAAAAACGGTTTTTCACATCCATGCATGTGAATTATTTGTAAAATTTTGAATTTACGAAACAACACTTTCGCTGAAACATATGAAAAAGAATAATAAACTCTGACCGAGATTGTATTATCTATGAAACCAATTCGGGTTACAAAGCTTGGGTTGTCGAGAGCCCGAGGTGTGACATGATCGAATTTCCACTCAGGCGGAATAGTCTCGGTGTGCGATATCGGGTGATAATTGAAATGATGAGATTAAATACATGGCATATGAAATATAGAGAATAACTAAAATACTGTAACATTCAACTAGAATTACAAAGTTAAATTACACCGACGTGTTCGCTAATTTAACAATGTAAATCTATCAAAAGAATCATGAGTCATTCTATCTTGTAACTTTAAAATATCTACAAAAATGATTCACAAGTTGTTGACAGAAGATATGCACAACCAAAAGTCACTAGGTCCTTTAACTGGGCACCCTAGAAAGTATTCTGAGCTTCTATAGCTTAAACATGTTCCTCACTTGAGAGAGCATGGAAAAATAGGGTCAACACATGGTTGGTGAGTTCATATAGTTTAGGATTGAAAACTGTTGTAAAATTTTGTACGTATTGTTTTGTCTAAAACCCGTTAGAGTCTCCACCTTAAACCACACTGCCGACATTATCCCATGAAGTCAAGACTGCTATATATAGGACATATGTTGGGTCAAGCCCAGCCGCCTACCCACCACAGGCTTGACAAGACACGACTTTGTCTTTAATGGAAATTAAGAGTTTCACCTAGACCATTCCCCGTAGTTGCCGTTCGTTGTAAACCAATGTATTATATGTGTCGTATTCCCAATTCAAATATCAAGTATGTTGATAGTTTTGAAAAGTATTATGGTTATCAAGTTCCAAATCATTAGCTTTGAAAACCAAGTTTGAGTTAACAACTGTAGGTGACTGAGAATCTGAAGGGGTGGCTCCTAAAGTCACACTTGATGATTAACACTACCCAGCCCACAGAAGTAACTTGAGTGTAACGTTCAACAACAGAAAGTAGCTAGAATATCAAACGGATGACACATAGCCACTACCAAGATAATTCATAGTCAAATCTGACGTCACTTGTTACAAAACGTTAAGAGTTGACAACATAGGTCACTGAATGACTAGATGGGTTGGCACCATGTCAACTCTCGGTGGCCAAGCAGTCTGCCTTATGAAGTCCTTGTGTGTATGAGTATCGATTCGTCCCGTAACATGTGCACATGTACCTGCTTACCAACCGATCCCATCCGCGTATACCCCATGAATATTGTATGACAAAGTATGCGTATGTATATTAGTTTGTATGAGTATGCATGAGTTTGCATATTTATGTATGTGCATGTATGAGTACGCATGAGTATTGTATGAGAAAGTATGCGTATGTATGTGAAAGTATGAGTTTTTATGAGTAAGTATGAAAATGTATTAGTATGAGTATTTCTAGAGTATGTATGAAATCCCTGAGCACAGAAATATATAATTTAGATAGAAATAGATATAAAAAGGAATGATAAGATTTACATGAACATCTAACATGCTTCTCAGTCACGTAATTAATAAAACGAAACAGGTGAAAAGGGACAATGAAGTCTCCTGTGTTGTATGATCGAATTGATTCAAGAATGCGCACGTTCATTGGTTGTAGTTTGAGTGACTTCAACGCCTGATTTCATTGATTATTGTTATATATTGTAAGTATTGTATTTGCTTGAAGTTGTGTTCAAGACTTGGTAATCAACTAGGTGATCTATCCTAAGTTATGTGGGTTGCTAGTCTTTTCTTTGTAATTAGTGTTGCATATACATTGTTGGACTCCTAACCATAATTAAATAAAGCTTGAACTCATGTTAAATATATATGGTTATGATGTTTTAGAAATCATATCAGGTTTAAACTCCTAAATAACCCTTAAGCATAGCCTTTTTATGAAAAGATGTCATAATTTACTTGTAAACCCCTCTTGGTTATTGATATCATCTTTCAAAATACTTATTATTAATCTTTATGATCTTAAACACATGGTAATATTAGATATTTTAAGTAAAGCTTATGTTTAGGTTATGAAAATATCAAGTTTTGAAAACTTGGAGTTGAGTTAACTAAGATTTAGCCTAACCCAACCCCTTTAATATTTAATCACTATATTTGATCTATAAAAGCTGATACATTTAACTCCTTTATTACTAAGATTACTTGGATTTCTTTGGTTAACTAAATTCGAAGGAGCTAGAACAATTTGAGTAGTGTCGACATTAACAATATTGACCAAGTGTTGAAAATGGCCTTTGCCAATACTACCAAGTTACCCACTTGATACTATCGACTCCAATAACTCCCAAGGTGGTTAATATCGATGGTAACTTAGCTTAAACCAGTTGGACTTCAACAAAATAGTAGTATCGACTAGATTCAATTAGTATCAATAGGCTAGTATCAACCAAGACCATTTGAAAACCAAATAACATCTTGTCGATACTAACAAGTTCGACACTTGTTAATATCGACACTAATAGTCTTCCGAAATTAACAATGCCGATGGTTCTCATCCCATTACACTTGAACTATATTGAATTTGCTAAATCTCCTTACAGGTTAGCCCCATAGTAGATGCAGGAATTATCAAATCAATTACAGGAGTTAGTAGATAAAGGATTCATCCGACCGAGCTACTCACCGTGGGGAGCTCCGGTTCTGTTCGTGAAAAAGAAGGACGGATCCTTTCGGATGTGTATAGATTACAGAGAGCTGAACAAACTGACTATCAAAAATCGGTATCCACTACCGAGAATTGATGATCTTTTTGACCAACTACAAGGAGCTCAGTATTTTTCGCAGATTGATTTACACTCCGGACATTTAGGGATAAATTTTGTATAAATTTGACTTTTAAACTTTGATTTGGTGATTGATATTGATTCCTAGGATCTCGTTTGTTGACATAGTTTTGATTTTTATGGATTTTATCTATAAACCGTGTTGGAGCCGGTAAGTGTGACAACTAGTACCTGACCGGCCGGCAAGTCCGTACGGTACATGTACTTTCAACATTTACTAAGTGTAAATACATGTGTGTAAACAGTACTTGTATTAACAGAATTCTAAATACAAGACCCAGTTGTACGTATTTTCGTGTAAACTTAAATACTGTAAGTACAACATACTTTTGATACATTACTTGTGGGTATTTAAGTGAAAACCTAAGTACAGTTAACACAACTAAACATGAGAAACAACAGTGTTCATACAAATAACAAGAACAAATCGGTTGCGATCTGATATCCATAGATGACAGGAATCAGATGGCCGACAATTCAATGTGAAAACAATATGAAAACAGGATGTTTAGTTGAGTCCGACAGTGAGGAAACACAATTCAAACATAATTTACAGTGTTGTTTCAAAATAACGAACCGACAGTGTCTTTGCGTGGGTGACGATTCACACAAACATACCCGTGAGTTTAACGTTCTGAAATGATGACTGGGAAGTAGAAAACCAAAGTCAAAAAGCCAAACCATCGACGTGTTCGTTCGAATGACGATTCGAACGAATACGCGCGATGGTGACGCGATCTGACGAAACGAAAACGAAAATGAAACACGACACGAACGACTTTAATTTAATAAAATAAAATAAATAACATTTTACAATTTTGAAACTCATCAAAATAATTAAAATAACATTTCTTTTATTTATTACAAATAAATTACGCGTTTAAGTTCCGGAAACGCAACGAAAACGCGAAACGAGCAACCGAAACGAACCCGAATAACCGCGGGGTATATAAACATCAAATGAATACATTTCTTTCATTTCTCTCAACTTACTCTCTCTCTCTAAAACCCTCAACCCGTCCATTTCTCTCTCTAGAAACAAAACCACCATTAATGACCTTCAAAGCTCCATAACTCCTTCAATTCTCAACGAAATTCGGTGATTCTTGAACCCACGCATAGCTCTTGATGTCCTCTACCTAAAAGTACAAGGGATCTGAAGATTCAACCACTGGAAAACGAGGTAATGATGCATGAAAGACCACGAAATTTATGGTTTTTGTGTGTGTTTGGATCGATCCCCCTCATACAAACGGCTAGCCACTTCTCTTGTTGAAACCACACACACCTCGACAACCCTTTCTGATGCACAAACGACATGGGAGCAGGCTTGTGGTAGCTTAGAACCGAATGATGATGAAGTTGGTGAACAGGGTTCGTTGGTTTCAGTGGCCGAACCTCCAGTGCAAGATCAGCCGAACCTTGGGACCACCATCACCGAACTTGCAGCTAGCAACGAACCCTCACCAATCACGAACCTTTTCTTGCATGGCCAACTCGACGAACCTTCATACAAATCAGAACTGGCCGAACCTTCATCACCTCGGCTCAACCATCGAATCCTCTTGAGGTTACCGAACCTTGTTAGTAGCCGAACCCATGCAATGTGTACGAACCCTTCGGCAAACCTTCACAAGCCACGAACCTTTAAATGGAGAACCTTCTAACATCCACATGCAGCGAACCTACATGGCATGCCAAACCCTGCCTCCTCAGCCGAATCTTTACTGCATTCCCGGTCGAACCTATTACCCACACATTACCCGAACCCTTTAGCCGAGCCTAGGAATTTCAGTTGAACGAACCTCATGCTGTACACGAACCCTCAGTTGGCAAACCATGGAGACGAACCCTACACAGAGCCATGGCCGAACCTTAGATGATTAGAACCAATAGGTTCGCTGGAGTGCAACTAGTTCCAACTGTTATTTCTTGAACAACATAATTCTATTATTTTCAATTGAACTAATTCGGCCCAAGAGGATTAGGTGACCCATTTGATTAGCAGCCCAAGAACTAGATCAATGTTGGTTCGATTGGCCCACATCATTGATAACCGGCCCAACTTTACCCTTGACCCATTTCCTTGTTACCGCCCAATTGAAATTGCCTGGGCCCAACACCAATAAACCGGCCCAAGGGCCACACATCATTCGACCAAATTACACATACACGGTTCACACGGAGATCCCTCGGCCCAACAATTTGATCATATGACCTGTCTTGGTTATTCGGCCCAAGTTACAAAGTGGGATAATTCAAGAAATGATAGTATGATAACTTAGTTAAATCTTTATAAAGAATAAAATATCTATAATAGTTATAAGGTTACACGTTTTGATGACATTGGGTTCAAGTCAAACAATAACACATAAGGGGTATACTAAACTCAATTAAAGTCAATTGAGTGTTAGTATAATCTATAATCATCAAACAAGCGCCGAATACTAACCAAGCCGGATGTGTGTCGACCAATTCTGAGGATGACACACCCATACACACACAAGTCAATACTACTTATACTTATAGGTTATATACAACGTGGAATCAATACAGGATCGTGAACACAAACTCAAGTACAATCAAGAGCGCGTGCATTTCTTCGTTTAATCTAAGTCAACCACTACCACAACAAGGTGAGTTCATATGCCCCTTTTCTTTAATCTTAACTGATTTTAAACTCTCGGGGCTGAGAAACATGCTTACTTTTACTTGTTTAAAAGTTTTTCCTAACGTATTGCTTATGCTTTGATTTAGATAATATTAAATTGTTTATTATCGCCTATCATTGCATGCTTGTATGATCATGAGATAACAGGGAAACTCAGATGAATATGATAATATAATTTCATAATTCATCAACACATTTAGAATAACATAGTTGTAAGATTTTATCTTACAACACTTAGTTATTCCTACATGAGCAAACATTGAGAAAATCCATACACGAACAAACAATGAGAACAATTACAGAGAAACATGATGACACAGCACCACTCATGAACAATTAGAAGATAAAACATCTTCTAAATATCATTCCACATTATAATAAACCAAGTGTGATAAGTCAATCACTTATAACACTTAGTTTACAACCTAAAACATGTTATGCGATAACATGGAGCATTGATTATCCACCACCTGCGTCACTTAAGGGCAGTAAGGCTAGTTCTTACTACGGCTTAAGGATTACATGGTGATCATATGGATTACAAGGAATGATATCATGATAACGTAACTTCATGATGACAATATCATTCACACTATGATTAACATAACGTAATAAGACTAGTTCTTATTCAACCTTGTTAATTACATGAGAACATCCCACATTGAGATACACAATAACATCGATGTACATCATCCATCGTTACCTGTGGACTAGTAGACTGAGGAATTTATCTTCTCTCATGTCATATTATTAGTAACAGTTTCGATGAAGGCTATGGGAACACATGGCGGGATAGAGGTGAATCGGATGCATTGTAATCTGATTACGTGAGGATCACAATGGATTCCTTTTGGGCTCTATACGTTGCATTTGAGAATACATTACAATTGGTTAACTAACACTTTTAGTATTTAAAAGTGAATCAACAGTTAACCCCACAAACAATAGAATAATACAAGGAACAGATTGAGAATCTAATATCCTTAACACATATATTTGTTTTCATTACTTCGGTTTGTAGTACAACGCTATCATTACATTATTCTATACATGAGAACACAGGTGATCAAAATGGAGATAACATGAGGAATGGGAATGGAAATCAATAGTTGTATTGCAAGTAGTATGGAGTTCTAGTAGTGATATGGTGGGATGTTGGCTAAGGCTTAGTTCCCTTACATATTCCATATATATAAGCATCACTACTAGGATGATATATCACTTATGAATATAACTATTGAGAAGCCATTGGGTGAACAGGTGAAACAAAGATCATACAAGTAACATAATCAACTTTGTGATTGTGCATGTGAATGAATCAAGGTTTTCAATTAACATACTTATGAACTCACCAACCTAGTGTTGACTTTGTTTAAATGCATGTTTTTCTCAGGTGATGAACAGGTGTAGCTACTTTTATGCATGGATTAAGCTAGTGAACTTTTAGAAGACCTAGCTTCATTTTGTGTTGCATGCTTTTGATGACAAAAACAATGAATCATCTTTTGTATATCTTGTCCAGATACAAGATATAGTTCATTGATTCTTTTGATAGATTTACTTGGTAAAATTATGAACGATACATTGTAATTTAATCTTGTAATTCTATATCATGGATGTGTTAGCATTTCTCATTTATTTATCATGTGCTATGTAAACAATCTGATCATTCGATTATCACTCACGATATCGCGCCCCGTGAACCTTCCGCCCGACGAGAAAACCCGATCCGTTCCCGCCGGCAAGGGGTGTGACAGTAAGGGTCGAAGGTGGGTATCCATGGTGACGGGGTTGGGTTGGGTTGGGTTGGAGAAGAAGGGTAGGAGAGAGAAAAAACAAGTTTGAGGGTTTGACATGATTAGCCCCTCCTAGTTTTTCCTTTTTAAATAAAATTATGTTTTTGGCAAAATAAGTGACTTTAGTTTATCATACCCTTTTAAGGTTTTATTAAAAGTTATAAATTTTATCAATAATTTTAATATTTGTATACAAATTATAGATTTTGAGAAGTTTTATTCATTATTATTATTCTTATTTTATAAAGTTTATTTTACATCCTTTAGATCTTTAGAATTATTATTATAAATATTATCGTTATAAATTTGCCAATGAAAATGTTTTCTTTATAATTATCATCCTAATATAATCATTTCGAATTTCTCATTAATAATTTTCGAAGTTACTTAAATTATCGAAATGTTACAGTCTCCCTTACTTTTAAGAATTTCGTCCCGAAATTAAGAAGAAACTATGGTGAACAGGTGGGGATGCTTTCACCTTAATTTGGTATTCGTGTTCCCACGTGAACTCATGACTATGTTTCGTTTCCCAACAAACTTGGGTGACCGAAATTCGGTTTCGCTTTAATTGTCTAGCATGACGATTCATGATCAATTCATCAACGCGAACACCATCAAGTGGTATGTGTAAATGTTTGTAAGAAGTGTTACAAATTTTATTATATATATATATGTTTCCGTAACTGTTTATTACGATTTATGTTTGTTGAATTTAGTAACTGTATGACCTTGGAAACAACTCAATTCCTTGCGGATTTTGCTCGACAGCCCTTCGAATAGTGCGGAATCCTATTCGAGGGTTTTCCAATCGAAATACCAAGCCCCACGTGGTGAACCGATGATAAGGAATCAACGTTTAGTGCGAAATCGATCACCACGAGTCGAGAATCGAAGTTGGATGCAGGGAGGCGCATTGAAACCTAGGACGTGTGACAAGGAATGAGCTCAGGTCTGAAAAAGTTGCGAAACATTCTGATTGCATGGGTATGTATAGTCTGTCCTCATTCGACCGAATGAGTTGTGCGAAACACTCATACGGGTGAAAGGATCAGACGAATGAGCTAGATACCCGAATGAGTCATGTGAGTGACTCATTCGTTCGTCCCAGTAATTCGCTAGCGTTCATTATGTCTGAATGGACTCATTCGTAGGTCTCATTTGGATGAATTGGCATGTTTGATATATATAAAGTCAAAGTCAAACATGTTAAACTTAAACTTTTTACAATCATAATCGACCATTACATTGAACTAGGGACATTTCATGCATCAACAAACTCCCCTTGGACCTAGTTCTCTACTTTATCAGCATTGGTCTTCAAAAACTTCTCTGAAAGAGCTTTCAATTCAAAGCCGGCATGAATATCAAATGCAAAGCATAGTCGGATGACTCTCATAAATTGCAGCGCCTGCTCCATATCTTCGATATCAAAGAAGATCTGACATCTGTACAAGATCTTCACATCTTCGCTTGACATGTTGCTCAGCCACATGGGATCAAAAATACGTACAGTATCCCATTTACCTTCTTTGCACAGAACTATCACAGCCTCAGCGGTTCTACCATCATAATACCACCATCTGAAGCTGTCTGAAAAGTCTTGAGGCATCTTCCTAAATGGAATCTTCTTCATGACATTAGGAGGCAGCCACTTCAGGATAACCTTATGTTTTCTGGATTGAGCATCAATTTATGGTACATAGTAATGTTCTGGTTGCTGTGGCTGGAAGTTCACCCACTTCTTCCTATACTCGAACTGAATTTGCTTAGCAAACCAGGACGACAACCTTGAATCTTTACTGTATAACATCTTCAGACAAGCCAACTAATTAACCTCGAACCTGGGCAGCGTCTTGAAGTCATGTGGAAACCGGAAATACTGGATTCCTCTTTCTCTTTTGATTGCATAACAGTGCAAGTCGAAAAGTACCAACTCAAAATCTGACCACCGGACTTGTATCCTTTGGTCCTGTAAACTTTGGTGTGAGGAGTTGGCATAGGGAGAACACTGCTTTTCTTCAACACTTCCCAATAAACAGCCCATTCTTCTTTTCTCTTCGGAATGTCTTTTGCAAAAGATTCACTGCCACTGACCTTCTCGTCTATCTTCCTGTTCAGTTCCTCCTTAGAATGTAAACCGAAAAGACCAACAAAAGTTAGCAGTTCCTCTTCAGTAGAAGTATACTTGACGTTTTCCTCTTCATCAAGATCCTCCAATATAACCTCATCTATGTCATCAAAGGCTTCTGGGGTGGGAAGGTCGGAAGCAGGAATAGTAGGGTCATCCAAGACAACATCATCAGGATTTAACCTAAATAGCTCTACTATCTATTCCTTGGTGAGGCAACAAATAATCTCACCATCTTCTTTTTCATAGCTCACTGAATGTTGTATAATGCCTTAAGTGTCACGAATCGTGGTCAACTTGTCATCAAGAAGACGTCTCAGAGGCACATTATCTACTTCCTTAGTGGCCTTACCTTCTTCAGTTTGCTTTTGAGATGACTCGGGATCTTTGTCGTGTTTCTTTTTGGTTCCGACTTCCTCAGGAGGGGACTGCCCAGAAGTGCTGGAAGAGCTGGTAGAGGAACCCCGTGCTCCATCATTGTCATCTAAATCATCATCATTATCTGTATTGTCATAATCTACCTTTTCCTCAGCAGATTCTTCATCATCTTCTTCGTCTTCTTTATCTGAATCATCGAAATCAGGCTTGGATGCCTCAATCCTGGGAATGGACTCCTTTAAGCTTTCAACCTGCTCAGTGAGACGCAGGTTGTAAGCCTCCAGAGTGAGGATCCTATCATTGAATCCATATGCAGTCAAGGCAAGCTGATTATGCTCGTCCACTGACTTGAGCAAACGATACTCAAACTCAGCATTTCAGGGTCTCAAGTCTGCCCTCTGATCAGCAGCCTGCAAAAGTAGGGCATCCTGCTCATTAACTCATTGTGTCAGCTGAGTTATGTTTTGATCTTGCTCATGTTTCCTCCCCATCAATTGAAGAACCAGACTGTTCAGTGTGCTAAGTTGTTCAGCAACTAAGACAGTCGGTGTATAAGGACCTGAACGTGTAGTGGAGGTACTGGAGAAGCAACTGTGAACACAGTTGTAGCAGCAGCAGAGGAAGTCTAAGGGAAAGTGGTATGACGTGAAGGAATAGCCCTAGACCTAGACAGTGAAGAAGTCATAACTGTTGCAGCAGGTGCAGCAGTGGAGGCTGCAACAGAAACTGACCCTATCCGTCTCTGCAGGACAAATCTCGTCCTTATCTTCTTAGCTGGCTGGGAGGTAGTCTGTGTTGTTGAAGCAGCAGAAGTACGAGGAATAAGATCAATATCAAAGTTGGGAATAAATGTGGGATCATCAATCTCCTCCCTCCGTAAGGCTTGATCCCTCGGCCTTTTCTCAACATAAATCTACTAACATCTGTAAGTGGTAGAAACCCTTACAGGTTTAGGTTCAGTCTCTTCTGAGTCCGTATCATCAAAACCTTCATCAGTTCTACCCTCAGTATTCTCCACATCAGATTCTTGAGCGTCATCCCCCTCATCTGGAGATGTGGTAGCACCGATCTCCAAAGTAGTAGAAACGGTGGCCATAGAAGCAGCAGTAACATCTAAGTCATGATGAGCAACACCTGCCTCATAAACATGTCCACCAATATCCTCACTGCGAATTCCACTATCACTAGCATCATCACCATCATCTCCATCATCTCTGGGGACAATCATGTCTTCTAAATCTGAATCTAAGTCCTCGTGTCACCAACTCCTCCCTACGGGTGCAACATAGTCAGGATTGAGGAGATGTCCAAAGAGACAACGAGTTGGAGGCTTCTTTTCCTTTCCCTAGTATGAAAGAACTCGGTTGAGCATAACGTCTGACATGTGCTCCAACCAGATAATATCTTATTTGACTTTGGGAAGATTTGGCACTTGAGCATCAAAAATCATCTGCAAGAACCTCGGATACATCAAAAACTTCTTGTCACCCTTCAGATAGACGTTCTCCTTCATATGAATAAACACCAACTCAGAGAAATTGAAGGAAATGTTCAACACAAGGGCAACGAAGGCACACTAAAGTGTTTCTCATAAATCATCAAATCCCCCACGCCTTGATCCTAAGCAGTGAATAAGGACATAACCAAGATACTTGAATTGCGGGCATTGATAAGCTTTGTTCAGCACGCCTGATGTGTTCAGCAGAAACAACATCTTGCCCTCTGATCTTCCCACAAATAACTGGAGGTTCGACCTCACATTCAATATCAGCAGAATTCCAAAAATCTCTCTGATGAGACAATACGGAACATGAACTGTAGATATGGCTGTGAAGATCCTGGAGCGTCTAAGAAACACAATAATCTCAGTGAACTGTACAGCATTCCTTATGGTGGCATCCAGGTGAGCGCATATGTTGTTCATGGGAAATGCTTTGAGATTTGCCATTCTGAAATCACAAGAAAATCAACATGTCAGATCAAATCGGTATGAAATGAGAAAAATTGGAAATTTAAACACAAGTGTGCAACTTGTGCGAATGACCCAATTCATACGAATGGGTCATCAAGCGAATGAGCTTGTGTGTCGAATGAACATGTCATCCGAATGACTCACAAATGAAATCATTCGGTTGGTTGAATTCATTCGGAGATAAAGAGACCCGAATGACATCATTCGGTGGACCTCTCATCCGAAAGACCCTCATTCGGTCAATATGTAGAGCGAATGACATTCATTCGGTCCAAAATCAAAAATTAGACCGTAAAAATGATAACAATATGATCAGATAGGACCGACTACTATTTTAGAACAGGTTTTAGTTTCATTAAGGTCCATTTTAGCAGTTAATTTGTTCGAAACAGGTGCGAGCCCAAATGTACCTGAAACAAACAAACAATGTTATATGATCAGAATGGATCAAATACACGGTGAAAATTGAAAAAGAAGATCGTGAAGGTGTTTCGGGCGACTGAGGTTTCACACAGTAGAGGCGAAAGGAAAACTGAGGCGAATGAGATGAAAGCCGAATGGATCATCATTAAATACTAGGTGTCATTCGGGAAAGTGTTCACCCGAATGGCTATTCGCCTGTGTGTTCACTCGAAGGACCTATTCGCATGTGTGTTCATTCGAAGGACCTATTCGCATGGGTGTGTTCCATTCGCTCAGCGGAGTCTCTCGAATGACTCATT
The DNA here is from genome assembly GCA_009363875.1 of Mikania micrantha. Classification (NCBI taxonomy): domain Eukaryota; kingdom Viridiplantae; phylum Streptophyta; class Magnoliopsida; order Asterales; family Asteraceae; genus Mikania; species Mikania micrantha. The sequence continues at coordinate 11,977,253 of CM018684.1, forward strand.
CGGACGAATGAGATTTAGCATTTGATAGCTTTCAAAGAACTTCGTTAAAACAGCACCCAAGACACAACACACTTTTAGATTTGACATGTTGAACATTTAGTGAATACCATTATGAAGTTTTGTCAGGTTTGTAGATAAGTTAAGAAAAGATTGAATACCCGAACAAACAAATGATCATTTAAAACAAAAAATTGAAAATCTTTTTGTATTTTTCTGATAAGAAGATAACTACACAACTAACTATGACACGCAAAACACATATTTTTGTGAGTAGTCTTTCAGGGAAGTAACATATATACCAGAACACATCAAATCAGCATCCTTGAATGTTATACTTATGACACATTGGGTTTATGATGCAACTACTGATATACTTGTCCATTATAAACCTGACCATACTTCATTTCTAAACAAATCAGTGATCACCCATATCTTCTGACTAAGTTACCCATTTTAGTCAACCAATATAGGTCAAAACTAGTTTATAATTCATCTTTGCATAGCTTAATACCTAGCATCATAAATTCTATAAGGTTCCAATTTATTATATTTTTGCATTTTTCTGATAAATAGTTTCTCAAATTCAAAACATATTCATGGACGGCTTTAGCCAGGTCTTTACAAAGTAATATGGCACGTGTCATTACTGTGTTGATCAAGAACTTGGTTCTATATCCAAATGGATGGCTTCAACTAGGCTGCAACCTAGTGTATGGCACATGTATGGAATCGAACTTATTTTATTTTTTAATTTTTCTAGCTTATCCTATCTGAATGGACGGCTTCAGCTAGGTTGCGACCCAACAATGTGGCACATGTACAGAGTCAGAGTTACTTTTATTTTCAGGTGATTCATTCATTCTTATCTGAATGGACGGCGTCAGCTAGGCTGTGGCCCAACAATGTGGCACATGTACAGACTTGAACTCATGAATCATTGGAAACCTCATAAGATCTTATGATACCATGTGTATGCCAGATTTGAATTACAACATGTTTATTCCTTAAATCAGTTTTTTAGACTAGATCCCTCAATTCAGACATTATAAGCAATCACCTATGATACCTCTTTGTAGTACCTTGGAAACAACTCGGTTCCTTGAAGACTCTGCTCGACAACCCTTCGAATAGTGCAGAATCCTATGTGAGGGTTTTCCAATTAAAATACCAAGCCCCACATGGTGAACCGATGATAAGGAATCAACGTTTAGTGCAAAATCGATCACCACGTCGAAAATCAAAGTTGGATGCAGGGAGGCGCACTGAAACCTAGGAGATGTGACAGGAAATGAGCTCAGGTATGAAAAGGTTGTGAAACATTCTGATTGCAGGGGTATTTATAGTCTGTCCTCATTCGGCCGAATGATTTGTGCGAAACACTCATGCGGGTGAAAGGATCAGACGAATGAGCTAGATACCCTAATGAGTCATGCGAGTGACTCATTCGTTTGTCCCAGTCATTCGCTAGCGTTCATTACGTCTGAATGGACTCATTCATAGGTCTCATTCGGAAGAAAGGGCCTGTTTGATATATAAAGTCAAAGTCAAACATGTTAAACTTAAATAAACACAAACTAACAATACAGAATACTTGATTTCATTACTAATATAAACTTTTTACAATCATAATCGACCATTACATTGAACTAGGGACATTTCATGCATCAACAATAACCCTAAAAGATACTCTCTCCTACTTTATTAAGTTTCGTTGTTAATTTCTACTTAATTCTGGCTAGAGTATTCTACCATTTATTAACAATGTTTATGTATAGGGTATAAAACCCAGCCACCAACCCACCACATTGTCAATATTTGATAGTTTCTCCCAGTCAGAACCTATAGTGATTTTTATTTAACTAGAGTCATTATTTTTAATTAATTAGGATTTGTATTCATGAATTAATGTAGTAGGGTGATAGTGATCGAGGAATAGGTTTTGGTTCTTTATGTTTCATTGTTTGTTATCAATTGAAAGGATAATACAATCTTCCTAACTCCCTTATACCTCATATAAATGGGTTAGGAATTTAGATCGCAAGGAGTCACATATACAACCACAACTTGTGATTAAATCACAACTCCTAGTCCCGAAATACTATTCAAACTTTAGCATTATATGTTAACATTAAATATAAAGTTTGATGTTTGAAAGATTCCTGACTAAAGATAATTAGGTTACGTATTCTTCTTTTGCGTTTTCATTGCAACAGTGACACTTGTCTGGTTGTCTCGACATGAGAATAATAACTAAGAATTTTGTAGGATACACACCGAGTCTTAGCATGCAAGAATTTATTGATTCAACTACAAGCTTTGACTATGATTACCTTATTGATACACTCAATTTTATGAAACCTAACATTGGTCAAGCTTTCGGTGCTACTCCCAAAATATTGTTGTTGTTTATATATAGGATATACTGCAGCCAACCCACCACACCAACCATACTTTGAAAGCATACCAATCGCCTACCAATAACCCACAACATAAAATGTTTCACTTTGTTTAACATTTACACGTAGTTGACCATATAGTTATGGTTCATATCTCTCTACCATATAGTTTTTACTAATATTAACTTTCTTGATGATGGCACTCAAATTGCGAAAATCTGCGAAAAGGAAATTTGGCATGTGTAATTGGCGAATTCATGACAACTCGAACTTCCTAATCACATTATAATCATAATGGGATGTAATTGGAAGCATGACAATGATAGTTGATCATTATGAGCAATTCCTGAAATTATACGCGAAAAGCCGAACAAACGATTGCGGAAATGGCAAAATCAAGCAAACCCTTGATTTAATTCCATCCCTATCCTATTGTGGCATGTCTATCCCATTCTATCTAATTAAAATCAGGTACTTATGTTAAAAATAAAATGCTTAAACTTGGAAAGCAAGTAGAATGCATATAAGTACAAAAACCTTGATTTTGGTCAAAGTTTCTACACCTTTCTTCCTTCCCCATGTCAAATTCGACCAGGACCTCCTCTAACACTTCTGGAACCTTAAACACGTCTCCAACATCAATTCCAATTATATCGAAACCCAAGAACAAGTGAAAATCAAGAATCAAGCTTTCAAAGTGTGATATTGGTTATTTTTCAAGCAAATCCTTCACCAAGTAAGTTTCAAACTCAATCCTTGATTCTTATAGCTTCATTTGACTTAAATAACATGTTTGAATGATTGGTGAAGTTTGAAAATCATCAGAATTCAAAATTCCATTAAAAGGGTGATTTTGTTCAAAACCCGGATTTTTCAAAGTTATCAAAATTCGGATTTTTCCTCCCCAAACACTAGATATATGTTAAAACCTAGGATCTAGAAATTTTAGCTCGAAAAAAGTACAAAAGAATCGGGTTTGGCACACAAAAACTTTGGATGGCGCACTGATGGGCGAAGAGGCCCGGGTGTGGCCCCAACATGGCTCGAGGTGGCCCCACGTGGCACGTGCGCGGCCCCAAGGTGGCCCCTATTCTAGGGAAATCTCGGCCATGGCAACTCGTGACCAGGCCACCATCGGCCAACCTCGGCCATTGCCGAGCAACTCAGATCAAGACCAAAGCGTCGCCGAGGAAACTCAGCCAAGCTCGGCCATTGCCGAGCAAAAGTGGATGGCGACCCACATGGCGTCGACTATTATCGGTCAGTGCCGAGCGACCATCATCCAACCTCGGTCGTTGCCGAGCAAACCCGAGCCATGACCTAGCCACCCGGCCACCGCCGAGCCACCGCCGCCGACCACCGGCTGCCGGCCGCTAGCCAGACTCCAGTCATTTTCCAGCCAAATTTCGGTGGAGGGTCTCCACCGGAGGAATATTCCGGCGAATATTCCGGCCAAAAGGAATATTCCAACAGAAACCCTAGTTTTCTCCGTTTTGCGTTCTAAACTGAGTTTCGCGCTACGGTTCACAATCCGACGACCGTTTTCAATAAAAGAGAAATATTTTGAATTGATTTCGCGTTCTGGACTCGATTTCGCGAACCATTTTGCAATCCGGTGACCCGATTTTTATCTGATTTCTGATTAGAACTCCGGTTTCAATACAAGGTTTAGATTACACATTGTTTTCAATACAAAAGCATATTCTTAATCGATTTCGCGCTCTGGACTCGATTTTGCAATCAATTTCGTAATCCGGAATCTCGATTTTTTATCTGAAAAGCGATTAAGATTCTGGTTTTACCAACTGAATGCAATTATCAATGAATTTACAATCAAATGTGTATAAGAACTCAATTACTAAATAGAATCAGTGATTTTAACATTACAAATTAACTAATAACCTTATTACATTAATTATGAATAAATATGTGATTCAGAATCAATTTAATGAATCGAAATATATTATACTTGATAATTAATATCAATGAATGTTCTGGTAATCCAAATTGGATACAAAGAACTTATAGAACCTTAATATATGCAAAATTTAATTGAAGATGTGTGTAACATTGCAACAACATCGATGAGTTTCATAGTTCCCCTTTTAATGTTTTGTTTTCTAAAACTCGGGGATTTTATTACAACATCAATATGGTTACGTATTTCACTTCCAGTGACATACTTATATGATTTCATTACCCCTGTTTAAATCTTCAGATTTCTAAATATCAGGGTTTACATTACAATAACATTATGGTTACATGATTCAATTATAATGATGAGCTTACATATTGCTTGTGCATTTAAACTCTTGTTTGATGATTACATGAAAATTGTACCACGCTATCATAAAAGTCGTCACATAACAACCATAACCAATAAACTCATGGATGTGCCGGATGATAACAATGATAGTACTATCAGGTTGACAACCCCATTCACGGGTAGATAGCGTCTACCCTTGTGTGAATGCATGTTACCATTTACTACATTACAAGATAACAACTTAATGCAACGATAGGCATTAAAAGTGAGGCTAAGGTTTTACCTTCGGGTATTACCGCTAAGTACATTACAGTCACATAGGCTTTAGTTATGGGTTTTCATGGTGATCATATTCATAAAGTTATGTATGCCTGCATAATCACCATGTCCTAGCATATTATATCACGTTATCATATCTATGAACTCACCAGCATTATTGTTGATCTTTTATATCACAAAACCTTTTTCAGGAAGGAGATAACAAGTGCGAGTGTGAGGATGAGCGATCACAAGACATGTTTAGTAACTCTTAAATGGTTAATGTTGTTTAATATTGAAACTTAATGTGTGATATTTTAATTATGATGTTACATATAGTGTGTATGGTTTGCCATGGATGTATGATACCAATGTAACAATCAGTCACACCCATCTCTGAGACCTCACCATCAAGCTTCCACGACACGTTACAACAGTTACTGACTTCAGACGTCATTCAATGACTATATCAGGTAAAGTGAGAGATGGGGGTGTGCCAGGTTGGTATTAGAGCCATGGTTATAGGGAATTAGGTTAATTGAAAACCTAGTCTATAACCTTAGGCTCATATGAACACACAAAGTTCCAGGAGACAAGCATTTTAGTTTTATGCATAATGTATGATGTCACATTTACTGGTACCATTACCATCGTTACTTAACACTTTTAGTTTGTAAACGTTGTTCAAAATTGGTTACAACTATGCCGAAGCCATTAAAAGACTATATTGTGGATGTGATACCGAGGGTTATACTGATGATACCCCCTCGGAATCAAGCACTAAGGATGATGAACCTAATCCCGATAACCAAATACCTGTAGCATCCCAGGGGGCAACATTAGTAGGCACTATAGCAACTTGTGTAAGAGGAGTGGCCATCATGTAGTTCTTGATGACATTGTGTTTCTTCTTCGGATGGTGGTCAGATTTCTTTGAAGGCTCTTCCTTGAGTTTTTCATCATCCTTCTTCACTACTCCAAAGGCTATCATCACGTCATTAAGTGTAGTTGATAGATTGATGGCAACTTATAGAGTTGTGGGGTTAGCAGTTAAGACATGTCCTTGAATACATGCCTATAATCCTCCGATGTAGCAATCAATAACTTTCTCCAATGTTGGCACCATGCCAGGCACCAAGGCTACCAGTTCATGGTATCTTGTGGTATACGCCATGTGGTCTGCGCCAATCATCACATGGCCAAGTAGTTCAGCTTCCAACTTTTGGAGTTCATTCTTGGGACAGAACTCCCTTCTCAGTAGGGTCTTGAAATCAATCCACGGCATCGCCAATGCCTTGTCTCCTCTGGCTTTAATATGTGAGTTCCCAAGTTAAAGCCTATTTCTTGAACGAGCCCACAACATACCAAACCTTGTGATGTTCACGACAGCTGCTGATGTCTAGGGTGTTCTCCATCAACTCAATCCATTCGATCAAGCCGACTGCACCCTCAGTACCGCTAAAGCTTGGCATTTTTTTTCCTTACAAAAGCCTTATAGGAGTATTCTAGAGCTGTTCTAGTGTTTCCACTGCCATCTACGGATGAGTTCCCTGTCTGATTACTGCTGCTTTGGATGCAGTTGATCATATCAGGGATCATCTCCTTCAGCTGGTTAGTGAGCAAAGTGGCCAGAGCCACCGTTGCGAGATCCAACTCCGGTGGGAAAGGTGGAGAAGGTGATGGCGGTTAGTGGTAGTCTTCTTTGCGACATTCGGATCCCAACCAAAAGAATATCAGTTAGTGAAATGATCGAATGCAAAAGATATATGCAAATAAGTTCCTTATTCCTAAGTTCTCTACATGAAGGGTCCCGAGGTTATATTCTAGGATAAACCGTTTTAATTAACATGACCTATATTCTCTATAACCATGGCTTTGATACCAATATGTATGGAGTTCATTTCACAGTTTATACTAACAACAAGAGTTTAAAGTATATCTTTGGTCAGAAGGAACTGAATATGCAACAACGAAGATGGATGGAAACGTTGAATGACTATGACTGTGAAATTATCAATCATGAAGGAAAGGCAAATGTGGTTGCAGATGCCTTAAGTCGAAAGGAGGTAGAGAAACCGAGAAGAGTGCGTGCTTTACGACTAGAACTTCAAGTTGGTTTGTTTAATCAAATTAAAGAAGCACAAAAACAAGCCCAAGAAGATGAAAACAAAGAAAATGAAGAAATGAAGGGCATGATTGAACAACTGATCAAAGGAGATGATGAAAATTTTCAAATGAAACAAGAATCTGGGTGCCTGGCAACTTAAGAGAAAGAGTATTCGAAGAAGCGCATAAATCTAAATACATGATGCACCCAGGAAGCGATAAAATGTACAAGAATCTAAAAGAAAGTTATTGGTGGATTGGCATGAAGAAAGATATTGCCGCATATGTTGCAAAAATGCTTGATTTGTTCTCAAGTTAAAGCAGAACACCAAAAACCTTCCGGTATGTTGCAATCAACTGGAACTGCCTGTTTGGAAATAGGAAATGATAACCATGGACTTTATAAATAAACTACCCCGAACCAGTCGTGAGAATGATACGATATGGGTTATCGTTAATAGACTGATCAAGTCTTCTCATTTCCTATCAATGAAAGAAACTTACTCTATGGATAGGTTAGCACAGTTGTACGTAAATGAGATTGTATCTTTACATGGTGTGCCATTATCCATTGTGTCAGATAAGGATAGTCGTTTTACGTCTCGATTCTGGCAAAGTTTTCAAAAAGCTCTCGGAACACGTTTAAATTTCAGCACTGCTTATCATCCACAAACTGATGGGTAGAGCGACAGAACAATGCAAACATTAGAATACATGCTTCGAGTTTGTGTGATAGACTTTGGAGAAAGCCGGGATGACCATTTACCTCTAATGGAATTCTCTTACAATAATAATTGTCACTCAAGTATTCAGACTGCACCATTTGAAGCTCTTTACGGAAGAAAGTGTAGAATACCAGTATGTTGGTCTGAAATTGGAGAAAATCAATTGTCTGGGCCTGATATAGTACAAGAAACTACTGATAAAGTTTTTCAAATTAGAGAAAGATTGAAAACGGCCAGAGATCGGCAGAAGAGCTATGCAGATCTAAGAAGAAAGCCATTAGAATTCAATGTTGATGATAAAGTGCTACTCAAAGTTCATGGAAAGGAGTAGCACGATTCGGTAAAAAGGGAAAGTTAAGTCCTCGTTATGTTGGACCTTTTAAAATTCTCAAAAGAATCGGACAGGTGGCTTATCAACTCGAACTACCGTTAGAAATGGCCGAAGTACACGATGTGTTTCACGTTTCTAATCTCCGAAAATGTTTGGCCGATGGATCATTATTGATGCCACTTCAAAGATCTTGAAGTGAATGAAAAACTAAAATTTACCGAACAACCACTTCAAATTGAAGACCGACGTGAAAAGAGGCTCTAGCGTAAAAAGTTGGTGTTAGTCAAGGTTAAGTGGAACTCTAGATGTGATCCGGAATATACATGGGAACTAGAGTTAGAGATGAGAAAGAAATACCCACACATATTTCAATAATCTCGAGGACGATATTAAAACAAAGGTGGGGAGGATGTAACATATGCATATTTATTTTTATAAAATATATTGTTCAATATTATAATTTTAAATATTTAGTTATTAATTACACATATGTGACACTTACATACTAGTAAGTAACAAGTAAAATGATTATTAAAAATTTTTGACATACCTATTCGGTTATTTAATATTATACGAGACCGCCAAAAACTAATAAAATATATTAATAAAAACGGTCATTTGAATTATAAAGTATCGTATAATAAATAAAATAGTGATGTTTTAATTTATAAAATATGATTATTCGGGAGTATAAGTGCAGAAATGAGCATTCAAAATTTTTAGCATTCGTTTAAACGAATAGATTGGATAAAACGAATCTTAGAAATAATCGGTATCTAAACGATCATTAAGTTTAGTCAAAAGTCAGTTAAATGATAATAAATATATTAAAATATATTATATTTAATCTTTCTATGTTTTTAACGAAACTTAGGTTAAAACGTAAAGAAAAATAAGCAGGACGTAACCGTATATTTATAAATTCATAAAATGCGATATTTTAAAAGTTATAAGACAGAAACAAAAGTTGAACTAATTTAATTATAATAATATAATAATTATTATTATAAAAAATTAATTAAGAAACGTATGTGTGCGTGCTGGCGTGAGTAGAATAAATATAAATAAATAAAATATGTGGTACATGCACGTGTATGGGTGTGTAGACAAATTTATGTTAATTGTTATCTTCAAATGGAAGATAGTACAACACTATCATTATCTTCAAAAGGAAATTAATTAAACTTATTAGGTCAGTTATATTGAGCTATAAAACTTCAAAACACTTCCATCAAAAAAAATTGATGAATTTACATAGCATTTCTTCCACTATCAACGACTACTCAGTTAGGTAAGTATTTCAATTCTCGGTTTGAATTTTAAGTTTAAGCTTTGATATAATATTAACTATAAGATTAGGGTTAAGATCTGATCCAATCTATACAAATAATATGTTGAACTTATGGTTCATTTTAGGATCAGAAAAATAAACAGCATCGGACACTATTTACTTGAGAGCAAATATAAGGATAAGTTAAGCAGAAACGCTGCCCAAATTTATATTGAGAAGTTTTAAGATGTCACCCAGCCAACCAAAAATCCAAGTGAATACATCTAACTTTTTTTTTAAATATAAATGATTTTTATGAGCATGGTATGTTAAACTTTGATGCATAAAGGTAAACTATTATACCATCATTTAGACCATTAGTATACGTACGATTTGCAAATTGTATCCGTATAGGTGAAATTCCCATACGTGGCTGGCAGCGTGGGCTGGAAGGTTATACGTAAAACGCACTCCGCAGGCAACCTAACCAGTGACAGGCTGTGGGCTGGAGGGAACAATTGTAAGACGCACTCTGCTGTTGTTCCTAACTAGTGACAGTACAAGCCAGGGTATGCAGTGGTTGTATCGATTAGTGAAATAACCTGCTAAATATGCAATATTGCTACTATTAATTATGGTTAAAGGACCGAACATGCTATGCTTACATATCGAGTCTGTTATTTATATTCACCAACATTATGTTGACGTTTTATTTTCAAAAATTTTTGAGGTAATAATGAAATGTAAAAGAGAAGCAAGATTAGAGATTCTTGGCTTATGATGCCTTGAATAAGATCTTGTGGTGAGACCATGGAGCAATTGGAGCTATGCCTCCAAGTCATGTATAAACCGGATATTATAAAATGATTTGTAATTATGTGTTATGAAAATCCGGTTTACTATAATATGATGGTGTTCATACCTATGCGTATGAAGATTTATGAAATCCTGAAAAGTAATTTTGAAAAATTATTAACGATGAAAATATGGTTTTTCATACCCACGCATATGAACTATTTATAAATCATGAAAAACGGTTTCCACATCCATGCATGTGAATTTTTTGTAAAATTATAAAATTCATGAAACAACGCTTCCGCTTAAAACATATGAAAAAGAGTAATAAACTCTGACCGAGAGTGTATTATCCATGAAACCAATTCGGGTCGCAGCACCCTGGTCGCCGAGAGCTTGGGGTGTGACAGCAGATACCATTGCTGCCTCATTCACTAATCAAGGATTTTGAACTAGTTAGCATTCAAACAGGTGAGTTTCTTCACACTCCCTTTTCCATTCTTTGTTTTTGGGATGTTACACATGTCGTATTCAAACTTATTTCAATTCTATCATTTATTCATTCATTCTAGGATGTAAGCCTTAGACCTAGTTAGCTTTATGTGTTAGATGCTAAGCTTATACAATGTGTTGATTCTATATGTGATTCTATGAGTGTTGCCAGTCAAGCAAGCTGGTACTTAATAGCCTAAGATGTGTTAGATACCATCTTCGCATTGGCTTTTTTCATTGTGTGAAAAAGGTGAAAAGTACAGTAGCAAACTTGTTGAATTACAACTATTAATTTATAGTATGACCATGCTTGAATTAATATGTTGTAAAGATACTTGTTTAGACACAAGCTATGGTTATTTATTCCTTCATTCTATTTATTCAAATTTGTATTCATGCTATGCTTATGATATGTATTCTAGTTAGGCTATAGTTTGCATCCTTTTAATATTTATTATTTAAACTTAGTTTGTGATCTCACCAACTATACAAATAGTTGACAAACTCTATTTTACATATGTAACAAGATAAGGAAACGTGATAAATGCATATGATAAGAATTAGCGACCTAATTAAATTGTAATCAATGTTTTAGCATTGCAAATGCAACTGTTGATTATTCAATTTATGTAATGATTGTTTTATTATTCAATGAATGTTGAGTGGTTTTGTAATCATGATGCATTAAATAGTGAAACATTATAATAGCACTATGAGCTAATGAATAGTCAAACTCATGCCCCGACACATTCCACCGTTGGTCGGGTGTGACAGGACTTTCCTTTCCATATAAGTACTTGACTTCAAAGACAACTAGCTAGTTTCATTCAAGAAAGAGGATTTGCATAGGTGAAGTGAGTTGGATGTTTCAAGCTAGTGCTAAGCGAGCCAGAAGTGATCCAAGCTGGAAGTGAGCCGGAGTTCGTAGGATAAGTGAATGGGAAGCAGTGACTGATCAAAAAGTGAAGATAGGCCCTAGGAAGCCCCGCTTAGGTTGTTTGATACTACCATTGTTCACCCAGAATTCCCTTGGTTCCACCATGTGGTTTCCCTGTGTGTCCTCTTTCAGTCCACGTGGTACTTGCACTAGTATTAACATGGCACCTTTGGAAGCTTTGCATGGCCGTAAATACCAATCACCAATTTGTTGGAGTGAGATTGGTGAAGCACAAATCACTGGTCCTAAATTAATTCAAGAAATTTCTAATAATATCAATCAAATACGTGATACTCTTCGTGTAGCAAGGAGCGGATAAAAGAGCTATGCCGACAACCATCAAAAACCCTTAGAATTTCAAATTGGTGATCTAGTTCTTCTCAAAGTATCTCCTTGAAAGGCTTAGTTCGTTTTGGGAAGAAAGGGAAACTAGCTCCTCGTTATGTGGGTCCTTTCAAGATCATTGAACGTATCGATAAAGTGGCTTATAAACTTGAACTACAGAGGAACTAAGCAACATACATCTTACTTTTCACGTATCGAACTTGAAGAAGTGTCTTGCCGACGAAAATCTTCAAATTCTACTCGACGAAGTGCACATTGATGAAACGATGTGTTTCATTGAGAAAGATGTGGAAATTATGGATCATGGTGAGAAATGACTTTAACGCAGCTGAATACCGATTGTGCTAGCGCAGTGGGAATCCAAGCATGGCCCCGAAATCACATGTCACACCCCAACCGATGGCGGAATGTGTCGCGGCGCGATTATGAATGATCAAAAGCTCATGGTGCTATTATAACGTTTTGATATGTAATGCATCATTATTAATCAACAATACCATTTTATTCATTACAACTCAATTAATATTACAAGAATTGAATATACAAACAATTACATTTGAAATGCTAAAACATTGAATAATATATATATATATATATAAAAGGATGCAAACTATAGCCAAACTAGAACATGTATCATAAGCATAACATGAATACAAGTTTGAATAATAAAATGAATAAATGAATAACCATAGCTTGTGTCCAAACAAGTATCCATACAACTGTTGATTCAAGTATGGCCATACTATAAATTAACGTTTGTATTTCAACAAGTTTGTTAGGTGTACTTTTCACCTTTTTTTCACACAATGACGAAAGCCAATGCGAGGATGGTATCTAACACATCTTAGGCTACTAAGTACTAGCTTGCTTTACTGAAAACACACATAGAATCAACACATTGTATAAGCATAGCATCTAAGACATATAACAAACTAGGTCTAAGTCTTGCATCATAGATTGAATAAATGATAGAATTGAAATAAGTTTGAATAGAATATGTGTAACATCCCAAAACAAAGAATGTAAAAGGGAGTGTGAGAAACTCACCTTGAATTGATTAGCTAGTCCAAGTGATAATTGATAGAAAATGGAATCAAAGATAGAGCTTCACCTAAAGTTCAAAGGTATAATAATCTTAGGGTTACTTAGAGTTCAAGTTTTGACATTATAAAACTATGGAAAACCATGGAAGTCCTAAAATAATGAGTCTAAGCTTGAATATATCGGATTTGAATTCCCTAAAAGAACATGAGTAAAGTTAAAATGTAATTTGGGCTTCACTTTTTGTTAAATAAGTATGATAGACTATTAGTAGTTAAATATTCTCTTTATTTAGTTTTTAACCAAAATTGTTGTTGCAACAAAGTAATAATATTATCGGTATAAATAATATTTATAATTTAAACATATCTCAAATAAAACATATCTATAAGGCTTTCTAAAATCTCTTTTAGACCAATTACATAGCTATTTAAAATAATCCTTTGAATCATTAGGTGATTTGTATACAATTCATGTTATTTAGTAATTTGGTAATAATTATCATTATAGGTTTAGTTTAAATAAAATGGTTTGTAAATTTTTAAACCAAATTTCAAATTAAAATTTTATGATGTGGTTTGACTCACAAACAGCCTGACTCCAACATGAAGTTCCTTCAGTGAATTAGCAAGTTTCATAGCGAAGTTTTGCACCCATTTGATTCAAAGAAGAGTCGCAAGGGGTTCTGTGCTTTTGCTTTTGTTAAATTGCTTCAATCCTTGTTAATTAGATTAGTGTTAGCCGAATGGTTTCTTGCCCGCTATTTACATGTTAATCCTTTGTTAAAATTGGAATTGATTATGCAAATTACATCCTGATTGAGCGATAATCATGTACCATTTCTAATTTGTTTAGATAAAACGCGTTTTGATCAAATTCGGAGATGAACCGGAGATTCCGGTCTTCGAACTCGTGATTGGGAAGAAAGGAGAAGGAAAAAGAAATTTTCATATTCAACCCTTGGTTTATGGCTATTTCTACATTTTTCAGTTATACTTAATAACGCTATCAATAACTTCGTTTAATTGCAACTATGGTCCTCAACTTTTTGTAAGTTTATTATTTCTTGCTACAACCCTTTTATATAAGTATATAAAAATTATTATTATTATTATTAGTTTATAGTTTGATTAGAACTTATAATATACCAATATATATTTGTGTATATATATTAGTTTTCTCCTTTTTTTAATCTTTTTATTTATACTAAAGTTTGACTTATAACTTTTTAAGCTATAAAATACCTATTTATAAATTTTATAATGTCAGAACTTATTATTAGTATCATTATTATTACATTAGTGAAGTGAATACTATAAAATTAATTGTTGAGTATATTTACATTGAAACTATATATACATATACATATATCTATTAATTGTTTAGACATAAAACACGTTGTGGAATTTGGTCCCATAAAAAAAATTTGCAAGGGTTTGTTTGAAAACTTAATAAACAACCCTTTATAACCTGTCACATTCAAAAACCGACACAAACTTGTTTAAAACATTCACATATCATATGGATGTTTATCATGTTTAGATCATAATATATCATATTCAAACATCTAATTGCACGTAAATCACCATTCTGCATTAATTTCCCTTAACGGGTCATTTTCACAAATAGGATTATATGATTTATTTCCAACTCCATTACTAGCACCTCTAGTTAATCATCAAATTATATTCACTATTTTGAATCATTCAATTACCCACACTCTAGTGGCTTTTTATCAATTTAACTCCCGGCTCATCCGGTCATCCACTCTCTAGTGGTTTATCACAATATCTACCGACTCATTCGGTTATCCACTCTCTAGTGGTTCAATTGATCAATTTTACCTGCTCATCCGGCTATCCACACTCATGTGGTATCATGAACTCATCTACCGGCTCATTCGGCTAATTTTATGCCATTTATATTACACATACAACTCAAGCATAACATTCATATTGAAACTAAAAATGCCTTCTTATAGGTCTTTTAACTCAATTAGTTTCATTAGTCAAGTTATGCACAATCAATATATAAACACCAACAATCAAGTAGACTCTTTCTACTACTTATATGTAATGTTATAGTAAGTTAGGTAACTTACCTTGTTCAAATAGTTGGTCACCTCCTACAACCTCTTTTCCACTTCTATGGCTTGTCCCTTGACTTCCACCACACATACCTAGTTGTAATTCACATATATATACAACTAGTTTCAATACACACAACACATATACATATTGATTCAAACTAATTTGAATCTCAATTATCACTATATAGTGTTTAGAAGTCAAGTACTACTTATAATCACATGTTTATGTTAAAAACATTGACTTTCAAATCTCATTTTTGTGCAGCAACTTTCTGAGTTGCTGCTGTAATCATCATTTTTGACACATTTACAATATGTTTTAGCTCTTCATGTTCAAAGATGGGTTGTAGTAGACTCTTATACCTTTCCAGGAATATAAAATACGCCTCAAACGGATATACAGTTGATTTTATACACAATTTACAAAATCAGACCAGCACCTTTATTTTCTCAATTCAGGTTGCTGAATTTTCCATGTTGCTGCTGTAATTGCCCTTTTAACCCACCTTAAGTTTGTTTTCAGCTTTTCATGTCAAAATATGGATTGTAGCCCTTTCAAAGAACTTTTCAAACATATAAGGCTCATTTTGTCATGATTTTTCTATGATTTTATACAGATTTTACAATAACAGTGCAGCAACACAATTTATTTCAATTCAGCATAAAATCTCTTTTGGTTCAAGCATTTCATCAAGCACCTTATGTGCATAACTTACTAACTCGTTTTTTTTTATCAATTTCAGCCATCTTAAAACCTCCCATGAACACCCATGTTCATAATCATTGATTTCTAATCAATTTAGATGTTTAGTTACTTGATCACCCATCTACTTATGGTTTCTAACCCATTTAAACAACCATTTTCAAGATTTAAGCTAAACCCTTATCTTGCTTACCACAAGAACTTCTAATCAACATCGAATAAGAAGTTAAACGTTACTTACAAGATGTTAGAATCACTAGTAGATAAGATTAGAAGCTTCAAATCTCAGATTTTACCCATGAAATCAATGAATTTGGGAAGCTAGGTTTGAAGTTCTTTCTCCCTTCTTCTCTGGCTCCTTCTCACGTAAAACACACACATACAAGAGTTTTCTGAATTTTGACCAAGTCAATGGTCATATTCCCCTTTTAATTCAACTTTGCCCATATGGCAACTTTGGTCCCTCAAGCTTTAAACTAGTTAACTTATTTAACCAACCTAATCAAGTTAGTTACTAGTTAACTATTATACCCCAAATGTTATTATATTATTATCACAACATAATTTAAAATATGATAAAGTTTATTTATTAACACACGTAACCGTTAAAACCGGTCGTTACAGTTCAATTAAGCTATAGTTCATCTAAATTGTACAATTTTGTTTCTATGCATACTATTTTACGTGAGTAGATCTAGACCAGGTCCACGAATCAACATTGTATCAGGTGCTCAACCTTTACATGGGTAGTTCAAGGTTGGACCCCATGAAGCTTCATTATGAGGTTTGAGAACGACAAGGCCGAAACTCATTAAGCATTGATGTGTTGTATTGTCATGGAGATGGTATTTTCATATCGTGATATATTTTTCAATGTATCCATCGCCCCAAATAATGAAATTTAGCATATCAGTTTAAATTTAGTGGTACTATCCCATGCTAGCCCCAGTTCAATGATAATAAGATAACATTAGTAGTGTTAAACTTATCATGAGTTTTTTCTGATAAACTTTGCTAGGTAAGGGGGATATAACTAGGAGTTCTTCTGTCCCAATACCCATGGGTAGGAACATTGGTCTTTTCCTGACCATCAACCTTGGTTGAAATTTCATGGCAAGTGTGCTTATCTCAAACTTGTGAATTACATGTTTAAAACTATGACCAAGCTAGTATAGATTTGAACATTGTGATGACACTTGTTTGGATACATTGGTTGAAGACATAAACATTGTGTTGACTTATAAACATGTATACTTTGAATCTATTTCATTTTGGAACATTGGTTTAGTATCTTTTATGTCTATATATATATATATATATATATATACTAGCCTAGAAACCCATGTATCACATGGGTTGAACACACATAATATGTTATAAACAATGATTTATATAAAAATTTATATGTTACATTTATCAATTGTTGGTTAAATAAGAAATATGGATATTTAAAAATTATAAATAACAAATAATTATAAATATTTAATAATTTTAAAAGTATATAAACATATGATATATAATTAAAATTTTAATATATTTTATTAATTTTTAGTAAATTGATAAATTTTTATAATATGATTTATAATTATTAATATCTAATTTTATAATTTAATTAATAAATATTATTAATATTTTTAGAAGAAGAGAGAGATAGAGAGGCGGGAAAATTTTTGTTACATTTAATTAGGAGAAAACATGTATCTCATAAAAATACTCTTTTATTATAATAGGTGTGACACCCCAGTCACTTTCATGTCCCCTCAGGACATTTTACAATATTATTTAATAAATTACGTTAGGTCCCAGTCAAAACAAAAACGACTTTTGTGTTTTACAAACTTTTAAACATACTATTACCAACACCTGTAAAAACAAGTTTAAGTTTAAGTATGTTTACAAACTCCACCAAACATTTATTATACAAAAGCTTCACGCATGTTCGATTATTTATATATTAAACCACCACATGAGCCTCCACGTTCGATTCCCGATCACCATCACCGCTCACCCTACTCCCTTTTACCTGTAAGCACCACATTTAAATTCACCATTAGTTCGTTAGAACTAAGAAAGATTACCTCGTCATTCACCGCGTGTACTCCATAACACCATATGGATACACTAATGAGGTTTCCAATAAAATGTTGATGACAACATTTAACCACATACAAAACGATTTACTAACGGTTCGTTTCAACCAAAAACCTCAATACATCCCCCATTCATGCAGAATTATTATAACGTAATATAACACATATATATAAACACACAAAACACCAATTGTGCATCATATTTCACAAAATTCACAATTTACAACTTGACATTTGAATTTCAAATGTCTGCACCAAAACATGCACATTTCAAATCCACCATTTGTTCACACACCTTGTGAATCTTTTACATTGGAAGTGCAAGTTACACGTTCACACACTTGTGAATCTAAACATGCACATTACCAATTCAACATCTACGCATTCGTAGATCACCACATGTTCACACACCTTGTGAATCTTTTACATTGGAATGGCAAGTTACACGTTCACACACCTTGTGAATCTAAACATGCACATTACCAATTCAACATCTACGCATTCGTAGATCACCACATGTTCACACACCTTGTGAATCTTTTACATTGGAATGGCAAGTTACACGTTCACACACCTTGTGAATCTAAACATGCACATTACCAATTCAACATCTACGCATTCGTAGATCACCACATGTTCACACACCTTGTGAATCTTTTACATTGGAATGGCAAGTTACACGTTCACACACCTTGTGAATCTAAACATGCACATTACCAATTCAACATCTACGCATTCGTAGATCACCACATTTCACACACCTTGTGAATCTTTTACATTGAAATGACAAGTTACACGTTCACACACCTTGTGAATCTAAACATGCACATTACCAATTCAACATCTACGCATTCGTAGATCACCGCATGTTCACACACCTTGTGAATCATGCAACAACAGTAACCACAATCACGTATAACACAATCACTTGTAGTATGGACTCACCCAGTCCTTAACTACAAGTTCAATCAAATAGGTAACTTACCTTAATTTTAAGAGTTATCAACAATATCCAACTCTTTTCCAGGCCTTCTAGAACTAGATTCACCTCCTCTTCCTATTATATATTCACATATAACAGAATTTAACAACGCGAACACACAACTTGTGTTATTTATGTAACCTAATTCGTTTGACCGGTTTCACTCTTTATTTTCAGTCAAAACCTCATTGAGGCTTTTATCAACAACCCATGTGTAGAAATTAATCTACACATGTTCTTTATCATATCTAAATTATCACACATCGTTTTACGCTAAAATCATTAACTTTCAACTTTACACGTTAATTTATCATTCTAAAAAAATGATCCAAGACCATCACAACCACTTTTAAATCACCCCACTAATAATCATACTCAATAATATGAGTTTCATAACAAACGGGCATTATAACGGATCAAAAATCAAAATTTCACCGTTAAAACACCTAGTCCTTCGTTTCTAATCATCCCAGATCAGTATATAATACACAAAACTATATTTAATCCGTATATTATCAAAATAAATGAGATAAAACGGATCGTTACCCTTCAAACGGATTCCTGATTGAAAAACAACGATCTGGACGCGTAGAAACGATCCACGGCTCAATCCAAACGTCTGGATAGCTTCAAAATCGATGTTGGATGTTCAAAATTCGTATATGTGTGTGTTTATGGTGAAAATGATCGAGAAAGAGAGATAGATGTATGTTTGAGTGAATTTCCTTAGAAGATAAGCTTTCTGCAGCCGCCACACTCGTCGCGTACCGCGAAGAGGGCTCAAGAGCTCTTCGCGTACCGCGAAGAAATCCGGAGTTCTCAGATATTTTTTGTCTTTCGCGTACCGCGAAGGAACCTCATAATCATCTTCGCGTACCGCGAAGAGTCCCAAACCACATTATCTTTGAAATTTTCTTTGTTTCGCGATTCCGGACAATCCGTAACTCCGTTTCGCGAACGGTTTTCTCCCACGTTCATAATTTCTCACTTACTTTCAATTTTTAATAATTACAATCGTTCTATTGACGATTATTTCAAACGTGTTCATATTATTAAAAACGGGTCGTTACAGTAGGTAAAATCTATGAGTTTTCACCAACTATACAAATAGTTGATCAAATTCAATTTTACCTGTGTAACATGTTAAAGCTATGGATGAAGATCATATACGAATTTCAAGACCTAGTTTAATATTAATTAAGTTATTGTATTTAAATTTATGATGTAATGATTTATTTGAATGTACTTGTATGATTATGTTGAATGGCAAATTGTGTTTGATTTTAAAAGGATTGTTTAAATATGAAACTTACAAGTAGCACCATGAGCTTTTGGACAATTACAAATCATACTTTGACGTGCTTCTTCGTAGGTTGGTGTGTGACACTGATAGCCCGCTGCATGCCAGGCTGCGACACGCTACAGGGCCAAGCCACCATTTTTAGCCCCGTTATCCGAATTTTTCGTTTCCTAACTTGCCAACATGTTTTTGACATATGCAAATATCATATTTAACACATTTATTAGATTTAAATCACCGAATCAACAACCATATATATCCATATTAAACTTTACATATATACCAAAGATGGCTAACGTGTCAAAATGCTAAAAGAAACCTTAATTCTATTTCATTAATCACCATTTATTGGATTTAAGACCCATACCATCACTTTATAATGTTGAACCCTCAAAGTACAACCGTAGCGCAACTCAATTAACATTTATGTATATCTTCATACTAATTTCCAAAAGGGTCAACACATATAACAACCACATATATTTAGCCATTATTTTTCTTCATTCTCTGGCATTAAACAAAACGACGGCGAATTAGTTTATCCGAGTGCAAAATTGTTACAATTCTTTGTTTTTTTATAGAAACTCAAGCACATTCCTCTCCAATGAATATATTTGGGCTATTTTCGGCTATAGCAGTTAGGATGATTTTCTTATGCTATTTTGTCGCAAAAAGGTCTTCTTTAGTGTAGTGTTGATAACTAATCGACATGTAAATACCCATATGTTGTTCACTTATCTAAATCTAAATTACCAATCATAAAGTAAAACACAAAGGTAAATGTTTTGCCTGATAACCATTTGCATAAACGATCTCGACAAAAGCACCATTATGAACTGTGATTTTTCGTGAGACGTGCCCATTTTTCTTTAGACAACTCATTCAATTCTCATCACATCAGATGTTGTTTGTCATGATTATAGATAAGTTTTTTTATTTGTTTGGATCTTCGTGAGATGACCCCCTTTGCCTTTAGACAAGCCATTCCAATTTCTCATTACATGAGATATTGTTTCTCTTGATACAAGATAATTCTTCATTTTCTACATTGTTCAGAAAGGATAATTTACGTCTCCATTGTTTCTTTCTTTTCTTTGAATCTTTGCTTAATATTCTTTTTACGTTCACGAAATGAGTGTTAAATTGACTCAACAACAGATGAACATGCTTATTTTAATTTTAGTTTCTTTTCGTTTTTTTCTTAACCGGTAGTAAATTTGTTTTATGATATATATAGGGCCATCCAAACTGCTCGTCGCTCGACGATCGCTCGGAAAAAGCTCGGAAAAAGCACGAAAAAAGCTCGTTCAAATTTCGCTCAGTTTTAAACGAGTCGAGCACGCTCGCCCGGATAGTCGCTCATTTGGCTCGCTCGTTTTGTCTCATTTAATTATAACTAAAATATACATATATATAATTTTTATTAGCACTAACATGTTTCAAGTTTTTAAAGATGAATGATGTTGGTGTATTCAAACTAACGTATAATGATGTTACGAACTATTCATACATTAAAAATTTTTTTTATGCTTTCGTATTAGGAGTATTCAAGGAACTGGTTTTTATAGTTTTTGGATGGAACCATAAACATAACCGTTATTAACGGTTTTTGAATAATAATAACCAAAACCGAATCATTAAGAATTAAAACCAAACCAAACTGCTAAACGGTTTGGTTTAGAGTTTGGGCATTTTGGATTTGGATATTTGACCCGTTAGAAATGAAAACGAATCATTCTATTATTTGAGATTCATTACTTGCATTGTAAGCCCAAATATGTGCGTGTGTGTCAATGATGTCTAAATCAATAAACTTATCTATCTATCTATATATTTAATATGTGTGTATGTATGTGTGTGTATCAGAAAGTCCGGTTTTTTTAGTAAAAACCATAAACCAAATCGTTCACTATGGCTTCACACTTTTGAAACTGCCTACCAAATGTTTTGGTAAAAAACCGACTGCGAGACTAAACTGATGGCCGGTTCGCATTTAATTTTATTTTGACATCGAGCCAAACCAAACCAAGCCGAGCCGCTCGGTTTTAAAACGAGCTGAGCAACGAGCAACAACATTTGGCTCGATTTTGCAAATCCGAACCAAGCCGAGCCGCTCGGTTTGTAAACGAGCCGACCACGAGCATACCCTTGCTCGGTTCGGCTCATGAACAACCCTAGATATATATGTTTATCTGTTAATGATTTTTTTTGAATTCATTTCCCAAGTGTTTTATTTTAGTTTTTTACTTGCTGACTTATAATATGTTTATTTTATAGTCATGATTCTTTATCTCTTAATTTCTTCTTCTTGTTGAGTATGTTAAGGAGTCAAAACAAGGTTGTTAAATTTACAGTGCAACTTGCGATAAGGGCCATCTCGTTTGTAACAAGTTTGATCGATTTGACGCGTCGATATTAGAGAGGGCGTACTCTTTTGCCCTAAGACCATCCGTAATGGTCTCCTTGTGGAACGGGCAGGAAGTAGTGGTGAGGCGGGGTCAAGCGGGTATACCGCCCCTCCCGCCGGGCTCCATTTCGACCGCCGCGTGACCCCCACTTCCCGTTGGAAACCTTCTCCATTTTTCAATTTTTTACCGTTCGAAACGTTTGTAGGGAAGGTTTTTCAGTAGGGTGACCAGTTTTAAGATTTTGGAGTGAAGAACTGACAGAAAATTTTATCAGGCTGAGATGTCAATGGGTGAGTATTTGTTACATATCGTTTAAAGCGTGAGTTTCGAGTCACAACCACAATCACCGTCAGATAACACCGAAATGGCATCGCGGACGTTACCGGCGACCGCAACCATCGATCTCATCGGCGAAGATCTTCTTGAGAATATCGTCGCTAGACTTCCGGCAATCTCCTTCGCCTCCGCCGCCTGCGTTAGCCGATCATGGAACCTCGTTTGCGATCGTGTCCTTTGTCGTCCCAAGCTCGCATCCGCATGCTCATACAATCCTTCTCTCCAGGTAACGTTTTTAACCCTTAAATATTTCATGAATCAGAAATTATTCGAGCATTTTATGACCTAATTTTCATTAGGTTGCTGTAGAAGAGGTGGTGAATAGAGTATTATTGGAGCCAATTCGTCCTCATTTTGCCATTGCTTCTGTTGGTCCTTCGTTCGATCTCCAAGAGGCTCATCAACTTGTATGCTATCTTTAATTCAAAATTGATATTTAAAATTCAATTTTTCATGAATAATTGATGACCAGATGGAACTTTATAATCATGAATAAGGTGGTGTTGGATGTTAATTGTGTAACACTAGCCCATATCAAGTATAAATTTGACATCCTGAATCAAAATGCTTCCGACGTTCTACTAGACACTGCTTCTATAGGCTTACTGATTTCATGAATGATTTGCAGATTACTACAAAACTAGGCTCCCAAGTTCCAGTGATTACAAACGATCCATCTGGAATTATCGGAAGGGATGCATTTTCTGAAGAATTTAGAGAGGTTTTCTCAGTTATTTTGAATTTTGACTGCTAAGCTACAACTTGTTATTTTTTGATGTTAAGAAAGTAACAAATCAAATAATATGCAGATTCAGTGGGAAATTACTGAGGAGGATGATGATCCTGATGCTCCTCTAGTTCTATCCGATAGTGCAAATAGTGCAATTATGTTGATCGTTGGATTTTTACCAGGGTTGAAAGTCAAAACAATCCCACTTTTAAAGAAGATTAAGGTAATAGATCTCATCTTTATTGAACAAGCATTAAACTTAATCGTTCTTATATAACTCATATCGCTTTTACGCCCCATTTGCGGTGCGCGCATATAATGTATATATGTGTGGGCTCTTAAGGGTCAAAAGTAAAAGTGTACTAATTTTAACGTTATTTTAATTATTTTGTGAAAATAACGTTAAAATCGTTGGGATGATCAACTTCAAACGATAACTTTGAGCCGGAACTCTTTCGGAGCAGCCTCTCTATCCCAATTGGGATAGGGGTAAGGTTTGTATCTATCCTTCCTCCCCAGACCCTACTGAAATATACTGGGTAAGGTTGTTGTTATATAACGCATATCGCTTTGGTTGGATTTATATAAGTTTTTATTCTTTATTGTTTTGTGTGTTTATGTATCAGGAACCACAAATTGTCAAGATTGACAAATTTGTAATAGACATTAGGGAGTTCTCAGCTTCTGTTTCTGGATGTAAATCCCCTGCTGCCATAATAATGTTTAGTGTAAGTTATTCTCCGATTTTTTTCATGCATATACTTTTAACACTAACGGTTACTATTCTTGTCTTTTTGACAAGATCATACTTTTGTTGCATCTTTGATACTCATTGGAGATGATATACAGGACTTCCAAGCAGGCATGAAAGCTGTCATGGAGAAAATTGGTTAGCTTTGTTTCAGAAATGCTTCAGTGTGTTATGCTGACTTGTATGGTTAATTTTATGTATTTTTTTTCATAATTGTAGATTATGCGTTGTCACCAGAAACTGTCATTGTTGGTGATAGTGGCTGTCTATTCCAGTATACAGATGGTGTCAATGGCAGTTTAAGGAACACAACTGTTACTCAACATGTTTCTGCTGCTGTTGCCTTGGTAATTGCAGTTGACAAGAATAGACCTCCAGGTAACATTAAAATCTATACTTGTGGATATATTTGTGTGTGTGTGTGTATATATTAGGGATGTATTCAAATGAGAGCCACTAAATTTTTGAGAACCAAAAAGAACTAGAAATGGTTATTTTAGTTCTCAACTAATATTGGTTCTTGGTTGAACATCTCTCTTTCTTTCAGCCCCTCTGTCTATATATGTGTGTTTTTATATATATATATATAAGGTTGAGTGCCATTGTTAACCCTTCATTATTGCGATAACCGATTAACTTAATCTCAACAGTGGATCAAAATAGGATTTAATAAGATTGAGCCATGTGTCCATTTCCTTTTTATATATAAAAAGGGCACTATGGTCTTCTAACACAACCATAAAACGTCAAATTGACTAAGAAGGTGACATGTATCACATTTAGAATCAAATTAGTTTTCTTTATTTAAAAAAAAGGTTTTCCTCTTTATTTATTTATTTATTTAATTCAGATATTCATATTACAGTAAAGTAAGAAACAATTACACAAATGTAATTAATTATTACATTGACAAAGCCAAGTATTACATTGATGTAATATATCATTTTCATTGACGTAACATGAAGTCACCTTAATTATTAACAAAAACTCAAATTAATTACAACTTAATATAAAGGGATGACATTGTTTTAGTAATCATAATCAACAAATAAGTTATATGATAAAAATTGAATAAATGGAAACTAAAGCCTTACCTAAAATGCAAAACTTTTACTAGAAAAGCATGTAACAACATTGATGAGCTTACTGGTGGTGACGGTGTCGATTCTGAAGTACGATTGATTGATTTTTTTTTCCATGTGTTTATATCACAGCAAAGTTAGAAACAATTACACAAATATAATTAATTATTACGTTGAGAAACATAAGTATTACATTGATTTATTTCATTGACATAGCATGGTGTTACCTTAATTACAAGCAAAAAACTTCGAATTGATTACAATTTTATTATTACTTTGATAACCCAAGTAGTGGAACACCTGATCTTATTATTTTGTTCATTGACTCAATAGTCAGTAAGGCTATTCATAGAAACACTAATTATTATTCCACTAAACTCAAGATTTACAATTCCCTAAAATCTATAAATTTCTTATATGATCAAACTGGTCAAAAGGGATCACATAAAACTAATTCTAGAATAAAAATTGCCATCGAACAATAACCTCAAGTTTATGCATGTAAAGAATGTATAAAAGTAAGAGTAGATGAAAAACAAAGCCTTTCCTAAAATGCAAAATTGTTATCGGAATCTCTAAACCTTTTCCATTAATCCCTCCGATTGCCGACACCAGACTTTACATCACCAGAGCCATGATTGGTACTATATGAACTTGTTATATTAAATGTGATTGCCGACACCAGACTTTACATCACCAGAGCCATTATTGGTACTATATAAACTTCTATATCGTTATTATTTCTTTTTTATTTTTCTTTCTATGCTGATTCTGTACCTTGTTTTTTAATTTTCATTTGAAGTTGGTTCGCTTTTTCTAGTAGCATACATCAGGGATCAACACTCAATCCAATTTCCTTCTTGATAATTTATTTTTATTTGTTTCATACAAAGGTTTTGTCCATCCAATTATGAAAATTTCTAATATTTGAGCAGGTTTAGGAGAAACTCAATTTCATGCTGTATTATCAAGCGGATTGTCACCAGTAGGCCCCACATACAAGGCAGGATCTGTTGTAGAGAAACACAGTGATTCTATGACTTGGCTCACAGCAAGAAGAGAAGGGTCACGTGAGAATATTGATGGTGAAACTGTCTTGAATCAAGTATATGATGAAGTATGTTATTTTCCATCTCTAGTTAATTCTTAAGCTACTTTACTATACTATAAGTCTAACTATTATATTGGGGAGTGGGACAATGTTATAAAAATCCTTCTAAAAGGTCAAAATTTCATAATTATTCTTTGAGAATGCCAAACATATGACATATCATATTTACCTATGCCGTGGTTGATTAAATAAAGTCAGTGACTTATAATAATAGTTTTTTTTTTCACTAAATAAATGAAGAAAACATTATGTGTTGGGATGATTAACAATAATGTTATTTTCATGTTTGTTTATTCAATGAAACAAACTGTTACAAGTGAGTTTCTTCTGTATACTTTTGAATGGGTAAATATGATGTTATGAAATTAGCCCTACATATTTTTTGATGAATACGAAGACCTTTTAATACATTATTTGGCATTATTTTCTGGGAAAATTATATAAAAAGTAACATAGTGGTCACATTTTCGTCTAGGAAATACATTTTTTCTTAAGGTTGAACCCTTACTTAAAAAAACCGATAGTTAAGGATTGGATTTTCAACATTTATTCACATGCAGTTATTTGGTCAAAATTTAGAACGATTTGAGGACATATGATGTACTAGAGATTTTGAGCCCAAGTTGATTTTTTTGTGGCATGGCTTTGGTGCGGTTTTGACATGGCATATGAAATCTGGTTAACTTAAAAGATACCCTTAGATGAATGTTCTTGAAAAGTTGAATCTTTTTTGTGTAGATAGATTATCATATTGTTTTGAGTTTTGCTTAGAAAGGCAAAATTATGTTGCATGCTCTTGCAATTCTCCCTCCTTTGATTTCCAAAGTCGTGAATTTTGATTGTTCATAAATCACGACAGCTAGGAGACCGGATCCAGTTTCCTACTTTCTACATTGGCGTGACAAAAAGAAGAAAATGCACCATTGGTAAGGAGAAGGTCGGATATATCACTTCTCTAGCGTTCCATGAAGTTCTTGGGTAAGACAATTTTTTTCATCTTGTTTTACAATCTCTGTTTCTTTAAGTGATCATATATATATATATATATATATATATATATATATATATATATCATCGTTTATAACTTAGTGTGACATCCAAACTCTCCACATGTCTACGTATGTCAAATTAACGTCTGGTTTATTAACAAAAATGTATATCAAAATTTTATTCGGAAGCAAGTAATTTTAATTTTACATCAAACACACTTAATTACATATTAACACATCTAAGTATTTACAAAACATAGTGTAATTAAGTCTACAATCATTAAACTTAATGTAATAATTGATTTTTTTCTTCAAAAAAACGTGCTTAATCATGATCTCTGATGCATACCTATTTTTGACCTGCAAACATCACATATAGATTTCACCATTAGTTCATATGAACTAAGTGAAAACATTCACATATACTTTATGGTTCATTTCGGAAGGTTTCTAGGCCATAGAACACGATTAAATCGATCTGGGTGTTCCGCCCTCCACTATTGAAGGTGATCCAATGTAAATCCCTTTTCTTAGAGAACGAGTCTATGATGCCTAGGTCATGAGCCATTGCAAAATCTAAAAGTGTGACTCCATTCTCATTTCGGAACCCGAAGCCGAGACCCCCATGTGTCGATGGAAAACTGTCGTTCTCCTTCCCAATGCGGCCATTGAAGTCTCCTTCTATACAAACTTTCTCATCCTTTCCATTAAAACCGGCTGTTACAAATTCTCCTCCCTTACATAGGTTTCGTCCCAAAAATCGTTTATATCTCAAATGGAAAGAATAAAACTTTCTCATCTCATATTCAGACTCTTACGTGACGTCGGTTCCCCTTCTGTTCTTCCATTAAACCTTCACTTGGTTCAAGGACTTATTTCGTAGGGTCAAATCCCCTTCTCATCTCTCGATAGGCAACATTGCCAATTCGAGCTATACCCGATAAAACGCAGGCTTAATTTCCCTTGCTTTCTGAAATGTATACCTTTCCATGTAGAGATTTTTAACAACACAAAATCTCCAAACTGGAACTCAATAGGCCTCCTATGCTTATCAACATAGGATATCTGACGTCTTGTGACACCTTCAAATGAGCTCGTATTTAGTCTACATGTTCATTTGGTACTTTAACTACCTTTATATTCGCTCGTTCTCGTTGCCTAACTTCTCCCCAACACACAGAAGTATGCCATTATCTCTCATACAAAATTTGTACGGAAGGTATTCCAATACTGGAATGATAACTATTATTATATGAGAACTCAATTAGAGGTAGATAATCATTCCAACTGCCCCCAAAATTGATAATATATGCTCGTAACATATCCTCAAGAGTTTAAATGGTTCTTTCACTTTGACCATCAACATGAGGATGATACGCTGTGCTTATCAACAATTTTGTACCTATATCTTCCTGAAAATTTCTCCAAAAACAAGAAGTAAATCGAGTGTCTTGATCAGAAATAATTGTCATCGGTACACCATGACGAGACACCACTTACTCTAACATATATTTCATGTTATGGGTAGTACGCTTTGGCCCAGTTCGGGTAAAGGCCGACTGTTATTTTACTACAATTAGATGCCAAAAGGGGGTTTGGAGCTGGCCGGCCCTACCCTAATCCAGGCCAGCTGTTACATTGTTTAATTATGGTAATAATGTAGCAAGGTTTAACCCTAATCGTAATCTATAAATACTCTCTCATTTGTACTTGTAATCTTTGTCACAAAGTAATAAAATGAAGAATACCTGGTTAGTGCTCGTGGACGTAGGTCATGTAGAGTGAACAATGTTATATCTGTGTTTGTGTGTTTGTGTTCCCGTTGTTGCCTCATAAGACACCAAGCAACCGGCCCTAGCTTTTCTGACAGTGGACTATGCTGGTTGGTTTTTACCGCCCAAGAAGAACCAAACCGCAGGATCTATACCTGCTGTTGCTGTTGTTATAAACCACAAAACAGTAGTTGGTTGCTAGTTGCTACTGTTGTTTTGATTCCAACAGCCGCAAAAACCAGGAGAAGTGCTGGCAGTTCAGCCAGCCCTTGGACAGCAGCCACTAAATCATCAGTTTGGGTCGATCAAGTCCTGTTTTCTTACATCAATTAGTATTTTATTGGGTTGGTTGTTTAACTCAGTTTTGTTTATTCCACTGCGTTTATATCTTGTACTGTTTCTTTTTAGTAATTAAATAGATCACCCGTCAAGTTCTCAAGGCCTGAGCCGTAGGTGTGTTTTAATTACTGCAACCCTAACCGAGTCCTCGGGTCAGCGTGTACACGTAATAGCTAACATTTCAGCCATTTTATCAAAAGAACATGTTTTCCGAATAGATAAGATATGAGCACTTTTTGTCAACATATCCACGATGATCCATATAGTATCGTATCCTTTTCTGGTTTTAGGAAGTTTAGTAATCAGGTCCATCGTAATATGTTCCCATTTCTACAATGAAATTTCTAATGATTGTAATTTACCAAAGGTTTCCGGTGCTAAGCTTTTACGTGCATACAAGTCAAACACTTTGACACATGTTTAACCACATCTCTCTTCATACCAAACCACCAATAATTTAACTGAAGGTCATGATACATTTTAGTAATCCCTAAATGAATTGAGTACTTAGACTTGTGTGCTTCTTCCAACAAAGTAGACTTAAGTGGACAAGTGGGAGGTATTCACTTGACCCCACCTAGTCTTTAAACCACGATTGTCTGCATCCAGATTATGTGCTTGCCTTTTTATTTTGTCTCGTTTCCAATTCTCTACTTTTTACACCTCAATTTGAGCCGCTTTAATTTGTTCAACCAGCCTTGAAGTAATCACAAGCTTTAGGGCCCTTACTCTAATATGTTCACATTCTTCTTTTCTGCTTAAGGCATATGCCACCACAAAATCATCAGATGGAAATTTGGTATTCTTCCTTGTGAGTTTAGTTAAAGAAAATGCAATCTTGGCAAAGTCCCGGATAAATCTACGACAATCTTGGTATTCTAAAATGTCATCTGCATTTATCACATGTTCTAGAAATTGGACTTCACGTAGCTAGAAAGCACATTTAGAAAATTTAGCACACAATCTCTCCATACGAAGAGTTTCAAACACTTTACGTAAATGACAAGCGTGACCTGCTTCATTTTTAGATTAGATAAGAATGTCATCAATGAAAACTATGACAAACCTATCCAACATAGGGCGACACAACCGATTTATCAAATCCATGAACACTGCCGATTCATCAAATCCATGAGCACAACTGGTGCATTCGTCAACCCAAAAGACATAACGAGAAACTGTAATGATTGTATCGGGTACGAAAGGTCGTTTTGGAAACATCCTCATCCCTCACCGTAAGTTGATGATAGCCCGATCGAAGACTCTCATCAACCTTTTTAACAAAAAGGACTTGTGCACCCCACGATAAGATGCTTGGGTGGATAAAGCCCTTATCGAGAAAGTCTTTCAGTTGAATCATTAACTCCTGCAATTAAGACGATGCCGAACGATATGGAGCTTTGGTTATAGGCCTAGCTCCTTGAATAAGATCAATCCTAAACTCAATATCTCTATCAGAAGGAATTCTCGGTAAATCATCCGGAAACACCTCAGAAAAATCTCTAATGATTGGTACATCCTCTAGTTTTCTTTACCATCATTTTAGTGACGACAACATAAGCTAAGAAGGATTGACCCCTGTGGTTCATATACCTCATAGCTTTAACCAACGAGCACGAAATAACACCCCCACGTTTTTCATTTTGAATAGAGATTTCATAGCCACTTTGAGCTATCAATTGTATCACTTTATGATTACATACATTATTGGCTTAATAACTAAGACAACCAAACCATCTATATAATCACATCAAACTCTCCTAGTATCATAGGTATCAAGTCAATTCCATAGTTGTCGAAGGCACAAAGCGCACTCAAGTCGCATAAGCCACGCCCAGAGCCTAGGCGTAAGGCGCAAAAAAAGCGAAGGCTTTTCTAAACTAGGCGCATAGTATTAAGTTACCATTTTTAGAGGTTTGACATGTTTTAAGCTTAAAAATTTTTAAAAAAGTATACAAAGTCTAACTATAAAACAATTAATAATCTAGTTATATAGAGTTTTTAAAATATAAAACCTTTTTATGGTTGTTTAGACTGGTTTATGGTTGGATTTTTTTGAACTTTGTCGGATATTCCAAAATTTTGCCGGAATCTAGCCGGAAAGCCACCGGAGTGCGCCTAGGATCCCACCAGGCGCCTTTCATGCGCCTGGCTTTTTTTGGGGCCTAGGCGAGCGTCGGAGGGCTTTTGACAACTATGGTCAATACTATAATCCTCACTCTCGATGGTAAGTTTCCAATTTCGATGTATATCAAATACTATAAAACTTTTAGAATCAGCCACCTCTACTTCTAAAGGAACATGTAGCTCTTCTAGGGGATGATGCACAAACTTTGCAAATGTAAAAGATCTAGTAGCTCCAGTATCAAACAATATATACACAGATGTCGAATTGATAACGAAAGTACGTGTCACCACATCCGACGTGACTTTGGCCGTGCTATGTCCGGGTTTATAACAGTTGTAACACAAACTAAGAGGACTCATGCATTGGGTAGCAAAATGGCCGTGCTTTCCACATGTATAACATATATAGTTTGTCTTGCACGACATTCACCAGAATGTAGCTTCCCATAATTTGGTCATGGTTTAATAAAATTGGTCTTCTTAGGCAACTTAGCAAACTTTGTCTTTTTGGAAGATCCCACATCAACATCCATCTTTCTTTTATTCTCAGCAATCATCTTCTCTCTTTAACTATGGCTCTCTTTCTCTAGCACAATCAATTAGCTCCATTAAAGTATCACACTTCTAAGGTTTGAGAAATTCCCGATACTTGGCGTTTAGAACCGGTCAAAACCTAGCTTTATCAAAGAAGATAGTGGTAATATTATCAATACTCTCATTCTTCTATCTTAGCTGTAAGAACTCCTTGGTTATACGATCAATTGTAGCCTGAGGACAAAAGCGTTTCAGAAGAGTTCTTTAAAGTTTTAACTGAGACCAGATCAACCTTTTTATTCCTTGTATACCCCTCTCTTTTCTTAATAATTCCCACCAATCCTTTGCTCTATCATTCAACTGATTTCCAGCAAACATGACCTCATCAGTAAGGTCACAATGACGGGTCTCAAATGCGCTTTCCTCAACAATATACCGTTGACTCAGCAAAGGATCAACCTCTGCCTTAAATTCCACTAGCTTACATGTCATAAAATCTTTATAAGTAACTTTATTGAGAGGTTGTCCTACCTCATGCCCCATCTTTAGAAGTTACTGACTCCTGATCAAGCTTATCAATAGCGGCTACAGCGACCGCTATAGCGCGCTATGTCGCGTATCGCCAGTGACCCGCAATTAGGGTTTAGCGAGGAAGAAAGCGAGAAGTAGCGGGTGTTTTGTTTTTTTTTCCTTTTAAATAACCTGATTCGACCCTATTAGTGTATATACCGCCGAAATAACACCCTAAATAGTTGACTAGAGGAGGAGACGATTCTAATTTCGACGAAGCTTCAGCCGACCGGAGGAATACCTGGACGCCGCCGACTGGAATTCTAGTCTGATTTCAATGATTGAAGGGTAATCGACTAGAATTTGATTCTGATTTCAATGATTGAAGGGTAGTCGACTGGAATTTGATTATGATTTCAACCATTGAAGGCTGGTCGCTGCTGTTTGAAGTTGAACTTTGAAGGGTATGTCGGTATGAAGCAGAAGTATGAACTGTGAACTTCATATATATAATCAGTTCAATATATGAACAAATACTGAATTAGCAATTGATATTTGTTGAAACTTAAAAGGTTGAAAGCTTAGAAATTAGAATGGTAAAGGAAGCCGATCCTCGGTGGACGTATGGAACATTGGTTGAGGGAACCAAAAACAGTGTGAGATGCAATTTTTGTAATTTTGTTTCAAAGGGTGGGATTACAAGACATAAGCATCATCTTGCATGGGATTCCACAGATGTTTCAAGATGTCCCAAAGTCCCTCTTGAGGTTAAAAATTTATTCAAAGAGTCATTTGAAAAAAAGAAACAAAAGAGGTTATGAATGAAATACCTCATTTTGATGAGGTGGTGGATTTGGATGATGATGATGAAGAGGAAATCTCTATTCAATCAAAGGGAAAGAGACCTATTTCATCAATGGGTTCAACATCAACAAATAAAGAAACAAAAGGCCCATTAGATTCAATATTTAAGCCATGTAACGGGGAAGAAAGGGGGGGAACTTGGTTGGAAGTGTAGAATACAACCAAGTCCAAAAGAAGCTCAGACTTGATGCAATACAGAAGTTTTGTCGTTGGATGTATGACGCGTGTCTTCCTTTCAATTCAGTGATGTACGATAGTTTGGGCCTGCATTTGAAGCAATTGCTCGCCACGGTTGTGGTATAAAACCCCCCAGCTATCATGAGGTGCGTGTTTCGATGTTAAAGCTTGAGTTAGAACATAAAAAAAAATTATGCAAGAAAATGAGGTTGAGAAATCAACGTATGAGTGTTCATTGATGGCTGATGGATGGAGGGATCGAAAAGGAAGGGCATTAATCAACTTCCTAGTAAACACTCCTCGAGGAAGTATGTTCATGGAGTCAGTAGATGCCTCTAGCTATTCTCACGCAGGTAACCAATTAATTATTTTGGTTTTCTAAAGTGTTAGTATGTTACCAATGTGAAAAGCTTACTAAATTTTAAAACCAATGTCAGCTGAGAAGATGTTCAAGTTGTTTGACCAATTCATCCAGAAGGTTGGGCCGAATAATATCATTCAGATTGTGACGGATAGTGCAAGTAACAATGTTGCTACTGGTATGTTTATAAGAACATATACTGATATATTATTTTAACATTTGAAATTCTTAAACCACCTAATAAGATTTATTTTCCTTTGATAGGAAAACTTGTGGAAGATAAATATCCTCGTAAATAAGAACTTAAGGAAAATGTTTACTTCTGAACAGTAGAACAAAAGCAAGTTTTCAAAGGAGGCCGGAGGAAAGCATGTAACCAATACTAGATTGTTGCCTAGCTTTTGGAAAATATTTCTGTCAAAGTTGGTGGTCCGTTGTCAGGGGTGCTTCGATTAGTTGATGGAGAGAGAAAGCCTCATATGGGATATATTTATGAGGCTATGGAGAAGGCAAAGGAGATGATTGCTGCCTCATTCAATTACAAAGTGGAAAAATACCGGGACATGTACAAAATAATTGACGATCGATGGAATTGTTAATGACATCGGCGTGGATGATGTTGATGAGCTGGTGGATGGGTTTATGCCATGCATTGATAAGTTGGCATTGAGTGAAGAAGAGAAGGAGAAGATTCACATGGAACTCCCTCTATATCGACGTGCTGAAAAGATTTTTGGAAATCTGATGGCCAAAAAAATGTGATCAAAACTTGCACATGGTATGCTTATTATATTTTAAATATAATGTTTAAAAAACTTTAAGACTTTAATTTTTGTTTATTTTGTACCAATTTAGCGGAGTGGTGGATGCAATATGGAGTATCAACACCAACACTAAAAAATTTGCAGTCAAGGTGCTTAGTTTAACATGTAGCTCGTCGGGGTGCGAACGCAATTGCAGCGTATTTGAGCATGTAAGAAAATATCTATTTAATTAATATTTAATACAAATAATAGTTATTAACTTAATATAATTTGTTTATGTAGCTTCATTCTAAAAAAAGAAGCCGACTCGACCAACAAAAACTTAACGACCTTGTGTACATTAAGTATAATCGAGCTCTAAGAAGAAGATATGATATGCGTGATACAATTGACCCGATTCTCTTGGATGATGGAAATGTAGAAGATCCTCATCAATGGTTGAAAGAAGCTTTAGAGGAAGAAGGGGAGGATGAAGAAGAAAATGAAGAGAATGCCCAAGTGTTTGAGGGTGAAGATTTGACATGGGGTCATGTTGCGAAGGCTACAGGGGCGGGAGAAGCGACTTATTCGCGAAGTTCAAGAGGTGCTACAAGGAAAACGAACAACCGTGGTAAAAAGGGTGTCAATCCTTCCACATCGAGCTCAAGGCCAAAAAAGACAATGCTGGTAGATGAAGATGATTTTGATGTTGAAGCTGAAGAAAACGATGATGCATCTTATAAGGATTTTGTGCCAACATTGGATCTTGATGATGACGACGATGATGACGAGCTAGAATATGAGGATTTAAGTGATTAGTAGTGAGAAATTATAACATATTTGCTTTATTTTGGTGGTGTAAAACTATGAATGTTTATTTTGTTGGCTATTTTGGATGACTATAATTACTTATTAAGATTTTATATAATTTAATCGCTAAACACGAAATAGCGGTCGCTATTTACCGCTATTCGCTACGTAGCATATAGGTACCTTATCACTAATTACCGCTATTCGCTATCAATAACTATGCTATGCTCCTGATGAAGAAAATCTTTCAAAGATGATTGAATTTCTTCAAGATACACAGTCGAAGAACCTTAAGGAGTTTTTGCCACCTTTATCGTACGTTGATTATCGGTAAGCCTTTCCTTGACACGAACACTCCCATAGAAGTTAGGTTCTTCGGCCATAAGTGGTTGAAATTGTTTAATTACATGTTAGTTTTACCCACACTATATATATATTTGTGTAGTTATGACAATACATAACTCAATTTCTAATAACTCTAGAGTCATCTTTAAACAAACTCCGAACACTTAACCTAATTTCAATGGTCTAAATATAAGATGATCTCTATAAGAACTTGTTCATATCATGCTTGCGTTAGTGGTTGGTTCATTAGGTAGTTAGTAGTGGGTTAGTTTCCTAAAAATCCTTAGTTAAAGCAACGAGTCAGGTAGTGGTGTTCATGGTAGTTAATTTCATAGTAATCGAAGTATGGTTTAAAAAGGCTTTTCGAGGCTCGCCTTGAGGCTTAAACCTTAGTTGAGGCTAGACATGCATAAATTGGTTAACGATTTCATAATAACCGAACCGGTTAACTGGTCTGTAGGGTTTACCGGCTTTTCCTAATAACCGGTTAGGTTAAAAACCGGTTTTTATAACCTATAATTTATAACCAAAGTAACCGAACCGGTTCAAGAACCGGTTTTTTTTTACAAACTTATAATTATATTTTGTTAAATAAATTTAAACTTATAATTAAATAATTTTATATAAATTTAAAAAAATAATTAAATAAAAATATTTTATTTATGCATAAAAATTAAGTAAAAATAAAATAAAAATCTTTTATTTATTCAAAATTTCTAATACAATATAAAATTAAATGAAAAAATGAAGTAAAAATAAAATTAAATAAAAATCTTTTATTTACACAAAATGATAAATCAAAAACAAAACTAAATAAAAATGTAATATTTAATTACACAAGTTTATAAATAGGAAAAAAATATATAATGCTAAATCGTTATTCGCTAATATTGAAAGCATAATTAGCTGTCGGATTGGACTTTCGGGCTATTGTTATGCATCTATTCATACATTGCTTGTTCTTCGTCAGAAAGTGGCAAAGTCATTCCTTCCTCGACTTCCACCCTGTGAATTGTTTTCTTCTACCTGAAGCTCGTCTTCACGATTTGACTTGTTTTGTCTTGTGCGTTCCATTGCATCCAAATGGTCTTTCAAGCAAATGCTCACTTCCAATGATGCTGGAGTGACCTCGTCCTTGGTATCGATAAAACCCTGCCAGTAAGAGAAAAACAGATTCCGAAGCTACTGTAGAAGGTTGGACGTTTAGTAAATTACGGGACATGGCATATAGAATTGAAAATTGAGATTCCTTTACTTTCCACCAGGCCAAAATATCAAAGTTTTCAAATTCTTTCGGATTTATGCCGAAAATCCAATCCGTCCGTAGGTACCTTCCAAGTTCGCTACTTGTGCTAGTACCTCAAGCCTATTTGGTAACATCTTGCCATAAAATGTTAAACAAATCAAAGTTAAAATCTTGGCTTTTACTCGAACTAGAAGCCACATACATTGTTTGTTGTATGTTAGATGCTGAAACATATTTTGATAATATATGTAATATGTTAAAAATTATTTTTATTGTTTGTAGCAAAGTTTGGGTCATCTAAACCTAAAGCATTAACAATTTCATCACCTTAGTGTTTCAATGCCGGCACCATTGAAACATGGGTTTAATGTCGTCGCACAAGTAAGAACGACCGGCATTTCTTGAAAGTAATTCAAAAGTTTTACTTTTATTGGAAGTAGCATTGTTGTACATATATCACTTTCCGATTGATGTTCGTTAATTTTTTCAGTCATTATAAATAATTGTTGAAGAACCAAACAACACATGGGATAATAAACACTAGATAAACTAGTTGTTTCATTTTTAAAAGTTTCGAATAAACCGATGAAAACTTCAATGGCATACCAACAACGGCTTGGAAAAGCCTTAGCTCGACGCCGGTAGACTAAATTTTCATGAAATAATTCAAATGTTTGCCTTTGTTGTACGTCGTTGTCAAACATACGCCAGGTCGAATTCCACCTTGTAGGTACGTTCCAATACGGACCTAAAAAGATGAAGTTTGTATCTGCACAAAATTTTTGATGATCCGTATATATATTTACAGATTGTCAAAAAAACATCCTTTAACTTTAGTTTAAAAGTTTCTTTTTAACAGTTCATTCGAGGAACCGCAAGGCAAATGGTTAACGCATCTAGTATATCTTTTACGAATTGCACAACTAAGTTAATAATATGTGCTACACATCTAGTATGAAAAATAACACTATTACATATCGGTTGATATTTAGGTTTTAAATTCTTTACTGAGTTAGTATTATTTGCTGCATTATCAAAAGTTGAGTTAGTATTATTTGCGGCATTATCAAAAGTTATTGAAAATATTTTATCTTGTGGGTAAAATATTTGTATCATACCATCTAACATGTAAACAAATGTTACCTCGTGTGCGGGTAGTGCGAATATGGAAACATTTCGAAGTTTCATCATTTGCCACGTATCAGGATCAACCTAATGCGTGGTAACGCAGATATACGACACATACAACCCTTCTGGTGATGACCAAACATCCGTTGTTAAGTTAATGACTTTACCTCGGTTTTTGAATTTTGAAAACACAAAACTACTTTTTTGGCTTGTTACGAACGTTTCAAACAATACGTCCAGCCTTGTTTGTATCGAGGTTGAAGTGCCTTTTGAATCATCCTCGTCAATCACGGGTTGTCGAAATGATTGAAAGGAAAACTTTCTTGCATCATCAAGTTTCCCATCATTTCACGAACCATGCCGTGATCGAAATACTGAACCCTACATTCGATTAACATTTTTGCTTGATCATTTGCCTGATTATTTTTGACCATAACACAATGTTTGGTCAAATGACTTCTTAAAGTAGAATTAGATTCCGGGTCCTAGAAAAGTATCGTAACCTTTGCATCTTGGTTTTAAAAGCGATAAGCGCACAAAAGCGACGTGGTCTAAAACCGAAGCGCAAAGCGCAAAAGCGGCGGGATTTTCGTACGCGAAGTGCCATGTATTTATATATATAAAAATATATATTTCTCATAGGTTTTTGTTATTAGTTGTCCAATTTTAAACAAAAATAAGCTTCATATATAGTTTAATAAAACAAAAAATCTATATGTACAACCTAAAAAAGCACAAAATTTATAAGATACACACTTAATGTACAACTAACCAAGCTATAAGTACAATAAATTGAACTTAAAGGTAAGAAATAAAAGGAGTACCCTAATTCCAAAACTGCTGGCACTTTATTTTTCCTGTCTCCTTCAAGCATCGGCCTCCATCATCCCCTTCTTTTTCACGTCTCCTTCAAGCAGCAACCCTAATTCGTAGAAGGTAAGACAACAAGCCTCCATTCTCGTCTCCGTCAAGCAGCAAACTTGGATTTTCGATCTCTTTGATGCACCGGCCTCCGAGGTTTGTCGTTTCCATCTCCATCTTCATGAGTTCTACCTTTTCCCGTTCCTAAATCAGAAGCCTGACAAGGAAGCGCACACCTTGTGCTTGAGAAAAAGCGATCGGAGCGCGCAAAAGCGATCGCTTCCTGTACATAGTGTGCCTTAGGTTGGTAAAAGTGATGATCCTGGCGCCTAAGGTCGCCTTGTGCCTAGGCGCGCTTTTTAAAACCAAGCTTTGCATCGTGCCTATCGACACCATTTGACATTTTGTATAAGTCGAAATGTTGGAAGAGATCTTTGTTCCTTGTTGTAGCTTTGATTATTGCAACGATTTATTCGGTTGAAAAAGAAGCACCGACACCAATAGATGATACGCTTCCAACACCTTTAAAAGTGTATGCTTGAAAATGTTACAAGAAAGCTTGTATAAATATGCATGGGTCCGATTGAAATTCATTGGAGCAGCTTGATTTATTATATGGGGCTGGGTTTGGCCCATTCCATCCATTACGTGAATGTTATTTTTCATGAATTCTCAACTTTACAAGTTGTTTGGAGATCGCCTATCTCGAATTAGGCCTAGTAATACTAAAATCATCCGGTTCGTTTGTTTAAGATTTATCAATTGGTTTTGCTTCCATTGCCGGGAAATCGAAGGGAAGGTGGTGACCCGGAGTGAAGGCGGCAGATGAGTAGCAGAATCGATAGTCAGTTAGGTCGCTAATCAATTAGTGGCAATCATAAGCAAACTGGATTCGATGGAGTCATGGAAGGAAGATCTTACTACCTTGAAGCGACATTTTGCGCATAAGGAGAAAGTGGTAACCGGTATGACGATGGAGGTTCCAGTTTTTACAACTCTAACTGTGGATATAGCCGCCATGCATTTGGAACAAGGGGTTGGATCATAGTTATTGATAGCGAATAGCGTGCGACCGCTATTTCGTGTTTAACGATTAAATAAGATAAAAACTAAATAAATATTTAAAGTCATCCAAAATAGCCAACAAAATAAACATTCATAGTGTTACACCACCAAAATAGGGCAAATATGTTGTAGTTTCTTACTACTAATCACTTAAATCCTCATATTCTGGCTCATCATCAT
This sequence comes from Mikania micrantha, assembly GCA_009363875.1. Taxonomy (NCBI): domain Eukaryota; kingdom Viridiplantae; phylum Streptophyta; class Magnoliopsida; order Asterales; family Asteraceae; genus Mikania; species Mikania micrantha. Next base: position 12,017,848 of record CM018684.1, read on the forward strand.
CAAGATCCAATGTTGGCACAAAATCCTTATAAGATGCATCATCGTTTTCTTCAATTTCAACATCAAAATCATCTTCATCTACCAACATTGTCTTCTTTGGCATTGAGTTATATGTGGAGGCTTTGGCTCCCTTTTTACCATGGTTGTTCGTTTGCCTTATACCACCCCTTGATCTTCGCGAACAAGTCGCTTCTCCCGCCCATGTAGCCTTCGCAACATGACCCCATGTCAAATCTTCACCCTCAAACACTTGGGCATTCTCCTCTTCCGCTTCCTCCTCCTCCTCCTCGTTCTCCTCCTCTGTTGCCCCTCCCTACTCTAAGGCTTCTTTCAACCATTGATGAGGATCTTCTACATTTCCATCATCCAAGAGAATCAGGTCAATTGTATCAGTATCAGTGTATCACGCATATCATACCTTCTTCTTAGAGCTCGATTATACTTAATGTACACGGAGTCATCAAGTTTTTGTTGGCCGAGTCGGCTTCCCTTTTTAGAATGGAGCTACATAAACAAATTATATTAAGTTAATAACTATTATTATTTATATTAAATATTAACTAGATAGTTTCTTACATGCTCAAATATGCTCCAATTGCGTTTGCACCCAGACGGGCTACATGTTAAACTAAGCACCTTGGCTGCAAATTTTTTTAGTGTGGGTGCTGATGCTCTATATTGCATCCACCACTCCGCTAATTTGGTAAAAAATAAACAAAAATTAAAGTCTTAAAGTTTCTTAAACATTATATTTAAAATATTGAGTTAATTACATGGATGGTCCCTGTGGTATGTATGGATTGTACCGGTGGTCCCTAACTTCGAGAAATTACAACAGTGGCCATACAGTTTGCAAAAATGTAACATGGGTGGTCCTTGGAGCTAATGGACGTTAACCTTTTCCTTTAAGTGTGCTTGAAATGACAAAAATACCCCTTATAATTAAAAAAAGAAGAAGATAAATATGTGTGTGTACACACAGACACATATACACACACTTGCATATAACTTACGGCAACCACCACCTTCGCTATACCAAACCACCGGTTCCTCTCCGACGAATAAAAAGGTTCTGTTGAAACTGATCCGATATTTGAGCTCGACGAATCAGGCATATGGAACGTCTCTGTCACGTCGGAGTTGCGTAAAATGGTGTCGATTTCGAGGATGACGAAGAATCTGGTTGATGTGATCTAAAGCAAGGAACGGTAAAGCAATGAACGGTTATTCGAACGATGTTTTTTCTCTTCAGATACATCTAACTATGCTGCTTGATTTGATCTAAAGTTAGGGTTTCTATCAAAATCATTATTATACAACGAATTTGTAGAAACTTTGGAGGTAAAACGATAGTGAGAGTGGTTAGAACGATTGTGAATTGCAGTTGACATTGCTAGTGTTTGAAAGTGAACAATTTGGATTTGAAATAATGGGAGAGTGATGTAGAACGATAGTGAAATGCAGAGGGTTGTGAACGTTGGGGCTGGGGAGGAAGTGCACGGTGGTGGTTCATAGTATGATGGAGGTGTTTAGAATATGGCGGTGTTCAAGGTTGTTATGGTGGTGGTATAGGATTGAGGGTTTTGAAAATGAAAGATGAAGATGAGAAGGGTGAGGATATTTTGGGTATTTTAAAATTTTTAACAGCAAAGGCTAACGTCCATTAGCTCAAGAGACCAACCGTTTTACGTTTTTGCAAACTGTCTGCACCATTGTAATTTCTCGAAGTTAAGGACCACTAGTGCAATCCGGGCATACCACAGAGAACATCCGTGTAACTAACTCTAAAATATAATAAGTATACCATGTGCAAGTTTTGATCTCATTTTCTTGGCCATCAGATTTCCAAAATCCTTTCAGCACGTCGATATAGAGGGAGTTCCATGTGAATCTTTTCCTTCTCTTCTTCATTCAACGCCAACTTACTAGTGCTTGACATAAACCCATCCACCAGCTCATCAACATCATCCTTGCTTGGATCGCTATAGTATAAACTTGGATTCAAATAATATCCCGTTGCATGCAAAGGTTGATGTAATTGACAATTCCACTGATCATATGTTATTTTGTAAATGTCTCGGTATTTTTCTACTTTGTGCTTGGAAAAGGCAGCAATCATCTCCTTTGTCTTATCCATAGCCTCATAAATATATCCCATAGGAGGCTTTCTATCTCCATCAACTAATCGAAGCACCCCTAACAATGGTCCACCAACTTTCACAACAATATTTACATTGTTCCAAAAGCTAGGCAACAATATAGTATTGGTTGTTTGCTTTCCTCTCGCCTCCTTTGAAAACTTGCTTTTACTCTATTATTTAGAAGTAAACATTTTTCTTAAGTTCTTTTTATTTGCTTTGAAACAATTCAAGGTGATGAAAGCTGAGGCAAATCGGGTCTTCGCCGGCCTAACCATATCTTTTTTCCCCGATGAACTCTCTCATCATGTTTAGCAGCAATGTGCGGTTATATATGTATGTGTTCACCGCAACTGCTCTTTATAAAGTCTTTTTTAAATGAGGCAACTTGAAGATATCTTCTAACATTAAGTCAATGCAATGGGCCACGCAAGGAGTCCAATATATGCGGGGATACTTGTCTTTCACAAGTTTTCCTATCGAAGGAAAATAAATAATTTATTAGGTGGTTTAAGAATTCCAAGTGTTAGAATAATATATCAGTATAGGTTTTTATAAACATACCAGCATCAACATTGTTACTAGCACTATCCGTCACAATCTGAATGCTATTATCCTGCCCAACCTTCTGGATGAATTGGTCAAACAATTTGAACATGTTCTTGGCTGACATATATTTTAAAATTTAGTAAGCTTTTCACATTTGGTAACACACTTAACACTTTAGAAAATCAAAATAGTTAATTGGTTACCTGTATGCGAATAGCTAGAGGCATTTACCGACTCAATGAACATACTTCCTCGAGGAGTGTTTACTAGGAAGTTGATTAATGACCTTCCTTTTTTATCCCTCCATCCATCAGCCATCAAAGAACACCCATAGGTTGACTTCTCAACCTAATTTTCTTGGTATGTTCCATCTCAAGCTTTAACATTGGAACACTCACCTCATGATAGCTAGGGGGTTTTATACCACAATCGTGACGAGCAATTGCTTCAAATACGGGCCCCACACTATCATACATCACCGAATTGAAAGAAAGACCTGCATCATACATCCAACGGCAAAACTTTTGTATTGCTTCAAGTCTTAGCTTTTTCTGAACTTGGTTGTATTTCACAAGTCGCCACATAGTGCGCTATAGTGACCGCTATGGCCATTATCGATAATCATGGGCTGGATTTTGAAAGCGGAAAAATACTTCCGGTTCTATAATACTGCAGAAGAAAAGAAAGTAGATATAGCCGCCATGCATTTGGAAGATGATGCCCTCGACCCTACTCCTGGCTATCGACCGAACAGGTTATTGTCTTTTGGGAGGAACTTACCCATGCCTTTCAGAAGCATTATGGGCCTCTTGAATTTCAGAACCCGGATGAATATTTGGTCCGTGTGCTTTAGATTGTGTCGGTGCATGAAATATCGACAGGAGTTCGCTAAAAGAGCGGCTAGGGTCTTAAACTGGCCAGACCTTCATTCATGGTCTTAAAACAACAACCTTACCCAGTATATTCCCACTTTTCAGTAGGGTCTGGGGGGGAAAGATAGACACAAACCTTACCCCTATCCCAATTGGGATAGAGAGGCTGCTCCGAAAGAGTCCCCGGCTCAAAGTTATCTTTTGAAGTTGATCATCCCAATGATTTTAACGTTATTTTCACAAATAACTAAAATAACGTTAAAATTAGTGCACTTTTGCTTTTGCCCCTTAAGGGTCCACACATATATACATTATATGTGTGCACCGCAAATGGGGCGTATTCATGGTCTTAAAGAGGAAGTAAAATTAGGTGTGCGCATCCACAAACTCAGTACCATTACAAAGCCATGAGATTAGCGTTGGAATTTGAATCCAAACTAAGCAGCCTTAAGCCAACAAAACCACCCCACAGTAACCTGAAACCTGAAGCCAAACCCTTCACCCTTAATTCCCATTCTACCATAAATCCAACTAAATCTGATCCTAAACCATCCCCCCGTATCACTAATCCTGAGAAACAAGCCAGATTCTTAAGAGGTGAGGGGTCATCTTTGTAGAACGGGTACCTTCAAACTGCTGGAAGCTGACACTGATGATGAAAAGGCGGCGATACCCGAAGAAAAAGAATAGGAGGACAATGCCGAGGAAATGGCGGAAATCAGTTTGCATGCTATATTTGGCAAGTCCCACACCACCACAGTGAAAGTGCATGACACCTTAAAGTCGACAGAAGTTCTCATATCAATCGATAGTGATTCAACCCACAACTTCATTTCTGATATGTTAGTTAATGAATTGAGTTTAATTACTCAAGTAATCAACCCCTTTGGAGTTGAGATTAGAAATGGAGATATTATTCGTTGCAGTCGTGTTTGTCGAGATGTCTCCTCGCATGTTTCGGAACTTAAGATCAAGCAAGATTTTAAAAATCTGCCACTTTCCAGCAGCTATCCATGGAAACGTATATCCAAACACCAATTCCAGCTGCCTTACAGCCTTTGATCACCTCCTTTGAACCTGTGTTCCAGGAAGCGAATACCTTTTTGTTCCCATTTCCATTCCATACCTCTTATACCAAACTCCTCTCCTCCAATCATCAGACCATATCGTTGAGCCAATAAATTAAGGAGGTTTCATGGATTAAATAACACTTCAGATAATTTTTAAACCCTAATGACCCGTTTTCAGTTTTGGTTGCTTTTTTCTGTTTTATCCACTTAACCCATTAGAAATAATTAACGTCAACATTCACTCAGTAGATAGAAACATTGCCTCTTAGATGAGGTCTCGAGTTTATACCTAGGCAAAGTTGTAATTTAGTTTGGTGTAACTAGTATATATTTATATTTGCTTTCAAAAAGAATTGAAATAATTAACAGCCAGCACAAAACAAAATATTAATAATTAAAAAAAAATACTCTCCGTGCAGGGACAACCAGGAGTATTTTTTTGTTGGTGATGTGGGAATCAGAACCGGGGATACATTCCGGTTTTACCACTCAGATTCCACCACCGCTCTCTCTTCTGCCGCCTCTGTCTCCAACCATCTGAAATCACTGAATCAAGGAACCACCAGCATCAGTGGCAGTGATAGGTGGGAGGTGTTTGGTGGTCTTATATTCACTTGTTGTGGTCGTGGTGAGTCGTTTTTCGGCAGATCAAACATTGACAGCACACCATTTTTGGACAACTTTCCGGGTGTGACACTTGGCGGGACATTTTGTGGCGGGGAGATTGGTCGTGGCGGTTTAACCCCGTATGTCAAAGAATCTCAAGAACACAATTTGGTTCGATGCTGCTTGCATGTATACAGTGCTGTCTATTTGATCATGTCTTATACTCCAATAAAAAGGATTTAATGTTGTTCTGTAGTTGAGATTTGGCGGGATTGAATATTTAAATAAATATTTGAATATATGTCTTTCTTCTAGTTTTCTAAGCTTGTGAGGATATTCAGGGGCTGACATTTGCAGAGACTTAAGAATGGTCTCAAATAACTGTGAATTTGTTTGTTTGTTTGTTTATTATTATTATTATTATTATTATTTATTTATTTTTTTTAATTATTATTTTTTTTTGTTAAAATGTGAAACTAATATATTCAATGAACCAAACTTTTGAAGAAACATTCCTGAGCGCCTGAGCCTAGTTGGTTGGCCCAAAATGGGGTACAGTCGTCTAATCGTCTATCTATAATTTTTAAGGACTAATTCTGGGTTGAAATTGTTTTATTTTTATTATTTTTATTAAATTAGATAGAAAGTGGTTCCATAGATAGATGGAACCGGGTTTGGTTGGATTAAATCAAAACCGTAACCATATGGAATCAGTTAAGATCAAGTATGAACACATTCGGTCCAATACTTGTGTACAAGTGGGTACAAATAAAAAAGTAATTTAACTTAATATCATAAACATTTAAGCAACATAAAATTCATTTATTTATATTTTTAAGAGTTTACATAAAAATAAATAAATAAATTGTCTCACTGAAAATATAATTTTACAAACTCATAACATTTATTTTTATTTTATCTTCAATTTCATCCGTCGCTTTATTGTATTTAAGTCTTTTCCAGATCTATTTTATGAGCATGGATGCATGATAGGTGATTTTTGGTTTTGAAAATAGTTTTATATAAACCTCTTCATTATGTATTTGAGATTCAACTATTATCTAATATTCAAACTTTGTTTTTCTTGGTATACGGTCGACTGCTTCCAAAAATACACTTCTCAACTATTATCAAAGTAAGCCTTGTTCTTCATATCAATAATACCTAGTCGCTAAGAGATGATGCAAATTTCGAAGCTATCGTAAAAGCTTTAGCAATTAACAAATCATTGATTAGGTATACATAATCAAAGATTAAGATTACTTTACTTTCCATCAAACCAAAATATAAAATCTCGTATAGTATTTGGCATTCATAGTAGATATAAAATTCGTTCGACTATACCTCTCCACCCATTCCTTACTCAAGTTACAACTAGATCCCGATGCCATTGACCCATGTGTATTTGTGTTAGACTTGTATCATTAAATAAATATCATATATTTGTTGAAGATTATGTTGAAAAAAACGTTGTTGGTAGCAAAATTTAGGCAATTTTCATATAAACATAAATTGAAACATGTTAAGAGATGAAACACGAGATGGCTAGACACGAACACGTTATGAAAAATTATCGTGTGTGTTTTCCAAAAATGAACTTGACCCATTTAAAACAGTTAAATACAAAATGACCTGTTAAGAAACCTATTAACGGTTAATTCTATTAATAACTCGTTAAAAAACATGTTAAAAAACTCAAAGAAACTAAGTTAGAGAATTAGTAAAGTTTTTTTAACACGGTCAGTTTATATTTTATTTATAGTTTTTTCTACTTTGCTTGCATTGTTAGATGTGTAATCGAATGACACTAATTTTTTTTTCTATTTTCTAATTCAAATCTTCTTATTTCATAATCTAAAATACGAAACAAATTTTATCCAGTATGCGAATATGGATTAATTCAAACAGAATCGTATATTTCATCATTTGATATGCCTTGGTATTTACTTAATGAGTGGTGACACAAAGGTACAATTAAGGTAAATCATGTTAAGTCGACCAAACATGGTAGTTTAGTTCACTAAATGTTCAAAATATAAATATTTTTTTGTATTTTTTTCACATTTTTAAACAATAACACCTAAAAGTAATGAGGCTTATGTCATACCCCGACCGGTGGCGTAATATGACGGGGCATGATTTGTGCATGATTGTTCATAAGCTCATAATTTCTAATTCAAAGTTTCATACTTAAAATACTAAATTACAATGTCATTACATTACAAGTTCAAAGTAAAATACAACATTCAAAAATTTAAAACTTAAGTCTTTAATAAAACTATCTAGGTCCATCTTCCTAGATTTTTACTTAGAGTGTTCACTTTAACCTTTGTCACACATGTAAAGTAACTATCAACTAAATGAATAGTTTGTGAGTAGTCACATGATTATAATAGCAAAAGTTTCAAAGTATGCAAACTTAAATGACAATGAGTAGGAATATTATATTATAAACGAAACAAACATGTGTAAATGGAGTACCGATCCTTCTTAACACGATAATGAGAAGAGAGCGCGACTCTCTTAAGAACCAGACACTAAGTATATGTGCAGAAAAACATAAGAATAAGTATATATACAGTACTTGATCAACACATAATAACAATTCAACTACAAAGCAATATGTTGTTTACATAACTTTCAAAGAATATAAAATTTTAAGCATTTGAATAAAGACATGTGTGACAGTCTCAAAATAATATAGAGTTAAAAGGGGATATGAAAACTCGCTTGTGTTGCTAAGCAAATCCAACAATACAGTTAAAGCTAATTATGCAATAGCAAACACTTGTCAACCTGTTTTTGAATATAATATGTATAAGAATATGTATACAAGTTTCTTACAGAGGTTTAAATCAATCACCAGTATTCAATCAAATCTTAAAAGGAAATGCACCATAGTGCAACTTTGCGACCAACATGAATGAGTACATGCAAGGATACTATCTTGCAGATGACATTTACCCAGAATGGTCAACACTGGTAAAGAGTTTCGTTTATCCTCCAAACAATAATCTTAAAATGCAATATTAATTATAAGCGACGACAGGAGTCATGTCGAAAGGATGTTGAAAACGCATTTGGTGTCCTCCAAGAAAGGTGAGCAATGATATGAGGCTCTGGATGATCTACCAGCATACTACTGTTGAGTGATAATGCATGCATGTTGTCACATCCCCAAATTTCAACTAACGGAATCATACCGTTTAGGGCGTGACAAACCAGAATCTCAGGCATTAGACATAACGAAAGACCTCTATATGCTTTTAAACATAATTCAGTCTTAATTTGTAAAATCAAAGTTTAACATTGCGGAAGCGTTTGAAAACCAATAACCAAATGTAACAGTTGAAAAACCGTAACTACAATGTTCAATGTTTTAAATTAACAATCAAAATAAACTGTATGCATGAGACTCAATGTCCTAGTCCCTGCTTGTCTTTGCTTGTGCCTTAGTGTCCTGAGAAAACATGTAAATCAAGTCAACACAAAGGTTGGTGCATACACAGGTTTGTATATGTAAACACAAATGTTTAAACAACAGTTTGAAATGTAATGTTTGCAGATAACATAATCACACGTTGCATAATCATGATAGCTAGTCATTGTACTATTTACATAAGTGGTTGACACCGAAGCTGACTTTTGCATGGTGTTGCATGTTTTGCCTTTCCACTATTGTCTAACACAAACAATAGTAATGTTGAATTGGCTAGTTAAACACCTACGTAGATCCCATCTACCAAGTGAGGTTTGTCAAACCCAATAGATCTATATTCAACTACCACGCTTTGCACTACGGCAAACTAAACGGTTCAATATGTAAGGACTTTGAGTGTTATATGCACACTTATAGTAAACAGCTAACTCATGCAACTGATATGTATCCAAAAGTGTTTGTTTGCACATGTTTTCTCCCCCAAAATAGTAAAAGTAAAAAGGGGCCGTGTACGCACCTGATAATACGAATCGAATGAGCAAATGCTCGTGAATTCGCGTAGATAATCTTCTACGAAAAATTTGTGTTATTTACAATAACGTTGTGTTATTCGGAATGTCATTTCATGTTTGGATCAGATACGTGTTAACCCACGTATGTTAGATTGCTTGAAACATCTATACGAAAGTACGCATGAATTTGAGTTCGTTTGTTTGAATCGTATAAGGCAATACGATTTCATTTACACACACGTAATTATACAAGATTATGTTTTCGGTTTAAAATGTGAATTTTATTATTTCATTTTGTTCGGGATTCCATTCTGGTTCCAACGCAACTCGAACGGGTTAAAACGGAGTTAGAACGAAGAATTTATGTTTCAAAAACCAAAGTGGTTTTAATATCAAAAATAGGTGGAGCCCGGGTTCGAACCCGTGACCTCCAACTCCAAACACACACACCGTACCAGTTAGTCTGCTTCTGCTTTTGCAATAGAACTCCCATGTAAATTCCTTTAAGCTTCAAACTCCCAGTTTCCTTTTGTTAACCCAAACCAAACCAACTCTCCCCCAATTGGACTCCGATTCAAACCCGATTGAACCCAAAACCATAGGGCTTTGATTATATGATTCCAAACGAGTTCAATGATGATTTTAATTTTTTATAGTTTCATCAAGATTACACGGTTTTTATTGTTCTATTCGGATTCGAACCATAGTTCTAAACCTTCGATTCAAATCAATTCAATTCGTTAATGTGAATCTGAGAAATCATAGGGTTTTCATTAAAATGATGCTTTCGAACCATTCTGTGTAATTTAATTTGATTATAGAATCCATTTTGATCAAAACCCCCAAATCCGATTACATGAAGAACCCTAGAATTCGAAATCCTTCAATTCGATATTAGAACTCCGAATTAACATGGGTATTTGCTTAGTCAGCACTTTTAGGTTGTGTAGGAGTTTTTGTTTACCTGATTTGATGCCAAATCGATGTAGTTAGCCTAATTGGTTGACTTCGACCGAACCTTGGATCAATTTCTTCTCCCCGTAGATTTTAGAATCAAATTGATGGATGAAAATGTCCCTAAGGGTGCCGATTAAAGGATATGGATGCTCAATTCATGATGTTTAAGTCGAATTATGTGTGTTCTATCATCACAAGTCACAGTTTTAACATTTTGAGGAATAATTGGGTTTAATTCGATCATTAATGCATCAATAACGTATAATGGTTGTTAATCATCATCATTATGATAATTATGAAGATTAAATTCAATTAAATACAATTAAATACAGTGCATTAATGTGCCAATTCAAATTCCCTCTTGATTTAGTCGAATTTTGACTTGTAAAAGTCAAAATTGGTTATTTCAATCCTTTACAAGTTTAATCTTTGTAATTGTGGTTTTTATAACTTGTTTTGTTCAATTCTAACCCTTGTAGTTTGTTTTTGTTCGATTTCGTATCATTTCGGTTAGTCTTGGGTTAACGGAGTTAATCCGGAATGTTAGATTGTCACATCATCCCCTTGTTGATGGAAATTTTGTCCCGAAAATTGTTAAATGTTAAGAGTAGTTTGGACACTACTTGTGAGTTCAAAGTGTACGTGTTAGTGCGATACTTGATCATTCTGTGTACTTGTGTGTACTCGCACACAAAGTTCAATGTTTGCAACACCACACCTAAGTGTTGTCATTCTATGTTCAATGTTTGGCAACATCACCCCTACATGTGGTCGTTCCATGTAAATGTTCGCATGCACACCAGTTAGTATACCTAACTGTGAGTGTTCGTGTTCAATCATAACGTACTATGTAACCTTGCACATAGCTAATTGTTTGTAACTAATCATGTTTGTACTACCATGTAATGTAACACATTAAATGTAGCACATAAAATGTAATGTAGCACATCGATTGTAACTAATCATGCTTGCAAGTGTTTAAATTTCACAATGTTTGTATTCAGCACAAATGTTTGTAACAAAACCAATTGTATAAGATGTTTGTGCTTACAGTTTGAAATTTGAAAGTGTTGGAGTGTGAAGTATCACATCATCCCCTTGTTGAAGGAAATTTCATCCCGAAATTTAACGTGTCTTCTCAGTGCTTGTATTTGTTGTCTTGAACAGATGAGGATACTTCTTCATCATTTGATCTTCCCTTTCCCATGTGAATTTAGGTCCACGTCGTGAATTCCAACGGACCTTGACTATTGGAATTTTTTTGTGTTTGAGTTGTTTGATCTCTCGGTCCATGATTTCAACTGGTTCTTCAATGAACCGTAACTGTTCGTCCACTTGTATTTCCTCAAGTGGTACAACCAATGTCTCATCAGAAAGACATTTCTTTAAATTCGAAACATGAAAGACATCATGAACTCTGCTGAGCTCATTCGGTAATTTGAGTTGATACGCAACCGGACCGATTCTTTTCAGAATCTCAAAAGGTCCTACGTAACGTGGGCTAAGCTTTCCGCGCTTACCAAATCGTATCACACCTTTCCAAGGTGATACTTTTAGAAGAACTCTGTCTCCTACTTGAAATTCCAACGGCTTGCGACGTTTGTCAGCGTAACTCTTTTGTCGATCCCGAGCCGCTACCATACGGTTCCAGATTTGTACAATCTTCTAAGTCGTTTCATGTACTAGTTCAGGTACTGTAATCTGACTGTCACCAATTTCAGCCCAGCAAACCGGTGAACGACATTTACGACCGTATAAATCTTCAAATGGTGCCGCTTGAATGCTTGTATGATAACTATTATTGTAAGAGAATTCCACTAACGGTAAGTGGTTTTCCCAGCTATCACCAAAGTCAATTACACACGCTCGTAACATATCCTCGAGTTTCTGAATTGTACGTTCACTCTGACCGTCGGTTTGTGGATGATAGGCAGTACTCATGTCTAAACGAGTTCCCAATGAATTATGGAGAGATTTCCAAAAGTTTGAAGTAAATCGAGCGTCTTGATCCGATAAGATGGAGATTGGTACGCCATGTCACGATACCACTTCCTTGATGTAAATGCGAGTCAATTTCTCCATTTTGTCGGTTTCATTAATTGCTAAGAAATGTGCAGATTTCGTTAATCGATCGACAATTACCCATATAGTATCACAACCACTTGGTGTACGGGGTAACTTAGTAATGAAATCCATCGAAATCTGTTCCCATTTCCACATAGGTATTTCTGGTTGTTGCAGTAAACCAGATGGCTTTTGATATTCAACTTTGACTTTAGAACAAGTCAAACATTAGCTAACGTACTTAGCAATGTCGGCTTTCATGTGAGGCCACCAATAAAGTGCCTTTAAGTCATGATACATCTTGTCTGACCCCAGATGGACTGAATATCTAGATTTATGCGCTTCATCCATCACGAGTTCCCTTAGGCCACCATGCAAAGGTATACAAAGTCGGTTCATGAAACAACGAGTTCCATCAGTCATGACTTCCAATTGTTTTTCCATTCCTCATAAGGATTCCTGTTCCAAGATATCCTTCTCTAAGGCTTCAAGTTGAGCACTGCGTACCTTGTCAGGTAAGTCTTGGGTTAACGGAGTTAATCCGGAATGTCGGATTGTCACGCATGTATCATTATACATAATATGATTGTGGAAGATGAAGGTCATATGATAACTAATTGGTCCTTTGAAGAACACGAGCCTAAATCAACAAGTTATAGTGAAGGTACACCGGCTGAATTTGCACACTATCTACAGAGGTTTAAATCGTTACGAAGCAAAGATACTCACATCGCATTACGCAACGATCTTATGGAACCTCTTTGGGATCTTTGGCAAGCTTATCAAGAGTATATTTGTTTAGGAAAGCTTAATTTCAGTCTTGTTTGTTTAAGTTTTTTTAATTTTAGGTGTGGTATAATTTTAAGTATTTTTATTTTATTTTTTAGGAAAATGTTATTTTTTTATGTAATGCCAATTTAATTTGTATGAACCTACAGATTGTTTATCTTTATTTGAACATGGGAAATTAAATGTTAAACCACACAACTTTAGGCATCGATATTTCATTCATCTTAACTTCGTTTTGGACCCCGTTTAGTTCGTTGTAATTCTCACACATATTTGAACTAACACGTAATCTTTAATAATCATATTCGTAACATATACAAATAATTATTGTGGTCCAAAAATTAATAATATATATATATTTATTATAATAATTTCTAACACTTAATCCACTGATTATCGTAAATGAGTTATAACTAAAGTATATCAAGAGTTCAAGGAGTGTTTTTTTATTTGAATATGTGTTTTTAAGTGATGTAATCATCCATTTTATCCAACTATTATTTTCTCAACTTAGGGGGTAAAATAATTCATAAATTGTGAAAAAATGTAAAAAAAACAAAAAAAACAAAAGAAAGAAAGAAAGAAACAAGTCAAGAGATGGCTGTATAACCATTACCTAACTAGTAGATTTGAAAAGGAGGTTTCAGCGATTGTTATTGAACCAGTTTAGAATTGCTGATTTTTTTGAGGTTAGAACCAGAACCGGTTCAGATAGAGACGTCTTGTTTGGTTTAGGAACCAGTTTTTTTATGCACTCCTAATCTTGTCAAAATATTCACTATTAAACGTGAAGGAACGCATAAGAAAATAATTTTATTTGTATTTTAGCTTTTCATACACTATTTATTAGTCATTTTGAATAAATGTACTTTTATTTCTATTTATAAATTTGTTTATGCTAGTTTACTTTTTAAACAGATACGATCCATCGTAGTTTTAGCAACCAGATAAGAAAACCCGTTTGTCATCATTTTGCTAAACTTTAAACGAACTAGCACAAAAAAAACACTCATTTTTCTAGTGTTTAATTTTTTTTCTTGTTTTGTACCTTTTACTTTAGGTTTTATCTTTTATTAACGTTATGTTAATAATTACGTCTATGCTTTCCTTTTGGTTTCATAACACTTACGTCTATGACGGAACATGATTTCGGGTTTTACGACAAATAAAAAGTTGATAATTAAATAATGAAAATCTATTGTTAACTTATCTACATAACAAAATTACGTTATTAGCTTAACTAATAATTAATTTTAAAAATTAAAATCTAATTTTAATTTATCTTTAAAAAAATCTTTAATTTTCAGTGTATCAAGGAAATATATCAATATATATATATATATATATATATATATATATATATGGAGATGTTCAAATGTTAACCCTCTCTTATATCGTTAACCCGTGTTAACCCGGCATTTTTTGCCCGGATCTTTGATTTTTTTTTTCATGGTTTTTGTTATACATAAATAGGGGGTTTCTTTTTTGTGTTTTTTCTAATTCATCACCGTTTAGAAATTACTTAGACTTACTTACCCTATATATATATATATATATATATATATATATATATATATATATATATATAATTATGGAAAGCGGATTGTAGTGAGGGGTGGGCTCAGGTTGAGTTGAGGCACCGGCTAGGTCCCTAGACAACATTGGCACAGTTCTTTTAGGTTCGTGACCTTGGTAAATGGTAATACGTTAATCTCAAAGCTTTAATTTAGATTCAAACTCGTTTAAGTTTGTTTTAGTTTTACTGTTTTAGATTTTCTTTACATTCTCGGTTCTGAAGAACACGTTTTTGTTTTTCAGAACCAAATAACATAATAAAAACGTATTATTCATTTAACTAAATGGTATCATCTATTAGCATGTGTTAAAGAATTTAAACATGACAAATTATCATGTGTGTAATTGGTACTATGGTAGTTGATTTTAACGAGTTTTTTTACCTCCCATGTTGGGCGTGTTTATACAATGACAATAATGTGATAAATAGAGGTTGTAAGTTTTACCTATATCAAAGGAAATGGGTTGGTTTGGGTAAACAATTGTAATATAATGGGTTAAAATTAGTAACATCATAACATTGAATGTGTTGACATATGTAGCACTTAAACACAATGCGTGTCAAGATGGACAACCAAAAAACCATTAGAATGCAATAGATTCAAATATTTAACAATGATTAATAACATTTTTGATGAGAAAATCACTAAAAATTATCTAAGTGCATGTTTGGGATTCCATTCAAAATTAACTTTTTAACTTATTGACTTAATGAAGAAGTTATTAAGTTAAAAAGTTGTTTGGTAATTTAAAAAACACTTTTAGTTTTAACTTTTTGAACAGTGTTAAAAAGTCATTTTTAATAAGCTACTTTTTCTGGCTTTTTAACTTTTTATGACTAAAAAGTCATTTTTTGACCTTTTCATATACAAAAGCTAATCCAAACATATTTTTAAAAACTTCATTTCAAAAAGTCACAAGTTCATAAGAACTTTTAACAAAAAGTCCTTTTAAACTTAATAAGCAATGGACTATATGTTTACTTATAACACATCTTAAGTTAAACTAAATTGATTTTTTTTAAGAACAAATCATTTAGACCCGAACTGATTTTGCTTAAAACCCGTTCTAACCCGCACTCATCCTAACCCGAACTCGTTCTTACCCCCGTTACCCAATCTGACCCAATCCGCCCATATTGCAGACATACACGTTTGCAAACTTCATAACCAACTTGAAACCTTGTCACGAACCCGTTACAACGGTAAATCAATGTTGTCAAGTACACAAGAAGAAACACAAGTTTTGTGAGTGTAAAAATGATTGTTCCGTGACACGAATTTGATTTTTTACCCGCTTGTATGTGATGTGACTAGGCATAGATTATTGTCGACCGAACTCATTTCCAAACAAATTCAAATTTATACCGTGGAACCAAAATTTTTTATATCTAACACGAATCATTTCCGAACAAAATCCATATTGTTTCGCAAACCAACTCAAAACTCACATTAACATAAGCATTAAGAAGTATTATGTTTGACTTGACTAAAATTCAAATAAAATTTACTCGAATTTATACCAAGACTTGTATAAAAATAAAGGTCAATGTGGAAGTAAGCTACTTGATTGAGACATTGTTTTTTTATAAAGGATGTCTTGAGTTCAAATCCAAGCAAGAGGCATTTGATAATAATTTAAGAGTAGAAGTAAAGATACTATTGCTGTTCAAAACAAATATAAAAATAAGAACGTAAAATTTTTTCCCAAAGTTGACGAATAAAATTATTAAAGAAAAATTTCGAATAAATAACATAGAAAGTTAACTCAAAATTTTAGATAATTATTGGAGCTTGAGTGTTATGTTAGGGGCGGAAATTGATGTGACACATGATACATGTTAAATTTTTTGAAACGATAGGGATCGAAAACACTATTTTAACTAAAAATTAACATTACGGAGAGAAAAAGTTCGCCTCGACCCTGTATAACTTTCGCCCGTGCTTTAGATATGCGGGTGATATAAGCCACATGAAAAACCAGTCGTTTTAACTCGTGGCCGTTTAACCAATAACCCGACCAAACCCGCAACCACACATCTCCCACAATTACAAAGGCTAATAATGAAAGTGGAGAATAGCCAACAAGTAAAAGTAATATCCAAAACTAGTTATGGACTTCTACTCCACCTTCTCTCACACACCCAAAATAAACCCTGCATCAATGACTTGTACAGTCTGCAAAACCAATCACTCTATTGGCATTATGTTCCAGTGTGTCGGGACCCATGGTAAGCAAGTACAATGAGTGGAGGATCGAGCCAGAAGCAATCAGATCGTAGCTCCATTTGATGACACGTTGCAATGTGGACCACTGTGATTCATTAAAATGGATACCAAAGTGTAAAGGTATCATCTCCCTTTTCTTCACCTTTTCCATCTTTCTTTCTTTCTTTCTTTCTTTCACAATGTTTCTTTGGATTTAATTAATGCCTTTTACCCACCCCACTCCCTCATCATTCATCTTTTTTTTAAAAAAAAATAAAAATTCTATTAAGAATATTTTTAATAATAACATATTTTAATTATTTAAAATAATATCTGGTTTTAAATCTAATTAAATGATTATTGAGTTTTTTAAAATGAAATTAATTTTAAAACCTAATTAAGTATATTTTATATTTAAATTGTTGAGATTCTTAGTCTCCAATCTCTCAACATTTGGATTTTGGATTTTTAATTTTTATATTTCTCTAATAATTTAGGGTTCATCCGAACCCAAAGACCACAAGGTACTATCATCGATAAACATGTAGTCCTCAGAGCATGATGGATTTTTGCACCATCTATAGGACAGGATGACAATGTCTGCCATTATCTTACTATCAATTCAACTTCGTCTATTCATAAAAATAAATATCAATATCTTATAGTATCCATAAAGATATATTACGTTTATCAATTCAAATTCATTTATTTAAATAAAATTAGTTTTATAGATAATCTAAATCACTACAATTCAAAGTCATTCATATTAAATAAAAATAATAGTAAATAATCTAAACCACTACTAGCTTCAAAAGGTAAGAGTCAACTTTAGGGTTATGGTAAAATAAATAAATAAAAGGCTATGTTTAGCAGGACATATTACATGGTTCACCTCATCTTTTGCAACTTCACGTAAGGTTATGCGTACTTATCCAAGCCCCTCTATCATTTCATGTAAGCGTCACATACATAACAAAAATCTTCACTCCCTCATCACTACACGTAGCCGTTGCATGTATTATTATCACCCACATCATTTCATTTTAATCATTACTTTTATTTAATAATTTATTATATGATTTTTTTTAATTAAAGACTTACGTTTATATTAAAGAATAAAATAAAATTTTCATAATAAAATTAAAATACAGAATAAAATTAAAAGGTAATAATTACATGATGTTTGTTACCACCTCTACGATCATTGTTCATTTTTTTCATCGTAATACTTATGTAGAGTTTTCTTCAATATTAGCAACGACAGATATTACTTTTGCTTGAACGGCAAGTAAAACATCAATGCTCCTTCATCCGAATCGGATGATGACAATGTTGTAATTTCCTCGCCCTAACTCATTTTTAGTGGATTTTTAATTGGTTTTTATATAAAAGAATGATTATTTTAGAGAAATGGTTATTTTAGAGAGATGAATGGTGGTTTAAAGAGTTGGATGGTTAATTTATAGTGATTTTAAAATATTTTTTCTATTTTTTTTTAAGTTAAACGGTAACTTTAATATTTTTAATTCCCTCCAACAGATGTGAACACTCATGACTACCCTCACGTCTTTGCCCAATACGCTCCTGGTCACGCTCATGTATAGTGAATGGAGGACGTCATGGGAGCGTGACACATGCCCCTCACGCTCACTCACGAGGCCACCACACCTAGTTTAAATATTTTGTACGTTTTCTACACAAACTCCTTCACAAAGCTCGATACTCTCCTTGTGATAGGTGTCATGTGAGCATAATCACGCCTTCTTAGATATAGTCTAAGAGAGAGAAGTGTGAATAATAAGATAAAAATGAAAATAAAGTTCAAGAATTCAAGATAATTAAAACCAAGATATACCTTTCAAAGACAAGATAGGTCATTTGAATTTTACACAATTTTTTTAGAAAAATATATAAATTAAGATGTTATTTAGTATTTTTCATATGCATATTTTTATGTCAGATACAATAACTATATAAAGAAACATAAACAAAGATACAATTTAAATATGTTATTAAATATTACCTTCTATTAAAAAATAATTAAAGTACAATGAATGAAAAAAAATTAAAGTTATATGCTAGATACAGATTAAAAGAAAAGAGAAAATAATATACATGTAGCCTTATTTTTTCTTAAATATGTTATTAAATATTACCTTCTAGGCTTCTACTAAACATAGCCTAATTTTTTATTATCATTATTACATATGTATAACACTTTTTTATTTTATTCGTTTTTGTAAAGTCACACGTGTTTAATAACTTACGTCGCTGCAAGTTTTCGTTACATTACATGTGTCGCTAATCTGTAACACAAGCATAAAATTAAATGAATGCGAATATACGAAAAGAACTTTGAATAAGAAAGTGTTCTACGTGTATAATAATGATAACAAAAATACAAAGATTTGGGTTGATCATGACAACGCTATTTGAGTTCATGGTTGTAAAAGTCTTTAGACGCTAGTCAGGCGGTGAGGTACCGCCTAGGGATTAATCGGGATTAATCGACACTAGACGGATTGGAATTTTTATATGTAATTTTCAAATATTTATTACACACACATTAATATCAATAATTTAATATAATACTTCAAATATTTTTAAAAAATAAACATAAATATACTAAGTCAAGTACTTCAAAGTACAAACTTAAACACAAAACTCAAAGTTTATAAATGGATTTCGATGTTTATTAACATGATTCAATGTTTCAGATGTTGGATTCGATGTTTTAAAGACATATTAACTATTTTGGGTTGAGAAATGTCTTGAATAATCACTAATATGGGTCATTTTAACTCGAAAAAAGCCAAAAAAACCCAAAATAAAACAAAATAAAAAAGCCAAAAAAATAGGCCGCCTGGGCAGCCTAGGCCGACTAGCCCCGCCTAGGGCAAAATTGACAAGGTTTACGGGCGCCTAGCGCCGCCTAGGCCGGTTTTTACAACGTTGTTTGAGTTAATGTAATCAAGGAGGGTTATATTATATGATCATGATCATATACATACATATATATATACACATAGCTTTATGTTCTAATAAAAATGATTAGATTGCTCAGAAGCGTGACACGGATTGTGGAGTTGACTAGTGACATTTCTCTAATTTTTTAAAAGAGTAATTTGAGCATTGTGTTTAATGTTTCAGGCCATTGGGTGATATCTCTTTTTATTGTGTTTTTTTATATCATATTGTGTTATTTTGTTATTGTTTTTTATGCATTAAATAAGTTGTTATTTAATTTTTTATGTTTTATGTTTTAAAGGTACATAATTGTGTTATTTACCATTGTTTTTTTAAAACTCATAATTTTATAAAACAAAAATTATCTTTATTTTTTGAAAAATACATTTTGGTCATTTTGTTTATGTTTAGGTCATTGTGCATCATTGTGTTTTATGTCCAGGACATTGTGTAATATAATCATCATTGTGTTTTACGTTCAGTTGATTGTGTAATATATTCATCATTTTGTTTGATGTTCATGTTATTGTGTAATTTACTTATCATTATGTTTTACGTTCATGTCATTGTATAATATAGTCATCATTGTGTTTTACGTTCATGTCATTATGTGATATAGTCATCATTTTGTTTTACATTCATGTCTTGTGTAATATACTGATCATTGTGTTTTATGTTTATGTTATTGTCTAATATACTAATCATTGTTTTTTACGTTCAGGTCGTCGTGTTTTTGACTATTGGATTTTATCTTATCATTGTTTTTTATATATTAGATGAATTTGTTGTTGTTTATCATTACGATTTACATATTAAAAGTACATGATTGTATTCTTTCGTCATTGTTACTTTGAGATCTTATCATTTTGGAAAAAAAATAGTAAGACATAATGACGAACAAAAAGAAACAATGACATACAAAAAGATACAATAACAGACAAAAAGACACAATGACGTATTACAAATATACAAGGTGAAGGAAAACGTAATTTTTTCATATTTTATATAACAAAACTATACTCGTTTTAAAGATAAAAAATGCTCGTTTTTTTTAAAAAGTAATATCATATATAAAAGTTATTATCATTTAAAAAATGGGAGGAAGATCATAAAAAATCAACAATAGTATATATGACTGAAATACCTTTTCACTAACTTTGATCTTAAACATTAAATTATATATATTTAATGGTTCACAATCCTTCTCATACTTCTCACCAGTTTAAGCCTTTTTACTATATCTCATCATGTATGTATGTATGTATGTAGATGAAGGTTAATGAGAAAACTCTTCATTTTGGAAAAAAAACTAAGAAAACTCATACTAACCAATACATTTTTTTTAAGAAAAATGAAAAAAAAAAATGTAGATCACAAAGGTACGTATATGTAACTCAAAAAGTTTCGTATGTAACTTATAAAGTTATATATATGTAATCAGTATGTGTAGCATACAAGTTACATATATGTAATTAGCTAAAATACATATTTTGTTAAAAAAAATCATTTATATATGTAATCAGTATGTGTAGCATACAAGTTACATATATGTAATTAGCTAAAATACATATTTTGTTAAAAAAAAATCATTTTTTCATTTCTTATCTTATAATAAAGGGAAATAAAATGAAAAAATGAAAAAAATTAATTGGTAATGATTGTGGTTAGTTTTCTTTATTTTCTCCAAAATGATGGTTTACTTAGGAACTGTAACACCCCGGCTGATGACGGAAACATCCAGGCGCCACGAAGTGTAGATTGTTCATAGCACATGGTATAAAGGTGTAATTATATAAAAGACATTTCATTAAATTCAAACATTCAATACATAGTCAAAGGATTCAAATCCTAACTATTACATCCATTCAAGTTCAAAATATTAAACATAAACCAAAACTAATACTAAGTCCAAGCTCAATGATTATGATGATTTTCATTACCACCTTAAACATGTTTAAAATCAAGTGTCAACTATGAATATTTGGTGAGTTTCATAGGTTTAAATACTCACACCAAAATGTTTATAAAAATGTTATAAATAATTACTTATGTGAAACTTAAGCAAAATGAACATAGTCAAAATGAACTAGCAAGTAAAGCAGATCAACTGATGTTAACAAACGATGTTCTCTCCATGTTCTAGCATTCCTAACAATGCTGAAGTAGCAAACTATCACCGTGGGCCTCCCCCGTATGGTAAATCAAACAACAGTGGAATGGTCGGTCTAATAGATCTATCCTGGTCACTAAATGGTGTGATCAATGCCTATTCTTTGCTAAAGGTCACTAATGATAAGTCCATTAGTTAAGTTCACATGATAATTTTTAAAAGCTAAGTTACATGTTTCACCTGTGACAACCGGCATTCGAACAACCATGAGTCGGAAATCCAAGGGTGTACACAATTACAGTGTAAGACATAGTGTACGAGAGCGAAGACAACAAGAATAAACGGCAACAAAAATACACGGGTTCTCCTAAAACAGTTAGGAAAATCCACTTAATCACATGAGCATGAATTAGAAGAAAAGAAAAACAACCTGTGAGGGAAAAACAATGAACAAAACCTAAATAGCTAACATTTGGAGTGACGATCCAACGAGATATCGACATGGGTGACGATCCATGTGGATATGTTGTTAGATTTGCGTATCCTAAATGAAATATTTACAGTACAAACAATGTCAGCAGTTAAATACAACGCGGCGTTTATATGGGTGACGATTCATACAAATGTCAGCGTGAGTCTTTAACGTTGACGTAAAATAATAACAACTTTAATAAAAAGCTCACCAAAACAATTTAATAAACGATCAAAATTTTAAAACACACAACCGTTCGTACGAACCGAC
The DNA here is from genome assembly GCA_009363875.1 of Mikania micrantha. Taxonomy (NCBI): domain Eukaryota; kingdom Viridiplantae; phylum Streptophyta; class Magnoliopsida; order Asterales; family Asteraceae; genus Mikania; species Mikania micrantha. Next base: position 12,040,445 of record CM018684.1, read on the forward strand.
CTAATTCGTAAAGCTTTATAGCCCCATTTCTTTCGCACGAATGAGAGCCATTCGTACGAACGACTGATTCGTGTAACAACACAACTATAAAAGCAACACTTACGTTTTTCAAACCTATTTTTCACCCAACTCTCCTAAACGAACCCCTCCTTCACCCCTCTCGATTCTCGGCCATTACCACAAAAAATCGGACCAATCCACCGCCCAAATTGTGTGTATTTCAACCCAAACACCTCCATTTCAAGATTTCAACCCTTTTCATCCCATTTCGGTCAAATACGAACTCCACAGTAAGTATTAGCACCGATCCTTAGCACCAAAACGCTCCAAAACATTTTACCATCAATTGCGACCATAAAAACACCAAAAACAACCACCGGTTTAAAAAATGGCATTCTTGGTGAACTTGCAGGCGAATGAGTCGTACGAAGGGCTCATTCATACGAACGAGAAGCCTCATTCGTGAAGAAGAGTCACATGAACGAGCTGTCGAACAAACGAGCATTCACACAAACGACATGGGTTCATTCGTGTGGAACAACCATATGAATGAAGACCCATTTGCACAAACGGATAACAAGAAGGAGAGTATCCATTTGCATCACTCCGTTCGTGTGACCACGTTCGGGTCTTGGCGTGCAGCTGGAGCTCCTATAGCCAAAGCTCTTCCACGTGGTGCTTGAACTGCTGGTTGTACTTTCTTCGGGCAGTTCTTTGAAAAGTGGCCAAGTTCACCACAATTATAGCATCCCCCATTGTTCTGGTATTTATTGTTGGGTGGAGGGAGAGCTAAAGTAGTATTGTTGACTGCTTGGTTTGGTGTCATCCTGCATTGTTGGACCCAATGACCCTTTCTTCCACATCCCGTGTAGTGACGGCAGGGATTGATAGCAGCTTGATGGTACTGGCACTTAGTACACAGAGGATGCGGGCCAGTATAAGGCTTCTTGTGAAGGTTCTGCAGTGCAACAACTGCTTGATTGAGTGGAGTAGCCATTATGTAGTTCTTGATAACTTTTTGCTTCTTTTTGGGATGATGGTAGGGTTTCTTGGAGGATTCTTCCTTGTGCTTGCTAGAGTCAGCCTCTTTCTTCAGAGTTCCGGAGGCTACGATCAAATCCATGAGTTTCCCTGACAGACTCACCGCAGACGCTAAGGTGACAGGGTTTGCTGAAATAACTAAACCCTGTATACAGGCGGGGAGTCCACCTACATATCTATCAATCCTCTTCTCCAGTGTTGGTACCATGTCTGGCACCAATGCTACCAAGTCATGATAGCGGGTAGCATACCCCAAATGATCAGCTCCCTTCATCACATGGTTTGCCAACTCAGTCTCCATCCTTTGCAGCTCATTCTTAGGACATATTTCAGTTCTCAGCAGGGTCTTGAAGTCTTCCCATGACATCGACATGGCTTCTTCTCTTCCTCTAGATTGAATCTGTGAGTTCCACCAAGTTAAAGCTTGCTTGCTAAATGTTCCAGCAGAGTAACGAACCTTTTGATGCTCTGGACAACTGCAGAGATCCAGAGTAGTCTCAATCTTCTCTATCCATTGGATTAATCCAACAGCTCCCTCAGTACCGCTGAAACTAGGCGGCTTACATCCCACAAATGACTCGTAGGAGTAGTTTGAAGCACCACCAGTATTCCCACTGGCTTCTCCTGACGAATTCCCAGAGTTGTTGCTCTCGTTCTGAATACGGTTGATCATATCCGGAATCACCTCTTTCAGCTGGCTAGTCAGCTGACTGCTCAGTAAGGTTGCCAGTGCAACGATAGCAGGATCCAGGTTCTGAGTTGCATTCGGGTGAACGGGTGGAGTGTGTGGGGGAGGAGGAGGAGGTGGAGGAGGAGGAGGAGGCGGTGGTGGAAGAGTCAGTAGCGGAGGTGGTTTTCTAGGCGGCATTCTGATCACAACCAATAAAATATCGGTTAGTGCAATGATCGAATGCAGAAGACATAATGCAAGTAATTTCCTAAGTCTTGTGTTCTCTACATGAAGGGTCCCTAGGTTATAGTCTAGGCCAAACCATTAAATGACCTATATTTCTCTATAACCATGGCTTTGATACCAATCTGTCACATCCCGAGCCGGTGTGCCGGATCGTGTGTCCCGTCGGGCGGAAAGGTCTCAGGGCGCGATATCGGGAATGATAATCGTGATAATCAGATTGTTTATAATTCACATGATATATAATGAGAAACTGCTAATTGAAAATAGAATTACAAAGTTAAATTACATCAGTTTTGTTCATAATTTAACAATGTAAATCTACTATCAACATCATAATGCTTCTATCTTGTATCTGCACAAGATATACAAAATAATCTGTAAAATGATGTTCAAAATGTGCAAGTCCAATATACTAGGTCCTCTATCTGGCATTCTAGTCGAAAAGCAATAACTTCTTAATCAGACTTGTTCGTCACCTGAGAAGTCATGGAAAATGATCAAGTCAACACATGCTTGGCGAGTTCATGTAGTTTTATTTAAAAATGAATTTGAATAAATCGTTCGGATGACAACCTTAACCTCACCATTAACCACATATACCATCTAGTTCAGTATGTTTATATATAAGGCATATGTAGGGTCAAACTTACCGCCCGCCCAGCCACCGTCCCACCATATACCAAACCACATGATATATTGTTCCTGGTGATAATTAAGCATTTCATCCCATACCTTTGATTCACAACGTTTGATTACCCGAATTCTGTTTACCTTGATCCCCCGAAATGACAACCTTAACCTCATCAACAACCACCTATGTTATCCAATCAAGTATGCTTATATATAGGGCATATATAGGGTCGAACTTACCGCTCGCCCAGCCACCGTCCCACCACATACCGGACTGCTTACATATTGTTGTTAATGATAATTAAGCGTTTCATTTCATACCATCGTCAAATTAGATTTTGAGTTCCACAAATTGAAATGCCACTGATTTCTTGAGTTCATCACGTATTCATGATCAACTATAGTATTTGTAGAAACATGATATTAAATGGTTAATTAAATGAATAATTAATCATTTAAATACCACAAAGACATGATGATTGGGCTTTATTTGACTCAATCAATTAGTCTTAGTTGTTGGTGGTGTCCAGATTGTATCGTCTCACACGTGGCCCATATCAGGCTTGACTCAAATGAGTCTACCCGTATGTGTCAGGACTTTCATGATGTGCCCATATCAGCTTGACCTTCAGGTATACTGTACATGTCGGGACTTTAGGATATCCTTTGATTTTGATCGTCTTTGTTCTTTTGAATTCGTTTGATCGTTTGATTTATGCCCATATACCTTGACTATAAAAGTCTACTATTTACACCGGGACTTTACGTGTGTTAACACGTGGTCTTGATCGGCATACAACTGACATCCACCATGAATTGATCGTTATTGATTTCATTAGTTCTTTGATTCACACACGGATATGATTTCATTGATTCTGATCCTTAGAATTCCATGGCTACAACACTGAGTTTAGATTCTTCGAATTTGATCCTTAGTTTTCTTGAACACATACTGCATTTAGATTCTTTGGATTTGATCTTTAGTTTTAGTTTTCATGATCACACACTGAGTTTAGATGCTTTGAATGAAAGCTTTGATAGAATAGTTGTTTGTTTAGAATTATTGACTTACTCAAAAGAGTAATTAACATTAAATAACTTGTGTATCGTTTACCTAGACAGGAGTCTAGAATACATTTATGTATATAAAACATACAAGAAGTAAAAGCATTTACGTAAAACATATTTTAAGAAAAAGGTTTACGCATGCTTCTCAGCCCCGCGTTTGTAAAACAAAATTGTTTAGAAAAGGGGCAATGAACTCACCTGTGTTGCTATGCAATGGTTCACAACAAAATGCGCGCTCGTTACTTGTAGATTAAGTATCTTCAGAACCTGAGTTGTTTTAAGAGAATTCGAATACTATAAGTATTTATAATAGACGTATTTAGGGCTTTGGTCTCGGTGTGCAACTATGTGTCCTATATTACTAGTGTGTTACTATGTCTCTCTAGCTATTCTTAATGTATTACCCGTTTATAAACCCTTATCCCATGAATAATCATTGTTAAACCTTAGCTATGTAAGGTTCATATTAATTACATTCATAACTCCTTTTAAAGAAAACATCATTTATAAAACTCATTTTAGTTAAATCTTTAAGTTATAAATTATTTAATTTATTTTAAGAAGTTTATAAATCATTTCCTTTTATTAAAATCATAAGTCATTTTAAGAAATATAAATTAACATGATTAGACTTGGGTAATCTCATTCGATTTAACTCCAAGTCTCTTGATATGTTTTCGTTTCCCATGGTTCTTTGATCATCCTTGTGTATAACCCATCCTAGAAAGTTCAAGTGAACAATCTAATGTAGTTATATGTTTGCATGAAATTTCTAAGTGTTAGGTGTTAACATTGAAATCAACACCCATATCCTTAGACTATTGTTTTGATCCTTAATAAATTCTCAACTATGTTGAACTCAAATGATGTCCAAAACCCATGTTTATATGTCAATATGATTTAAGAAAACCTTGGCCTTTAAAACCCTACTTATATCCAACGACCCCGGTTTACACGTCATTGTCACTTAGAAAATCTTAGTGTTAAACCTTTGTGTAGATGGTTTACAAAAACCAATTTGTATCCTAGTGTAATGTCAAACCCCCAAATTCCCACTCGTGGTGACAGTTCACGTGGGTGTGACGTGACCAGGATCACAGCTCATGGTCATATAGAACGACTCTATATGAGTTACACAATCACACAGATTTGTAAAATAACGCAAGTTGCAATAATTTGCAGCGGAAAATGTTGAGTAATTAAAGCAGCGGAAATAATATAGCAATACAGCGAAAATGATAAATTGTATCAGTCACTACATAGTTTAAATTGTTGTTAAAACAAAACCAATGCACACAAAGGCCTAGGACACGAGTCTATATGCAAGCCAGACTCCTTAGTGCTTCCTTGTGCGCGTCCTAGCGTGTGCTCCATTTAGTTACCTGAGAATACATGCGAAAAGTGTCAACTAAAAAGTTGGTGAGTTCACAGGTTTAGACAGACAGAAATAGTAAACAGACATATACTGGGTATGTTAAGTTTAGTTGTTGGATCTACGATCCGTGGAGTGTGTCAGTTCATCTTACCGAAACTAGACTGTTTCCGTTTACCTCCTCGGGTCATCGCTGAACCCGACATCACATCGAAATTACACTCGTTATGACCTCCGGTCAACATTGGTGCCAAGTGGGGTTAGTCAAACCCAGTAGTACTACGTAATTACGACTCGTTTGTTACACAACTAACGGTAAGGATAAGTGAGGACTTGATGCGATAAAAGTTACACTCGAAAATAGTTTTACAACATACCAGTCATACATCTAAAACATGTGCATAGTAATTCTCACCCCAATAGTTTAACAAAACAGTTAAGAAGTAAAAGTGGGGCTGTAAACTCATCTGAGTTCGTGTAATGCGTTCTTAACAGAAACCGAGTAGCTCGCCGGCTAGCAGCTACCTATATCACATAGGTGTTGTAAGTTGGTGTTACATACACGTGGGTCTCACTGGACCGTGTTAGTGTTTAACAACTCTAAGTTGTCGTGTGGGTCGTGTTGACCGTGTTTGACCATGTTGACCGTGTTTGACCTAACGACCCGTTGGTGACGGTTCTTGGATCATGTGATCGTGTGTGCGGTTTAGTGTCGTGTGATGTGTACGGATACCAAAGTCACTTTCGTGAGGAAACTTACTAATTATAGTAAGTTTCTATTTCAGGAAAGTCTCAACATTAGGCAGGTCATACAAGAAATCATAATCCAATTATTCTAATATGCTTATTTATCCTAAGTGAGCATGTTATCACATAACACATAGTTATACGTAGCCGATTTAGCATTTTTTGCGCGTAAAAGTTACTAATATAGAAAGTGGCAAGAATAAGCATATGTTACAAAGTCTAGATACCAATCTCATCATAATATCATAATCTTAGTCCTAGATAGCCATTAAATCATATTCATTACAACAAACATGTTATCACTTATAGACTTTGCGAAATAAAGTTACTATATTTAGTAACTTATGATAAATACACAAAATTCATTCTTTCAAAAGCATCAATCCCTTAATATTATCATATTAACATCATATAAGCAGGTTAGGCACCCAACATTACCAAAATCAACATTTCTCAACAACCTCATGACAAAAAGTTACTATATTTAGTAACATTCATGAAAATCACATTTTTAATGATTCTAACCATCCTAATGTATCAAATAACATCATAAAACATACCTTTTAAGCATAAATAAAAGATTTAATCACATGCATGGTGGCTATTTCATCAAAATCACCATTTCATAACATAAAAGTTTCTAGAATTAGAAATATTGTAAATAATCATATTCTTGACCTCCACAATACTTCTAGATCACTCAAATCATGACAAATATCATAACTAACAACATTTCAATATCAAATATTATGTGAATCATGCTAGATCATACATGCATGTTGTTAAAAGTACCTATTTCATGGTAAAATCAACAAATAACTATATAATCACACAAATATCACCATAGATCATCATTAAACTATTAAATCAGTAGCATAATCATCAAATAGCAGATTCATAACCCAAAATTTCGTGATTAAGGTGGTGATGGTGATGCATGTGGCCAAAATGGCTTGCATGTGTGCTTAGAGATGATTTTAAGTCACAATAGTGTTAAGACTACCTCAATGACCTTCAAATTCGTGAAATGTGGTATGAGAATGATGGCCAGAAGCTCCAAGACTTGTTGGTGCAGCCTCCTAGTCGAGATGTGAAGGATGGTGATGATGGATGGACCTCCAAGTGCTTCACTTTAGCCCCTAATCCTTCCAAGGTCTTCAAAATGGCCTCCTAATAGCTCTAGATGGCTTTAATGGCGTTTTCAAAGGGGTTATGGTCGAAGAAGACGGGTTTCAGTCGAAGAAATCAAGTAGGCTCGACAGAAATGATTTCTTCTTGGTTAAATAAAGATTTTGCGTGTGTAGGGTCGTCGCGTACCGCGGAGACTGTCCAAAAAGCATCATCGCGTAACGCGATGATTAAAATACTCATTCGGTTCCCGAAACACGCCGCGTATCGCGATGGTGGAAGATGATCGGTCGTCGCGTACCGCGATGGATTTCGGAGAATTCAAATTCTCCCGCCTGGGCTTCGCGTGCCGCGTAGGCCCATTTGTTTGCCCATCGCGTACCGCGATGGGTCTCGGCTTAGCCCAATAAGCCCAATTTCATTGTTTTGAATCGTTTTTCACGAATTTTACGATTACGATCATCGTTTCTCGACATTTAGGCGTTATTCTACTAACTTAGGTTCCTCGGAACGTAATGTGCAGTGAATTTGTACTGTGGTTTGATCCGTTTACCAACGTTCGTTATTCAAGACACGTGCGAGTGTTGTGCGATAATTCCTCGAATTATCGGTGCGTTTGAACTGTTGTGCCACGTGTCACACTAAATATTAATCATTCTAGTGCCACGTATGAAATAATAACACACATTATTATTAAGATGAAATGAATGCTGACCTGGAAATTGCGAGGTGTCACATCATCCCCCGGTTAATAGGAATTTCGTCCCGAAATTCAGTTTGTGTTGCTCGTGACTACCTGGTCGGAGAATAAGTGAGGGTATTTCTTTTTCATTTGGTCCTCTCGTTCCCAGTTGTATTCCGGTCCACGCCGTGAGTTCCATCGCACCTTAACTATTGGTATTTTACTGAGTTTGAGCTTCTTGGTTTCCCGGTCCATGATTTCTACCGGTTCCTCGACGAAGTTCAATTGTTCGTCGATCTGTATATCCTCAAGAGGAATGATATGTGTCTCATCGGATAAACACTTCTTGAGGTTTGAGATATGAAATACGTTATGCACGCTAATTAGTTCCTGCGGTAGCTGTAGCTCGTAGGCCACAGGGCCTATTCGTTTGGTGATTTCGAATGGTCCGATATAACAAGGATTTAACTTTCCCCTCTTACCAAATCAAATCACTCCCTTCCAAGGCGAGACTTTAAGAAGTACTCGGTCTCCCACTTGGAATTCCGAGGGCTTGCGCCTTTTATCGGCATAGCTCTTCTGTTGATCCCGAGCTGCTGCCATTCTGTTTCGTATTTGCACGATCTTTTCTGTCGTTTCGTGCACGAGTTCATGTCCGGTCAGTTGGCTTTCACCAACTTCTGGCCAACAGAGTGGTGATCTGCACTTACGCCCATACAGTGCCTCAAAAGGTGCAGCTCCAATGCTGGTGTGATAGCTGTTATTGTATGAGAACTCCACCAAAGGTAGGTGAGTCTCCCAGCTGTTACCGAAGTCGATCACGCATGCTCGAAGCATGTCCTCCAGGGTCTGGATGGTTCTTTCACTCTGACCATTCGTCTGCGGGTGATAGGCAGTGCTCATATCCAACCTTGTTCCCAGTGCCTTATGTAAGGATTTCAAAAAATGTGCCGTGAAACGGCTGTCCTGGTCAGATACTATCGAGATTGGGACTTCGTGTCTGGAAACGATTTCCTTGAAGTAAATCCGAGTTAACTTCTCCAATTTATCCGTTTCTTTAATTGGCACAAAGTGTGCCGATTTCGTGAGTCGGTCTACGATAACCCAGATGCTATCGCAACCACTTGTTGTCTTCGGCAGCTTGGTGATAAAATCCATGGAAATCTGCTCCCATTTCCATACCGGAATTTCCGGTTGTTGGAGTAATCCTGACGGTTTCTGATATTCGACCGTCACCTTTGAGCAAGTCAGACACTTACTCACATAAGTCGCGACTTCCAACTTCATGTTAGGCCACCAATAAGTTGTCTTCAGGTCGTGGTACATTTTGTCAGAACCTGGATGTACTGAGTATCGGCTCTTGTGAGCTTCATCCATCACTACTTCTCTCAATCCCCCATAGCGTGGAATCCAAATTCGATCCATTAAGTAGTAAGCTCCATCGTCCTTCTCTTTCATTTGTTTATCCATACCTCGCATGGCTTCGAGGGTAAGGTTTTCTGGTTTCAGAGCTTCTTGTTGCGCGATTCGGATCTGATTGGGTAGCTCTGAGTGAATTGTAAGTTGTAGTGCGCGTACGCGTTTGGTTGTTTCTTTCCGGCTCAGTGCGTCGGATACTACATTAGCTTTTCCGGGATGATACTTGATTGCACAGTCATAATCGCCTATCAGCTCGACCCACCTGCGTTGTCTCATGTTCAACTCCTTCTGGTCGAAAATGTGTTGTAGGCTCTTATGATCGATGAATATGGTGCACTTGGTGCCGTACAGATAGTGTCGCCAGATCTTCAATGCGAACACCACGGCTCCTAATTCCAGATCATGTGTTGTGTAGTTCTTTTCGTGCACCTTCAATTGCCTTGATGCGTACGCTATGACTTTCTCGCGTTGCATTAGTACACAACCGAGTCCTTGTTTCGATGCATCACAGTAGACCACAAAGTCTTCGCATCCGTCCGGTAGTGATAGGATTGGTGCACTGCACAATTTCTACTTCAATAAATTGAAAGCAGCTTCTTGTTTTTCTCCGCATTCGAACTTTTTGTCTTTGTGTGTAAGGGAAGTCAATGATTGTGCGATCTTTGAGAATCCCTCGATAAACCTCCTGTAGTACCCGGCCAATCCCAGGAACTGTCGCACCTCAGTGGGAGTCTTGGGTGCTGCCCATTTCTTGATTGCCTCAATCTTGGCTGGGTCTACGTGTATCCCTTTCTCGTTCACTATGTGCCCGAGGAACTGAACTTCGCGAATCCAAAAATCGCATTTGGAAAACTTCGCGTATAGTTGTTCCTTCTTCAGTAGTTCCAAGACACGTCTCAAGTGATCGGCATGTTCTTCTTTAGTCTTGGAGTAAATCAAAATGTCATCTATGAACACGATTACGAATTTGTCAAGATATGGCTTACACACCCGATTCATGAGGTCCATGAATACTGCCGGTGCATTGGTCAATCCGAAAGGCATTACCAGAAATTCGTAATGTCCGTATCGTGTTCTGAAGGCTGTCTTCGGTATATCTCCTTCTTGTATTCTGAGTTGATGGTAACCGGATCTTAGATCGATCTTCGAATAGTAGCTTGACCCTTGCAATTGGTCGAACAGATCGTCTATTCTAGGTAGAGGGTATCGATTCTTGATCGTTACCTTGTTCAGTTCTCGGTAGTCTATACACATACGGAATGAACCGTCCTTTTTCTTCACAAACAAGACCGGCGCTCCCCAAGGTGAGAAGCTTGGTCGGATAAATCCTTTATCTAACAACTCTTGCAGTTGATTAGATAGTTCCTGCATTTTAATAGGAGCCAATCGGTATGGTGCCTTGGCTATTGGTGCTGCTCCTGGTGTTAGATCTATCTGGAACTCCACTTGTCGCGTGGGTGGTAGTCCCGGTAAATCGTCAGGAAAGACTTCTGGAAAATCGCGAACAATAGCAATGTCCTTGATCTTCCGTTCCTTCTTTGGTTGTTCGGTGATAAGGGCTAGGATAGCCGTGTATCCTTTCTTCAGGTATTTACTTGCCTTCATACAGGACATCATGTTTAACGGTATTCCGCGCCGCTCTCCTTGAATTGAGATCTGCTTTCCACTTGGCAACGTAACTCGTACCATCTTTTCGTTGCACACGATCTCGGCATGATTAGCGGATAACCAGTCCATTCCAATCACCACATCGAAGCTCCCAAGAGTTACCAGCATCAGATCAATCACCAGTTGGTGGTCTGCTAGCATCAGAACACACCCTTTGATGATATGTTGTGTCTCGATCAGCTTGCCGTCTGCTAACTATACGGTGTACTTATAGTCTAGTGGTGTTGGTGTCATATTAAGCAGTTTACTAAAATCACTAGAAATAAAACTCCTATCGGCACCGGTATCAAATAATATACTAGCATAGACATTATTTAAAAAGAATGTACCGGTGACGACGTTGGGGTCATCTTTTGCTTCTCCTGACCCGATCATGAATGCCCTGCCCCGTGCTGGATTGCCACCAGCGTTCTTGTTTTATGGGCAGTCTCGGCGCATGTGCCCCGGCTTCCCGCAAGTGAAGCATCCCTTTAATGTATCAGCCTTGTTGTTGTTGGGGTTGGGGTTTGATCGGCATTCTTTGGCCAGATGCCCATTCCTGCCACAGTTGGTGCATTTGGTCCTCTTGCATGGGCCAAAGTGATGGTAGTTGCAGCTGTTGCATTTTGGGTTGTTGCCCTGATATCCCCCTTTGCCTTAAGTATTTGGCTGGGTGGCAGTGAATACCTTGGCAGGTGCTGGCCGGTGCTGAGTTGATTGTTGTGGTGAGAAGATACGGTTATTGCTGGGCTCCCACTTTCGTTTGGGTTCTTGGGGTTTCAGGTGTTCATCCCTCTTGGGCAATTTCCCTTGAGCTACCGCCTGGTCAGTCAACTTGTGGGCCAAGTGAATCAGTGGTTGGATGGTGGTGTGGTCGGAAGCAATAACCGTGCTCTGTATTTGCTCCGGCAATCCACTAATGAATTGCTCGATTTTCTTGTACTCCGGCGTCACCATTGCCGGGCACAGTTTGCACAGTTCGTGAAATCGAGTACAGTACTGCTCGATTTCGGAACCAATCATGTTGTGCACCCAAAATTCTGCCTCCAGCTTCCTGATTTCATCCCGAGGACGGTATTCCTCATGAAGCATCCTAGTGAAGTTTTCCCACGGAATGGAGTTTGCGATTTCAAGTCCAAGGGTCTGGACGTGTGTGTTCCACCAGGTGAGGGCCGGTCCCTCTAGAGTCCCAGTGGCATACTTCACTCGGTTCTCCTCTGAGCATTCAGACATTAAGAAAAATGATTCCAGTTTCTCTATCCATCGGAGCAGTCCCACTGCTCCCTCGGTTCCTTGGAATTTGTGTGGATGACAGCTCAGGAAAGCCTTGAACGAACATCCCTTGGTTGCACTCCCATGAGATCCTGTGTATCGAGATGAATTATCATGTGTTAGAGTTAACGTCGCCTATGCTAAGTTGGTCGAGTTAGGTAGATGTTAGTACCGTTGTTAGTGCAACTAGTCTCGCTGGCGAGACGGTTTGCCTCGTATTCTGCAAGTACTTTGTTGACTCGATGTTCAACCATCATTTTGATTCTCGCCGCTTCGGCCCTGCGTTTGAGGTTACGGGCATAGGGTCCCCTTATGGACATGGTTCTATATGGAAATGTTAGAATGTTAGTTAGCATGAGTTAGAGTGTTAGTTAATTGTCATGTCAGAAGTCAAGTCAAATGTCATGTTAGGAAACAACCATAGTCCAAGTACAATAAATAAAGCAAAACATCATTCTCATTAATAATAATAGCTTTGAGTACAATGATTTTCAAAAGATAGTAACAATACGATTTGTACGAGCACATCCCGCTCGTTTTAGGCATTGCAAAAAGAAAAACAAGATAAAATAATCTAACTAGTAGGAGTCTATGGTGACATGCGAGATGTCACTATCGGCTCCGTCATCATCCTCAGCCTGCTCGGGATCCTCATCTGGATCCTCGTCAAAGTCTCCCTCTTCGAGGTCATCGACCTCGAACTGGGGTCCGTCCTCCGGTTGCGGCTCCACGATAAACTGCTCAACCCATACGTTTAGCATGGCTTCACTAGCTAGAATCATCGCGTGATTCTCCGCTATGGCGACCCTATTCTCAGCAATATGCCCGTCATGCTCCTGCATGACATCAACTATCTGCCCGTGCTGGCTCATCAGCTGGGCCACCTGGAGACGTAAGGTCTCCACCCTGCTCCTCCAATCTATCATTACGCCTCTCAAGGCGATCGTTATTCTCCCGAATAACTCAGACCTCGTCCGACAACTCGGCGTTCCTCCTAGCCTCACGTCGGGTAAAAGCAACGTGAGCTGCAAAGGCTCGCTCAAATGGTACATCGAGTGGTGGTAGTCGCTGACCGGTAGACGTATCACCAGGGTATCGTGGCGGAGGTACCCGCTCCCCAACTACCCATTCCCGAATAGTCGTGGGATACTGTAACATCACTGTACTTTCAGTTGTCCGTACGTCCGTACATCCGTACGATTGTACTGTTACGACTGGAGATTTATTTATTATGAATGATTATGAAATTGTTGACTTACATTATTGATATTATCACTATACTGGTATGCATGTTATGACACATATATCATACGCGTAAACCACGGGAAGTTTAGTTAAATATAACTAAACAGACCCGTAGAGTTTATCGCAGTTACTTATGATTGATTAGGATGGATTAATGGTCTGAGAATGGATTTGGGTTAGAACTGGGAGTTTATTAGAGTCTGGTTGCTAAACGTGGTCAAGGACCCATGGTCATGGTTTATCGAAATAGCGGTGGGACGGTGGCTAGGGCAGTTGCGACTGACCCTTACATATGCCCTATATATATGCATATTTCGGTCTATCATGGATGAGTCAGTGACTAGGGTTTAGTGGGTTTTGGTTTGGGGAAATGATAATATTACAGTTAATAAATATTGGGAATTAATTACGCGAAGTGAGGTTACGAACATTACTAAAACGCGAATGTTGATTCGGAAATATTAACTTAATAATGTATTCGCGTGAATGACGATTCACACGAATATAATTATTAAAGAATAATATACTGAAACGATATTCCATAAATTGTATATCAAATCGAAATACGATACGAGCGTCGGATTCGCAAAGGTGACGATCTTTACGAATACGTACGCGAGTAACGCGTTTCGACAAGATAATTAAATAATATCAAACGATATTAATTTAATAAACAAAACTTAAAACATTTATTAGGAATCACAACATAAATCACTTCGAATAAAATTTATTATTAAATAATTATTTAACGATAATGAAACGAAATCGTTTTACGAAGCCGACTAAATTATTTTTAAATAATTAATTTATCGAAAGTAAACAAAAATAATTGTTGGAGCAAATTAGTTTAAATCGTATTATTTAACAAAACTCAAATTACTTAAAACTTTTATGTTTAAATATGTGATACGATAGAACCGAACAATTATTTATTATTATCGCGATAAAAACGAGACCCGACACGAGATGATTAATACGCGATATATGGAGGAAGAGGTTTTCTTTTTCCTCATAACACCCAACTACTCTCTCTCTCTAAAAACACACACACATATATCCCCTACCTTCTCTCTAGCCTTTCTCCTTCAATTCTTGTTGGATTTCAGAGATTTCGGTGTCCAAACGACCGCGCGAACGAGAGCTACAAGGAGATATCAAGAAACCTTGTATTTGAGCATTATCCCGAGGTTAATCTGCTGTTCTACTTTTCGGTTTTTATTTAGATATAGAATCGGTTATATTCTTGTTGTGTGAATGATGTTATAACTTAAAAACACTAAAAACGCATGGGGGTTAAGTATGGGAAAGACATGGTAACGATTGCAGGCAAGCTAGAGCTTTGGAGATGATGATGAACAGTAGAGTTTCGCTTAGTTGGGGGCCGAACCTTCTACAGATTGGCGAACCCTGTTGGCGAGCTTTCCTGGGTCACGAACCCTCTACACTCTACGAGGCTAGCGAACCCTCTTGTGGCCTTGACGAACCCTACGCCATCATATGGCCGAACCCTGGGCTGCATGAGCAGCGAACCATTGCTCCTGAACCAGGGCGAACCCTCATGCAGATGACAACGAACTCTGGATGGCGAACCCTTGGCCGAAGCTCCTTCTTTGAAGCTGCCGAACCCTCTTTGTTTGCCGAGACTATTCACATAAAACCCTAGGGACCCCGAACCCTTGTATCCCTAGGAACTCACGAACCCTTTTTCCTTTGAGATTTGGCCGAGCCTGTTGGTCACTGGGTTCTCATCATGGACGAACCATGGGTCACGAACCCTATGTGGTGGCAGCCGAACCTTCGGCCATAACCTCTATAGGTTCGCTGCCATATTAGGAGAACAAACTTGAAATTCGTTTAACAAAGAAAATAAACGAGAACCTAAGGATGTGGGAACAATATATAATACGTATGCATGCATGAGGAGGATTACGGGTCACCACCTTTTTAAGTAAAACACACAAATTAAATTGGCGGATTTAATTGATAAAAGTAATTATTGGAATCATTCAAACTTAGTCTTCATAGACTAAGGAAATGGGTTTTAACAACTTAAATTGTAATGACTATGATGACCTACATGCATGGGAAGTTGGTTAGAGTTGCCACCTTTTCTAATAACCATAAATATTGAATTATGAGATTTTTACATAATTTAAATTTTTAAAACGAAATAACTTAACTACTATTTACTTAAATTCAATTTAAGTTTGATCATTTGAAACATGGTTGACACTTAAATTAACCAAGCATGCATGTTAGTTGTGTACTGACAAAGATAGTGCTTATGAGTCAACATATATAATCATGATGCGTATAAATAATAGTTTCTAATTATATACCTTCATTTGATTAATGTAACCACTAAGTGTAAAACATATTGTTTATGATGATTAACTATTAAGAATTAAGGGTGATATCATGGCATGGATTAAATACACTAAGTTAATACAAAGCAAGCGGATCAAAATAAATTAATATAAACATTAATAGTGTATGGAACACTTATGCTTATAAAAGTGGAAATCGCAATAATTACAGATCCTTGAGTTGATTTGAATTATATACGCGAGCGCGCATAATCCGAGAACACATACACTAAGGACTACAGGTGAGTTCTCATAACCTCCTTTTCTTTAAACTGTTTTGTTTTAAAACTCGGAGGTGAAGCATGTATACCAAATTAAATATTATTTTGATAACTCAAGGTTAATACCTGTTTATCAATATGATATTCACGATATAAAATTATCATTTATTATGGATTGTCTCTTATTATTTTATATCCATGTAAACCTTGTTATTGACTTCGGTCAATAACAAAGATTACAAGTATTGTCACAAACCCCGAGAGTCATCGCTCTTAACTTCGGTTAATTGCTTTGACATCATGTATTGTCACGTGGATGATTTCCACATTTGTGAATCATTGCCTTTGACTTTGGTTAATTGCTTTGACTTCATGTATTGTCACGTGGTTAGCGACCACTCCATGATTCATGTATTTAACTTATGTTAATTACATAATGATCATGTATAGTCACGAACATTATTTGAGAATATGATTGATGAGATTGGTTGATTAATTGTGGATTGATTATCTATATTTGATTATGATTATTTGTGATTGACTATGATTGATTTGGTTATGTGGTTATGTGATTGTGTATGTGTTTGATTGTTGAATTAATGGATGTGTGTTGGATTATCTCATACAGGTATTCATATGGATTTTCTCAAGAAGATCATAAGTTTTATACTCGCTTTAAACAAAGCATTTTATAAAACCATTTTAAGCATAAACTTTCAAACTCATTTTACTAAAACATTTTTAAATATAAAAACTTATGATTACTCACCAACTACTTTTGTAGTTGACACTTGATTTCTTACATGTTTCAGGTGATGGAGACAAGTAGGATGAAGAGGATGATCTCTTCTATTTTGGACATCATCATCATATAGGATTCTTGGACTTAGTTAATTAACTAAATTTCTGGCGATTTGAGTTTAGTTAGCTTAACTAAATCTTTTGTGTATTTGATGTATTTGATTCATGATGAACATGATTTTTGTGTAATTAATTTGATGAATGGAATGTTATGTGATGATTTGAATTAGATGCCCACGAGCTTTTGAACAATCTACACATCTCTCGTGGCATCCCGATGATTCCGCCGTCGGTCGGGGTGTTACAGATTGGTATCAGAGCCTGGGTTATAGGGAATTAGGTTACTAGAAATGGTTGACCTAGTCTATAACCGTAGGATACCTTAGTATGAAGTAATTTCATACACTAGTTAGTATATTCAGGATTTCATGCTTATGTGTTTATTACATGTTAACTGAACTCCTGTTATACATCCGATATATGTATGTTGCTTATTAATTTCTTGCTTACGTGTGCCCTAATGATTCGATAAGGACATGCACGTGGTGTATCGTAAAGGTGGTGGGACGTTGGCTAGGGCAGTTGCGACTGACCCTTACATATGCCCTATATATATACCATTTACGGTACATTTGGTGGATGTCAGTATTGAAGAATGTGGGAACTACCCGTTTGGGAAATTACCTGCTTAGGAAATTAAATGCTTAGGAATTATCTGCCTTAGGAATTATTTGTTTGATCTATAAACTCCAGACAAGGACACACTCGTGGTATGCTACAAAGGTGGTGGGACGGTGGCTGGGGCAGTTGCGACTGACCCCTACATATGCCCTATACATATACCATTTGTAGTATATTGGGGGTCTGTCAGTGTCAGGAACTTAGGATATTGTTAGGACCTTACTAGGAGTGGTTGAGAGGATATGATTGTGGACTGTTGATGATATGTTTGATGGATTGACTCTTGAATGATTATACTTGATGAATATTATAAATTCACTTATGAAATACACAGATTGGACACGTAGGATGCATAGGATTAACAAATGATATGAGCGATTAGTGATATGATAAGGACTTGGGTGATGATATAGACACTTGAGATAATATAAATGCCTAGTGATGATACTAACACTTAGTGATGGTATGGACACTTGACAAGAATCAACTATAGGGAGGATATGAACACTTAGTGACAATAAGAGCACTTTGTGATGATATGAACCCTTAATGATGATTATTGACATTGGGATTGATATGGATTTTAGTGAACTTAGACAATTGGGGGAAACTTAATGTCAGGTGAACTTAGACATTAGGTGAACTTAGAAATAGGCAAGCCTACATGACAGGTGAACTTAGACATTAGGCAAACCTAATTGTCCAAGGGAACTAGAGATCACTTCACTCAAAATTATCCTACCAAGGATAAGGTTTGTGAAGTGAGGTTTATGGTGAAATGCATGACACACTCTGCACACTAGCAAGGGCATAATCGTGGTGCAATGGAACGGTGGTGGGACGGTGTAGGGGAGATTGCGATCTACCTCTGCATATGCCCTATATATAAGCTTGTTGCATTGCATTGGGAGGTTGTCAGTGTTAGTATAGAGTGAGGAATGTATAGGACCTAGGGAATAGTTAGTTAACACTAGTTATGACCAACTAGGACACATAGTAGAGTAATAGGGAATTATGCACATTCTGAGTTTAATGACAGATAGGAGATAAATATAGTTCCTATATGTAATCCTAATTGTCTAATGAACTCATTTAAACATTGTTTGTATGACTTACGTTGTAAACGGTAGTAACATGTTTCTATTTCCTTCAGAAACATGCCGCCTCGCCGTCACAACGGAGATGATACGAACGCAGAGGATGCTAACGGTAATGCCAACCCTGGCATGCAAGAGTTAGCTAACCTCATCACTGGGTTGGTGAACCAGTTGACCCAGGCCAACCAAAACATCAACCAGAATCGAGGTGGTGCAGATCAGACAACTTGCACATTCAAACACTTCAATTCCTGTAATCCCCTGAAATTTACGGGTGCTGAATCAGCCACTGGTCTGCTACAGTGGTTTGAGAGTATGGAGAACACCTTCATCAACAGCGAATGCCCTGAAAATCTGAAGGTTCGCTACGCCACCAGTGTTTTCCAAAAGAGAGCACTGACTTGGTGGAATGGGGAAAAGCGAACTAGGGGAGTGGATGCTGCCTTAGCACTGACATGGACAGAGGTCAAGACTCTGATGACCACTGAATTCTGTCCTAGAAGCGAGATGAGGAAACTGGAGACTGAGTTCTGGGAACTCAAGCAAGATAGCGGAGAGAATGTCATCTACAATACTCAGTTTCATGAGTATAGTTTGCTGGTACCTCACTTGGTGACACCCTTGGAGAGGGCGATTGAGAAGTATATCGGCGGGCTGCCGGTGCAGATTCAGGATATAGTCTACGGGAGTAATCCCAAAACACTGGAGGCTGCAATCCGATTATCTGCAACTCTTACTGACAATCATGTGAGGAATGGAACACTCACTCGGAAAGGCTACAAGAAGACTGACACCAAGACTACTGCAAAGGAAGTCAAAGCTGAAGTCAAGTCTGAAGCTGCTAGCTCGTCCAAAAGCAGCAATAAGAAGAGAAAGAATAGGAATTTCATGGTAACTGTACCTGCTGCGAAGTTTGCGCAGCAATCATCAAACAATTATGCTGCAAGAAGTTACACTGGGAACACTCCCCAATGTAACACTTGCAGATATCATCATGCCCCTAACTTGCCGTGTCGCGTTTGCAACAACTGTGGCAAGTTCGGGCACTATGCAAACGTTTGTCGGAGTGCACCGCAAGCACAAAGGATGCAACAAGCACCGCTTGCACTACCAGCTCCTCAAACTCAACCTATTCCGGCTGTACCCATTCGCCAGGTACCTCAAGCACAGGCAAGAGCCTGTTATGAATGTGGTGAAGTGGGTCACTTCAGAAATCAGTGCCCAAAGTTGACTGGAAATAATCAGAGGGTGGCAAGAGGTCGGGCTTTTCAGTTGAATGCTCCAGCTGCTCAAGCCAACCAGGATGTGGTCAACGGTACATTTCTGATCAACAACTCTTATGCATCTGTCTTATTTGATTCTGGTGCCGATAGGAGTTTTGTTTCATATGATTTTGAATGCTTGCTTGGTAGAACACGTACATACTTAAATAAACCGTTCAATGTGGAGGTGGCTGACGGAAACACTATTGATATTGACACTATTATCGTTGGATGTACGGTGAACTTAAATGATCACGTTTTCCCAATTGATCTCATACCTATGAATCTTGGTAGCTTTGATGTTATCATAGGCATGGATTGGTTAGCCACCCACAGAGCGGAGATTGTATGCCATGAAAAATATATTCGTATTCCATTACCTTCGGGTGAAACTTTGAGAATATTTGGAGAAACTGCTAGTAAAGGTCTTAAGCTGATGACATGCACTAAAGCACATAAGTACCTTAGGAAGAAATGTATAGCCTTCTTAGCACACATTGTGGAGAAGAAAGAGAAAGAAAAGAGAATTGAAGATGTTCCGGTGATACGAGATTTTCCAGAAGTCTTTCCAGATGATTTGCCGGGTCTTCCACCAGAACGTCAAGTTGAGTTCCGAATCGACTTAGTACCTGGTGCGAACCCAGTCGCCAAAGCTCCCTACAGACTTGCGCCTTCGGAGTTGCAAGAATTGGCGAGCCAGCTGCAAGAACTTACCGATAAGGGATTCATTCGTCCGAGCCATTCGCCATGGGGTGCACCGGTCTTGTTTGTCAAGAAAAAGGACGGGTCATTCCGAATGTGCATTGATTACCGCGAATTGAACAAACTCACAATCAAGAATCGATATCCACTGCCGCGCATCGATGATCTCTTCGATCAGCTTCAAGGCTCGGCGTGGTTTTCAAAGATCGATCTTAGGTCTGGGTATCATCAACTTCGTGTACATGATGATGATATTCCCAAGACTGCTTTCAGAACCAGATATGGCCACTATGAGTTTTTGGTAATGCCTTTCGGCCTTACCAATGCACCTGCGGTTTTCATGGATCTCATGAACCGTGTTTGCAGGCCATACTTGGATAAATTTGTGATTGTATTCATTGATGATATTCTGATCTATTCGAAGACCAAGGAAGAACACGAGAAACACCTCAAGTTGGTCTTGGAGATCCTAAGAGAAGAGCGACTGTATGCCAAATTCTCTAAATGTGAATTTTGGCTTAAGGAAGTTCAATTCTTGGGGCATATAGTCAACGAATACGGTGTTCACGTGGATCCTGCAAAGATTGATGCTGTGAAGAATTGGAGTACACCGAAGACACCGACGGAGATTCGATCGTTTCTTGGACTTGCCGGTTACTATCGGCGGTTCATATCGAACTTCTCCAGGATTGCTGTCCCTCTCACAGCTTTGACTCAAAAGAATAGGCCATACGAGTGGGGACCAAAGCAAGAAGAGGCATTTCAGACTCTGAAGCAGAAACTCTGTGATGCTCCTGTCTTGACATTGCCTGATGGAAATGATGATTTTGTGGTTTATTGTGATGCATCCAACCTAGGTCTCGGTTGTGTTCTCATGCAACGGGGAAAGGTTGTGGCTTATGCATCAAGACAATTGAAGATTCACGAAAAGAACTACACCACACACGACTTGGAACTTGGTGCAGTCGTGTTTGCCTTGAAGATATGGAGACACTATCTTTATGGCACTAAGTGTGTAGTGTTCACTGATCATAAGAGTTTGCAACATATTCTGAATCAGAAAGAACTTAATATGAGACAACGGAGATGGGTTGAACTGTTAAATGATTATGACTGTGAAATTCGCTATCATTCTGGGAAAGCGAATGTAGTAGCAGATGCGCTTAGTCGCAAGAGTCAAGTTCAGATCCATAGTGTTCGAGTGCACAATAGTCTCCGAAATGATGTTCTCACAGCCCAACAACACTCATTAGCTCAAGATGATTTGAAGAATGAGATGTCTTGCGGGGCTGAAATCTTATTGGAAACTAAGGATGATGGGTTAATGTATTACTTGAATCGATTGTGGATACCGAACAGGGGTGGTCTCAGGATGGTTATTATGAAATGAAGCTCATAAGTCTCGTTATTCAATCCATCCAGGTGCTGATAAGATGTATCAAGACCTCAGGGCTTTGTACTGGTGGCCTGGAATGAAGAAGGATATTGCTGAGTATGTGTCTAAGTGCCTCAACTGTGCCAAAGTCAAGGCCGAACATCAGCGACCTTCGGGATTGTTATTACAACCAGAAATACCGATGTGGAAGTGGGAGAATATTTCCATGGATTTCATTACTAAACTCCCACGAACCACAAACGGTAAAGATAGCATTTGGGTTATTGTTGATAGATTGACTAAGTCGGCTCATTTATTACCGATACGCGAAACTTACCCTGTGCGGAAGTTAGCTCGTATCTACATTGATGAGATCATTAGTCGACATGGTATTCCCTTAAGCATAATATCGGACCGTGATGCTCGTTTCACGGCACGGTTTTGGGAATCACTTCACGAAGCATTCGGAACAAGACTGGATCTTAGCACTGCTTATCATCCTCAAACGGATGGTCAAACAGAGCGAACGATCCAAACATTAGAAGACATGTTAAGAGCCTGTGTCATCGATTTCGGTGGCAATTGGGATGGCCATCTACCATTGGTTGAGTTCTCGTATAACAATAGTTATCACGCGAGCATTGGGATGGCGCCGTTCGAAGCTCTTTATGGCAGGAAATGTCGGTCGCCTATTTGTTGGACCGAGGTTGGCGATTCGCAGATTACTGGTCCAGAGATTATTCAGGAAACGACTGACAAGATCCGCCAGATCCGCGACAATCTGTTAGCTGCTCGCAGCAGACAGAAGAGTTACGCGGATAAACGAAGAAAACCTCTAGAGTTTGAAGTGGGAGATATGGTATTGCTTAAAGTGTCGCCTTGGAAGGGCGTTGTTCGATTCGGAAAGAAGGGGAAGCTTGCTCCACGATATGTTGGCCCTTTTAAGATCCTTGAACGGATCGGGAAGGTTGCTTACAAATTGGAACTTCCTCCTGAACTTAGTAATGTGCATCCGACGTTTCACGTGTCCAATCTAAGAAAGTGCTTAGCTGATCAGGATCTTCAGGTACCACTCGATGACATTCGCATCGATGATACCATGCACTTTGTTGAAAAACCAGTGGAGATAATGGATCGTGAGGTTAAACAGCTCAAACGCAGTAGAATTCCAATTGTCAAAGTACGTTGGGAATCGAAGCGAGGTCCAGAATTCACTTGGGAGCGGGAAGATCAGATGAAGCTTAAGTACCCACATTTATTTACTACGGTCACTCCAAGTTGAATTTCGGGACGAAATTCCTTTAACTAGGGGAGACTGTAACATCACTGTACTTTCAGTTGTCCGTACGTCCGTACATCCGTACGATTGTACTGTTACGACTGGAGATTTATTTATTATGAATGATTATGAAATTGTTGACTTACATTATTGATATTATCACTATACTGGTATGCATGTTATGACACATATAACATACGCGTAAACCACGGGAAGTTTAGTTAAATATAACTAAACAGACCCGTAGAGTTTATCGCAGTTACTTATGATTGATTAGGATGGATTAATGGTCTGAGAATGGATTTGGGTTAGAACTGGGAGTTTATTAGAGTCTGGTTGCTAAACGTGGTCAAGGACCCATGGTCATGGTTTATCGAAATAGCGGTGGGACGGTGGCTAGGGCAGTTGCGACTGACCCTTACATATGCCCTATATATATGCATATTTCGGTCTATCATGGATGAGTCAGTGACTAGGGTTTAGTGGGTTTTGGTTTGGGGAAATGATAATATTACAGTTAATAAATATTGGGAATTAATTACGCGAAGTGAGGTTACGAACATTACTAAAACGCGAATGTTGATTCGGAAATATTAACTTAATAATGTATTCGCGTGAATGACGATTCACACGAATATAATTATTAAAGAATAATATACTGAAACGATATTCCATAAATTGTATATCAAATCGAAATACGATACGAGCGTCGGATTCGCAAAGGTGACGATCTTTACGAATACGTACGCGAGTAACGCGTTTCGACAAGATAATTAAATAATATCAAACGATATTAATTTAATAAACAAAACTTAAAACATTTATTAGGAATCACAACATAAATCACTTCGAATAAAATTTATTATTAAATAATTATTTAACGATAATGAAACGAAATCGTTTTACGAAGCCGACTAAATTATTTTTAAATAATTAATTTATCGAAAGTAAACAAAAATAATTGTTGGAGCAAATTAATTTAAATCGTATTATTTAACAAAACTCAAATTACTTAAAACTTTTATGTTTAAATATGTGATACGATAGAACCGAACAATTATTTATTATTATCGCGATAAAAACGAGACCCGACACGAGATGATTAATACGCGATATATGGAGGAAGAGGTTTTCTTTTTCCTCATAACACCCAACTACTCTCTCTCTCTAAAAACACACACACATATATCCCCTACCTTCTCTCTAGCCTTTCTCCTTCAATTCTTGTTGGATTTCAGAGATTTCGGTGTCCAAACGACCGCGCGAACGAGAGCTACAAGGAGATATCAAGAAACCTTGCATTTGAGCATTATCCCGAGGTTAATCTGCTGTTCTACTTTTCGGTTTTTATTTAGATATAGAATCGGTTATATTCTTGTTGTGTGAATGATGTTATAACTTAAAAACACTAAAAACGCATGGGGGTTAAGTATGGGAAAGACATGGTAACGATTGCAGGCAAGCTAGAGCTTTGGAGATGATGATGAACAGTAGAGTTTCGCTCAGCTGGGGGCCGAACCTTCTACAGATTGGCGAACCCTGTTGGCGAGCTTTCCTGGGTCACGAACCCTCTACACTCTACGAGGCTAGCGAACCCTCTTGTGGCCTTGACGAACCCTACGCCATCATATGGCCGAACCCTGGGCTGCATGAGCAGCGAACCATTGCTCCTGAACCAGGGCGAACCCTCATGCAGATGACAACGAACTCTGGATGGCGAACCCTTGGCCGAAGCTCCTTCTTTGAAGCTGCCGAACCCTCTTTGTTTGCCGAGACTATTCACATAAAACCCTAGGGACCCCGAACCCTTGTATCCCTAGGAACTCACGAACCCTTTTTCCTTTGAGATTTGGCCGAGCCTGTTGGTCACTGGGTTCTCATCATGGACGAACCATGGGTCACGAACCCTATGTGGTGGCAGCCGAACCTTCGGCCATAACCTCTATAGGTTCGCTGCCATATTAGGAGAACAAACTTGAAATTCGTTTAACAAAGAAAATAAACGAGGACCTAAGGATGTGGGAACAATATATAATACGTATGCATGCATGAGGAGGATTACGGGTCACCACCTTTTTAAGTAAAACACACAAATTAAGTTGGGGGATTTAATTGATAAAAGTAATTATTGGAATCATTCAAACTTAGTCTTCATAGACTAAGGAAATGGGTTTTAACAACTTAAATTGTAATGACTATGATGACCTACATGCATGGGAAGTTGGTTAGAGTTGCCACCTTTTCTAATAACCATAAATATTGAATTATGAGATTTTTACATAATTTAAAATTTTAAAACGAAATAACTTAACTACTATTTACTTAAATTCAATTTAAGTTTGATCATTTGAAACATGGTTGACACTTAAATTAACCAAGCATGCATGTTAGTTGTGTACTGACAAAGATAGTGCTTATGAGTCAACATATATAATCATGATGCGTATAAATAATAGTTTCTAATTATATACCTTCATTTGATTAATGTAACCACTAAGTGTAAAACATATTGTTTATGATGATTAACTATTAAGAATTAAGGGTGATATCATGGCATGGATTAAATACACTAAGTTAATACAAAGCAAGCGGATCAAAATAAATTAATATAAACATTAATAGTGTATGGAACACTTATGCTTATAAAAGTGGAAATCGCAATAATTACAGATCCTTGAGTTGATTTGAATTATATACGCGAGCGCGCATAATCCGAGAACACATACACTAAGGACTACAGGTGAGTTCTCATAACCTCCTTTTCTTTAAACTGTTTTGTTTTAAAACTCGGAGGTGAAGCATGTATACCAAATTAAATATTATTTTGATAACTCAAGGTTAATACCTGTTTATCAATATGATATTCACGATATAAAATTATCATTTATTATGGATTGTCTCTTATTATTTTATATCCATGTAAACCTTGTTATTGACTTCGGTCAATAACAAAGATTACAAGTATTGTCACAAACCCCGAGAGTCAT
This sequence comes from Mikania micrantha, assembly GCA_009363875.1. Classification (NCBI taxonomy): domain Eukaryota; kingdom Viridiplantae; phylum Streptophyta; class Magnoliopsida; order Asterales; family Asteraceae; genus Mikania; species Mikania micrantha. The sequence goes on from CM018684.1 coordinate 12,066,383, forward strand.
CGCTCTTAACTTCGGTTAATTGCTTTGACATCGTGTATTGTCACGTGGATGATTTCCACATTTGTGAATCATTGCCTTTGACTTTGGTTAATTGCTTTGACTTCATGTATTGTCACGTGGTTAGCGACCACTCCATGATTCATGTATTTAACTTATGTTAATTACATAATGATCATGTATAGTCACGAACATTATTTGAGAATATGATTGATGAGATTGGTTGATTAATTGTGGATTGATTATCTATATTTGATTATGATTATTTGTGATTGACTATGATTGATTTGGTTATGTGGTTATGTGATTGTGTATGTGTTTGATTGTTGAATTAATGGATGTGTGTTGGATTATCTCATACAGGTATTCATATGGATTTTCTCAAGAAGATCATAAGTTTTATACTCGCTTTAAACAAAGCATTTTATAAAACCATTTTAAGCATAAACTTTCAAACTCATTTTACTAAAACATTTTTAAATATAAAAACTTATGATTACTCACCAACTACTTTTGTAGTTGACACTTGATTTCTTACATGTTTCAGGTGATGGAGACAAGTAGGATGAAGAGGATGATCTCTTCTATTTTGGACATCATCATCATATAGGATTCTTGGACTTAGTTAATTAACTAAATTTCTGGCGATTTGAGTTTAGTTAGCTTAACTAAATCTTTTGTGTATTTGATGTATTTGATTCATGATGAACATGATTTTTGTGTAATTAATTTGATGAATGGAATGTTATGTGATGATTTGAATTAGATGCCCACGAGCTTTTGAACAATCTACACATCTCTCGTGGCATCCCGATGATTCCGCCGTCGGTCGGGGTGTTACAGATACCATCCCCAATGCCTATCCAGCATAGCCCGTCTGGCACGTCGATCCATCTCGGCATCAACTCATGCCACAATGTCGTCAACTCTTCGACGGCTCTCCTCCGTCAGCTCGTCAATTACCGGGCGTTTTCCCGGGTTCCTGCCAGCGTCATCATTATTATCGGCCATCCTGTAAGTCTCATGTTAGTAAACATCAGTTCAATAACAATAATATCAATAGCAGTGTGCAAATTCTAAGTGTAGTGTCTAGTGTAGAGCAATGGCTATAGTCTAAGTTTACTACATGCAAACCTAGTTCTCTATAACCAAGGCTCTGATACCAGTCTGTCACACCCCCAAATTCCTACTCGTGGTGACAGTCCACGTGGGTGTGACGTGACCAGGATCACAGCTCATGGTCATATAGAACGACTCTATATGAGTTACACAATCACACATATTTGTAAAATAACGCAAGTTGCAATAATTTGCAGCGGAAAATGTTGAGTAATTAAAGAAGCGGAAATAATATAGCAATACAGCGGAAATGATAAATTGTATCAGTCACTACATAGTTTAAATTGTTGTTAAAACAAAACCAATGCACATAAAGGCCTAGGACACGAGTCTATATGCAAGCCGGACTCCTTAGTGCTTTCTTGTGCGCGTCCTAGCGTGTGCTCCATTTAGTTACCTGAGAATACATGCGAAAAGTGTCAACTAAAAAGTTGGTGAGTTCACAGGTTTAGACAGACATAAATAGTAAACAAACATATATTGGGTATGTTAAGTTTAGTTGTTGGATCTACGATTCGTGGAGTGTGTCAGTTCATCTTACCGAAACTAGACTGTTTCCGTTTACCTCCTCGGGTCATCGCTGAACCCGACATCACATCGAAATTACACTCGTTATGACCTCCAGTCAACATTGGTGCCGAGTGGGGTTAGTCAAACCCAGTAGTACTACGTAATTACGACTCGTTTGTTACATAACTAACGGTAAGGATAAGTGAGGACTTGATGCGATAAAAGTTACACTCGAAAATAGTTTTACAACATACCAGTCATACATCTAAAACATGTGCATAGTAATTCTCACCCCAATAGTTTAACAAAACAGTTAAGAAGTAAAAGTGGGGCTGTAAACTCATCTGAGTTCGTGTAATGCGTTCTTAACAGAAATCGAGTAGCTCGCCGGCTAGCAGTTACCTATATCACATAGGTGTTGTAAGTTGGTGTTACATACACGTGGGTTTCACTGGACCGTGTTAGTGTTTAACAACTCTAAGTTGTCGTGTGGGTCGTGGTGACCGTGTTTGACCATGTTGACCGTGTTTGACCTAACGACCCGTTGGTGACGATTCTTGGATCATGTGATCGTGTGATGTGCGGTTTAGTGTCGTGTGATGTGTACGGATACCAAAGTCACTTTCGTGAGGAAACTTACTAAATATAGTAAGTTTCTATTTCAGGAAAGTCTCCACATTAGGCAGGTAATACAAGAAATCATAATCCGATTATTCTAATATTCTTATTTATCCTAAGTGAGCATGTTATCACATAACACATAGTTATACGTAGCCGATTTAGCATTTTTTGCGCGTAAAAGTTACTAAATATAGAAAGTGGCAAGAATAAGCATATGTTACAAAGTCTAGATACCAATCTCATCATAATATCATCATCTTAGTCCTAGATAGCCATTAAATCATATTCATTACAACAAACATGTTATCACTTATAGACTTTGCGAAATAAAGTTACTATATTTAGTAACTTATGATAAATACACAAAATTCATTCTTTCAAAAGCATCAATCCCTTAATATTATCATATTAACATCATATAAGCAGGTTAGGCACCCAACATTACCAAAATCAACATTTCTCAACAACCTCATGACAAAAAGTTACTATATTTAGTAACATTCATGAAAATCACATTTTTAATGATTCTAACCATCCTAATGTATCAAATAACATCATAAAACATACCTTTTAAGCATAAATCAAAGATTTAATCACATGCATGGTGGCTATTTCATCAAAATCACCATTTCATAACATAAAAGTTTCTAGAATTAGAAATATTGTAAATAATCATATTCTTGACCTCCACAATACTTCTAGATCACTCAAATCATGACAAATATCATAACTAACAACATTTCAATATCAAATATTATGTGAATCATGCTAGATCATACATGCATGTTGTTAAAAGTACCTATTTCATGGTAAAATCAACAAATAACTATATAATCATACAAATATCACCATAGATCATCATTAAACTATTAAATCAGTAGCATAATCATCAAATAGCAGATTCATAACCCAAAATTTCGTGATTAAGGTGGTGATTAGGGGTGTTCACGAGCCGAGCCGAACCGAACCGAGCCGAGCTAGGGGTCAGCTCGGACTCGGCTCGGATTTAAACCGAGCCTGGCTCGGCTCGGCTGGGATTGTAAACGAGCCTGAAATCTTGGCTCGGACTCGGCTCGTTTTTAACCGAGCTGGTTCGGCTCGACTCGTTTTTGGCTCGGTTTTTACATAGGAAATTTAATATTTGAATTGTATTCACCTTGACTCGGCTCGGTTCGTTTTTGGCTCGGTTTGGATCGGTTTTTACATAAGAAATTTAATATTTGAATTGCATTCACCTTGACTCGGCTCGGTTCGGTTCGTTTTTGGCTCGGTTTTTACGCAAGAAAAGAGGCTTTAATATGTAAAAACTAGGAATTAATAATATGATTTATGAATTAGGAAATAGTGGAGCATGTAAGAATTGAGATTCATTTCGTATACACCTCTTTTATTTTATTTTTTAACATAATTATTAAATAATACTAAAGTATATTTATCAGTGAAAGTAACCTTATAATTTTATATTTTAGTATAACATGTTGTACAAACGAGCGGAGCCACGAGCCGAGCATACGAGCCGAGCAACGAGCGAGCTACGAGCCGAACCAACCCTGGCTCGGACTCGGCTCGGTTACAAAATGAGCTGGCTCGGTTTGGCTCGGTTTCAAAAGAGCTTTATTCGAGCCGAGCTTTATCCGAGCTTTTTCCGAACGAGCTACGAGCCGAATCCGAGTTTCGAGCTTTTTGGACAGCCCTAGTGGTGATGGTGATGCATGTGGCCAAAATGGCTTGCATGTGTGCTTAGAGATGATTTTAAGTCACAATAGTGTTAAGACTACCTCAATGACCTTCAAATTCGTGAAATGTGGTATGAGATTGATGGCCAGAAGCTCCAAGACTTGTTGGTGCAGCCTCCTAGTCGAGATGTGAAGGATGGTGATGATGGATGGATCTCCAAGTGCTTCACTTTAGCCCCTAATCCTTCCAAGGTCTTCAAAATGGCCTCCTAATAGCTCTAGATGGCTTCAATGGCGTTTTCAGAGGGGTTATGGTCGAAGAAGAGGGGTTTCAGTCGAAGAAATCAAGTAGGCTCGACAGAAATGATTTCTTCTTGGTTAAATAAAGATTTTGCGTGTGTAGGGTCGTCGCGTACCGCGGAGACTGTCCAAAAAGCATCATCGCGTAGCGCGATGATTAAAATAGTCATTCGGCTCCCGAAACACGCCGCGTATCGCGATGGTGGAAGATAATCGGTCATCGCGTACCGCGATGGATTTCGGAGAATTCAAATTCTCCCGCCTGGGCTTCGCGTGCCGCGTAGGCCCAATTGGGTGCCCATCACGTACCGTGATGGGTCTCGGCTGAGCCCAATAAGCCCAATTTCATTGTTTTGAATCGTTTTTCGCGAATTTCACGATTACGATCATCGTTTCTCGACATTTAGGCATTATTCTACTAAGTTAGGTTCCCCGGAACCTAATGTGCAGTGAAAGTGTACTGTGGTTTGATCCGTTCACCAACGTTCGTTATTCAAGACACGTGCGAGTGTTGTGCGATAATTCCTCGAAATATCGGTGCGTTTGAACTGTTGTGCCACGTGTCACACTAAATATTAATCATTCTAGTGCCACGTATGAAATAATAACAAACATTATTATTAAGATGAAATGAATGTTGACCTGAAAATTGCGAGGTGTCACATGTAACCCTAATGGTTTTCTCATGTTAAAACCCATGTACCCACGGCCCATGCATGCATTCCTTTTTAGGTCAATCCCTTGGTTTTGGTACCCTCACTCGACCCAATCAAGCCATACGAATGAGATATCATACGAATGGAGGTGTTAGGCCGAATTAGAGATCATGCAAATAGGATGGCCGAATATGGTTAGCCATGCGAGTGAAGGGTCCGACCGAATGAAGGTTAGGTACGAGTGAGCTGCTGAGCCGAATAGGCACGGCATGCGAATGGAAGCAACATGGCCGAATGAGGGTTGGTGCGAGTGAGACTTGGGCCGAATAGAGGTAGGGTGAATGGTTCCTTCGGCCGCATGTAGCTGAATCGGTGGAGTCTCCTTCGGCCTTGGCCATTCGGCCGGCCTGTGGGTGGGCTCCATTCGGTCCTTCGAACCAGCAAGGTGTAGGTCTCATTTTCGAGATTTGTGACCAAATAATGATGTAGCACCTGTTCCTACAACATCCTAGGGTGTAAATGTGTAAATCCTATGGGTTGAAGTGGGCTAGAACCGATTCTAAGAGTGGTTCGAACAAGGGGTAAGAAAACCCTAAAAATCGGACTTGTGAAGTCGATTCTACCTGGATTTTGATGGTTCTTGGCTCCATTCGTCTGTACTTTCAAGATCTACGTGTTGTTGTGCTCGATTTTGGTTGAGAAATGATGAATCTAGGGTTTGTGGTTCTTAGAGAGAAAAAGTAGAGAGAGGGTGACGAATTGATGGTGGTGGAGCTGGTTGGTGGGGAAAAAATGAGGCATTTAATGCCTCATTAAAGGCTTTCAAACACTCGGTGTGTTCGGGTTCGTTCGGTCTCGCTCGATTTTGCGTAGAAATGTCGATTCCTTTTGTTTTTTGAAACGAAACATTTCGGTTTTAAAAGTAAAGTGTATAAATTTTATTTAGGTGGTAATTCCTAGTAAATTAACTAAATATCTTTCGTTTATTTTAAATTTATGACAATATTTAGTTTACCTATTTAAATCGAATCGTCCAGATCGTCACCTATACGAATAATCTGTCAATTTAGCATTCACGTAACGACATCCGTTGTTGTTTTGTTTTGTACAATCTCACATACGTTTATACATAATAAAATACTAATTAACAATCACGTGATGGTTCTGTGTCGTCAGATAAATGTTTGACTGTTGAACCATAGTTCTGAGTTATGTTTCTGCAATGACTGTGAAATTGTTCTATGATAAGCATGAAATGATAATGATATACATGTAATATACATAGTTTGTAACTGAGTTACTGTGCAAGTTACTGTGTAGATCACTGTTCCGGTTACGTTTCCGGCACTGATGTTACACAACATAACATAACATAACATATTACACATCTCATAACATTACACATTAAACACACCATATTCAAAAGACACAATTATGAAATAAACATCTGTCATTACAAATGAAGAAGATATATGAAAAAAGACACATTACACAATACATAAGAGCCAAACAACATCACGTATTACACAATTCATATTATTGCATATCCATGAAAACTACATACAATATTACACAATAACAATCATTCCACATTAAACAAAAAAAATTTAAAAGTAAAAATTATGAAATAAACATTAGACATATTACACAATACACACATTAAAAACACAACGATTAGAAACATCCGTTGATGTGTTAATGAATTAAAAACACAATGGTTAGAAACCATGTGTATTTATCAGACTTCACAATGCTTATACATTCGTATTATGTAATAGAACACAATAATGAAAATAAGGTTGTTTTTTACCATTATTGTTTGTCTCCTTCGTAACTTCGTCTTCCTTTATTGAATCTTGTGTAGTTTTATGTTCTTCGACTGCCAAAATGTGAATCGACGATTGCAAATTAGTAGAATCATGTAGTATAATCTCAGAAATGAATATATAAGCGTCATCATCGGGCTTTGATGAAGCCATTGGCGACGGTTTTTCAAAGAATCTTGATCAAAATATGAAATTGTGCTTGGGAGGGAGAAACGTGCAGACGCGATGAAGACTAAAGGCAAAATGTATCTTGACCGTTTTCCCCTTTTTCTAATTGATATGACATGGCATTTACAAAATTTCCACCGTGTAAATCTGGACCATTGATCTAACTGATCGTGCGGCCGTGAGGCTTTCTTAGCCTTTTTAGGTTAATAGCCCTATTTATGATAACACAACCCATATATGTACTTAATTACGTTAATGTGAATGCAACACACGTAATAAAGTTCGTAAACATGTCGTATTGTGTGATGTGCCTTTTGTCTTTTCTTATATATATTTATTAATTTTTTTTAAAATGCATGCACCACAACGGCAAGGAGATAATAGTGTTTTCTATCTATGTTTTAATTTTCATAATCTGTTCTTCATGACTCATATGTTCCTTTAATCTTACTGCCACACCGCAATGAGCCGCTTCTGATCATACCTCTCGTCATAACAGATTGATAACTCTGCTCGTTTATTCTAAACATGGGTTAGAGGGTGTGCTTGAGTTTGTTTATCAAAAGTGGTTACCTTTTTATTGTTTTTTTGTATTACAAAGTTTATTCTTAGAGTGTTTAATATATCTTTTGATTGTAACGAGTCAAGTTGTTAACTCAATTTTGGCTTGTTTAATTTAAAGGAACATGTATTATGCTCATCTTAAACCTTATATGACCTTTATTCGGGTCAACTTTTTTTTTTCTTTTCTTTTATTTATATGTTTTTGATTTTTTATACTTGTATTATATATATATATGATTTGGTTCAAATAAGAACACTGCTTAATAGTGGTAACCCAAATAACCCTGCAAAAAATGGCCGAATCTTTGATTTTTTTTCATGATCTTTATTATATATATTTAGGGGGTTTATTTTTTGTGTTTTGGCTAATTCGCAAGACAAATCGAATGTGCATCGGTGTAAAAGTTTTGCACTTTTCTAAATGTTGAGAAATGAAAATCGAAGTTACACAAATGCAAATTCGATTTGCCTTGCGAATTAGCCAAAACACTATGTTTTCTATTACGATTAATTAATATTCAATAATAAAATTAAAAGGAGAGGTAGCTTCTAAAAGTAAAGAGACAAGTAAAGGTTAGGTTATAAAAGGTAGGAAGAAAAGAGATGAAAGAAGTGAGAATAGAAATGGGAAAAGGAAGGCTGGAGTTGAAGAGAATTGAGAACAAGATAAACAGACAGGTTACATTTGCAAAGAGAAGAAATGGTCTTCTCAAGAAAGCTTATGAACTTTCTGTTCTTTGTGATGCTGAGGTTGCTCTCATCATCTTCTCCACTCGTGGCAAGCTCTATGACTTCTCTAGCACCTCTAGGTATGTATAATCATCAAACCCCCTAATTTCCAAAAAAAAAAAAAAAAATTTTTTTAATTTTTTATTCATTTTTAAATCCAATTTCACACATGGGTATTGCACACACATACATTTTTTCTTTTTTTTTTCCTATAAAAAAGAATATTTTGTTCGTAAGTTCAAGATTCTAATGCATTTTCTTGCATAATTTATTCATTGAAAAACTTTCTTTTTGCACTGACATTTCATCTTTTATTCAAATTTAAACATGGGTATTACAGAAAGTTGGTTAGCTATTTTCTGGATAATATTTTGTATTATTTTTTTTATAAAATATTACGTATTTGATGCATATCTTGGTTCATAATTTATAGATTCTAATGCTGTTTCATCTTTTTATTTATTTATTATTATTTATTTTTTTGGCTGGAAATCGGAAGCATGTTGAAAACACTCGAGAGATATGAGAAATGTAGTTTTGGGCCACCGGAACAAAGAAAACCAGCCAAGGAGGATTTGCAGGTAATGATTGATTACAATTAGAATTAGCTCTGCATCCAATTGGTACACAACTTGAAAGATTTTAATGAAAGTATTTAAATTTCATTTTTTTAAAGGATTTATATATTTATCTGTCTGTTTTTAATTTTTTATGAATTGATGGTTGATAAGACGGTCTTTTGATAATAAGAAATTGAAATGAAATATGGGAAAAAGACAAGAGTGATACTAACCTCATGTGTTTAAAATTGTTACTTTGGTTGCCTTTCAAGAAGTCAACAAATTTATGTTTTTAATATGATTAGGAGCAAAGCAGTTACCAGGAATATATGAGGCTTAAAGAACGCTATGATGCCTTGAAACAACTTGAAAGGCAAGAATCCAAAGTCTTCAAATTAATTATCCATTTGGGAGAGCTAAGTTTAAAATTTTACTGCTTCAAATTTTCAGGAATTACTATGGTGAGGAAATTGACTCCTTGACTACTAACGAACTTGAGTCGCTTGAAAGACAGCTTCATTGTTCATTAAAACAGATTAGGACAATCAGGGTACATTTAGATGCTTATAACTAATTGCCAATATTACAATTTTGACTCTTGATAGTCAACATGTTTGACCTTTTATGAAATCAACAAAAATCGGCTATCTTTATTGCATTTGTGGACAAAAAGTGTTAAGCCCGTGAATAGCATAAAAATGTTACCTTTCTGGATTGGTTTGTACTTGGCTGTCATCTTGTTGACAATCTCAACAAACAATTTGACTTTTAAAAGTCAACACACTTGACTTCTTATATGAAGTTAGCAAAGAAATCAAATCACATCTTGAATACAACCCATGTTTATTTATTTTCCAAATAACATAAACTTTTTTTGGATTGTTTGTAGTTGGCTGTGATCTTGTTTACAAGGACTCAAAAACTATGAATAATTTGACTCTACAAAGTCAACGTCTTAGTGTTTTTTTGAAGATAACAAAAAACCTGTATCCGAATCACATTCTTGGATACAACCCATGTTTCTTTATCTAACAAATAGCACAATAATGTTGTGTTTCTTGTGTTGTATTTGACTCCTATCTTGTTCACACAGACTCAATCTTTGATCGATAAGCTTTATGAACAACAAAAGATGGTATGAACCAGCATTTAAACTTTGAATTTTTTGCTTAAGTGTTAGTATTTGGAATGGTATAAATTTATTTCGTCTTCAGGAACACCAACTTTATGAGTCCAACAAGACACTTCGACTCAGAGTACGCATGCTTTTTATCTTTTGCATTTAGTTTCTTTATTTAAATTTAGAGGTGGCGAGACAAGTCATACTGGTTCCGTCGTTTGGGTCAAAATGGGTTAATTTTATACCGGTCAAAAGTAGATGGGATGGGTTTGACCGAATACATACACTTTCCATATAATATGAATCATCTGGTTGGGGCCTGGGGGTCTTAGTTCCAAGCAGCATCACTATCCTACGAGATAAGAGAGATTTTTGCCTTTTTTTTACCCTCTCTTGACCCTACTAGTAGCATTTGTGATAATTGGGATTTTACGGTGTATGTTCTGCAGGGGGTCTTAGAGCAAGTGCTGGAGGTGCGACTGCACATGCCTCATTTTTTTAGGAGGCCCTAATTTTTTAAAAAAAAATTGTATATATTATATTTATATTAATTTATTTTACAACAAGCACATCTAATTTACAATCCAAATTTTTAAATATAAATCAAGTTACAAATTTTATAAACGCTAAAAGAAAAACTTGTTAATTAAACATTTGACCCAATAACTTATTAAATTTAAATTATAGGTCTAAAAACAATTCTCACTTCAAATTTAGTTAAAAACGAATGTCTCAAGAAAAACTTAATTGATTGACAATGATAACTATTGAGAATGAAATAATAGACAGTGTGGATTATGAAGATTTAGTCAACAACTTTGCATAAAAAAATGCTAGAAGAACGTTATGTTTTATTTAGTTATTTGAAACCTTTAATGCATCAATTTGCTAAAACAATATTGTTTATATTGTTTTTACTATTGTTTTTATTATCATCAATTTGTGTGTGTGCGCGCGCACACACACATAGGGGCCCATTTTTAGCATTCGTATAAGACACCTAATCTTTCAGAGATGGCCCTAATGTTCTGTCTTGTTTTATGAAAAAAAAACGATTCCTCTTTGCCGTATAACCTTTTCACTTGTATGCAAATGCTCCCTCTTATTTCCTTTGCTGCTGATAACATTCTGCAAGTATTGGATCATTTGCTCTAAACATAATTAACATGTTAATTTAACTTGGCTTGTTTGACCAAATGAGAGTCAACTATCACCTCTATTATCCGAATCATGTGTTGTGCTAGCACAGTTAGATGAAGAAAGCCACGCTGAGGCACTCCAGTGGGACGCACATGCACACGCACACGCACACGTGCAAGCAAATGGAATGATTTATGAGCATCATCCCCACCAAGCGTCTCAACCTGCACACGGTGGGTTTTATCACCCGACTGGCTGTGAAACCACATTGCAAATCGGGTAAACAAAACATCATTTATAGATTGATCTTAAAACATGATAACTTTTTTATTTTATTAATTATTATTATTATTATTATTATTATTATTATTATTATTATTATTATTATTATTATTATTATTATTATTATTATTATTATTATTATTATGTTTTTTTGCTTTTAATAAGATTCAACATTTTTAATTTTTAGATACCAAAATGACCAAATCTCAGCAGTGACATCTTCGAGCTTGAACCATCAAATGCAGGGGTGGCCAGCTTGAAACAAGATTCTATCTTTGCTTGTTAATTTGGACTTAATATTGTGTTCATGAGGAACAGTTTCTTGCTAATTTTTACTTAATGTGTTTATGTTATGACTTTTTTCAATCTAAATCCAAACCATCAAATTGTATTGGCAAATTGGATTTAAATAATCCAAACTTTGACCCATTGGCCGCTGCCGGTCCCAACTACGAAAATCCCCGATAACGGTCCGAACTTTCGACATAATTTCTCGTGGCGGACCGCCGTCAAATAAACCCTAACGGTGTTAACTTTTTTTCGAATTTCGAACGGATTTTTGAGGGCTTTTGTTCAGATGGAGAATACGAGTCGAATGGAGTATAACTTACCTTGAAACGTTGCTCCAAATTTCTCAATTTGATGATTTCTTTGACGAATTGAAAGTTTAAACACCAAAATTGGGAAATTTGAAGCAACTTTTCGAGGTAAGTTATACGTCATTCGACTCGTATTCTCCATCTAAACAAAAGCCCTCAAAAATCCGTTCGAAATTCGAAAAAAAGTTAACGCCGTTAGGTTTTATTTGACGGCGGTCCGCCCCGGGAAAATATGTCGAAAGTTCGGACCGTTATCGGGGATTTTCGTAGTTGGGACCGGCAGCGGCCAATGGGTCAAAGTTTGGATTATTTAAATCCAATTTGCCGATTGTATTTGGGTTAATTTTTGGGAATCTTAGGTCAGAATGGGGCATACTTGGTAAAAGAAAATACCAAAGTATAAGTAGAGGACAATTTACAAGGTGGAAGTAGGGATGTAAAAAGTAGCATGACACGTAACACAACACGATCCTAACACGAAAATAACACGTTTGGGTTTTGTATGAATGGGCTTAGGTCATTTTTGGATTCAACCCATGTTGATTATTTTTATGAGCAAATATGTTTCTATAATCTAAAAAGCACAATCGACCTTAGTAATTTGGGATTGGGTTCATGTTTCTGCGAACATATATAAGTGCAGATTATTGATGTTAGTTCTCATTGTTTATATTTAGCGTATGAACCTTGAAGGGAATTTAACGCAGATTGTTCTCTTAATTACTATTTGTTTGATTTAAATATAATTAATCTGTCTTAAAACCATATGTTGTTTTGGTAAAATAATTAAATCAGTAACTAATCTGCTAAAATAATTGAATATGTTATTATTCATTAATTACAGACATAATTACTAACAACATTCTTTTCTTCTATTATATTTGAGTTACACGATTGTAAAACTTTTTATTTTAACAATATATAATATGATGTATCATATGAATAAAGTAACTTGATTTGTCCTCCTATTCTCTACTTATATAAAACACTAGGTTATAAATCCGTCCAATACAGTGATTGAATAAAACGTAAAAAAAAATAAACAAAAGTGTAATAATTTTAAGACGAAAATTACATATTGTTAAATACAATAAGTTACAACGTAACGCTACAACAAAAGTTCATGAATTCTTTTTGTATAAACATTTGTTGCATTTATAACCTTATCATCTTTATCTCAAATTAATAACTTTTAATATTCTTTACTTGTAACCTTAAATAATGCAATGTAAAAGTGACCACCGGTAATGATTGTCCTTGACTCTTATTTAGGTCATAACAAAACATAGACTTACTGGAAACTGTCAACTTTTAAATTTAAAATTAATCCTTTAGTTAGAAGAGGTTAAGCAACACACTTGTTAGACACTGTCACAACCCGGGCCGGCGGGCTAAATCGACTTTCCCGTAGGGCAGAATAATCCTGGGACGCGATCACATAGGTGTGATGAGATTGTATTCATAGCATATGATATATACACACACACACATACTAGTTGGAAACACGCACGATGTGGCGGTGACGACCTATTTCTAAATCGTAAATTGTAGCATCTTACTTTTAAAAATTTACTATGCACGAAACTATGATCCCAAATTTTTAAAAAAATTCGGCATAACTATCCCTAAAAAGTAGTTTCCTTCCGAATATAAGCCTGTTCAAATTCACTTATAAAGATAATTATCTAATGTCAAAAAGGTATACAAATATCCGATGTCATAAGTAAGATCAACCTGTAACATTGTTGCGAAACCCATTTCACCCGAAAGCTTTTCGCATAGCCACTTCTTTCGCTTGCAACTGTTTTCACACACTTTTCATCTTTTTTTCATATCCTGGAATCATAATGAACTTGCTTCAAACAAGTTGTCATATTAACAAAAATAATGATTTTAAAAAGGTTGTAATACCTTACAAAATTGGTGATATAGTTAGAGATATTGGAATGCTTATTGGGTTGAAATGATTAACGTCCAGACAAAGAGTTTAGATAAGAAACTACATAACTTAATTAAAAACCAACCTTGCGTAAAGAGGTTAAACGAATAAATTGCAATTCATGTGTAGCTTCTCCCTTGTTTCACAAGTAGCCCTCTTAGCAAAATATCATGATGAGCCTGAGTCACACCCCGAGCCGGCGGGGTAGGATCGGGTTTCCCCGACGGGCGGAAGGTTCCCGGGGCGCGATATCGTGAGTGATAATCGAGATGATCAGATTGTTTACATTGCACATGATATATAAATGAGAAATGCTAAATAGAATAGAATTACAAAGTTAAATTACATCAGTATTGTTTATAATTTAACAATGTAAATCTACCATCAACATCATAAATTTCTATCTTGTATTTACACAAGATATACAAAATAATTTGTATAATGATGTCTTCAAAAGTATGCAGGTCCAAAATACTAAGTCTTTTATCTGAAGTCCTAGTCTAAAAGAAATGACTTCTTAATTTACCTGTTCGTCACCTGAGAAGTCATGCAAAAAGATCAAGTCAACACATGGTTGGTGAGTTCATATAGTTTAGTAGTTGAAAATGATTTGAAAATGTTCCTTTTGGTAAAGACCCTAACCTCATTAACACCACATGTAATATCCACATCGGTATGCTTATATATAGGGCATATGTAAGGGACAAGCCCTAGCCAACATCCCACCACATACTAATATGCATATGACACTGTTGTTAATGATAATTAAGCATTTTTACCCTACAAACCTCTGATTTGAATTATGTTTTTCACAACTTGATTTACCTTTGATCCTCTTGAGTTCCTCAGAGATATATGATTTCCCAAAAGTCAGTGATAGAAATAAAATGTTGATTATTTAATTAAATAATTAAATAAAACATTTAAATACAACTAAGACATGATGATTGGGCTTTATTTAACTCAATCAATTAGACTTAGTTGTTGGTGGTTGTCCAAATTGTAACCTCTCACACGTGACCCATGTCAGGCATAACTCACAAGGAGTACACCTGAACTGAGCGGGATTTTAATGTTTTGCCCGTTACAGCCTGACTCAATGGTCTTCTGCATATGAAAGGGACTTTAAGGATATCCTTTGATTCTTGATATCTTGATTCTCTTGATTTGACTTTGATATTGATTTCATTTGATCGTTCATGTTATTGCCCGTATAGCCTGACTACAAGAGTCTTCTATACCTGAAAGGGACTTTATATGTGTGTTACACGTGGTCTTGATTCCCTATACAACTGACATCCACCTTAACTTGAATATTAATGATTTCATTAGATCATAATGATTTCATTATTTTCCATGATTCACACACATTTATGATTTCTGATTCCTTGAGACTCTTGATCTTGATCTTTAGAATTCCCATGATTCACAATGATAATTGATTTGATTATGATTCTTTGTTCTCAGATTCCACACTAAATTGGATTTCCTTTGAATTTGATCCTTTGATTTTGTTCATTTGATTTCACTTTGAATTTAGGTTCTTGAATTTGAGCTTGATAGACTAAGGGTTAATTTAGAGTTTAAATTAAAGTATTACTCATAAGAGTACTTTAATTAATTTGGCTATTTGATCTATTTAATAATTACCTAGACAGGAGTCTAGGAGTATCAACAAACATATATATACAAAATATATAATAAATAAAAGCATTTAAATAAACAGTTTAAATAAAACAGTTTACGCATGCTTCTCAGCCCTGCGTTTTAAAACAAAATGTTAGAAAAGAGGCAATGAACTCACCTGTGTTGCTGTGCAATGAATCACAATGATAATGCACGCTCTTTGACTGTTGCTTATGTATCTTTAGCACCTGAGTTAATTTAAAAGATTTGAATACGATAAGTAGTTATAACAGACGTTGGGTCTAGGGTTTGGTCTCGGTGTGCAACTAAGTGTCCTAAATTACTAATGTGCTTCTAAGATTTCATCTAACTTTGTCTAACTTTTTACCCATTAGTAACCCAAATTCCCTACTCATTATTGCAAGTTCTCAATTTAACTTGCTTTAAATCAAACATTTTAATGTTATTTTATTTAGGGTTAATCATTTAGAAAACTTTATTTAATTTAATTTAATAAAGTTATTTGTTTAATTTCTTTTATATAAAAAAATTTAATTTAAATAAAACAATAAACAAAACATTTGACATGTGATGGGTTTAGATTAAGCCCATTGGGCCAAATTCGGGCCCATTACTAGACTTTGAGCTTCAACGAATTTCTTGTTAGTTCTTTGATTACTAACTCTTAATAGTTTGAATAATCCACTTAGGTTAGTCACGCGTGTTTATAGATTTCTCGAAGATTTATGTGTTCATATGTAAATCAACTCTATAACCTGTAGTTCAATAACTCATGAGGAAACCGTATCCATCCTAAGTGGGTTGCATGGATAGAAACCCTAGTATAGTTTCCATGTGCGCTCACCCACACACCCATGCATGGGACTTGCGTATGCATCCATGCAATCCATGCGAATGGCCTTAACCGACTGACTAAGGACTTGACCGAATGTGGGTTGTCGAAGGAAGCTTTGACCGAGTGGCCTTGGCGAATGTGGAGTGGGCCGACCGAATTGCTGTTTCCACGAATGGAGTTGGGCCGACAGAAGGAAGATGGGCCGAAAGGGCATGTTGGGCCATCAGAATAATGTTTGGGCCGACTAAGTCTTGGCCAAATCAGCTGGCGATCGAAAGAGTCCTACGGCCGAATCAAAGGAGCCGAATATCAACTGGCCGACCGAATGACTAGGCCTGCGAATGAGTTGGCTGGCGAAGAGGTGGCCCATTCGGCCGAATGGAAATTCTTGGGCTCATTCGTGGGGCTGTAGTGGGCCCATTCGGCCAAGAGTTTTCTCCCAAACGTGAAACTCAAAAATCGGACATGGAGATCATACAATGGTGTACCACTTGTTCCTTCTTCATTCTAAGGCGTTGTGATGTGTTTTCCCTAAAGTTTGACATAGGTTTAAACGGATTTTGTGAAGGTTGCGAATCTAGGGTTTTCAACCCTTAAAACCGAACCAAAACATGGATCTCACCTCGAATCTATTGGTTGGAGGCTCAGATCGGTTGTACTTTCGACTTCTACTAGTGATGGTGGTGATTTTGACACCAAGAACACACAAAATGGTGGAGGTTTGGGTGTGAAATCTTAGAGAGAAGTTTAGGTTTCTAGTGAGAGGTTAGAGGGGGAAGGAGATGAACGAAAATGGTGGGCAAATTCTGGTTGGTGGGGTAGATGATAGCATTCAATGCTATCATAAATGAGGGTAAAATACCCAGGTTCGTTCGGGTTCGTTCGGTTCGCGTATTCGTTACATTTCCGGATCATAACCGTCGATTTAGCATTCACATAACGACATCCGTGTTACTTTGTTCTGTAAAGCCTCACATACGTTTATACATAGTAAAATCCTAACACATAATCACGTGATGGTTCTGTATCGTCAGATAAATATCTGACTGATGAACCATGACTCTAAGCTCTGTTTCTCTGAAATGGTTCTGAACGTGCGTTATGATACATAAAATGATAATGATATATGAATGATAACTGTAATGTACATGATTCACTGTTAATGTACTGTTCAGATCACTGTTCCGGTGCCAGTTTCGGCACTGATGTTACAGCCTGTTTGGAAAAAAAATAGATTGCGAACTAATTCATTCATGGGTAAAGAGGTCAATAAGTCAAAACAACCCACTATAACCAAGATTTTCAATCAACAGCCAAATTAATTTACAACGTAATGCAAGAAGTGGTGACATTTCACTTTTTAATAGCCATAAGGAGTTCATACTGACTTACCTTGTTTATCTTTTTAATGCCACAATAAGCTTTTGTGGGTATTCCTAACTCCTTTGGTAGCACATCTATTATACCCAATATGGGATCTGAAGCATAGCTGCAGAAACAAGATTCATGAGGTTGGCCATAGATAATTTAAATTCAGGTTGACTACACTCTTAAAAACTTTAAATTCACATTTCCAAACCTAATTATACAATGCTATAATATACTTTGACACCCCTAAAACCAAATTCAATGTCTTACAAGATACAAATAAATAAATATAATAGTAGTATAACCAATTTCAAATTCATAGATATTCATGATTAAAATGCATAGAATTCAAGAAAATTAAAACTTACAATTGAGGATGACACATGGATGAAGCAATCTGAGCCAGCTAGACATAAAATCATGTATCTTTGAGGAATCATAATTGATCAAATAAAAAATGAGATGGTTACAAAAAAGTGTGTATATAATGCATACATTTGTGTATGTATACAAGTTAACTTACAGCTTCAACCACACAAGTTACAATGAATTGAAATAAACGCAATTAGGTCCTTAAATCAAACTAAAATGAGTTTAGGTCCTTATACAATTATATCATTTGAGTCACATAAAATTAAATGAATACACACGCATACAATTAGTCTGCATAAAATTTTAGTAAAAGAAAATCAGAAACGGTTTTTCCAAACTAACCAAATCTAGTGGTTGCACAACGAATTGAACAAAACCTGCAGATCCTCTGTCTAAAATGAAATTGCGCATGTAGATTATCCTCACCAGCTTATGCCTGTGATAAGTAACAACATGCATATTGGTCACACAAATGGATTATGGTTGTTTAAATTTATAATTTCTGTATATTCTAATTTTAAATTAGTTTACCTATGGTTTATTCACAAGCCACGTGAAGTATGACAACTTGTTTACCAAAGCGGTTAGGCAGGTAAACTCGTGTATAACCTGAACCAGTCAACTCTAACCCGTTCATTTTTTATTAGAATTTGTCAACCCTGTACAAACTATCTTCACAAAAAATAATGAAAAATTTACGACCTACACTTAGAGTTCTCGAACATGAAAGTAGTTGTCATCTTGGGTCGTGTTGAAGCAGAAGACCCCGATCCAATTTGATGCACATGGATCTCCCCATCTCCGGTTTCGTTTTGGGATCAATAAGGCTTCCCTAATAAGAAGCATTATGGTTATTTGATAAAAAATAGTAAAAAGTGTTTAACTTGAACAGTGAAAAGTCTAATAGGTATCCTCATTGAAAGTTTGAGTCACATATATGTTGTAAAAATGAGTGGATATAGTCAATCTCACAAAAATTGAATTTGAATTATAAGGTTGAATTGTCATTTTTTTTCAACATCAAAATTGGGCTTATAACCTCACACATTTGTAAGCATTATGTAAGCATAAATATATTGTTTCTAATTTACTTGCAAACATAGACACTTTTCATTACCAGAACATTCATAAAAGGATGCAAAACCTGCAATTAAATAAGCATGATAACCCCTTTATATGCTTCAGCCAAAAGATGTTGCTGAAATACATTTGTTTCAGTTCTGACAGATTCTTTAGCATCAACAAGTCCAATTAATCGAACTTTTATAGCAACAAGCGGGATCTACATAAAAAAGATAACAAACATAAAAACATATCCAGTTTTGTTTAATGTGTAATTTTTTTTTGTAGGAGTAGCTTCTTCAATTGCAGATGGATAGAGTTCACTGATAGTACACAAACTGCAAGAATGCTAAAGAGGGGCGCATATGGTTTGGCCAAAACACACCAAGAGAGGATTAATCAGGACCGATTTAACCTGAACTCACTACTTATTCATTATACAGAAGTATTAATTAATGAAATATGATAATATAATTAAAAATATCAACAAATTTATTAAAAAAAAATCTGCCCTACATTATATAGTATTACTTCATTAGCTCGAATCACCATCTAATGGCACAAAGCTGATCATTTATTCTGAATTAAATTTGGTCAAGTTTAGACACAGATGGAAGAAAACATCATCTAGCTCAATAGTTTTCTCACTGCAATAAATTATAGATTTCAAATTTTTATAATAACTGGAACAAACATCAAACATGAAAAATTAACATATTTAAAAATGAAAACCACAAGTTACCTCTTAGTAGGGCACGACTTAAGTTCATCATCTAACCATCTGTATAATATTTATATTTAACGCCATATAAAATGGTATATTATCAATTTTTTTAACAAAGAAGGATAACATTAAAGGTTCATATCTTTAATTTCATAATCATGACAAAGCATCTTTGCTAATGTAATCTTCCCACAGCATCCTGAGGCTGAAACAATCAACACCTGGTTATCAATTTTGAGCAGTACATGCTTAGATATTTTAAGATGAAAATCCAAGCCAGCAATGAGATTTGGGAATCATGGAACACAGCAAAAACATGAAATGTAACACCCCGACCGATGGCGGAAACGTCGGGATACCACGAGGGATGTGTAGATTGTTCACAAGCTCATGGGCATCTAAAGTATTATCACATAACAATTAATTTCAAATAAAGTATTTACACAAAAATCATGTTCGTCATGATTCAAATATAATGTTTACTCAAAAGATATAGCTAAATTAACTATATCCTAATCGTCATTGATTCAGTTAATTTAGCTAAGTTCGAGACCCTATGTGATGAAGTCTAAAAGATGTAGAACTACCCTGCTCTACCTACTTCTCTTAATTTCCTGAAACATGTAGAAAATCAAGTGTCAACTACGGAGTAGTTGGTGAGTAATGATAAGTTTTATAGTCTTCAAAACGTTTATATTAGTTTAAAGAATAATTCGTGTGAACTTGTTTATTAACACCAATCTGTATAACCACAACAACAACACATCAAGTCAAATAATCCAAATATTCACAAGTCATCATTCAATTTCATTCAATCAATCTCAACCAGTCATATCAATTCAACAATCATTATTCATCACAATATTCTCAATATAATATACTGCAGAGGACCTTAGTCAACTCAATCAACGGTGGAATCATCACGGAGGATCGCAGTCAACTCAATCAACGATATTCCTAATAATTTTAAATATCAATGTTGTGCACCGCAAAGGACCAAAGTCGACTCAATCAACAGTGGAATCATCGCGGAGGACCGAAGTCAACTCCATCAACAGCAATTCAATCATCGTGGAGGACCGAAGTCTACTCAATGAACAATGACTCACTCAAAGTTTATCATCTCATATTCTCAATTCATCACAATAATCATATCTCAATAATAATCCCGATTCCACACTTGTTATATCAAAATCAGTTTATTTTGGTACACATGTTTCAACCCCGAGTTTAAAAGCAAAAGAATTAAAAAGAGGTTATGAGAACTCACAGTGATGTCTCAGGTTTCAGTATATTGTAGAACACGCACTCACGTAGGTGGAATCAATGATGACTCAACGACTTGTGTTTAGATTCAATATAGTTTGTAACTTATAAGTATGAGTTATAATTTCGATTTTAACTCTAGAGTTGGTAAACTTTTATAACTCTTTGTTATTTAATTTAATCTAATTCAATTGTGGTGTAATACACTAACGCTTAACCAACATAGGTTAAACATTCGTATATTGTTATCATATTCTTTGTTCACGTGTTTTACACTTAGAATTTTGTCCATTAGGAATCTTAAAAAGGTTATTATCACTTGAGTGTTTTAAAATAAGTATTATGCTATCAAAACATAGTCCTTTGATGTGTCACCCAAAAATTTAATTATTATATTTTTATTTTAAAAATATTTCATCAACGCCGTAGGAAAGTTGATCAGTTTATTTTATAAGTACCATCGTGTTATCTTGGTTAATCATGAATATGTTATAAACCTTTGATATGTGTTAAAGTATGTATATAATTTAAAACACATTATGGTAAGGTTTGTCTATGTTTTTAGCCAAAGTTGAAGTAATATAATGAAAACATATTAACCCGATTGCACCCAACCCTCAAACGTTTCTCGTTTAACACTTGTTGAGTGTTCTCGATTCCTGGAGAGTGGGTATTCTCGAATTTTCTACACAATAGGAAAGGTTTTTTGAACTTTGACCCAACAATTTAGAGGGTTCTCGAATCCCATGATAATTTTCATACCCCTGCGCCGCATGCGAAAATCCATGGCACAATGATGATCGATGGTTGAATCATGCACAAGTATTGAAAGAAGAACAACCACAATGCATTACTAAGTTTCGTAATGTTAGACATTTGTTTAATTATCTAACTACCAAAAGAATGAGAACTACAGACCCAAAATGTTGTTTACAAAATAAGACTCAAACAAGACAAATAAACAATTAGGATTAAGTGAGTTTCTAATCCATCCTAGCTTGTTTCTTCATCTTGTTCTATCTTAGTATGGTCTCCTTAGTTGTCCTTGAGATGTTCTAAACCTGATTACCTGAAACACGTGAAAAGTATCTGTCCACTACAAAATTAGTTGGTGAGAACAATAGGTTTAACATTTGTAAATATGAATCTACAGTTATAAACATATGAATAAAACATATGTATAAACCTGTCATGGATAATTGCAACACAAACTATCATCAAGTAAGAATAACATGTGCAAACTGACAAATGAGTGTCTACTAGAAAAGCCAACATATAGTCAAGTCACAAATTACATTCGGAGTCAGAAAAATAGTCAGCAAACGCATTCAACACGAGATGTACTAACGAGTTTACTCGGAAGACAATCTCCGTGTTAACGTACCCGGTCAATATGACCTATGCTGGTAAAGTTAATTGGCAGCAAATCCATATTACCGTAACGCATCCAATCTGCAGTTAGGGTTTAAAACGTATTTAAACACTAACCACAACCTTGGCGTAACCAAAACGTGTCTCGTGTTCCCTTGTTGTGATCACCCAATACTAACGTTAAATGATTAAGAATAAGATTGATTGATTAAGTGTCTTGATGTGTATAAGCTTGTTTACAATGATGAACACCATGACTATCAGTTGTTGATAAGATTGAATAAATGTTTAACTTGATTGAATACTTGTTCTGAAACTATGATTGAATCCTTTGTCTTCAAAACCCTTGATTGAACACCTTGAGTTTAAAACCTTTGATTGAATACCATGTTCAAAACCCTTGATTTGAATACCAATTATAGTGTCTTTGTATAATAACAAGGTTTGTAAAAAATAGTATTTATTTGAAAACACGAGTTAATAGTAAAAAGGTTTATAAAACTTATTCTTTAAAATTGTTTAACATTTATAAAACCATTTTGTGTAAAAAAGCTGTAAAACAGTTTAGAAAACCTTTTATAAAACCTTTTAGTAGAAAAGTGTCTAACAATTGATACATCCTTTAAAACCGTCGATAAAACCTTTAGAAAACTTGATATATCAATTGATAAATAGTTAAGGAATCCCTTGGATTTGTAGAGTAAATTTGTGATTGTTGAAAAGCAATATGAATCCTATATATGAAATGTGATTGTATAATGATTGTTTGGTCGCGTGTTCCACCCCAAAACAGTTGTAAAACAGTAAAAGAGGGGCTAATGTTCTCACCTGACAGCAGTAGACTCTGAACCTGAACAGGTAGCAATCAGACAAGACCTCTAACTGCTTCCTAAATCATTGTTATCATACATATAATATAAGATTTTATAGTGTTATGAAATTTGATTGATTGATCGACTTATGTTATCTGGTTGACTTGTGTTACTTGTTAATGATTACTTCTTGAATAACTTGTTCTCATGTTTAAAAGTGTCATATGAATTTGAAAGACATGATTGAAGCACTTGAATAACGCTTGACTTATGAAAAGAATGTGTCATGTTCTTTTATGCACAACTTATTTAGCACAAAATAACATGTGTTTATGAATTTGTTATCTCTTGTTCACATGATTAACTTGAAATATTTATGAGTTGTGTACTATGGTAAATTCCCCATATGTTTAGAAAAAATGTTTAAGGTTATCATTCAAGGAATAAGACTTAACCGATTTTAACATCCACCCGTCGATATTATCAATATCGATGAAGGATTAGTATTGATTTCCACGTTCATGTGATCGGTTCTTTAAGTCTACCATCTATGTTTCTTCATTTTAACTCCTTGAATTAACCCAATATGAGTTAGGTTGTTGATTGAAAATGTGTTCGGCAACTTGCGGGGCGGATTAGATCAAATTTAGGCTTGGCTAACCAAAAATGGTGCCCATCGATATTAGCAATATTGATGGGTCTTAAGATCGTTTACCCAGCCTTCAACTCTACTACTTCCGACAATTTCTTGCATCTGATTTCCTTGAACTGATATTAATTATTAGAATCATGGGTCGATGGGTTATTTAGAGCACCGCAATAT
Organism: Mikania micrantha; assembly: GCA_009363875.1. NCBI lineage: Eukaryota > Viridiplantae > Streptophyta > Magnoliopsida > Asterales > Asteraceae > Mikania > Mikania micrantha. The sequence continues at coordinate 12,090,469 of CM018684.1, forward strand.
TTAGTATTAATGTATGAAGTCGGTTGTTGCATGGGAGGTTCACCGATATTATTATTATCGGTGGCCTTCACTTCCTCTGATACTATTCCCTCGATTCCAACATTTTCGACCGACACTGCATATTACTTGCTTAAATTAAGGATTAGAAGGTGAATCTGGATGGCTTCAATCTTGAGAGTCCAAATATCGACCTAAGAATCTTTCAAAGTCCAAGTTTTAACCCATCGATATTACTAGGTATTCCTTGCCCCTTCCATCGATTTTGGAGATCGACATTAATAATGTCGACCAGAACTTGGCCCTTCGAACTTGGGCATTAGTGAACATGCTAGTATCGACCGAATTCTACCACCATGCAGTCATCAAGCCTCGTAATATCGATGAAAACATGAGCTGGCAATCTGCTCATCGATATTGTGCAGTTCTTGGGTTTTCTTGAGTCGATCCTAACTCCTCCGACTTATCTAGTCACTCCAAACCTATCCATGATTAAAACAAGGTGTTCTTAGCCTCTCTAAACCAGTTTCGAGTTAAGATCTTGAGTTTAGAGAGTTGTGGAACTGGTTTATTGTAGAGAAGATGATGAATAATAACAAAACCTTCAGACCCGTACCTTCTCACTAAGATTCCAGCTAAAATAGCTTGATTCAGCTCCGATCCTTCGTACTACAAGCTTCCTCTCATCGAGACTATCGTTTTGATATATAATATGAGTGATTTGGTGAAGAATTAAGAGAGTTCTTGATGATTTTGTAGAGGATTTTTAGAGAGAGAGAGAGAGAGAGTATGGATGGGTTTGATGAGAGAGAGAGCTCTAAATGCTAAAATAAATGAAGGAAATAAGGGAAATTAAGGGTTTTTATAACCCGAGTGGTTCCCCGCATGTTCGGCGTTGCTCGGTGTCGGTTTTTGCGTATTTTTACGTACGTGTCGTTATGATTACGTAAACGAATATTTTAAATTGTAAACTAGCTTTCTTGAATTATTTTTTATGAGTTTCAAAATTGTTAAATGTAACATCAGTGCCGGACGCGTTGCCGGAACAGTGATCGCTACAGTAACTTGCATAGTAACTCAGGTACACATTACGTGAAACTATGTTTATGCTATTGACACTTGATACTTAACACGAAACTATTATGCTATTGGTCTGAAATCTGCTTTAAACCTTATGTTTAACAGTCAGAAACACATCAGACAACACAGAACTGACAAACAGATGCTTGATTTGATGTTATTATGTATAAATGTATGTGAGGTTAAACAGAACGAAACCATAACGATTGTTGTTACATAATGTTAAATCGACGAATTATTCGTATAGGTGATGATCTGTACGAATAAATCTAAAAGTTTAAAGTTCTGAAATGATGACTAGAAAGTAGAAAACAAGAATCAGAAAGCCAAACCATCGTCGTGTTCGTTCGAATGACGATTCGAACGAATACGCGCGATGGTGATGCGTTCTGACGAAACGAAACGATAACGATACGAGCGATAATAGATTTAAGGAAATATAATATTTCCTGTTTTACAATTTTGAAACTCATCCAAAATAATTAATATTAAATCCATTTTAAATTAAAATACGTAAAATGCGCGAAAGAAATAACGAAACGCGTAGAAATAATAAACTGGATAAATAATTCAAGAACAATGATATTAAAATATTTACTAGAAATAACCACCTTCCAAACATTTAAAAATAAAATCTTTTTATTTAATTTATAAAAACACGCGCGTAACGTGCCGGAAATACGATGACAACGAGAACCGATCAACCAAAACGAACCCGAATACCCTCGCGGTATTTAAACAACAAATGAGGCCATTTCACCTCATTTATTACTTTCTCCTCTCTCTCTCTCTCTAACTCCCAACCGTTCACTCTCTCTCTCTCTAAAGTTCATCACTTTAAACCTCCATAACTTGAGCAAATCTTGGTGAAATCGCGTGTTTTTGGTGTCCACACGAAGCTCTCATCATCCTCTACCTAGAAGTACAACTATTTTGAAAGTTTAACCGGCCAAATTGGAGGTAATCACGTTTGAACAACATGAAAAATTAGGGTTTTCTTTAACATAGTTTGACCACACCTTTATCCGGCTTCACACCATTTCCTGCTTGTTACTCGAGCATTATACCGTTTAGTATGAACCAGAATGAGGATGAGGAATCCATGAAACCTGCTAAAACCGATGAAGAAGATTATGGGGGTTGAACCAGGGTTCGCCCAGTGCTGCCGAACCTCTAGGCCATCACCGAACCATGCTTTGCACCACCTACCGCCGAACCTTCGATCTCTTCAGAAGAACCTTGTGCGTCAGTGAACCCTAGTTGAACCATGCAGAGTCACGAACCAAGTCAACCGAACCTTACATGGGTTACAAACCAGAATTCTTGACGAGCCGGTTCTTTTGTGCCGAACCCAGGTGCGACAACTTTGGGCCAGCAGCGAACCTATGCCTCACCGAACCTTGTGATCACGAGCCCTCAGCCGAACCTATGGGGTCACCAAACCCATAGGAGACGAACCTAGCTTGAGCATTCCTGGTGGCCGAACCTAGCCTGAGACACCAAATAGGTTCGCTGGTCTGTGAACCTAGCAACATCTCTCGGCCCAATAGATGTCAGCCGGCCCATGTCATCCTTTTCAGCCCATATGTGTTGATCAGTCCAGCACCCTTATTCGGCCCACCTGAGTAAAAATGGTTAGCCCACTTTGATTAGCCAGCCCAAATTACTTCTCGTCTCAATGAGGATCCAACCCAAATGGACTTGTCGGTTCATGTACTTGTTTGTGGTCCATGACTCTTGACCTAAGCCCACATGTTTATTAAACGGCCCATTTACATTCGACCAACTTGGTTAAGAGCACAATCTAATACATTCATAGCAACTAAAACATTAAGTTTATAAGTATAATGTTATGGTTATTAAACTACTGTGAAACCATCTATTTATAAAGTGTAAAGATTTATAATCTTTAAACTAAAACTTAAGTTTTATAATTATGAACTATGAAAGTTCAAGACAATACACCATAATAAAGGTCGTATCAAGTCAATTGATATCACATGATGGAAAATGTTAAACTCAATCTGAGTGGATAGAGTATTAACATGAACTATATCCAGCAAACAGGGCCGAATGAAGATCGAGACTCACAGTGTTAGCCAACTTTAGGGCTAACACTAACACTTACACTTACACTCACAACGAATCCCTACAAACATATACTTATAAGCTACAAACATTATGAAATCAATACAGGATCGTGAACATCACAACAAGTACAAACAACGAGCGCACGCATTCTTGATTTTACTTAGTCAACCACTTCAAACACAAGGGGAGTTCATTTGTCCCTTTTCAAACATATTTGTTTTTACCTCGGGACTGAGAAGCATATTATATATTTTAAACAATTACTGAAATGTTTATAAAATGGTTTTACGCTTATTCATGATGCTTAAACTAATGCTATGTTTGAAACTCTTATTTGGGAAGCTAAAGACTTGAAGCTTAAACTTGATGCTTGATACTTATGCTATATACTATATGCTCAGACTATATGCTCGGTGCTTATGCTATAAACTTGAAGCTTAACTTGATGCTTGATGCTTATACTATAAACTCTATGCTTAAACTATCATCACAATGCTAATGTGATGGGTTATGTGCTCAAACTATATGCTAATGCTTGAAACTATATGCTCGAAGCTATGATTGTGTGCGAAATGCTAAGCTTTTATCTATTCATGGGCTACGTAATTGCTAAATACTGCTAGAGCAGAGCTTGTACCCATGCATTGAGATACGTGGAAGCTAAACTATGACAAGGCTAAGCTGTTATCTATATAAGAGACATGTAATTTCCAAACATTGCTAGAGCAAGGCTTGTGTCTGCTTATATGAGATATGTAATTGCTAAACTATTTGTGTGTTCACGGCTTGTGTCTTTGTATAAGATACGTAATTGCTAAACACTTCTAGAGCAGAGCTTGTATCTTTATATAGGAGACACGTAATTGCTAGACTATTCGGATGCTAAGCTTAAACCAATTCATGAGATACGTAATGGCTAAACACTGCTAGAGCAGAGCTTGTATCTAGCCATGGGCTACATAAATGCTAAACACTGCTAGAGCAGAGCTTGTACCCACGCATGAGATTGGTGAATGCTAAACTATGATGTGTGAAACATTGATGCTTATACAACTTACTATAAAGCTAATACACATGAATGCTATAAACTGGTAAACTTTGAAACAGTATACTAAAGCTATGATGGAGACTGGATTGAATGGTAGGTAAAATGCTTAATTATCATTAACAGCACTGTCCTATGTGGCTTAGTATGTGGTGGGATGGCGTCTGGCGGGTTGTAGGCTCGACTCAGGGGTATGCCCTATATATAAGCATACCGAGCTGGATGATACAGGTGATGTTAATGAGATTAAGGTTTTACCGAAAGAGGTTTGCTAAAGCTATTTTAAACTTATAAACTACATGAACTCACCAACCTTTGTGTTGACTTTGTTTTTCTTACATGCTTTCTCAGGTGACGCACATGTTTAGACTAAGGCTTCAGGATTGCATACTAGGCTGCCCAGATAGAGGACCTAGTTGACTTTTGGAAGCACATCTTTTGTTATCGATACGAATCTCTTTTGATGTCTTGTATAGTTACAAGATAGAAAACATTTGATTCTTTTGATAGGTTTACCGGGTTAAATTACTGAACATGATATTGTAATTTAACTTTGTAATCCTAGTTTAATGCTTTATTGTGTTTAGTTATTCTTAACATTGATGCTATGTAAACAATCTGATCATCCCGATTATCACTCACGATATCGCGCCCCGAGAACCTTCCGCTCGGCAGGGAAGTGGATCCGTCCCGCCGGCTCGGGGTGTGACATAAAATGAACTATATAAATTTTACTTATTTTTACTTCTCGTTCATAATCAGACCATTAAACGAATACAGTTACGTGTATGCCCGTAATCATATACGTTTTTGGTCGTTTTGCGTATTTATTGATGTCTACTTGTAATTATAAGTTCGACATTTATATCATTACGAATCGCCACCCATAATGATACGCAGTCTCGCTTACGCATTACGATTTGTTTAATTGATTGGTTTGTCATACTATTCGTCATAACTCTACGCACTAACACTATCCTATTACACCGAACACAGTATATGTGTAGGGCATACGTAAAGTCCAGTTACCTGCCTAATCAGCCGCCAGCCCACCACTGTTTCGATATAGTACAATGCTGTTCTTGCCTAGCGTAGCCGACTGTAAATAAATAATATATATACTACCTAACTAAACAAAGTCATATAACACACAACATGAATATGCACACATGAATCACATTGGCACATTGACATATTGAACACAAATCACCTTGATATAACGAATAACATGTACACACTATTCTATCCTGATCTATGACTACCATGAATACTGTACAGATGTTACAATAATTCTCTAGTTTCTTAGGGAAGTTTTCGAGTTGTTGGAGTCCCATAAATGGGGTTCTTGAATTTTTGTCTCACCAAATGAAGGTTCTCGAACTTTGAGTGTCCAAAATAATAGGTTATCTAATTTTATGGCTTTCCATATTAATGCTCTCGAATTCCCTCAAGAAAATAGGAGGTTCTCTAATTCTAAGGCTTTCCATACTAATGTTCTCGCATTCAAGAAAATAAGGAGGTTCTTGGTTAAAATGATTTGGTTCTCGAGTAGCTAAAGGATTTCTCGAACTTCTTAAGAAAAGGGTTCTCAAATTCTCTTGTGGCTTTCTCGAATTATTCATCATTTACCTCCTTCGTTCCCAGAATTTCCCGTAACTTGCAGGTTTCTATAAACCTCCATTTTTCACTTTATTTTTACTCTAATGTATCCTAAAACCTTATATTTCAAGTTGTTTATACCCAATTTATTCAGAAAACTCATTTAAATGTGAATAAACTTATGATTCACTTTTAAACTAAAAACCTGAACAAAACTCAATTTAACTCATATATTTACCTCAAATCTTGATCTTTTGTTCGAACGGCTTGTACTTTCGTATTCTACACGACTGGAGAAACGATTTGGGACCGGAATCAATCGAAATGGTCAAGAATTGAAGAAGTTCTTTTGAGTTTATAGAAGAGAGAAAAGTGACGGGAATTGTATTTTTAGAGAGAGAGAGAGTCTTGCAAAGTGAGGAAGAAGGAAGTTCTTCCCTTTTTATACCTCAAGTCATTCCTGCTTGCTCGGTTACGTTTATTTACGTGTTAATAATTTTATTTGCTTCGTTTTCACAAAATTTATATTTTTAATACGAAACATTTAATAAAATAATTTTATTTAAATCCGTTTAAGGTAGTAATTCCTAATAAACATTTTAACTTCTTTTTATTAATTTAATATCGTAATTATTGTTTCGGTTATCTCGTTGAAACGCGTTACTCACGTATGCATTCGTAAAGATCGTCACCTTTTCGAATTCAACGTTCGCATCGTATTCCAACTCGATTTCTAATTTATATTTGAATCGTCACCCACGCAAATACATTATTAAGTTAACATTTCTGAAATAACATTCACTTTTAATTTATATTCGTGGCCTCACCATCGCGTAATTATATTCCAATATTCCTTTCATCATTTTAATAAAAATATATTTATCAATTATCAATTTCCCAATCCTCAACCCCACCAAATCATATCACTGACACATCCATGATAGACCGAAATAAGTTTATGTATATGGCATACGTAGGAGTCGGGCGCAACCTATCCAGCCGCCGTCCCACCACCATTTCGATAAACCATGACCATTTGTTCTTGACTATATTTAGTGACGAAACCTCACCCGTTAACCATTCCCAGCAAAAACTAATCATATCATAAGTGTTCCACTGCAATAAACACTGTGGTTCAGTCTAGATCCGAGTTCCAGTAGACAGCGAGACAACCATTTTGGTAAACGGGGGCAAAGCAAGGGAAAGAGAGGTGAGTGACGCCAAGGGGAATTCCAGCACGAAAGCAAGTGTTGTTATCACACGTCCGTCCCTTCCCCATGGTTTATGGTTAATAATCATATGTTCTCATCTATGTATAACAATAAATATTATCATCAATCAGATCAATCATCATCAAATTATCATACAGGTTCTATCAATACAATTTATATTGTAAGGACAATACCTAAAAACAGGGATGTTACAGTCTCCCCTAGTTGAGGGAATTACGTCCTGAAATTAAACATGGAGTAACTGTAGTGAATAAGTGTAGATATTTAAGTTTCATCTCATCTTCTTGTCCCCAGGTGAACTCTGGACCACGCTTCGATTCCTACCGTACTTCGACAATTGGGATTCGGTTGCGCTTGAGTTTCTTAACATCACGGTCCATTAGCTCGACTAGTTTTTTAATGAAGTGCATCGTATCGTCGATGCGTATATCATCGAGCGGTACTTGAAGATCTTGATCAGCTAAGCATTTCTTCAAATTGGACACATGAGAGGTCGGATGCACATTACTAAGTTCAGGAGGAAGTTCCAGCTTGTAGTTAACCTTCCCGATCCGTTCAAGAATCTTAAAAGGGCCAACATATCATGGAGCAAGCTTACCCTTCTTCCCGAATTGTACAACTTCCTTCCAGGGTGATTCTTTAAGTAATACCATATCTTCAACTTGAAACTCTAAAGGTTTACGACGTTTATCCGCGCACCTCTTCTGTCGACTGCGAACAGCTAATAGATTGTCGTGAATCTGGTGAATTTTGTCAGTTGTCTCTTGAATAATCTTGGGACCAGTGATCTGCAATTCGCCGACCTCAGTCCTTGTCAGGATCGGATCAGATCTTAATCTGAGATCTGATGATAACAATAAGCTATGATTTCGATTGATAACAAGGCGGAAACATGCGATCAATCTAAGTTTCATAACAATCTAAAATAACAAAACCAACAGTAATTAATATTCAAGACATATTTAATAAGAACAATTAAGAACAGATGATGATGAATATTAAAGGCAGTTATATTGATTGTAGATCTGAAAGTGCTCAGAGAATTACAGTGTGTAAAAGTGCGTGTGTTTTCTCAAAAAGCGTACAGACTGATTCTATAAAGGTCCTATTTATAGAGACCTATTTCAGACCTACATAACTGACCTAACGGATAACCGTTATCAAAATAACAATACAAACGTCACATCAGTTATACACGTCATAACTGATGTCAGCAAAAACAAATAAACAACAGAATCTAAGTGTAGATTCTTCATCAGCAGCAACAATCTTGAACTTCAGCATTAGTAAGTTTGCATGTCAGCATTGCAAACTTACTTTCTTGTACTTGGCAGATTTTCCTGATCAGCATCACTACAGTTGGTCGTCAGCATTGAGAATTGGATGTCAGCATTGAGAGATCAATGTCAGCATTGATGAATACTTGGTTATTGTAATCATCAGCACTACAATATATATCATCAGCATCACACTTGGTCATCAGCATCACAAGATTTGTTTATCAGCACTGCAATATCCTTGAGATAATCATCAGCAGTGTACTTTGAATGTCAGCACTGAAACTTTAAGCTGTCAGCATTGAAGAATCCTTTGAGAAAATGTCAGCATCTCAATCTTTAATGAGTTGGCTTTCAGCATTATCACTTTGGTTATCAGCACTAAAACATCCTTGACAAATCCTGCAATTACTAAACACTTAAACATAAGAATCAATTATCAAACTGATCTTATAAATAGAAAGGTTTAAGGTTCAAAGATGTGGACCATATGTGTTGTCTGTATTGTGCCTGTCAACACATCAACATATTATATGGATTTGAACTTTATTCAAATTATCAGCATATCAAAATAAATCTGTATAAAATAGAACAGAAGTAAAGAGAGTTAGAATGTTTCCATCATTAAATGGACTTAATGAACTTGAAGCTTGCAGAAGGGTTGGTTAATTGTGGGCAGGGCACCATCTCATAATGGAAACCTAACAGTCCTACAGATAAGCGACCGGAATTTTCTTCCATAAAGAGCTTGGAACGGTGCCATACCAATACTCGCGTGATAACTGTTGTTATACGAGAACTCGACTTAAGGTAGATGGCTATCCCAGTTTCCACTGAAATCGATGACACAAACTCTTAATATATCAATAAGTGTCTGGATCATTCGCTCCTTCTGTCCATCCGTTTGAGGATGATAAGTGGTGCTGAGATCCAATCACGTTCCAAAAGCTTCATGATAAGTGGTGCCGTGAAACGAGCATCACGATCCGATATTATGCTTAAGGGAATCCCATGTCGGCTAACGATCTCATCAACGTAGATACGAGCTAATTTCCGTACAGGGTACGTCTCTCGTATTGGTAGGAAATAGGCCGACTTGGTTAATCGATCTATTATCCCCCAAATACTATCGTGACCGCGTGTGGTTCGTGGGAGTTTGGTAATAAAATCCATATAGATATTCTCCCACTTCCAAATGGGTATTTTCGGTTGTACTAACAATCCCGAAGGTCGCTGATGTTCAGCTTTGACCTTTGCACAGTTAAGGCATTTGGCCACAGACTCAGCAATAATCCTTTTCGTTCCAGGCCACCAGTACAAAACTCTAAGGTCTTGGTACATCTTGTCAGCACCTGGATGGATTGAGTAACGAGACTTATGTGCTTCATTCATAATAGTCATCCTAAGATCGTCTATGTTCGGTATCCACAACTGATTCAAATAATACATCAACCCATCATCTTTCGTTTCCAATTGTAATTCAGCCCCGCAATACATCTCATCATGTATCATACCTTGAGCCAATGAGGTTTGTTGGGCTACTGAGATATCATCACGGAGATTGGTGTGCACTCGGACACTATGGATTTGAACATGACTCTTGCGACTAAGCGCATCTGCTACTACATTCGCCTTACCAGGATGGTAGTGAATTTCACAGTCATAATCATTTAGCAGTTCATCCCATCTCCGTTGTCTCATATTAAGTTTCTTCTCGTTAGGAATGTGCTGCAAACTCTTACGATTAGTAAAGACTACACACTTAGTGCCATAAAGATAATGTCTTCCTATCTTCAAAGCAAACATGACGGCACCAAGTTCCAAGTCATGAGTAGAGTAGTTCTTCTCGTGAATCTTCAATTGTCTTGATGCATGTGCCACAACCTTTCCCCGTTGCATGAGAACACAACCGAGACCTTGTTGGATGCATCACAATACACCACAAAATCATCATTTCCATTGGGCAATGTCAAGACAGGTGCATCACAAAGTTTCTGCTTCGATGTTTGAAATGCATCTCCTGCTTCGGTCCCCACTCATAAGGCCTATCCTTTCGAGTTAAGGAAGTGAGGGGAACAACAATCCAGGATAAATTCGAAATAAACCGCCGATAATAACCGGCATGTCCGATGAATGAACGAGTCTCTGTTGATGTCTTCGGTGTACTCCAATTCTTCACAGCTTCAATCTTGGTACGATCCACGTGAACACCCTTTTCATTGACTGTGTGTCCCAAGAATTGAACTTCTTTAAGCCAAAATTCACACTTGTAGAATTTGGCATACATTGTTCTTTCCTTAAGATCTCCAAAATCAACTTAAGGTGTTGCTCATGTGAGTGTTCAAATCTGTAACATTTTATTAAACCTTTTTGTGTGAGTGTTCAAACCTATGAAACTCACCAACTCTTTGAGTTGACACTTGATTTTAACATGTTTCAGGTGGAAATGGGAACTAGCATTCATATGAGCTTGGATTTAGTTTAATTTGTTTTGAACTATGTATTTGAATTTGAGATGATCTAATAGTTAGGTTTGAATTTATTTGACTATGTAATGAATGTTTGAATTAATATTGTATTGAATTATTATTTATGATTATTTACATCTTTATACCCTAAGCTATGAACAATCTACACTTCGTGTCACCCCGATGTTTCCGCCATCGTTCGGGGTGTTACCTCTGATTTTCATTAAGGGCATCCTCGTGGATCACCGAAGGAGTGGTGGGTTGGCGGCTGAGCCTTGTGTAACAACCGGTTTTCCATAGTATTTTAATAAATTATATATAATAAAGTATTTTAATTTTCCTATGAAGAGCGTTTTGATAATGACATGATAAAGTCGCTATGTGGCTACTTTTCTATAAAGGGTCATCACATAACACTAGCAAGTGGTTTATAAATCAAAAATATCACATTATCAAGATAACAAAGTAATGATCATAATGAGGGTAAGCAGAATTTGCAAACGAGGCTCCGAATGAAAGTTATGATAAAATGAGTTTCAAATAGTAATCATAAAATGGCCAAAATAATAAGTACCTTACTAGGGTGAGTGCTTGATATGGTTAGAAAGGTATTTAAAAATTGTGAACGTGGCGAAAACGGTGCGCAAAACGGAGTTCGTATGAAGCCAGAATCGCAGAAACAAGTTCAAAACACCACATGCGCTCACCGATCGTGTCCTAGGTGGCAAGACACGTATTTTATAGCATTGCCACGTGTCTATGGTGGCTGCCACGTGTCCCATTGAGTTGACACGTGTCCGATGAGGTGTCGTGGCCTGGTTCTCTCGATTTACGTGCCAGTTCCTATAAATAGTTCGTACCGCGTCATTTTTCGCACACAGTTTCGAGTTCTAACCCTATTATCACAACATAAATACCCCCATAAACCTCCTTTGAGGTCAATTGAGTGTGTGGAAGCACGTAACGAGTGATCGGGACTAGCCAGACGGTTAAACAAGCGGTTGTCCGAATATAGCGAGGTAAGCTTATGTTTAAGTTTTAAATGTTAAGGTTATCTTCACAAGTACATATGGGGTTGTATTGACTAAATAAACCATCTGATATGATGTGGTTATGCCCGTGTGATACGACAAACACCCCAGATAAAAATAACGATTTTAACTCGTATTGGAGATATCTTAACATTGTCGTTGTGATGTCCGTTTGGAAACCCGAATTACAGTTTATGGGATATGTGAATACTTTTATGATCTTGCTAGGATATCCAGGTTGTTGGGATTCCTTGGGAAAACGTAGGATCAGTGTGCGAGATTAAGTTTATTGTGCGGAACCAATCAGGTGAGTTCTATGATGCCCGTTTTATGTTTTAAAATGTTTTGGGCTGATATGCATACTGTTAATTGTTTGTATTCGACAATGTTATATTTAAACTATGTTTGAGACCCTGTGTTTGTATAATTGAGTATTTGTAAAACAATGATGTTACCCGTGGGGTTGAACATGCAAAAATCATTTTTGGTCTAAACATGGTTTTGGGATGTCATACTCGAGATAGTACGAGTCGAATGATTTTTAAAGATACATAAAAGTGATGAGTTTTATGGGCATGGGAGAAATGTTCTGACATGTATTCTGGTTGTGTGCCATTAGTTAAGACTAGTTGGATGATTTAAACGTTTTACGGCTGTAATTTGGACAGAGGTCCTAAAACAAGTATTGTAAACGTTTTGGGCATTGCAGTGCTGGTTTGAGAAGGTAAAATGTTTTATAAAATAGTGATTGTGCAGTTTGAGTTAAAAATATTGTTTTTAACAAATGTGTCGACCGTGGTCGACGGAGCCCTTGCTATATATGTAAAAACAAGCACCGTGCCTGTCTTTGTTGCCTGTTTCTGGTGGGAAACAGCCCTGGCATATGTGTCGGTATAGGGGGGTTAATTGATCAATTGACTGTATTTGGCTGGTGACGACCGGGCCTGCAGAGGGTGAACGTGACCCTAGACAGTGGCTTGATATTACTATAGATGCAATATAAGGACTATCACACTGTGGACTTGGCAGGTGGTAACCATACCGTGGACTTGGCAGAATGGTAATTGGGGTTTTGGTAACCCGATGGTTTTGGGGTTATGGTAAACTGGTTTTTAGTTTGAAACTTTTCTGCACAAAGTTTGGCTATTTTATGATTATGAATTCTCTTTATTATTCTTTAAAACGTGTCATGTAAATCTTTTCCTAGTTGTGTTATCTTACTTTTTGTATAATTAAAACTTAGAACTCACCAGTGAAAACTGATCCTTTTGAGTATGCATATCAGGAAAAGATAAGGCTTCATGTAGCCCTGGCAAGGGCAAGGAGTGATAGAAAGAATAGCAAACTGATGGAAATTTTGGCATATATATAATGATGTAAAATATATCATGTTGGCATCTTGTATTGGAACTTGTGTTATATTAATAAAAGTTCCGCTGCTTATCTCTGTTATACGATGTGTTCTGTTGTAATTCCGATTTAGTGATGGTTCCGGGAGGCGGGTGTCACAAGTTGGTATCAGAGCCTTGGTTTAAGAGATTTAGAGTACTTGCAGTAGTACCTAAACTTAAACTAAGACTCAAAACACAAGTTCGAGATGTCAGTAAATATGCCAATATAGCTAAATGCCTATTATGCTTCCTTAGTGCCCTATTTGATGATGTTTTAAGCATACTGTGGTGAAACCCTTAGATTCATAAGTATAGATAAGTTAGTAATTGCAATTAGCTACTGCAAATAATAGCTTAACTATACAAATGAGGCTTGGGATTTAACCATGGTGTGGTTTTGATGCAGAACTGATAAGAATTGATTATAAAGTGGGAGAAACACCATAAGTTGCATGTTAGCAATTAAATAAATGATCAGTAAGAGTTAGACCTAATGATAATGGTCTGAAATTAAGATGTGGATCATGTGTGACCATGATGGAATATAATTAGACCAGTAGCACTATAAAGTAATAATTGCAAAGGGCCCTGCACTTATTTATTTATCATCCTACTGTCATCTAATTATCCATCATACTAACACTGATATGTCCGGCATCTTGATTACAGAATGGTAGGAAGAGGTCGTGGTTGTGGTCGTATTATGGATGGAGGCCGAAAGCCAAATACTAGGACTAATACCAATGCCCCTCCCATCCACGAAAACGAAATTCCTCATCAAGTGGAAAATACTGAGGCTGCTCATAATGAACGAAGACAATCAGAAATGACCACTGAAGTGGTAAAAGCTATACGTGAAGCTCTGCCAATGCTGATTGCGGAGCTACATGGGTCAGGTGTCGGCCCGACTGCCGAATCTGGAAGCGTTGGAACCGGTAATAATGGTGGCAGGAATGTTACAACAAATGGTAATGTAATCACATTGGTCAACGGCGCGGATGCTGAAAAACGTAATAAAGGATGTGATTACAAAGCCTTCAAAGGTTGTGGTCCACCATATTTTGACGGCAAGAAGGATGCTTTTTGTACTCATGAGTGGGTACAGGAAATGGAAGCAGTGATCATGATCAGCCAGTGCAGAGAGGATCAGGCAGTATTGTTTGCTGCACATTCATTTGTGTCTGAAGCACTATATTGGTGGGGAACCATCAAACAGGCTCATGGGGAGCAAGCTGTCGCAGCATTACGTTGGAACGATATGAAGAAAATGGTTTTGGAAAGGTTTTGCCCAAGGGGTGAAGTTGATTGAATGGAGATGGAGTTCCTAAAGCTGGAAGCAGGAACAATGACACATCGGGAATACACGACGAAGTTTAACGAAATGTCCCGATTGATTCCTGATTTAGTAAACACCGATGAAAAACGAGTCAAGCGCTACATCCAAGGTTTTCCAGCTGAGGTTCGAAAAGTTGTTAACATACCAGTCAGCCATGGAACTTAGTGTAGCAATCTATGATGATGAGTATCGTGTTGGCGGTAGGCCTGGTGAAAGCAAAAGAAAGTGGTCTGATTTTGACTCAAAGTCAGAAGGCGGAGAGTCAAGGAAGAAATTCAAAGGTAACAATACGGGTAGGTGTCGTAAATGTAACAAATATCATAAGGGAAGATGTTTGGCTAACATTTCAAATGCTGCAAGAAATCCAAACCCTCCCACATGCTATCGTTGTGGAAAGTCGGGACATATTTCCCCAAATTGTCCGGAAGTAAGAGATCGTGGTTGTTTCGAATGTGGGGAACTTGGGAATCGGAAAATTGACTGCCCAAAATTTAAGAAAAGGATGGAATTAGGAAGACAAGCTGATTGGAGTAAAGATAATGGAGGAAAGGCTAAGGCGCGTGCCTTCTTGATGACCGCAGAGGAAGCCAAAATGGAATCAGACGTCGTCTCGGGTACATTTCTTATTAATAATGTACCAGCATATGTTTTATTTGATTCTGGTGCCAGTAAAAGTTTTATTTCTCTTAAATTTAGTAAATTGCTCAATAAGCCCCTCAAAACTTTAGAGAAAACTTTTGAAGTTGAAACCGCCGTAGGTAAAACTGTTAAGATTTCCGAAATGCTTGAAGATTGCTACATAGATTTAGACAGATGCCAATTTCATGTTCAATTTTTCCCACTAAATCTTGGAGGCTTCGACGTCGTTTTGGGGATGGATTGGTTAGCTGAGAACAATGTTCAGATTGTATGCAACAAGTAGTTAATTCAACTACAAGCACCGGAGGGGAAGCAGATGTGCGTATATGGTGATCGCAACGGTTCGACTGTGAAGTTAATTTCAATGATCAAAGGTCAGAAGTATATGGTGCAAGGTTGTAGAGCATACTTAGCCTATGTGGTAGATGCTTCAATGAAGACAAACGATTTGAAGGAGGTGCCAGTAGTTTGTCAATTCCCAGATGTCTTTCCTAAGGACTTGACAAATATTCCACCTGATAGAGAAGTCGAGTTTCGTATTGATTTGGTGCCGGGGGCAAAGCCAGTGGCTAAAGCTCCATATCGATTAGCTCCAACAGAGATGAAGGAACTAATGACACAACTACAAGACCTCCTCAATAAAGGGTTTATAAGACCAAGCATCTCACCTTAGGGTGCTCCAGGGGCGAGCTAAACAAGCTTCTAGTTGTGTTATCTTACTTTTTGTATAATTAAAACTTAGAACTCACCAGTGAAAACTGATCCTTTTGAGTATGCATATTAGGAAAAGATAAGGCTTCATGTAGCCATGGCAAGCGCAAGGTGTGATAGAAAGAATAGCAAGCTGATGGAAATTTTGGCATATGTATAATGATGTAAAATATATCATGTTGGCATCTTGTATTGGAACTTGTGTTATATTAATAAAAGTTCCTCTGCTTATCTCTGTTATACCATGTGTTCTGTTGTAATTCTGATTTAGTGATGGTTCCGGGAGACGGGCGTCACACCTTGGCTCTACGTATGCCCTATACATAAACTACCTTCGATGATTTAGGATGGTGTCATTAATGAGGTTCAGACTGAAACACTCGTGTAATTCATTCGTGTTTTCAACACCATTCACACACCATTTTCAAAACCGCTGTGAATGGAAAGATTCTTCATTAAACCTTTTACAAAACCTAAAATTTTAAAAACTTGCGTGAACTTACCAACCTAGCGTTAACATCTTTTACATGTACTCAGGTGAAGAACAGGTGAAAGCATGATGAATTTTAGAGAGAGAAAGATAGGATCCCTTAGAGGAACTTACAACTCCTGCATGTAATCTACAGGGCACAAAGGCTACAAGATTTGAGACTTGCATCCTTAGCAAGCAATTTTTGTTAGACATCTAGATCTCATCCCAGATGTCCAAGTCAAATTGTAATATAATTAAATTATAAAACAGTTGTAATTTAATTTTATTTTATTTATCATTGTATTTTAGTATTTCTCATGTCATCAAATGCAATGTAACAATCTGATCACTCCGATTACAACACGCCTCAGGACTATTCCGCCCGACGTGCCCTCAATCCGGCCCGTCGGCCTGGGGTGTGACAAAGTTGATCGGGATATAAACATGGAGCCGATTGGGTATAAACATGGAGCCGATCGGGCTATAAACATGGAGTCGATCGGACTATATACATGGATTCGATCGGGCTATAAACATGGAGCCGATCGAGCTAGAAACATGGAGTTGACCGGACTATAAACATTGAGCCGATCGGGCTATAAACATGAAGCTGATCATACTATAAACATGGAGCCGATCGGATTATAAACATGGTAAGGGTCGATTGGACTATAAACATGGAGCCTTGTGCCGGCATAAGCCTACGGGTCATGTTTAGTGACAGTGGTTGCACGATGATGATAATTATGAGGGTTATGATGATGACGTGATGTGGGTCACAATTCTTCAAAGTTTCAATCTTTGCTAGATACACGTAAATCTCTTGTTCGTTAAGATGTGTCCCAAAAAAGTAAACCTTATTAAGCCAGATTGCCAACTAAAAATGTTTTGAAAGGTAGGAGTGTCAATAAACATTTCCTCAGTTGGAAGTATTACCGGCCAAAAGGTCAAAGTTATGAGTATTTTTATCCAATAATTCAATAAATAAAAGTTTTTTTTGTCACATGTCATTCAATGAATCATGTTTTGTTTTGTTTTGTCTTCCGACCTTAAAATTGGAGCATTAGTTCATTTATTAGCATTCCATTATTAACATTAATAATTAATAAATTTTACCAACTATTATTATTTATTTTCTTTATATTTTATAAATTATATACACAAATAAAATAAACAAAACATAGCTATGTTACACTTTAATTGTGGTTTAATAATTATATATCCTAATTATGAAGTTTTCAAATAAATTTATTTTCTAATCTAAAGCATCTATTTAACTTTATAAACATCACTAAATTAAAATTATGTCCGTTATGTATTCAAAAAATAAATAATGATAGTGATCACTTTTTACAAATAATTCTGAAAATTTAAAATATCTAACTTGATTAAATGAGTTAATTGTTGAAAGAATATATGTAAAATAATAACAAAAATAAGTTATATTAAAGAATCCAAGTTAAATTCTTAATTTTTGTATATGTGTTAATGTTAATTGCAGTTCAGGTTCATTTAACTATGCTAAAAAATATTTAATGAACAGACTATACTTTAATAAAATTAATATCGAACGATTGCATAAAAAAAGTTAAATTCCAGTTAAAAATATTTTAAAAATTAACTTAAAAAATTATAATTTCCACACTAAAGTTTATTTTTTTAAAAATATATATTAACAACTATATATGTTAACAGATTATAATATTATATTTAATTCAAGTTATGTAATGCATGAATTTATTAAACTAATGCACTTAACATTTTTTTTCTTTAGACATGATTTTTTTTTTTCACAAATTATATATTATTTTATTTATTCAGCCTGTGTAATATACATGATTTAACCTAGTACCCTAATATCAAATTGGTGAACATTAATATCAAATATTTAATAGTTTTATTTAGTTCTTCTAATATATTTTACAACGCCTTGCGATTATAAAAAATAAAACTCTTTGTTTTGCCACTTATCATATTTTTAAATTAATACTACCATATATTTTAAACTAATCATCACACTTAATACTTTTTCCTATTAAATATTATCTCTCAAACTAAATAAGTATAATATTAATGATTTTATTTAGCATTTTCATATTAGAAATATTTTTTAATAAATTAAAAATCAAAATTTGTTAAAAAAAGATATTTAAAATTTATATTTTTATATTTTTTTCCCAAAAAACAAGTTTTCTAAATAACAAAAAATAAAATAATATGAAATAAACTATAAAACAAAGATCTTAAACAACATAGCTTTTATAAACAAATGACATTTTTCTAAACAACTCTAATGATAATTTTCTTAAAAAATCAAAAGTTATAAAATGATAGAAAAATTACGTTTTTATGTTCTTTATGTTAATTGATATTTTCAAGTAATGTGTTTAACCTTAATAAATAAAAAATTGGTACCTTACCATATTTATTTTTCAATAGATAGATTTTGACAAAAAATAAAAAAAAACTATCTAAAATTTCATATTAGTTTGAAAATTTCATTTGTTATAAATTAAGAAGGTAGGTACTAATTCTTTAGTTACTCAAAATTTTTAATTATTTTTTTGTTATTTAAATTACCTATTAATAAGTAAAATTAATAATATAAAAAATTGTTTTTTATAATTTTTAAATTTTCCTTACTAGCTATTTTAAATATTTATATACCTGACAATCTTGACTCATAACAAGATAAATTGGTAGATTTGAGTACAAAATTATTGCATTTTGGGTTAAAATGAGTATTATTATGACATAGCATGGATTGAGATGAGTAACACCTTAAAACAAAGGGGTCAAGATGGGTAACTTTAAAATTATGTAAATATACTGAATTCCAACGAGTAAGAACCATCAATTGTATATTTGATAAGAAAATTATTAAAAAGTATTCAAATAAAGTAATTGTTTAATTTCAACAAATTTTAGCCTAAGCAAAAATGATTTTTTTTTAAATGACCTGTTAAAACCCAAAATACTTTTGGTTAAAACAAATCCTGACCCACACCTATCTTAAGTCACACCCATTCTAACCCATTACCCAACTCAACTCAAACCACACATTTTTCCAGGCATCATAATTTATGGGAAATGTTCAACTAAGAAGAGATTTTTGCCAAAAAAAAGAGTAAGATTTAATAGAAGTTTGACATGTGACATGTTGAAAAATGAATAAATGATAATTTTTTTTACTGGATTTTTAACATGTTATTTTTTGAAGAATATTTTTAATTTTTTTTACTGAATTTTTTTTATTCTAGATTTTTTTTTGTAATGGATTGTTTTTCTACTAGATTTTAATTTATTGTAGTGTATTTTTGATTTTTTGTACTTGATTTTTGTCTTTTTACTAGATTTTTGATTTTTTGTGCTGAATTTTTGATTTTTTGTACTAGATTTTTTTTGTTTTTTACTATGTTTTTTTTTGTACTAGATTTCTGTTTTTATGTTTTTAACATGCCACATGTTAAATTCATATTGTTTTTACCATTCTTAGACAAAATTCTATACCTAGTGGATCCAACCCTAATAATTTATATTAAACTCTTATAATACATAATAATATTCTAGTATTATAATGGTTTAAATAGCGTCAACAAAATGACTCTTTGAATGTGTGGTAAACCGATCTCTACCCCATTGTTAAGGGATACAAATTACTATATAAGATAACAATTTACACATAAGTACCTACACAATACATAAAATACAAACTAGTTAGTTAATATCCCCCTCAAGCGCAAGGGTGGTGGACCAATACGAGGAAGTTGCTTAAAAAATCAAACTGAGATCAAGGAAGACTTTTGTGAGGCCCCGAAACCGGGCACCTCACAGAGGTTGGTTTTCATCATAACACATAGCTCTTAAACTAAAAACTTTCATAATCATGCAGCGGAAATGTAAACATAGTTTGATAAACAGAGATCAATAAAGCGTCTGTATCAAAAACATATAGGATTGCCAAAACCAATGGATCGTCTGATTTGATGCCCGAGCTCCATGCATTCTCTTATCATACCTTCAACCTGACATACATGCTAAATCAAGTCAGCTTACGCTGGTGAGTTCTAGTTTTCGTAAAACAACATTAAGCATACTTAACCTAAACATCATTTCATACACATAGTCCATAACCTTAGCACATAACATCATTACCGTCATCGTCATACGTTCCACTGTCATCATACGAACAGTGGGCTTATGCCGGCACAAGGCTCCATGTTTATAGTCCGATCGACTCTTACCATGTTTATAGCCCGATCGGCTCTTACCATGTTTATAGCCTGATCGGCTCTGTGTTTATAGCCCGGTCGGCTCCATGTTTATAGTCCGATCGACTCTCATGTTTATAGTCCGGTCGACTCCATGTTTATAGCCCGGTCGGCTCCATGTTTATAGTCCGGTCGACTCTCATGTTTATAGTCCGATCGACTCTCATGTTTATAGTCCGGTCGACTCCATGTTTATAGCCCGATCGGCTGTTCATATCCTGATATAGTCAGGTCATCATTCATACTTACCCAGTACAAGTACCGGAGCATCATCATTCTCACATATCCTATAGCACGTATAGGGACCTCATTCATTCCTCAAACATGATACACTAGCATCATATCATCGTTCATCATAATCATCATACCTTCCATGTTAGCATTAGAACATCATTCATAGTGTTAACCATGGCATCTTAGGCATGTCATACTAGTATCATTTCATCATACAATCATAACATGCTAGCATCATTTCGTCATATTATCATAATATACTAGCATCATTTCATCATACCATCATAACATACTAGTATCATGCGCATATCATCATAACATACGAGCATCATTATCATATCATAACATCAAGTCGTCATGCCTACATATCATACTTCCATCCTAGCAATCTAGGACTTTGTCATACTTCTATAACCATTCTCATAGTTAAATCCATGAAGCATGTTTTCATAAAGTCATCATCATACCATGTGCTAGCATCATTATCATGTCATGTCATTTATTATCATAACTCATTTATCATGCATTCATCATACTTAGCATACTTTCATGCATACATTATGCTAACACATAAACATGCATACATAGTCAAGGCATATCATAACCCACTCATCATCATCATAAGCACATAACATCATAGACATAACAATAAGCATGTATGTCAGCCCAAAACATCAAACATAAAAGAGGGCGTCTAGAACTCACCTGATAGTAGGCTCCTGTTATCCTTAGCCGAACTCCTTAGCTAGGGCCTTAAGGACCTACATCAGTTACATCGTCTCGTTACATTTCATCACATCACATACTTAGACTTAGAATTTATCCTAAGTCCTCGTAGTCAACTAGTCCCCATTATGAGCTCAAGTTCCCGAACCTTAGCTAAGTATTCGAAACACTCGAGGGTCATTAAGCATCTCATACTCGAAACCCATGTACACGAAACACCCAAAGTACACGAAACCTTGTGTACTTGAACTGTCATGTGTATTCGAACTTAGTGTACACGAAGTAACCTTCGTTCACGAAATGGCCATTTACACGAAATAGTCTTGGTACTCGAAATGACCTCTGTACTCGAAATACACTGTGCTCGAAATACATGCATGATTTCGAGTACCCTCCGTACATGATTTCGTGTACTCATCATTTCGTCCTTAAACATCTCAGAAATTCATCCAAGACTTTGGGGAGCTAGTTCTAGTTTCCTTTGGCTGTTACCAACGTATTGGATCCTCAAAGTTATGAACTTTATGCATAAAGGTGTGAGCTTTATGCATAAGTTCACCCTTTGTTTAACCATCCTAACTTTTGTATAAAAATCCTAACTTTTCAGTCTAGAACACTTACTTAAAGGTAGCTGATTCTCCTGGTAGAATCCCGTTCGTTTCTTCCTTTGTTTAGTCGATCAAAGCTCGATTCTTGATGTTCTTGAACTTCAACTTCGTGTACTCGAGAGAAACTGTGTTTCCAACCAAAGGTTGTCACATTTCCCAAGGCACGGGTATTTATAGAGAGGCTCCCTGTATTCGAAAACCCCTGTACACGAAAATGTGGTGTACTCGAGATTGGTGTACTCGAAATCTTACCATTTCGAGTACACGATCTGTAATCCTAGACTTGGTTATTTTTCGTCTATTTTCCTACAAGTTAATTGTTCGTCACGCATTCGTAAGTTCAAATAACTTGTATCAGAAAATTTGGGGTGTTACAACTTTTGGTAAAGATGTTCATGATGGAAGCTTGGTATCAATGTATTTGGTGGACAACTTACTCGATGTAAGCAGTTCATGAATAAAGTGATAATCAATATGAATATGTTTAGCACGTTTATGAGAGACTGGATTTTGGGTAAGAAATAAGGCACTGTTGTCACATAGAATGGTTGGAGAATGATCAGGTAACATATGCAGTTTTTGTAACAGATGAGTAATCAAAGTGACTTCAATAGTCGTATTTGCCATGGTACGATATTCTGATTCACAACTAGATCTAGAAATGGTGGGTTGTTTCTTGGCACTCCAAGAGACTAAATTACCTCTTAAAAAATGGAGTAATCTGTCACACCCCACCTCTCGTCACCTGCTGATGATGTCACTGTGAAGATTGCGAAAGCATAGTGGTGATGTCTCAGAGATGAGGGGTGACTTACTTGATCCGGTATCACAACACACAGATTAACTTAAAGTAAATATATTACAAGAATTTCGTGATCACAACCAACATTACAATATGTATAATAAGTTTATTACATTATCTAATTTATTTAATTACAAATATATATAAGGTGCATCCTCACCAGGCTGTCACTGTCTCCCTACAAAAAGGTTTAGATTTAAAACGTCAGCACAAAGCTGGTGAGTTCGTAAAGTTCATGTTCAAGAATATGATATGTTATACAAGTTCTCAAAATATTCAGTTCCAGATAACCATGGGACCCGTATCTAGTTCCTTTCGGACGTTCTTGTTCAATAAGATACTACCCGTCGGTAACATCTTAATGTCTCATTGTCTCAATGTTTATCACAACATTAAGAAGTTCTAAAAACAGGTAACAAACATTCACAGCAAGGGGAGTTGCAGACTTCTAGCAAATGGGTTGTAAGCCGATAATACTATCATTGTTCCCTGTTCGGCCCCACATGGGTTCACTAGATACAGTTAAAAAATGAGGACTTTTAATTTCCGTGATACTGTTCTGTTCTCCAGGCAAAATCCAATGAAATCCACAAGTTCTCAACAATCACATGAAATCACGCAGATAACAGTGATACATATCATATGTTCTAGAAAAGTTCCACAATAAGACCCCGGTGTTTATAAAACATTAAAAAGAAAAGGGGTTGTACGAAACTCACCTGAAGTCAGGAGAGTGGTAAGATCACACGCAGAATAGTAGTGGTAGCTAATTTCTGCATTTGTTTATGTTAAATTAGTTATTTATGTTTTAACTTACTGATTAGATCTTTCTGAACATCCAATGTCAAAGACATTTTCTTAACGGTCATCAAACTGATGTTAAGTATTTAATTAGTTAATTGAACTTTATATCATACAATGTATGATAATGTAGGTACCTACACTGAATTAGGTTCTTAATACAAGGTTGATGACACACTTGATTAATCAGAATAATTTCGGATTAACCAAATAGTTACTGTTGTTGATTATAATACTAAAACAGTTTCTGGACAGATTAATGGGTTAGAAATGATCAATCCTTGTTACTGATTACCCAAATATGATGAAATATCACAATGTAGCATTAGAATAGGTTTAATAACCATGTTTAACATACTAATCTGACTGTTATCATAAACATCAGATAATCGTTCCAATAAGTATGTTAATGATTGTGATTAGTTTGAAACACTTGGATTTAACCTCGTGTTCCAAAGACTAATCAAACTAATAACCTACATTGTCACAATCAAATGGTTTAAACCATTATAATCATAGTTATGATTTTATGCAAACCGGGCATTACAACGGATCAAAACAAGGATTTACCCGTTAAAACATCGTGTTCTTCGTTTATAATCAATCCTAGCCATCACCTAGGCAATAATCAACAACCCTAACTATATCATTATGTTCAAAATCAAGATCCAATCGATCATTATTAAGCTAGTAGGGTGAAATGAATCATTACCCAATCGAACGGATTTCTGATTGTAGAACAGCGATCAGGACTTGCAGATACGTTTCCTGGCTTCAGATATACGATCTGAGGGTCTTAAGATTGAGTTTTGATGATGAAAATTGATTTGTGGTCGTCTGGAGGTCGAAATTGAGCGAGAAAAACGTAAGGGGATAAGTTCTGTATGAAAATTTGAGTTTTAATTTGATCCACCGCCTCACTGCACGCCAGGCGCACCGCCCCGGGTGGGCGTTTGGCCTGGGGCGTACCACGCGAATGTCCCAAAGAATCCAGATATTTCCTAGGTTCTAGGCGTACCGCCTAGCGAGAACGTCTGGCGCCAGGCGTACCGCCTGGGGTCTGTTTTCTCAAATTTTTGGATTTTTCTTCGTTTCGCGATTCCGAACAATCCGTAACTCCGTTTCGCGCACGGTTTTCGCCTATGTTCATCATTTCTCGCATACTATCAACCTGCAATAATTACAATCATCAAATCAACGTGGATTTCAAGAACGACCAAATGTGCTTACGTCATTGATGACGTAATTCTCAACTGCAACTGTTACAGTCTCCTCCTGTTAGAGAAATTTCGACCCGAAATTTAGTGAAGACTTACCTGATGACAATCATTTATGAGAATAGATGCGGGTATTTTGTTTTCATCTGATTTTATCGTTCCCACGTGTACTCAGATCCACGTTGTGAATTCCATCGAACTTTCACAATTGGTATGCGACTACGTTTCAATACTTTTACTTCTCGATCTATCACCTCTACTGGTTCTTCACTAAACTGAAGTTTTTCATCAATTTGAATCTCTTCAAGTACGATCAATGATTCATCTGCTAGGCACTTTTTCAGATTTGATACATGAAAGACATCATGAATATTACTGAGTTGAAGAGGTAACTCAAGTCTATAGGCTACTGATCCAATTCGTTCAAGAATTTTGAATGGCCCTACAAATCTTGGTGAAAGCTTACCTCTCTTCCCAAATCTGAAAATGCCCTTCCAAGGTGAAACCTTCAACATTACTCGATCACCTATTTGGAATTCTAGACGTCTACGATGATTATCAGCATAACTCTTTTGACGATCGCGAGCAGCTTTAATTCGTTCTTGAATAAGTGAGATCTTATCAATTGTTTCTTGAACGAATTATGGGCAAATGATCTGATTTTCACCTACTTCCGACCAACAGATAGATGATCTACACTTGCGTGCATAAAGTGCTTCGAATGGAGCGCATTGAATACTCGTATGGTAGCTGTTATTGTATGAGAATTCAACAAGTGGAAGATGAATATCCCAGCTACCTCCAAAATCAATCACATAGCTTCTGAGCATGTCTTCAAGAGTTTGATTTGTTCGTTCAGTCTGCCCATCTGTTTGTGGATGATAAGCTGTGCTCGTGACATAGAGTCAGGATTACGTGATATTATGTGTAGTTTAGTTGTGACAACCAGAAAATTTTGTTCTCAACCACTACCAACAACAACCAAATTTCGAGACGAAATTCCTTTCAACAAGGGGATGATGTGATACCCGGCAATTTCAGGTAATTTGCAACTCCTACTTCTTTGTATTTCACATTCATACTTTTTGCATTTCATTTAATTATTTTTAATTAGATGAGTCGGACACAAACAACTGCGAAACGATAGTTCGATGAACTATTGAATCGTACATTGCACATTGGTTTTGGAAACCAAGTGTGGCAAACACAAACACAAACGCAAAACAATAATTCGGGGAATTATTGGATTGTGCAATACATGTTGATTATGGTTAATCAAGCATGCAAACGGTTCATAGCAACGAACGCAAACTATCGAAGATAATTCAAGGAATTATCAAAACACACACACGAGTCTCACGAACGTTGGTGATCAAACAACTTATGTGTTATTATGTGATTATGTGCTAAACGTGCATTAGATGTTTAGGATAAATGTTGGGAATCGTGCACGAGCGAAATCGGATCAATGAAATCGAAAAACAAGAAAATGGACCCGTCGTGGTACGCCAAGGCCGTTGGCGAAGGGCTTGGCGGTACGCGAAGCAAAACGGGACTCAAGACTCCGGACTTTCTACGCGTTACACGATGGACATTTCGATCGGCCTCGGCGGTACAAGAGGCCATGCAGATCAAAATTTTTATAAAATCAACCCCAAACTCATTCCACTCGGTTTCCTTCCGCTTTCTTCGAATTTCTTCATCCATTCTCGACCTAAACCCACTGAAACTAAGCCCCAACCCCCTGGAAACTCTCTTGAGGCCATATCTTTCATTATTGGAGCATCTTGAAGCCATTGAAGCTCAAAAGGAATCCTTGGAAGCCATCCACAAGTGAAGATTCCATCATCAACCTTCATCCCAGTTCCAGAAGCTGTTCTAGCTTGGATCAGTAGCTCTAAGGTTGTTCACTATGATTATCTTTAGTTAGATCGTACGTGCATGATGTAAAAACACACATGCAAGTGTGTTTGAACACATGCAACTCCATGTGGCTACTGTACACGAATTTCTTGGTGATTTCGTGTAATATTGTTATAGATCTAATGATTTTATAGTTTAGGATTGATTGGATTTGTGTTTGATAAGCTATTTTGATGATTTAGGTAAACTTGCCATAAAAGGAAACTTTTATGATGTATGTCTTAGATTTTTGATGATCTAGACATGTTAGACATGTCTAGATGTTGTCAAATGTATATTGGAGTGTTTAGAAACACATTTGGGTATTTGAATTTGTCAAAAACATGGTTTTGTAAGAATTTACTAAATAAGGAAACTTTTGTAAATCAAAAGAGGGCTTTTGATGTTTTTGAATGATTTGGTGAACTTTGATTATTGAAATATGTTTAGAAATGGTTTTTAACATACGTGGAAACTCTGTTTTGTGAAAACGAGCTTTTAAATGGACACATTCCAAATAAGGATACTTTATTTGAGTAAAATGGCATAAATGGTAATTTATGCACAAACGACATATTTCAAGAAACACATATGATTTTACAAACATACTAGAGTTAATAGTTTTATGAAATGGGATTTCATGACTTTACCTTCCAAAAATAGAAACCTTCTAAATATAGAAAGTTTCCCAAAATGGGAATGTTATGATTTTCAAAACTTAATTTTGTGAAAACATCATGATTAGTCATAGGAATGTGTGTCGGTGTCTTATTTGCATTAAGACACATAAACACAACAAACGTGTCACCAACGATTCGTCGAGTCAACACACACACACTAGGTTGAGCACACCGACACTTGGAGTTGTATGGGAAACAACGCACCACAAAACACATACTCACACCCATATGGTTATAGGTGCTTACTAGCAGGACTGCTAGCACTCGCAGGTAGCGAGCACACATAATTCGGAACTGCTTAATCAGGTGAGTTCACGGCCCCTTTTTACTTTTCTAACCTTTGGGGGAGAAAACACTGCATTACAACTATTTTTGAACAACAACTCATTTTATTTACGTATGGACATGATTTATCACTATATGTGTATGTGTGGACCACATCACAACTAAAAGTCCTCGCAATACTCCACGGAGCGTTAGTAGCGCCTAGCGTGATAATCTTGAATAGTACTATTTGGGCCTGACAAGCCCCACCCATCGCGTCTGGGAGGCCAACCCAACTGGAGGTCGGAATGGGCGCAATAGTGACCAACACTTTGCCATTGTCTTGTGATGGACCTGGCAGGAGGCACAACTGTCAGCTACGGTACGAACCTGCATATAATATAACTGTATTGACTAGCTATCAATCGATACTGCATTGTAGTGATATGTAAATCACAACTCTTACTTTAAACATTGGATGTTTACTGCTTATGAAAAACCTGTGTTCTCACCAACCTTTGGGTTGACCCTTTTTACTCGCATGTTTTCTCAGGTAACTAAGGCACGCACACGAGGATAGGATGCTAGGATGAGTCCCATACATCAGCTTTAGTGTCTTAGGATTGAGAATAGTTAAACATTTGAATTGTTATGTGATGATTATTACTTAAACCGCTTCCGCAAACTATTATTCTGTTTTGTTTTGAAAACTGTTTTATGAACGCTTCCACAAATTATGAACTCAAACTATTTTGATAACTTATACATTTACTTCCGCAGCTCTAATTTTACAAAACTGTTTTATCCAAGTTATTGGATGTGCGTATGTAACCAGACATGTAGGTCTCGCAACTGTGTGACCGGAGACTGCGATCCTGACAGTTCGTCGCTCGCGCCCCGTAGGGGACGGGTTTTCTCAGGGTGCGATAGATTGGTATCAAAGCCCTGGTTATTGCGAATTAGGTTTGCATTTAGTGAACTTAGTCTATAACCACTAGTCTCCACACAACACATATCACTTAGTATTGTGACACTTACTACGCGCATAATAGATATGACGTCACCATCGTCACCGCATGTGATGACACACGACGGGGAGGAGCCGATAGCTCTTCATGTTTTCTTTCAGTACCTACCGCACACACTACATTAGTCATTGGAAAAACATTAACACTTATTCTCGCTATGAAGATCATGGCCGGAAGACGCGGAGGACGCACGAATGCGGGGTGGATGTGGAAACATCAGTCTGACACCAGCTGAACTGAACGCACTCATCAACGAGAGAGTTGAAGAGGCACTTGCTGCACGGGAAGCTACCCGAAATCAAAACCCACTGAACCAAGGAGCAAATCCTAACCCACCCCTCTACACATTCAAGATGCTTCTAGATTGCAAACCCCACGCATTCAGCGGCACTAAGGGTGCCGTCGGGTTATTACGCTGGATGGAAAAGGGGGAATCGGCCTTTGCCATGAGCAACTGCAGGAACGAAGACAGGGTCAAGTTTGCTGC
The DNA here is from genome assembly GCA_009363875.1 of Mikania micrantha. Taxonomy (NCBI): domain Eukaryota; kingdom Viridiplantae; phylum Streptophyta; class Magnoliopsida; order Asterales; family Asteraceae; genus Mikania; species Mikania micrantha. The sequence continues at coordinate 12,119,858 of CM018684.1, forward strand.
TGCAACTTTTGAGGGAGCTGCCTCACGTAGTGGAATGCAAATTTCCAAAACCTAGGGCTCGATGCAGCCAATGCCCTACCTTGGGATAATTTCAAGAGGATGTTGAACCGTGAATACTCTCCTCGCGGTGAAGTGCAAAAACTTGAATCAGAATTCTGGAACCACAAAATGATTGGTTCCGAGGTCGAGGCATACACCGCTCGATCATATGAGCTGGCACACCTGTGCCCGGAAATGGTAACCCCACCTTACAAGCACATTGAGAAGTATATTGAGGGACTGCCACCTCAAATTCAGGGCATGGTACTTTCTGCTACCCCATCACCATGCAACAAGCCGTGTGACTAACCCACAAGCTCACTAACTCGGCAGTTGCACAGGGACTATTACCACCCCATGGTGCTGTAGCCAAACCTACTGACAACAAACACAAATGGGACAACATCCTGAGCAAAACTTCCACTCTTTAACCACCACCACAACAACGTAAGTTTAGGTCACCTCAAGCTTACACACCACCCATCCCAACCAACCAAAGCTCAGGAACCTATGTAGGCAAACAACCTAAGTGCAACAAATGCAAATTACACCACATTTTGGGGCAATGTGGTTCTATCCGATGCCAACAGTGTGGAAAAGGAGGACACCTCGCCAAACACTGCAGGGGTGAACTGTTGACAAAGACCCCACAGCCACTACAACAGCAACTCGAAGCACCAAAGGGCTGCTTCGAATGTGGAAAACCGGGGCATTTCAAGAAGGACTGCCCATATTTGAAGAATAACAACAGAAGCGACAATGGTCCGAAGGGACGAGCCTTCGTGATCGGGGCTAAGGAGGCCAGAAACGATCCTAACCTTGCAACAGGTACGTATCTCCTAAATGATCATTATGCTTCTGTATTGTTTGATACTGGAGCTGAGAGAAGTTTCATATTTAAGGATTTTAGTGAGTTACTTGTTATAACCCCAACACCATTAGATGTCGAGTACACAGTAGAACTAGCTGATGGTAAACTGATTGTAACTAAACACATTCTGAGGGAATGCATTTTAGAGCTAGCAAACCATAAATTAAAGATCGACCTCATTCCAGTTACACTAGGCAGTTTTGATGTTGTAGTGGGCATGGATTGGTTGTCTGAAAATCAAGCCGAAATAGTTTGCCACGACATTGTTGTGCACATACCCTTACCTAGTGGAGAAACCTTAAACATCAACGGCGAAAGGAGCGACACTCCGCTCAACATCATCTCGTGCATGAGAGCCCACAAATGCTTCCGAAAGGGATACACAACCATTCTAACACTTATCACCGACAAAACCGAAGAAGGGAAGAAAATAGAAGACATCCCAGTAATATGTGACTATCCTGACGTATTCCCTGAGGATCTACCAGGACTACCACCACCTCGACAAGTGGAGTTCCGCATAGATCTCGCACCAGGAGCAGCACCTATTACGCGGGCACCCTATCGACTTGCACCTTTAGAGATGCAGGAACTGTCCAATCAACTGCAGGAGTTGCTGGACAAGGGTTTCATTAGACCAAGCTTCTCACCTTGCGGAACTCCGGTCTTATTTGTGAAAAAGAAGGATGGCACGTTCCGTATGTGCATCGATTACCGTGAGCTAAACAAAGTGACAATCAAGAACCGTTATCCCTTACCTCGCATCGACGATCTGTTCGATCAACTGCAAGGATCAAGTGACTACTCTAAGATCGATCTGCGATCTGGGTACCATCAACTGAGAATTCAAGAAGAAGACATCCCAAAGACAATTTCCGCACTCGGTATGGCCACTACGAATTTTTGGTCATGCCGTTTGGTCTCACAAACACACCCGCAGTATTCATGGATCTCATGAATAGAGTGTGCAAACCTTGCCTGGATAAGTTTATCATTGTCTTTATAGACGATATTCTCATCTACTCGAAGACTCGGGAAGAACACAAAGAGCATCTCTGATTGGCTCTAGAACTCTTACAGCAGGAGAAGCTGTACGCAAAACTCACAAAAACGCGACTTCTGGATTCGAGAAGTCCAATTCTTGGGTCATGTTGTGAATGAACAAGGGATTCATGTGGATAAATCTAAGATAGAGGCGATCAAGAACTGGGAAGCACTAAAGACCCCAACTGAGGTGCGACAATTCCTAGGCTTGGCAGGCTATTATCGACGATTTATTGAAGGATTTTCCAAGATAGTCCAACCCCTTACGACCTTAACCCATAAAGACAAGAAATATCTCTGGACTGACAAACAAGAAGCTGCATTCCAACTTCTCAAGCAGAAGCTCTGTAGTGCACCTATCTTATCTCTTCCTAATGGAACAGACGACTTCGTAGTATATTGCGATGCCTCGATACAAGGACTCGGTTGCGTGCTGATGCAGCGAGAGAAGGTGATCGCATATGCTTCTCGACAACTGAAAGTCCACGAGAAGAACTACACCACCCACGATTTGGAACTTGGAGCCGTGGTATTCGCACTCAAGATCTGGAGACACTACCTATGTGGTACAAAGTGTACCATATACACTGATCACAAGAGTCTCCAACACATATTCGAGCAGAAGGAACTGAACATGCGATAGCGACGCTGGCTCGAACTGCTAAATGACTACGGGTGTGCTATCAAGTATCACCCGAGGAAGGCCAATGTAGTGGCCGATGCCCTAAGTCGGAAAAACACCTCTAAACCCAAGAGGGTACGAGCTTTACAACTCACCATCCATCCCAATCTCCCTGAGCAGATACGTATTTCCCAAGTGGAGGCCCTTAAAGTAGAAAACCTAGAGGCTGAATCACTAAGGGGAATGGAGAAACAACTTGAGGTGAAAGTCGATGGCTTACAATATGTCATTGAACGCGTCTGGGTTCCACGTCACAGAAACTTACGAGACCTTGTGATGGACGAGGCTCACAAATCCCGGTATTCCATTCACCCTGATCGGATAAGATGTATCATGATCTGAAAGTACTCTACTTGTGGCCACACATGAAAGCTGACATCGCCACCTACGTGAGTAAATGCTTGACTTGCTCCAAAGTCAAGGTCGAGTACCAGAAACCCTTAGGATTACTTACACAACCTGAGATCCCCATGTGGAAATGGGAACAAATCTCCATGGACTTCATTACCAAAATACCCCGTACTCCTAGTGGATGTGACACTATCTGGGTAATTGTGGACCGACTGACTAAGTCAGCACATTTCCTTGCGATCAATGAAAATGATAAGATGGAAAAACTGGCCCGAATCTATGTCAAGGAAGTGGTCTCGTGACATGGAGTGCCAATCTCCATCATTTCAGATCGAGACGCCAGATTCACTTCTAACTTCTGGAAATCATTGCAAAAGTCGCTTGGCACGCGGTTGGATATGATACTGAATACCACCCATAAACCGATGGCCAGAGCAAACGCACTATACAAACTCTCGAAGACATGCTACGAGCTTGTGTAATAGACTTCGGCAACAGCTGGGAAACTCACTTATCGTTGGTGAAGTTTTCCTACAACAACATCTACCACACAAGCATCAAGGCAGCGCCTTTTGAGGCACTCTATGGTAGGAAATGCTGGTCACCCATATGTTGGGCGGAAGTGGGCGACAGTCAGCTCACTGGCCCGGAACTTGTACACAAAAGAACAGAGAAAATCGTGCAGATCAGAAATCGCATGGCAGCAGCTCTCGATTGTCAAAAGAGCTATGCCGACAAACTCCGAAAGCCTTTGGAATTTCAGGTAGGAGATAAAGTCCTTCTGAAAGTTTCGCCATGGAAAGGTGTCATTCGTTTTGGTAAACAAGGCAAACTGAACCCACAGTATATTGGACCATTTGAGATCCTGAAGAGGATTGGTCCAGTGGCATACCAACTCAACCTACCAGTTGAAATCGATGGAGTTCACAACGTATTTCATGTCTCAAACCTAAAGAAATGTTTATCTGATGAGACACTTGTGATTCCACTAGATGAAATCCAGGTGGATGAACAACTACGGTTCGTAGAAGAACCAGTAGAGATCATGGACCGTGAGGTCAAACAACTTAAACAAAGTCGGATTCCGATTGTCAGAGTCCGATGGAACTCGAAAGACCTGAATTCACATGGGAACGTGAAGATCAGATGATGCACAAATATCCCCATCTCTTCAGACACACAGCATCGAACGCCGACTACAACGAATAAATTTCAGGACGAAATTTCCTTTTAACAAGGGGATGATGTGACAACCAGAAAATTTTGTTCTCAACCACTACCAAGAACAACCAAATTTCAGGATGAAATTTCTTTCAACAAGGGGATGATGTGACCCCCGGCAATTTCAGGTAAATTGCAACTCCTACTACTTTGTATTTTACATTCATACTTGTTGCATTTCATTTAATTATTTTTAATTAGATGAGTAGGACACAAACAACTGCGAAACGATAGTTCGAGGAACTATTGAATCGTACATTGGTTTTGGAAACCAAATGTGGCAAACACAAACACAAACGCAAAACAATAATTTGGGGAATTATTGGATTTGCAATACATGTTGATTATGGTTAATCAAGCATGCAAACGGTTCGTAGCAACGAACGCAAACTATCGAAGATATTTCAAGGAATTATCGAAACACACACACGAGTCTCACGAACGTTGGTGATCAAACAACTTATGTGTTATTATGTGATTATGTGCTAAACATGCATTAGATGTTTAGGATAAATGTTGGGAATCGAGCACGAGCGAAATCGGATCAACGAAATCGAAAAACAAGAAAATGGACCCGTCGCGGTACGCCAAGGCCGTTGGTAAAGGGCTTGGCGGGATCGAAGCAAAGCGGGACTCGAGACTTAGGAATTTCTCGGCGGTACGCGATGGACATTTCGATCGGCCTGGGCGGTTCGCGAAGCTCATGCAGATCAAAATTTTTATAAAATCAACCCTAAACTCATTCCACTCGGTTTCCTTCCACTTTCTCCGAATTTCTTCATCCATTCTCGACCTAAACCCACTGAAACTAAGCCCCAACCCCCTGGAAACTCTCTTGAGGCCATCTCTTTCATTATTGGAGCATCTTGAAGCCATTGAAGCTCAAAAGGAATCCTTGGAAGCCATCCACAAGTGAAGATTTCATCATCAGCCTTCATCCTAGTTCCAGGAGCTGTTCTAGCTTGGATCAGTAGCTCTAAGGTAGTTCACTATGATTATCTTTAGTTAGATTGTACGTGCATGATGTAAAAACACACATGCAAGTGTGTTTGAACACATGCAACTCCATGTGGCTACTGTACACGAATTTCTTGGTGATTTCATGTAATATTGTTATAGGTCTACTGATTTTATAGTTTAGGATTGATTGGATTTGAGTTTGATAAGCTATTTTGATGATTTAGGTAAACTTGCCGTAAAAGGAAACTTTTATGATGCATGTCTTAGAGTTTTGATGATCTAGACATGTTAGACATGTCTAGATGTTGTCAAATGTATATTGGAGTGTTTAGAAACACATTTGGGTATTTGAATTTGTCAAAAACATGGTTTTGTAAGAACTTACTAAATAAGGAAACTTTTGTAAATCAAAAGAGGGCTTTTGATGTTTTTGAATGTTTTGGTGAACTTTGATTATTGAAATATGTTTAGAAATGGTTTTTAACATATGTGGAAACTCTGTTTTGTGAAAACGAGCTTTCAAATGGACACATTCCAAATAAGGATACTTTATTTGAGTAAAATGGCATAAATGGTAATTTATGCACAAACGACATGTTTCAAGTGTTTACATATGATTTTACAAACATACTAGAGTTAATAGTTTTATGAAATGGGATTTCATGACTTTACCTTCCAAAAATAGAAACCTTCTAAATATAGAAAGTTTCCCGAAACGGGAACGTTATGATTTTCAAAACTTAATTTTGTGAAAACATCATGATTAGTCATAGGAATGCGTGTCGGTGTCTTATTTGCATTAAGACACATAAACACAACAAACGTGTCACCAACGATTCGTTGAGTCAACACAAGTCAACACACACACTCGGTTGAGCACACCGACACTTGGAGTTGTATGGAATACAACGCACGACAAAACACATACTCACACCCATATGGTTATAGGTGCTTACTAACAGGACTGCTAGCACTCGCAGGTAGCGAGCACACATAAACCGGAACTGCTTAATCAGGTGAGTTCTCGGCCCCTTTTTACTTTTCTAACCTTTGGGGGAGAAAACACTGCCTTACAACTATTTTTGAACAACAACACATTTTATTTAAGTATGGACATGCTTTATCACTATATGTATTTGTGTGGACCACATCACAACTAAAAGTCCTCGCGATACTTCACGGACCGTTAGTAGCGCGTACCGCCTAGCGTGGTAATATTGAATAGTACTATTTCGGCCTGACAAGCCTCACCCATCGCGCCTGGGAGGCCAACCCAAATGGAGGTCGGAATGGGTGCAATATTGACCAACACTTTGCCATTGTCTTGTGATGGACTTGGCGGGAGGCACAACTGTTAGCTTCGGTACGAACCCGCATATAATATAACTGTATTGAGTAGCTATCAATTGATACTGCATTGTAATGATATGTAAATCACAACTCTTACTTTAAACATTGGATGTAAACTGCTTATGAAAAACCTGTGTTCTCACCAACCTTTGTGTTGATCCTTTTAATCACATGTTTTCTCAGGTAACTAAGGCACGCACACAAGGATAGGATGCTAGGATAGAGTCCCATGCATCAGCTTTAGTGTCTTAGGATTGAGAATAGTTAAACATTTGAATTGTTGTGTAATGATTATTACTTAAACTGCTTCCGCAAACTTTTATTCTGTTTTGTTTTGAAAACTGTTTTATGAACGTTTCCGCAACTTATGAACTCAAATTGTTTTGATAACTTATACATTTACTTCCGCAGCTTTGATTTTACAAAACTGTTTTATCCAAGTTATTGGATGTACGTATGTAACCAGACATGTAGGTCTCGAACTGTGTGACCGGAGACCGCGATCCTGACAGTCCGTCGCTCGCGCCCCGTAGGGGACGGGTTTTCTCAGGGTGCGACATTAGTGATTAAATCCATAGAGTTCTGATCCTATTTCCACATGGGAATCTTAGGTTGTTGCAATAACCCAGAAGGTCGTTGATGTTCAGCCTTAACTTTGAGACATGTTAAACATTGATCCACATATTCAGCTATGTGTTTCTTCATTCTAGGCCACCGGTAGAAATATATAAGATCTTTATACATTTTATTAGCACCTGGATGAATAGAATACATGGATTTGTGCGCCTCATCCAAGATAATTGTTCTAGAGTTACTGAATAAAGGAACCCAAATTCGGCTTTTGAAATACAACACTCCATCAGTCTTACTTTCAAGTTGCTTGTCTAATCCCCTTAGTTCCTCAGCAGGATAATTTGTTGCTTGTAAAGCTTGTTGCTGAGCTTCTTTAATCTGAGGAATTAGACTGGTTTGAATAGTCATCCCTAACGCTTTCACACGTAAAGGTTTGACTCGTTCCTTGCGAATCAAGGCATCGGCTACGACATTCGCTTTGCCTGGGTGATAACGAATTTCACAATCATAATCGTCAAAAGTTCTACCCACCGTCTTTGTCGCATGTTCAACATTTTTTGATCTAGAATATGTTGAAGATTTTGTGATCAGTGTATATGATACAATTGGTTCCATATAGACAGTGTCTCCAAATCTTAAGTGCAAACACCACTGCACGAAGTTCTAGATCATGAGTGGTATAGTTCTTCTCATGCACTTTAAGTTGCCGAGAAGCGTAAGCGATTACTTTATCCTTCTGCATTAACACACACCCAAGACCTTGACGAGAAGCATCACAGTACACTATGAAATTATCCGTACCTTCCAGTAATGCCAAGATAGGTGCATTGCAGAGTTTGTGTTTCAACAGTTGGAACGCCTCCTCCTATTGGGAACCCCATATAAACGGTTGATTTTTATGTGTCAATGTGGTCAGTGGCAAGGCTATCTTTGAAAAGTTCTTGATAAATCGGCGATAGTAACCTGCCAGTCCTAAAAATTGACATATTTCAGTTGGAGTTCGTGGTGTTTCCCATTGTTTCACAGCCTCGATCTTACTGGGATCTACTTGAATACCGTTTTCATTCACTACGTGCCCCAGAAACTGAACATCTCGTAACCAAAACTCACACTTTGAGAATTTGGCATATAATTTCTCATGTGCCAAAAGTTCTAACATTAGTCTCAAGTGTTGAGCATGTTCTTATTGGTTTCAATAGTAAATGACAATATCATCAATAAACACAATCATAAACCTATCCAGATAAGGTCTACATCCTCAATACATCAGATTCATGAAAACTGCACATGCATTCGTTAGTCCAAACGACATTACTAGAAATTCACAATCTCCGTATCTAGTTCTGAAAGCAGTTTTAGGAACATCATCATCATGAATTCGTAACTGATGATATCCAGATCTTAAATCGATTTTTGAGAAATAAGTAGCACATTGTAGTTGATCAAACAGATCATCGGTACGTGGTAATGGATAACGGTTTTTGATTGTCAATTTAGTGAGTTCCCTGTAGTCAATGCACCTCCTGAATGAACCATCTTTCTTTTTCACAAAAAGAATTGGTGCTTCATAAGGTGAGAAACTAGGTCTGATAAAACCTTTATTTAAAACTTCCTAGTTAATCTAAAAGTTCTCACATTTCAGAAAGTACCAGGAGATAAGGAGTTTTTATCAACTTACCATTAAAACCGATTTATCTAAGTACGTAGCAGGTAATGCAAGTAAAATGATCATTCTGGGGAAGTAAGATTCTTATTTATCCCCATATTAAAATATTGATGCATACAGGTTTTTAGAAAGAAACGTACCAGTGACAAGGTTTGTATCATGCCTTGCCTCCTTTGCATCAATCTAAAAAGCTCTTCCCCAAGTTTCATTCCTTTGATTAGTGTTATTGTTGTTCTGACAGTTTCTCATGAAATGGTCGGGGCTTCCACACTTGAAGCAAAACCTGTTCCGTTGAGAAGGTTGTCTTGGTATTTGATTGGGTTGATGGGCAGGAAAGTTACAATATTTGGTGTAGTGTCTGACTCGGTTAGAGTTTGTACATTCAGGACATGGTCCTATGTGATGATAAGGACACTTATTACATTTGGGCGCCTGCCCAGTATATCCTTTCCTTTCAGGGAGAGCCGTACTATAGTTTTTCACAATTGGTTTACTATGGTTAATCTCAGCCGGAGCTTTGGTTTTGTTTTTCTGAAACCACTTCCTTTTTGTTCCTCTTGTGTTACTAGGTGCCTTGATCTTAGTACCACTAGAACTTTCCTCATCTATCATTGTTAGGGTACCATTTCTTATTGCCTTATCAGTAAATCTATTGTCTAAGATAATGGTATATTCTAAAGTTGTAAATTTGGCAGCAGCTACCATTTCTCGAATTTGAGGAACCAAACCTTGAATATACTTTTCTACCAAGATTAGCTCAGTAGGAAACATGTCAGGAAAGAGACATGTGAGTTCATGAAATCGTTCCGTATATTTCCGACAGTTTGCACCTATCATTGAAAGATTCAAGAACTCTTCTTGTAGTTTCATGATTTCGGTGGCTGGGCAATATTTTGAAATAATCAAGGGTTTAAACTCCTTCCAGCCCATTACATCAACAGTGGCCGTACCCAATAATCTTACTTGGGTATTCCACCATATCAAAGCTGAGTCCTTAAGAGAACAAGTAGCATATGTTACTTTGTGCTCTTCTAAGCATTCGCTGATTTGAAGTTTTGTTTCCATCTCTTCGATCCATTTTAACAACCACTCAGCTCCTTCCTTGCCAGTAAAATCTGGAGGATTATAAGTTTCAAAGGAGTTGTATGTACATCCATGTGGTGGAGAATCTAAAACTGTTATGTTCCAACTGGTGGTAGTATAAATTTCTGAGCTCCTGTCAGTAATGTTGCGCTCTATATGGCTTCCATGTGAGCTAGAAGCTATGTTCTGCTAATATTGAGCCAACATACCTGGAATAACTGCCACCAGTTGCTCATTTACAATTAAAGCTATCGTTGCTTCATTTAGTTCAGATCCACTAGCAGCCGTAGGTGGAACCGTATTCGTTTCAACATTCACGGGTGGAGCCCTGTTCGTTTCCGAATGGGCACGTGGATCCGGATTTGATTCTACGTTCTCAGGTGGAACTTGATTCAATTCAGGGTTAGTAATGTTCTTGGCAGCGTTTGTGGCTGGTCAACACGTTTTGGAGCCATTGTTCTGCTCACATGCCGATAAACTCGGATCAGTTCAATAACATTAAAGATATAACTCTCTGAATCACATAATTTCAACCATATTCAGTTATACTGAAAATTCAAGTCGAAATGTGATTATAAATATATATATATATATATATATATATATAGTATAACTACATTGCAAAGATCCAGATATGTTCTCAGTACACAGTAATCATACAAATGTTTGTAGTCATACTCAGTCCTGTTATTTCAAAAACATGTTAGAGTATTACACAACTCACCGCATTGTAATATAGATATGTTATTACACATGTTTTTGATATATTATCATACAGGACACAGATAAGTTCTCATACCGAAATGTTCTCACACAAAAATGTTCGCATACAGTTCTTTAATACGTTGCCATTCAGACAATAGATATGTTTTCACACAAAAATGTTCTCATAGTTCTGTGATACATTGCCACACCATCAATAGATATGTTCTCGTACAAAAATGTTCTCATAAAGTTCTTTGATACATTGCCACACCGGCAATAGATATGTTCTCAAAAAGTAATGTTCTCACGTAATTCACTTTTATTATCTAGTTATAGTTCATACAAGTTTGATATTAATAAATAGTTCATACATTCACACACAAGTTATTCAGAGATGATACCGTATCTAGAGCATTCACCTGATTCGTAAGAGTCAGGTGAGACATAAGTATCTCTAATACGGTAGTACGGATGCTCTATAGAGTAGTACGTAACTGCTGTATCTCATGGCGTATACTCTATAGATCCAAGCTAGCCTGCTAAAGTTGTGTTCGTATCTCCGCCTGGTTGCAGGATTCTCCCAACTCATGAATAGTGTTAAGCACGTCCCTCAGTGCCAACTGTCGTCATGAGGGAAAGACCCGTAGTCTTGTGAGTTTGACCTCACATGTGTCGAAGTCCATCACATACCTAAATCCTCTAAGGTTATGAACTCTGCCTCTTCCCTACAGAAGCATTCTTACTCGGTGCTTGAGAATGTCTGGGTGAAGCAATTAGTGCATGTGGTAATAACGTAGCTGGTACTTGTAGTACAGACTGGGAAGTAACCGACGCTGCTTCCGATGAATCAGAATCCGACCTCAAACTAGAGTTAGGCGTATCATAAATTACCACATATGAAAATCTCCTATCAGTATCATGGAATAAATATTCAATAATAATATTCAATATAAACATGATATGACATCTATTCCTATCTCAAAGCAGCTAATCGTCCTTATAGTTATTATTGTTCTGCTTGGATTAAATTAGACTAGAATGCACACGTGTTGCAAATTTCATTTATGCTGGCCACTGTAACATCACTGTATTTCAGGTTGTCCGTACAGACGTACGACTGTACTGTTACCACCTGATATGATAATATTTAATGATAATGAATTATTGAATGATATAATTGATAATTGGTATACATTGAGAACATATTTTTATTTGCATAAACCATGGGGAGTTTAGTTGAAACACAACTAAACAGAACCAGAGCGTTTATCGCAGTTGAATACACAGATTATGGTTTATGGATTTGAATGGAAAGGAAGTTAGAGTGTGTTATGGTTTGGTTACTAAACATAGTCAAGGACACATGGTCATGGTTTATCGAAATAGCGGTGGGACGGTGGCTGGGGCGGTTGCGACTGACCCCTACATATGCCCTATACATATGCATATTTCGGTCTATCACGGATGAGTCAGTGATATGGTTTAGTGGGTTTTGGATTGAGATTTAAAATATTAAAGACAATAAATTGATTTAACGAAAATAAACGGAGATAACGAAATAATACGTGCGTAACGAAATAATATTTAACGACAACAAAATAAGAAAAATAAATTAAAAATTTTTATTAGGAATTACAACCTAAAAACGAAAACGAACGGATTATTTTATTTAAATAATTGATTTAACGAAAATAAACGGAGACATTTTATTTAAACAAGTTTATTTAAAAACTATTTTTTTGAAAACGAAACTCATTCATTTAAATGTTTTACGTTTTAAATATGTTTAACAAGAAAACCGAACTTATAATATATGTTATCGCGATAAAAACGAGACTGAGCACGGGGAAATGGAACGCGATATAAGGAAGAAGCATAGCTTCTTCTTCCTCACTTTTCACCTCTTCACTCTCTCTCTACACTCTCATTTTCGTCGTCACTTTCTCTCTCTACCTTCTCTCTAGCCTAACTCATTCATTACTCAACGGATTCGTGAGATCTCGGAGCCTACATATCGAGGTAAATCTGAAGCATTATCTTTGGCTTTTATTAAAAATACGTGGATACATGAACGGCCATCTTGTAACCGATTTTAAAGTTTTAAAAACATGTTAATCGAACAAGTGTAAGGGTAGGAAGCCAAGATATGGGTCTGTAACAATGGGAGAACTTGTTCGTGGATGGTGCTGCCATGGCCGAACCTCAAGAGGGCCGAGCCTCTTGAGGGCCGAACCCTCCATCGTGGTCTACGAACCTGTTACCAACTCCAGATCCCACGAACCTTCTAGGAGCCGAACTTTCCCTGCCGCACGAACCTATATGGACCGAACCTTCATACTCTCACGAACCTGGGTCATCGAACCATGGCTGCCGCCAACGAACCTCTTTTGACAAAACCCTAAGGTGGCTAAACTATTGACTAAAGGGTTCGTGGGGCGGTTCTGCAAGGCAACGAACCTAAGGGTTCATGGGGGGCTGCATGCAACGAACCTAGGGTTGTCAAACCCAAGGCCTATGAACCTTGGGTGGCCATTGCCGAACCTGGGTGTAGCAGAACCTTGGGTGGCCATTTACAATGATGCATGTATTGTCACTTATACTTATTGAGAATATTGATGATTGAGATTGTTTGATTGAATATATTATTGATTATCTATGAATTATTGATATATGTGATTATGTGTTTGGATGTTGTGTTGGATTATCTAGCAGGTGCTCATGTGGATTTTCTTAGAAAACTATAAACTTTTATAATCACTTTGTAAAACAATTTTAAATATAAAAACTTATGATTACTCACCAACTACTTCGTAGTTGACACTTGATTTTTTACATGTTTGAGGGAACGAGGAGAAGTAGATAGAGCAGGATAAGGACACACTCGTGGTATACTACCCGTTTGGGAAATTAATTGCTTAGGGAATTAACTGCTTAGGAACTTATCTGCTTTAGGAATTATTTGATTTGTCTTTGATCACCGGATAAGGACACACTCGTGGTATACTACAAAGGTGGTGGGATGGTGGCTGGGGCAGTTGCGACTGACCCCTACATATGCCCTATTCATATACCATTTGTGGTATATTGTGGGTCTGTCAGTGTCAGGAACTTAGGATGTTATTAGGTTATGTTGTGAGGTTACGGTTGATGGAATGTTGGTTAAGTTTGGTTTGGATTGACACTTTGGATGATCATATTTGATGAACGCATATAAAAAAAGTACTTATGAACACACTTATTGGGCACGTGGGGTGTTATAGATTGGTGTATATGATCAATGAACGATACGAACACTTAGTGATAGACTGAAGACTTGGATGATATAGACACTTAGTGAACATATGAACACGTAGTGATGATACTAACACTTGGTGATGGTATGAACACTTGATGAGAATAAATTATAGGGAGAATATGAACACTTAGTGACAATAAGAGCACTCAGTGATGATATGAACCCTCATTGACGATTATAGACATTGGGATTAGTATGGATTTTAGTGAACTTAGGCAATAGGGGAACTTTATTGTCAGGTGAACTTAGACATTAGGTGAACTTAGAGATAGGCAAACCTACATGTCAGGTGAACTTAGACATTAGGCGAACCTAATTGTCCAAGGGAACTAGAGACCACTTCACTCAAAAATTATCCTACCTAGGATAAAGATTGTGAAGTGAGATAATGGTAAGTTACATGAGACACCCTAAATTCTAACAAGGGCATAATCGTGGTGCAATGCAACGGTGGTGGGAAGGCGTCTGGGCGGGTTGTAGGCTCGACCCTTTCGTATGCCCTATATATAAGCTTGTTGCATCGCATCGGGAGGTTGTCAGTGTTGGTATAGGGTGGGGAATGTTTGGAACTTAGGAATATTTAGTTAATATTATATAAGACCAACTAGGATGCGTTAGTATAGTATTAGGAGATTATTAGTTTGTTATGAGTTTAATGACAGATAGGAGAAAAATATAGTTAATATATGTAATCCTAACTGTTAAAATGAACTCATTTGACCATAGTTTGTATAACTTACGTTGTATATGGTAGTAACATGTTTCTAATATCCTAAGAAACATGCCGCCGCGCCGTCACAACGGAGATGATACGAACTCTGAAGATGCTAACGGTAATGCCAACTCAGGCACACAAGAGTTAGCAAACCTTATTTCTGGATTTGTGAATCAACTGACTCAAGCCAATCAATCTCTCAATCAGAACAGAGGTGGTGCACACCCACCGGTCTGCACATTCAAACACTTCAACTCCTGTAATCCACTGAAGTTTACGGGTTCTAAGACAGCCACTGGTCTGTTGCAGTGGTTTGAAAGCATGGAGAATACCTTCATCAACAGTGATTGCCCAGAGCATTTGAAGGTGCGCTATGCCACCAATGTTTTCCAAAAGAGAGCACTAACTTGGTGGAATGGCGAAAAGCGAACTAGGGGAGTTGATGATGCCCTAGCACTGACATGGACGGAGGTCAAAAACTTGATGACCACTGAATTCTGTCCTCGCTGTGAAATGAGGAAACTGGAGACTGAGTTCTGGGAACTCAAACAAGATAGTGGCGAGAATGTCATCTACAATACTCGTTTTCACGAGTATAGTCTGCTGGTACCTCACCTTGTTACACCACTTGAGAGAGCAATTGAAAAGTATATAGGCGGTTTGCCTATGCAGATTCAAGACACCGTCTATGGAAGCAACCAAAAAACCTTGGAGGCTGCAATCCGTTTATCTGCAACATTGACTGATAACTATGTGAAGGCTGGAACACTCACAAGAAAGGGAACAAAGAAGACTGAGGTGAAGACTGCTACAAAGGAAACAAAAACAGAAGTCAAGACCGAGGCTGCTAGTTCTTCAAAAAGCAGCAACAAGAAGAGAAAGACCAGGAACTTCGTGGTCACTACTCCTGCTGCTAAGTCTGCGCAGCAATCATCCAACAACACCACTGCCAGAAATTATATTAGGAATACTCCCCAGTGTAATACTTGCAGGTATCATCACATGCCCAACTTGCCTTGTCGCGTCTGCAATAACTGTGGCAAGTATGGCCATTTTGCTAATGTTTACTGGAGTGCACCGCAAGCACAAAGGATGCAACCTGCTCCGCTTGCACTACCTGCTCCGCAAACTCAACAAGTACAAGCTACACCTGTTCGCCAGGTACCTGTGCAGGCAAGAGCCTGTTACGAGTGTGGTGAAGTGGGTCATTTCAGAAACCAATGCCCGAGACTGATAAGAAATAATCAAAGGGTGGCACGAGGCAAAGCGTTTCAACTGAATGCTCCAGCTGCTCAAGCCAACCAAGATGTGGTCAATCGTACATTTCTGATCAACAACTCTTATGCATTTGTCTTATTTGATTCTGGTGCCGATAGGAGTTTCGTTTCATATGATTTTGAATGCGTGCTTGGTAAGACACGTACGCACTCAGATAAACCGTTTAACGTGGAGGTGGCTGACGGAAACACTATTGATATTGACACTGTTATTATTGGATGTACTGTGAACTTAAGTGATCACGTTTACCCAATTGATCTCATACCTATGCATCTTGATAGCTTCGATGTTATCATAGGCATGGATTGGTTAGCCACCCACAAAGCGGAGATTGTTTGTCATGAAAAATACATTCGTATTCCCTTACCTTCGGGTGAAATTTTAAGAGTTTTCGGGGAAACTTCTAGTAAAGGTCTTAAGCTGATGTCATGCACTAAAGCACACAAGTACCTTAGGAAGAAGTGTATAGCATTCTTAGCACACATTGTGGAGAAAAAGGAGAAAGGAAAGAGCATTGAAGAAGTTCCTATAATCAGAGATTTTCCTGAAATATTTCGAGATGACTTTCCGGGTCTTCCACCAGAACGTCAAGTAGAATTTTGAATTGACTTAGTACCTGGTGCGAACCCTGTCGCCAAAGCTCCTTACATACTTGCGCCTTTAGAGTCACAAGAATTGGTGAGCCAGCTACAAGAACTGACTGATAAAGGATTCATTCACCCGAGCCATTCTCCATGGGGTGCACCTGTCCTGTTTGTCAAGAAGAAGGACGGGTCATTCCGAATATGCATCGACTACCGCGAGTTGAACAAGCTAACCATTAAGAATCGATATCCACTGTCGCGCATCGATGATCTCTTCGATCAACTTCAAGGCTCGGCATGGTTTTCGAAGATCGATCTTAGGTCTGGGTATCATCAGCTTCGCGTACATGATGATGATATTCCCAAGACGGCTTTCAGAACGAGATATGGCCATTATGAATTTCTGGTAATGCCTTTCGGCCTTACCAATGCACCGGCGATTTTCATGGATCTCATGAACCGTGTTTGCAGGCCATACTTGGATAAGTTTGTGATTGTATTCATTGATGATATTTTGATATACTCAAAGACCAAAGAAGAACACGAGCAACACCTTAAGTTGGTTTTGGAGATCCTAAGAGAGGAGCGACTGTATGCCAAGTTCTCTAAATGTGAATTTTGGCTTAAGGAAGTTCAATTCTTGGGACACATAGTCAATGAAAAGGGTGTTCACGTGGATCCTGCTAAGATTGATGCGGTGAAGAATTGGAGTACACCAACAACACCAACGGAGATTCGATCGTTTCTTGGACTTGCCGGTTATTATCGGCGTTTTATTTCGAACTTCTCCAGGATTGCTATTCCTGTCACTTCTTTGACTCAGAAGAATAAATCGTGTGAGTGAGGACCAAAACAGGAAGAGGCGTTTCAGACTTTGAAGCAGAAACTTTGTGATGCTCCTGTCTTGACACTGCCTGAGGGAAATGATGATTTTGTGGTCTCTTATGATGCATCCAACCTAGGTCTCGGTTGTGTTCTCATGCAACGGGGAAAGGTTGTGGCCTATGCATCAAGACAACTAAAAATTCACGAGAAGAACTACACTACACACGACTTGGAACTTGGCGCAGTCGTGTTTGCTTTGAAGATATGGAGACATTATCTTTATGGCACAAAGTGTGTAGTCTTTACTGATCATAAGAGTTTGCAGCATATTCTCAATCAGAAAGAACTTAACATGAGACAACGGAGATGGGTTGAACTATTGAACGATTATGACTGTGAAATTCGCTACCATCCTGGTAAAGCGAATGTAGTAGCAGATGCGCTTAGTCGCAAAAGTCAAGTTCAGATCCATAGTGTTTGAGTGTACACTAATCTCCATAATGATGTTCTTACAGCCCAACAACACTCATTGGCTCAGGATAACTTGAAAAATGAGATGTCTTGCGGGGCTGAGATATTATTGGAAACTAAGGATGATGGTTTGATGTATTACTTGAATCGGTTGTGGATACCGAATAGGGATGATATTAGGATGATGATTTTGGATAAAGCTCATAAGTCTCGTTACTCAATCCATCCGGGTGCTGACAAAATGTATCAAGACCTTCGTGCCTTGTACTATTGGCCTGGAATGAAGAAGGATATTGCTGACTATGTGTCCAAGTGCCTTAACTGTGCTAAAGTCAAGGCAGAACGCCAGCGACCTTCGGGATTGTTGATACAACCAGAAATACCCATATGGAAGTGGGAGAATATCTCTATGGATTTCATTACTTAACTCCCACGGACCGCAAACGGAAAAGATAGCACTTGGGTGATAATTGATAGATTAACCAAGTCGGCTCATTTCTTACCGATACACGAGACGTACCCGGTGCGGAAATTAGCTCGTATCTTTGTTGACGAGATCGTTAGCCGACATGGTATTCCCTTAAGTATAATATCGGATCGTGAAGCTCGTTTCACGGCACGATTTTGGGAATCACTTCATGAAGCTTTTGGAACAAGATTGGATCTTAGCACCGCCTATCATCCTCAAACGGATGGACAGACGGAGCGAACGATTCAGACATTGGAAGATATGCTGAGAGCTTGTGTCATCGATTTTGGTGGCAATTGGGATAGCCATTTACCATTAGTTGAATTCTCGTATAACAACAGTTATCACGCGAGCATTGGTATGGCGCCGTTTGAAGCTCTTTATGGCAGGAAATGTCGGTCACCTATTTGTTGGACTGAGGTCGGCGAATCGCAGATCACTGGTCCCGAGATTATTCAGGAGACGACTGACAAGATCCGCCAAATCCGTGACAATCTGTTAGCTGCACGTAGTCGACAGAAATGCTATGCGGATAAACGACGAAAACCCTTAGAGTTTGAGGTTGATGATATGGTATTACTTAAAGTGTCGCCTTGGAAGGGCGTTGTACGATTCGGGAAGAAGGGTAAGCTTGCTCCACGTTACGTTGGCCCTTTTAAGATCCTCGAACAGATCGGGAAGGTTGCCTATAAGTTGGAACTTCCTCCTGAACTTAGTAATGTACACCCGACGTTTCACGTGTCCAATTTATGAAAATGCTTAGCTGATCAGGATCTTCAGGTACCACTCGACGACATTCACGTCGATGATACCATGCATTTTGTTGAAAAACCAGTTGAGATAATGGATTGTGAGGCTAAAAAGCTCAAACGCAGTAGAATTCCAATTGTCAAAGTACGTTGGGAGTCGAAGCGTGGTCTGAAATTCACCTGGGAGCGGAAAGATCAGATGAAGCTTAAGTATCCACATTTATTCACTACGGTCACTCCAAGTTGAATTTCGGGACAAAATTCCCTTAACTAGGGGAGACTGTAACATCACAGTATTTCAGGTTGTCCGTACAGACGTACGATTGTACTGTTACGACCTGATATGATAATATTTAATGATAATGAATTATTGAATGATATTATTGATAATTGGTAAGATTTGCACATCGTTACATTATATAAATTTTAAAGCAAAATACTAGGGATTACAAGTTCCTCGTCCTTCCTATCGTAATATTGTTGGCTCTAAATGGCTATATCGACCAATGTTTCATTCATATGGAACCATTGAACGGCAAAAGGCTTGATTAGTTCCTCAACGGTTAGTCAAGTTCCCGGCCATGACTATGCTCACACTTTTAGCCCGATGGTTAAAGCCGCTACAGTTTGCATTGGTCTCTCCTTAGCTATCACCAACAATTGGAAACTTCACCAATTGGATGCGAATAATGCGTTCTTACATGGCCATTTATCCGAATGTGTTTACAAGGAGCAGCCTCCTAGTTTAAGTTTCCTAATCATGTTTGTAATTTTAATAAAGCTCTCTATGGCCTTAAACAAGCCAATAGGGCATGGTTTTCTCAACTTAGCTGTTTTTTTAAACACTAATAACTTCACTTGTATCCGTGCAGACCATCCTTATTTGTCTTTAAGCATGATTCATGCATCATACACATTCTTGTATATGTTGATGACCTCATCGTCATAGGAAACCAAGAAGATGTGATTTTGCCATCATTGCTAGATTAAACAAAGAATTTGCAATAAAAGACTTGGGTGAACTAAGCTATTTTCTTGGTCCTTAAGTTACATACACCTCTAATGGTCTATTTATCAATCAAGCCAAATTTACAAAAGAAATTCTTGAACAAGCTAGTCTTCTTGATGCAAAACCAGTTAATACTCCCTTGGCAACTAATCTTACACTTACAAGTGATGGTGCTCTTTTTCCCGATGCGAAGCAATATCGATCTTTGGTTGGAGCTCTACAAGACTTGACCATCACAAGACCTTACATCTCCTACGTGGTAAATCAAGTAAATCAGTTCTTACAAGCTCCTACCATTTTCCATTTCCAGGAGGTTAAAAGCATTGTATGTTATGTTAAAGGAAATTTAATGTATGGTCTTCATATTACAAGACCCTCATCTACAACCTTAGTGGGTTATTCTGATGCTGATTGGGCTCGTTGTCTTGAAACCAGAAAATCTACTTATGATTATGTGACAATTGCAGTTGAGAATTACGTCATCAATGACGTCAGCACATTTGCTCGTTCTTGAAATCCAAGTTGATTTGACGATTGTAATTATTACAGGTTGATACTATGCGAGAAATGATGAACATAGGCGAAAACCGTGCGCAAAACGGAGTTACGGATTGTCCGGAATTGCGAAACGAAGAAAAATAAAAAATTTGAGAAAACAGACCCCAGGCGGTACGCCTGGCGCCAGACGTTCTCGCTAGGCGGTACGCCTAGAACCTATGAAATATCTGGATTCTTTGGGACATCCGCGCGGTACGCCCCGAGCCAAACGCCCATCCGGGGCGATGCGCCTCGCGTGTGTAGTGAGGCGGTGGATCAGATTAAGACTCAAATTTTCATACAGAACTTATCCCCTTTCGTTTTTCTCGCTCAATTTTGACCTCCAGACGACCACCAATCAATTTTCATCATCAAAACTCAATCTTAAGACCCTTAGGTCATATATCCGAAGCCATGAAACGTATCTGCAAGTCCTGATCGCTGTTCTACAATCAGAATTCCGTTCGATTGGGTAACGATTCATTTCACCCTACTATCTTAATAATGATCGATTGGATCTTGATTTTGAACATAATGATATAGTTAGGGTTGTTGATTATTGCCTAGATGATGGCTAGGATTGATTATAAACGAAGAACACGATGTTTTAACGGGTAAATCCTTGTTTTGATCCGTTGTAATGCCCGGTTTGCATAAAATCATAACTATGATTATAATAGTTTAAACCATTTGATTGTGACAATGTAGGTGATTAGTTTGATTAGTCTTTGGAACACGAGGTTAAATCCAAGTGTTTCAAACTAATCACAATCATTAACATACTTATTGGAACGATTATCTGATGTTTATGATAACAGTCAAATTAGTATGTTAAACATGGTTATTAAACCTATTCTAATGCTACATTGTGATATTTCATGATATTTGGGTAATCAGTAACAAGGATTGATCATTTCTAAGCCATTAATATGTCCAGAAACTATTTTAGTATTATAATCAACAACAGTAACTATTTGGTTAATCCGAGATTATTCTGATTAATCAAGTGTGTCATCAACATTGTATTAAGAACCTAATTCAGTGTAGGTTCCTACATTATCATACATTGTATGATATAAAGTTAAATTAACTAATTAAATACTTAACATCAATTTGATGACAGTTAAGACAATGTCTTTGACATTGGACGTTCAGAAAGATCTAATCAGTAAGTTAAAACATAAATAACTAATTTAACATAAACAAATGCAGAAATTAGCTACCACTACTATTCTGCGTGTGATCTTCCCACTCTCCTGACTTCAGGTGAGTTTCGCACAACCCCTTTTCTTTTTAATGTTTTATAAACACCGGGGTCTTATTGTGGAACTTTTCTAGAACATATGTTATGTACCATTGTTATCTGCTTGATTTCATGTGATTGTTGGGAACTTGTGGATTTCATGGGATTTTTCCTGGAGAACAGAACACTATCACGGAACTTAAAAGTCCTCATTTTTGAACCGTATCTAGTGAACCCATGTGGGGTCGAACAGGGAACAATGATAGTACTATCGGCTGACAACTCATTTGCTAGGAGTCTGAAACTCCCCTTGCTGTGAATGTTTGTTACCTGTTTTTAGAACTTCTTAATGTTGTGATAGACATTGAGACAATGAGGCACTAAGATGTTACCGACGGGTAGTATCTTATAGAACAAGAACGTCCGAAAGGAACTAGATACGGGTCCCATGGTTATCTAGAACTGAATATTTTGAGAACTTGTATAACATATCATATTCTTGAACATGAACTTTACGAACTCACCAGCTTTGTGCTGACGTTTTAAATCTAAACCTTTTTGCATGGAGACAGTGACAGCCGGGTGAGGATGCACCTTATATATATTTGTAGTTAAATAAATTAGATAATGTAATAAACTTATTATACATATTGTAATGTTGCTTGTGATCACGAAATCCTTGTAATATATTTACTTTAAGTTAGTCTGTGTGTTGTGATACCGGATCAAGTAAGTCACCCCTCATCTCTGAGACATCACCACTATGCTTCCGCAATCTTCACAGTGACATCATCAGTAGGTGACGAGAGGTGGGGGTGTGACAGGGTGGTATCAGAGCCACAGGTTATTGAATTTAGGTGGACTTAGATACCTAGACTATAACCATAGGCTCGAATAGTGACACAGAGAGCACCGAATATAACTAACGAACAAAACTTGTTTTGAATTAAGCCAGGATAATCAGGTGGTACAAATTCCAGTTATGAGTGGCTGTAACACCCTCACCGATGGCGGTCGTCGGGATGCCACGAGTGATGTGTAGATTGTTCATAAGCTCGTGAGCATCTAATCAAATCATCACATATCAATCAAATCAAATAATTGTTTACATAAAAATCATGTTCATCATGATTTAATTACAATCAATTACACAAAAGATTAGCTAAATTAACTAAATACTAATCTTCAGTAATCCAGTTAATTTTAGCTAAGTCCGAGACCCTAAGTGATGATTGTCTAAAAGATGTAGAGCTATCCTGCTCTACCTACTTCTCCTCGTTCCCTGAAACATGTAGAAAATCAAGTGTCAACTACGAAGTAGTTGGTGAGTAATCATAAGTTTTTATATTTAAAATTGTTTTACAAAGTGATTATAAAAGTTTATAGTTTTCTGAGAAAATCCACATGAGCACCTGCGAGATAATCCAACACAACAGCCAAACACATAATCACATATATCAATAATTCATAGATAATAAATCATATATTCAATCAAACAATCTCAATCATCAATATTCTCAATTAGTATAAGTGACAATACATGCATCATTGTAAATGACCAAAGTCAATGACAACGACACACGGAGTTGTGGCAATCCACGTGACAATACATGCAATCGTTTCAGATAACCGAAGTCATCAGTAACGACTCATGGAATAGTGACAATACATGCAATCATTGTATATGACCGAAGTCAACAACAACGACCCACGGAATAGTGACAATACATGCAATCATTGTAGATGACCGAAGTCAACAACAACAACCCATGGAATTATGATAATCCAACAATATGAACATCATAACAATAAGCAAGTGTCATCCATGTGTAATCAAAATATTTAAATTGGTATACATGTTTCACCTCCGAGTTTAAAATCAAAATAGTTTAAAAATGAGGTTATGAGAACTCACCTGAGTCCTTAGAGTCGGTGTGTTTGCAAAATGCGCGCTCACGTGTATGAAATCAAAAGTAACTCAACAACCTGTATTCATCGTGTGTTTAGTAATCACAAGTAAGTGTGTTTACTTTCACATGCATCCCTTTATTATTAACTTAATTTATTTTCTCTAAGTTCAAAAACACACTTGTTGCTACGGAAATTGTTATCATTACATATAATCTCAAACTTATGAGTTTTAATCATAGAGTGATGATAAGCTATACTTATGAAATCTTATATGCAGCTTCCATAGATATGTATACTAAAGGTTTCCAACCTTAGTTATACGCATTTTCTAAGCATACATACATGGCTTAATTAAGTCAACCACCATAATCTAAATCATTTAAATCTAATTTATGTTTAGGAACTTATATTTAAGTTATTTCCATAAATTGTTCACATTATATAAAATTTCATGTTTCAATTTATGGTATCAAGAAAAAGGTGGCAACTTAGTTTAACTTATGTTTGTTTGATTAAGTGGCTACCGTATCCTAAGTTATAAAGATTCAATTTAAATTCAGTAATCCATGCTTAGTTTATTCATGGAAATTGTTCAATGCACCTCAACCCATAATTTAAAGCTTATATTCATTATGGAACTAGGTAGCAACTTAACAACCCCTCCCTATGCATGCATGAGTTATAAACAAAAATCATGTTCCATGTTGTCTCTAATGTTTCGTATATCCCTTCCCTTAGCTCCCATGAAGCTTATGTTGGTTAGTCCTTGGACTGGCGAACCTTATGGTTCTGCTACACCTAGGTTCGGCAATGGCCATCCAAGGTTCGTAGGCCTTGGGTTCGACAGCCCTAGGTTCGCTGCATCCAGCCCCCCACGAACCCTTAGGTTCGTTGCCTTGCAGAACCGCCCCACGAACCCTTTAGTCAATAGGTTCACCACCTTAGGGTTTCGTCAAAAGAGGTTCGTTGGCGGCAGCCATGGTTCGGTGACCCAGGTTCGTGAAAGTATGAAGGTTCGGTCCATATAGGTTCATGCGGCAGGGAAAGTTCGGCTCCTAGAAGGTTCGTGGGATCTGGAGTTGGTAACAGGTTCGTAGACCACGATGGAGGGTTCGACCCTCAAGAGGTTCGGCCCTCTTGAGGTTCGGCCATGGCAGCACCATCCACGAACTAGTTCTCCCACTGTTCATCTTCTTCTTTTTTGAACCCCTACCTGTTACAGACCCATATCTTGGCTTCCTACCCTTACACTTGTTCGATTAACATGTTTTTAAAACATTAAAATCGGTTACAAGATGGCCGTTCATTTATCCATGTATTTTTAATAAAAGCCAAAGATAATGCTTCAGATTTACCACGATATATAGTCCAAACGTCGAGTTTCTTCGTATCTTCTTGTTCTCCTTGATCTCACGGTCGTGTAGGCTAAGAGATCTCGTGAATCCATTGAGTAATGAAGGAGTTAGGCTAGAGAGAAAGTGATGACGAAAATGAGAGTGTAGAGAGAGAGTGAAGAGGTGAAAAGTGAGGAAGAAGAAGCTATGCTTCTTCCTTATATCGCGTTCCATTTCCCCGTGCTCGGTCTCGTTTTTATCGCGATAACATATATTATAAGTTCGGTTTTCTCGTTAAACATATTTAAAACGTAAAACATTTAAATGAATGAGTTTCGTTTTCAAAAAAATAGTTTTTAAATAAACTTGTTTAAATAAAATGTCTCCGTTTATTTTCGTTAAATCAATTATTTAAATAAAATAATTCGTTCGTTTTCGTTTTTAGGTTGTAATTCCTAATAAACATTTTTCTAATTTATTTTTCTTATTTTATTGTCGTTAAATATTATTTCGTTATCTCGTCGAAACGCGTTACTGACGCAAATATTTGTAAAGATCGTCACCTTTGCGAATCCAACGCTCGTATCGTATTTCGATTCGATTTACAATTTATAGAATATCGTTTCAGAATATTATTCTTAATAATTATATTGTGTGAATCGTCACCCACGCGAATATATTACTAAGTTAATATTTCCGAATTAATATTCGCGTTTAATTTATGTTCGTAACCTCACCATCGCGTTATCATTTTCAATATCGTTTTCATTATTTTATTTTCTTTAATATTTTAAATCCCAATCCAAAACCCACTAAACCATATCACTGACACATCCGTGATAGACCAAAATATGCATATGTATAAGGCATATGTAGGGGTAAGTCGCAACCTCCCCAGCCACTGTCCCACCGCTATTTAGATAAACCATGACCATGTGTCCTTGACTATGTTTAGTAACCAAACCATAACTCACTCTAACTTCCTTTCCATTCAAAACCGTAAACCATAATCTGTGTATTCAACTACGATAAACGCTCTGGTTCTGTTTAGTTGTGTTTCAACTAAACTCCCCATGGTTTATGCAAATAAAAATATGTTCTCAATAACATAAAATTTGGAGTATTTTTTGTAACATTTGTATGAATATAAACATATATATTCTTTATACCCATTGATAAAATTAATGGACTTTATAAATACGTATACACACACATGGAAAGTTACAAGTTAAACTTTAAAATCCATAAAATAAAAGATTACATATGTGTGTGTGTGTTTTATAATCAAATTTTATAATAATTTAATGTTAAACATAAAAGTTTAAATAATAATGACAATTCATAAGGTTTGTAACAGTAAGTTAATAAAAAGTTTTATAAACTTTTGAGTTTACTTTCACATAAAATAATAAATATAATCAGACTTATAACACAAGAAAGAGTTTTATAAAATTTTATAAAGTTTTATAAATTTTAACACAAAATAATATATTATATAAGATAGAGGGAACAATTTGGTAATTTAAGAGAAGTTAAATTTCAAATTTACAAAGCTGGAAATTAAAATGAAAGAAAACTTAAACATGAGGGGGGGGCTAAAAGTGTAAAAACCCTCAAAGTGGTTCCCTTCTTCGCCCGATAACCCTTTACCCTGACCCGTAGGCTATTCGTGACCCGTTTTCCATCCCCTCATGTTCCAGATCGAATCCAGCTCAATGAGGAGTTAATTTGGCTAAGATTCAAACACGCAAAATCAAATCAATCAACAATCAAATGAAATTGATATGCTTACACGTATAAGAAGCTTATAAACATAGACGGTTGAACGGGAATACAAAGTACTTCAAACTAGTATGAAAATCAAATTAAACTATCGCAATACATTTCTTTGCTTCTCGCGAATCTGTGTGTGCACTCATATCATCCACACAAGCCCTTTAGAAATCGGATCGAACTCACGACCAAGCCTACGTTAAACGCCATTCAAACTCCTTTAAACCGAAAGCATCACCAAGTAAGTTATATACCATTCTACTCAGTTTTAACCAAAGATTGAAAGCCCTATCAAATCCGAGGCTCACAATCATCAAATAACACGAATTAAATCGAAACAGTTCTAGGGTTCCTGAGGAATTGGGAATTGATTTCGTATTCAGTATAAGATCTAATGGAAGCCAATTCAATCAACAAATCCACCACACAGCCTAGCGGTAAGCCGTGGCGTGTATGGGTGGAGCGGTATGGGTTGAATCTGGTTCATAGCCCTGTATCAAGTTTTGGCCGTTTTCCCCCATTTTCCATCTTTAATCTTTTTATAAAAAAATTCTAAAAATTTCCAAAAACCTTATAAAAATAAGTTCTAACATTCTGAAAAAAAAAACAAAATTTATTATTAATTTCATAATGATATTTTAAAAATATTATTTTATTTAGATTAATTTTACATAAATTATTAAATGATAAAAAAATTTAATTATTTAAAATGCATTTATATTATTTTATTTTGCAAGAATAAAACATATCATTATTAATTAACTAATTTTGTTAAATTTCAAGAATAAGTATTTATTTATTAAATCTTAAATATTATATATATACACACACACATATATAATTCGAATAAAGTTATACTTTTGTGTGTAAACCTAAGCATGTAAAGTGATATTTAATAATTCTAAATAATTCTAAAAACAAATACTTTATGAGTTTTAATAAAGAGTTAATTACACGGATGGTCCCCGTGGTATGTCCAGATTGCACTGATGGTCCCTAACTATCAGAAATTACACCGGTGGCCGAATAGTTTGCAAAAACGTAACATAGATGGTCCCAGGAACGGATGGTCGTTAAATTTTGCCGTTAAGTGGCTACGAAATGACTAAATTGCCCCTCTTGTAATTGAAAACCTAAAAAAAAAGAAATGTATATATACACATATATACATATATGCAACCTCCAGCAACCACCACCACCAGCACCTCCGTCCTCCGGCAACCACCACCTCCGCCCTCCGGCAACCTCCACCCTCCGGCAACCACCCCCACCAACCTTCGGCAACCTCCGCCCTCCGGCAACCACCACCAGATCCGTGATGATGAAACAGAACCAGGCACATCACTCACCTTCATCACCGACAGCCTAATGTCTTCACCTTCCTCTCCAACAAACACCACCAAGCTCATCTAAGGCGATCACATGACGTTTAAAGTCGCAAGTAGCAACAGACCAAGTGCAGTGACTGGTTGAAAGGTTCCATGATGATGGAGAGGATTGGGGGTCGTCATAAATATATGTTTTCACGGAGATGAGTGCTTGGTATTCCGGCAGCAGCCGAAGGGCTGAACCGGCGAAGAAGGAAGCGAGTGGTGGTTGTAAGAAGAGCAGAATCAGGAGGAGAGAAACCCATTTAGGTTCTCTGCAACTCTCTCTAAATCAAAGAAGTTATCTCTCGATGATTGCAATGGGGAAGAAGAAGAAATTCGACAGTGTTTCAGCATAATCGATTAAAAATAATCATTTGAGATGGTGGTGGTTTCCGGAGGTGGTGAGGCTGTCGGAAACAATTTCTGGTGGTGGTGGTCGTTCTTTTAGGGTTGGTGGTGGCAGAGGTGGATGGGGAGAGAAAGAAAAGGAGACAAATGAGATGGTTGGGGGTATTTTGGTCATTTTTAAAAAGTTAACAGAAAAAGATAACAGACATCCACTCCAGGGACCATCTGTGTTACGTTTTTGCAAACTTTTTGGCCACCAGTGTAATTTCTGATAGTTAGGGACCATCCGTGCAATCTGGTCAAACCACAGGAACCATCCGTGTAATTAACTCTTTAATAAATAATTTGGAAAATTAAAAAAAAATCATAAATGTTGTTTATTTTAAATCCCAAAAATATTAATTAATAAAACCTTTAAAAGCATGACATAATTTTATTTTAAATGAATATTTTTATTATTTTAAATAACTACTTATAAGTTCATGAATGATTAATCTTACCAAAAAAATATAACTTTATGGTTAAAGACAATAACATTTGTAAATTACCGAAGACACTTGGATGGAAATTAGGGTATTAAAATGCTATATACTTACGAAATACAATAAGAATATTCATTTACAAATAAATGTTCCAACTTAATACCATTCAAACTTAGACAAATCCTTTTTAGGACTTCCATAGATGTCGTAGGTTTTAAGACATCAAACCATGAACTTTATATGTATGTATATATATATATAACTATATGGGTTACTCCCCAAATATTCATATAGTTGACCAAATTTATTTTACATATGTAACAAGATAAGGTGAAGGCTATGGTGAGGACATAGGATAAGCATAGTGGACATAGATTTAATTTAAACAAATGTTAGATTTCAAATGTCTTGATAAATTAGTCCTTGTAATTATTTAAATGGTTATAATTGTTTATTGTATTCAATGAATGTTTTGTTTAATGTTAATAATGAATGTTTTAATTATTCAAACTTATTAATAGCACCATGAGCTAATGAACAATCGACATCGCGCCCCGACGTATTCCGCCGTCGGTCGGGGTGTGATGGAACCAAATCCCAAGTGTTGTTATGGTGAAGAGCATCAAGTTCACGATGCATGGCATCAATCCATTGAGGTTGTTTGAGGGTTTTTTAAGGGTTTTTGGACTGAGGTGGCAAGAAGAGCCCAATGAAGGTTATGAGAAGTAAGTTGGGAGAAGTCGGCAATATGGCGGGTTTTGAAGATACTCGCCTTGGCTCTAGTGATCATTGGGTGAGAAGGAGCTGGGGGTGGTGGAGGGGGTTTGGTGGAAACTGTAGCAAGCTAGTGAAGAGGAGATATGGGTGATAAGGGAAAAATGTGGCTGAGACATTGTATGTGTGATAGGTAGATTGATAGTTTGAGGCTCAACCATTGCAGGAGAGGGTTGTGGAGTAGGAAGAGGTGAGGGGACAACATCTAGGAAAAGCTAGTAGGGAGAGGTGAGAGTGGGTTTACTTGATTTAGTGGCAAGAGAGTGAGATGACGTTGAGATGGAAGAAGGAAGAATTATATCTAAATGTAGTGAGTGGAATATTGGAGATATCGAATGGTGAGAGAGGAGTGTGAAATGGGAAGTGTGAACATTAAAATGCGCATGTCTTCAAATATAAACACGTGATCTAGTAGGATCAAGGCATCTAAACCCTTTATGCTTGGAGCAATAGCCGATGAAGACACATGGTAGGCTACGAGGAGCAAGTTTATGTGGAGAATAATTATAACACCTGGTTTTCTTGTACTTTAAACATATAGCAATTATATTAAAGGAATGTTATATATGAAAGAAGAATAAAAGGAATCTGATGTTAATAGATCTTGAAGAAACATACATCACCTTATGTTGATTTAATTAAGTATCAAATCGACTTCATATCTAGAATCCTAACTAGAAAATGGAGAAAATGAGTGTAAGCAAAATCGCGAAACTACGCTCCGATTTCAAGATATGCTGAGTCGAATAAAGCATTAAATAAGAGTTCATATGTATTGAACTCTTCAGCTCTTGAAATTATAACCATTGGAAAGATCTCGAAAAATCGTGAACTTAAGCAAAAACCGCGCGTAAAACGGAGTTCGTATGCTCAAGTTATCCCGAAAACAAGAAACGAATCAAATCGCACGCCACGTGGCACCACGTGTTGACACGTTTCACGCATGCAATACATTACTTCCGGGCGTACTACCCCAAACTAAACGCTGGGGCTAGGCGATGCGCCCCAGACCCAGATTTCGCATGTAAAAGGCAGATCACCAGATTTCAATTCTGTTCGCGAAAATTTACGTTCCAGCTCTCAAATCCCAACCCTACACTTCCAAATACCCACATTTAACCCCTCCAATCATCTAGTGTTCAACGCAAGGTGCTACCGAACTTCTGTAAGGTAAATATCTCAATTTTTTATGATGCTTGTTTTAGATCTTATTATTATTATATAATAGGATTATGTTTAATTGTTTGGTTTAAATCAAAAATACGTCGAGGTTCTACCCGGTTGGTTTTTGGGAAACAAACAATTATAAGCAGAGATTCTGTCAAATTGTTTTCAGAAAACTTAAGGAATATAAGTCGAGGTTCTGCCCGACTTAATATTTAAAAACACGATTGGATAATCAGTTGTGCTGCCCATTTAAAAAACCCTGAAATAAAAAGGGGTTTGCGTTATAGGATTAAGATTATAATTATGTTAGGATATCCATGTTAATAGGATATCATTGTGAACTTGAGAAAGTGAAGAATAGCAAAGAAAATTAGCTGGTTATGCATGACTAAGTTAAGGTGAGTTCTATGAGCCCTCTTTTACTGTTTTAACGTTTTAGGGCTGATGTGTATGCATGATAAATATCTTTGAAATGTTTGTGAAAGTTTTGTATGACTAAAGGTTAAAACTTTGTTACAAAAAAAATTGTTTTGATGAAAAGATTTTTTAGGAAAAGTTGTTTTGAACAAAATTTAAATAAGTTGCTAATGTTTGTATGTAACAAAGCTATATTGTCAACTCCTTGTATAGGAGGGTGAATGTGTCCCGATGTGCGGGATGGAGGCGATATGGGGATTTCGATCCCAATGAGATAGTATTTTTACTGTCTGTATGTATGTGTCTTCCCAATTATGGGAGCATGGATATGAGTCTTTCCTGTTATGGAAAGATGGTAAGGGTTGTACAACTGGGGAGGTGACGACCGACCAACATGTGGGTGAGCCCGCCCAATTAATGAGACAGTGCTTTGTATAATAAGATGATGCACTTATTATAAATTTGTTCATGGATAATGGATGCATATGTTATGTTAAAATGTTTTAATAAATGCTTTTGAATCATGCTGACCTGATAACGAGCATATAAAGTATTTTCAAAACTTAGAACTCACTAGCGTAAGCTGACCTTTTTGAGTATGCACATCAGGACCAGGTGAGACCTCTAGCACTAGAGGTAAAGGAAAGGAATGAACAGAGGCATCGGGCATGTACCATAGAGAAAACAACTGGCACTTACGTTAAGATGTAAGTAGATAGTTGTTATGTAATAATAGAATGTATGTATAAACATTTGTTTATAAATAAGTTTTTTGTTTCCGCTATACATTAATGTCTCTGATTAACCTTGTTCGTATGAGTAAATCCATTAAGTGACGTGCTTGGTTTAAGAGATTTAGGTTCTTTAGTCGGAACCTATACTTAAACTAAGACTCTTAGGCTAATGATAAGACATAATAGTGCCATTATGGGTTGCGTGATGCCGGTCAGGGTAGGTTCAAGTGGTATTTGCATGATGAGAAGTGATATGGATCATGATGCTATGATAAATGAATAATTGTGTCCTAGGCCCCATATTTATTTATTTATTTATTTATTATACATCTGTGTTCTAGATTGATACTCATCATGGGAATGCTGACATGTTCCTTACCCTGATTTTAGAATAATATAGTGGCTCCAGTTAGAGGACGAGGTAGATCGTGAAGAAATGCAAGTGCAAATAATAACGAAGCAACTAGAGATGTTGCAAATGTCTAGTTAAATGAACGACAAAGAGCCGATATGACGAACGATTTTCAAAGGATGTTGCGAGACGCTATCCCAATGATAGTAAATGAAGTCAATAGAGCGAATAATAATAATAATAATAGGAATGATATTGGTCAAGAGGCAGGTATAGATGCTGATGATATTACCGGTGGCGATCACGACCATGTTGAGCACATACAAAATCAAGTTTTGGTGGAAAAAAAAGCATCCACGAAATTATGAGTACAAGACTTTCAAGGGATGTAATCCTCCTTCCTTTGATGGAAAGAAAGACGCAGTGTCCACGTTTCAGTGGATTCATGAAATGAAAGCAGTAATCAAAATAAGCGAGTGTAGGGAAGATCAGGCAGTTAAGTTTGCCGCACACTCGTTTGTGTCCGAAGCATTATACTGGTGGGGCACAATCAAACAAGCTCGTGGAACTCAAGTTTTAGCGGCTATGAAATGGGAAGACATGAAGAAATTTGTGTTAGAACAGTTTTGTTCTCAAAATGAGCTGGACAAGATGGAAATGAATTTGATGAAATTGGAGGCAAGGAATATGACCCATCGTAAATATACAACAAAGTATAATGAAATGTATCGATTGGTCCCTGATATGGTAAATACCGACGAAAAGAGAATTAGAAGGTATGTACAAGGGTTTCCATCCGCAATTAGAAAGTTAATCAAGTCACTTGCTCCGAAAACATTTCAGTTTTGGCTGTGGAAATCAGTGTGTAACATCCCAAATTTTCTAAGATACAAGCTATTTGAATTCTACGTACGTATAACGGATAGGTAACTTGTGGGAAAATAAACGAAAATAACTAAGATGGGGCTTAGAAATCGTGTACTCGAAATATGGAGATTTCGAGTACACCATATTTCGAGTACTCCCTATTTCGTGTACTCAGGTGTTCGAGTACGGGCACCTTGTCTATAAATAGTCGTGCTTTGGGAAATGTGACAACCTTTGGTTGGAAGCACAGTCCCTCTCGAGTACACGAAGTTTAAGTCCAAGAATTTCAAGAATCAAACTTTGATCGACCAAACGAAGTAGGAAACGCACGGGATTTTACCGGAAGGATCAGCTACCTTCAAGTAAGTGATTAATGTATAGAAAGCTGGATTTTTATGCAAAAGTTAGGATGGTTAAACAAAGGGTGAACTTATGCATAAAGCTCACACCTTTATGCATAAAGTTCATAACTTTGAGGTTCCAATACGTTGGTAACAACATAAGGAACCTAGAACTAGCTCCCAAAGGTCTTAGATGAATTTCTGAGATGTTTAATGACAAAATGATGAGTACACGAAGCTATGCACTAAGGGTACTCGAAATCATACTTAGAATTTCGTGTACATGAGTATTTCGAGTACATGGGTATTTCGAATACAATGGCTATTTCGTGTACATGGAATTTCGTATTTCGAGTACAGTGGCTATTTCGTGTACATGGAATTTCGTGTACAGGGCATTTCGTGAACAAGGGATGTTTCGAGTACATGGCAATTCGTGTACATAAGAACTTAACGAATTTCAAGGGTTTCGAACACTTAGCTAAGTTTCGAGAACTTGGATTCAGAAAGGGGGACTAGTAGGCTATGAGGACTTAGAATAATTTCTAAGTCTAAGTATGTGATGTGATGGTATGTGATGATATGATGTAACTGATATAGGTCCTTAAGGCCCTAGCTAAGGAGTGCGGCTAAGGTTAACAGGAGTCTACTATCAGGTGAGTTCTAGACGCCCTATTTCATGTTAACTGTTTTGGGCTGGCATACATGTTTATGGTTATGTTATGATGTTATGTGCTTATGATGATGAATGAATGATGGTATGCCCTGTCTATGTATGCATGCGTATGTGTTAGTATGATCTATGCATGATAGTATGTTAAGTATGATGAATGCATGAGAAATGAATTATGAAAATGAATAACATGACATGAAAATGATGCTAGCATTTGATATGATGATGACTTTATGATAACATGCTTCTTGATGATAACTATGAGAATAGTTATAGGAGTATGACAAGGTCCTAGGTTGCTAGGATGGAAGTATGATATGTAGGCATGATGACATGATATTATGATATGCTGACGATGCTAGTATGTTATAATGAACTGTGCATGATGACAGTATGCTATGATGGTATGATGAGACGATGCTAGTATAACATGTCTAAGATGCCATGATGACTGCTATGAACGATGTTATAATGCTAGCAGTAAATGTTATGATGATTATGGTAAAAGATGATATAATGCTAGTATATCATGTATGACGAACGAACGATGTTCCTATACGTGTTATAGGATAAGTATGAAAGATGTACCAGTTCTCGTGCTGGGTGGGTATGATAGTCAACCACGACTATAACTGGGTATGATAGTCAACCACGACTATAACTGGGTATGATAGTCAACCACGACTATAACTGGGTATGATAGTCAACCACGACTATAACTGGGTATGATAGTCAACCACGACTATAACTGGGTATGATAGTCAACCACGACTATAACTGGGTATGATAGTCAACCACGACTATAACTGGGTATGATAGTCAACCACGACTATAACTGGGTATGATAGTCAACCACGACTATAACTGGGTATGATAGTCAACCACGACTATAACTGGGTATGATAGTCAACCACGACTATAACTGGGTATGATAGTCAACCACGACTATAACTGGGTATGGAGCCTTGTGCAGGCATAAGCCCACTGTTCGAATGGTAACAGTGGAACGTATGATGATGATGATGTAAGGATGTTATGTGCTAAGGTTATGGACTATGTGTATGAAATGATGTATATGTTAAGTATGTTAAATGTTGTTTTATGAAAACTAGAACTCACCAGCGTAAGCTGACTTGATTTAGCATGTATGTCAGGTTGAAGGTATGATAAGAGGAGGCATGGAGCTCGGGCATAGAGTCATACGATCCGGTGGTTTTGTCAATTCGATGTGATTTCGATACAGACATGTTATTGATTTCTGTTTATCAAACTATGTTTACATTTCCGCTGCAAGATTATGAAAGTTTTTAGTTTAAGAGCTATGTGTTATGATGAAAACCAACCTCTGTGAGGTGCCCGGTTTCGGAGCCTCACAAGTTGGTATCAGAGCCATAGTTTGAGAGATCTTGGCATCCCAAATGCCAAGACTTAAACTGAGAATGGGATTAATGGATGCGGATTGCCAACCACGGATGACGGATGCCACGAGTTGAATGTTTATGTATGAGTTAAGGGTTAGATGTAATGTTATGAAAGTAGTTAGTGTCATGCACATTGAAGAGATGGGATGGGAAACGTTTAGAGCCTATGAGTTGGGTAAATGGTTAATAACACTTGATCAACGTCGTTAACGATTTACAAAACTTATTCCGTGCTAAACTGATTCCTATGCTGACTCATCAATTGTTGCATTATGTAGAAAGTTAAGATGGCCGGACAAAAGGGTAGACCGCGAAAGAAACCACAGGTAGCTGAAGAACCACATGTCGAGGCTGAAGAACCCGTCAACGAAGACGACCACGAGCACAACGAGCAACCTGAGAATGAAGACGAGTTCACTCTAGAGCCTATCGTGGTGAAGGCTATTTCTGATGAGGTCTGCAAGATCATGGATGAAAAGATGCCAGCAATGATTGCTAAGGCACTGAAGGATGCTCTAAAAGACAAGTCTGAAGGAACTAAAGAAAGCACCAAAGAAGATGAGGTGGTGATCATCGAGACGAAGAGCGGCGACTCTATGACAGGGAAACTGAAGGGCTGTGACTACAAGTCCTTCAAGGGATGTAACCCACCGACCTTTGATGGGAAGAAGGACGCAGTGGCCACCTGCCACTGGATTTCTGCGATGGAGGCTGTTATCTCCATTAGTGAGTGCCGAGTTGACCAAGCTGTCAAGTTTGCAGCTCACTCTTTTGTCGAGGAGGCACTTCACTGGTGGAACACCATTAAGCAGTCCAAAGCTGCAGCTGATGTAGAGAAGATGACTTGGGATGATCTAAAGGAACTGGTCACTAAGCAGTTTTGTCCCAAGAATGAGCTGGATAAGGTTGAAAGGGAGTTTCTGGTGCTGAAGGCGGGAAGCCTGAATCACAGGCAGTACACTTCACGATTTAATGAGATGGCAAGACTTGTTCCTCATCTGGTTTCTACCGAGGAACGCAGGGTGAAGTTGTACATGGAGGGTTTGCCTCCCAAGGTTCGGATTCATGTGAAGGCGAATGCTCCCAAGACTTATGATTCCACTGTGGAGCTCAGTGGCATAGTTTGGGATGATGTTATGTCAGCCGAGCCAGTCAAAGAAGAAGCAAAGGTGAAAGAGTCCTCCGGGACTAAGAGGGGTCGAACAGACCAACGAAATTTTTCAGGCAAGAAGATGAAGCGTGAGGATGCGAACCGATGCAACAAGTGTGGTAAAATTCACACCGGACAGTGCTTGGTGGGCACTAACTTATGTTTTCGATGCGGAAAGACGGGACATTTCTCCAGCAATTGTCCGAGTGCCACCAGATGCTACAACTGCAACGGGTTTGGACATCTGTCCAAGGATTGCAGACAACCACGGGCCGATGCTTCGGGCTCGGGTAAGAAAGAGGAGAAAGGAAAGGAGAAGCAGAAGGCTAAAGCACGAGCCTTTACGATGACGAAGGATGATGCGATTGTGGACCCGGACGTGGTCACAGGTACCTTTTCTATCAACAATATTCCTGCTTCTGTATTGTTTGATTCTGGTGCCAGTATGAGTTTTGTGTCTTCTACTTTCTGTGATGGGTTATCTGGGAAGGTTAAGAAGATAGATCGGGTATTTGATGTAGAGACGGCTATTGGTAAGATGACCAGGGTGACTGAGGCTATTGATGACTGTTATGTTGAGATAGAAGGTCATAGGTTCCCTGTCCGATTGTTTCTTATTACCTTAGGGGGATTCGATGTGGTTTTGGGTATGGACTGGTTAGCCAAATATGAGGCTAACATAGTATGTCGACGAAAGATGATATGTTTACGTGCGATGGATGGGAGCTCCGTGACGGTTTATGGTGATAAAGCGATGTATGCGCCAAAGATCATTTCGATGATCAAGGCTGATGTTATGATGCGGCGAGGGTGTGTAGCCTACTTGGTCTACGCGATTGAGGAACGTA
Source organism: Mikania micrantha (assembly GCA_009363875.1). NCBI lineage: Eukaryota > Viridiplantae > Streptophyta > Magnoliopsida > Asterales > Asteraceae > Mikania > Mikania micrantha. The sequence continues at coordinate 12,157,540 of CM018684.1, forward strand.
CGGTTACGAGGACGATTGATGATGTTCCCGTGGTGTGTAACTTCCCCGATGTATTCCCTGAGGAATTGCCTGGATTACCACCCGAACGGGAAATTGAGTTCCAGATCGACTTAGTGCCGGGGGCACAACCCGTTGCCAAAGCACCTTACCGTTTAGCTCCAACCGAGATGAAGGAAATGATGACCCAGCTACAAGAACTCCTTGATAAAGGTTTTATACGACCGAGTGTCTCTCCGTGGGGAGCACCGGTGCTGTTCGTTAAGAAGAAGGATGGAAGTATGCGTATGTGTATTGACTACAGGGAACTGAATAAGTTGACCGTAAAGAAAAGGTATCCTCTACCCAGAATTGACGATTTGTTCGATCAATTGCAAGGTGCAAGCTGGTTCTCTAAGATTGATCTCCGATCCGGTTACCATCAGTTGAAAGTTCGAGAGCAGGATATTTCAAAGACTGCTTTCCGTACGCGTTATGGACATTACGAGTTTCTCGTTATGTCGTTTGGATTGACGAATGCTCCTGCAGCATTTATGGATTTGATGAACAGAGTATGTCGACCGATGCTGGACGGATCGGTGATAGTGTTTATTGATGATATTTTGATTTATTCAAAGAACAAGGGAGACCATGCTTGCCACGTACGTGAGGTATTGGAGATCCTGAGGAAAGAGAAACTTTATGCTAAGTTCTCCAAATGCGCTTTCTGGCTACGAGAGGTACAGTTTCTGGGTCACGTGGTGAACCCAGAAGGTATTATGGTAGATCCAGCTAAAGTTGAAACGATTATGAAATGGAGTCCTCCAAAGTCACCGACAGAAGTACGCAGTTTTCTTGGTTTGGCCGGTTACTATCGGAGATTCATTCAGGACTTCTCCAAGATAGCGGCGCCACTGACGAAGCTCACTAAGAAAGATGTAAAGTACGAATGGGGTCCAAACCAAGAATAAGCGTTTTCAGTGCTGAAGGAGAAACTTACCCAAGCTCCTGTTCTAGCACTGCCGGATGGGAATGATGATCTTGTTGTGTATGCCGATGCGTCACGACAAGGGTTGGGATGTGTACTAATGCAAAGGGGAAGGGTGATAGCTTATGCTTCGCGCCAGCTAAAGATTCATGAGGCTAACTACCCGACCCACGATCTTGAACTCGCTGCAGTGGTGTTTGCATTGAAAATATGGAGGCACTATTTGTATGGAGTAAGGAGTACCATCTATACTGACCACAAGAGCTTGAAGTATTTCTTCGAGCAAAAGGATTTGAATATGAGGCAGAGACGATGGCTTGAGCTGTTAAAGGATTATGACTGTGATATTCTATATCACCCGGGAAAGGCCAATGTGGTGGCAGATGCTCTGAGTCGCAAGACTGATCATCCTGCCATACGAGTAAAATCGTATAGTTTGGTGATAACGCCAGACTTTCTGAACGAGCTCAAACAGGCGCAACAGGAGGGATTGAAAGAAGAGAATGTGGGTTTTGAACGTGTCTTCGGACAAGTCAAGAACTTGGAAGACAATGACCATGGGATAAAGCTACGATTCGGTCGAATGTGGGTGCCCAGAAATGGGGACATTCGAGCGAGGATTTTAGATGAAGCCCACAAGTCACGATACTCGGTACACCCCGGTGCGACGAAGATGTATCAAGATCTTCGACAGGATTATTGGTGGCCGGGCATGAAGTTTAATGTGATGCAGTATGTGAACAGGTGTCTTACTTGTGCGCAAGTGAAGGCTGAACATCAGAAACCTTACGGATACGTGCAACCTCTAGAGGTACCAGAATGGAAATGGGAACACATCACCATGGATTTCATTACCAAGCTACCAAAGACAGCTAAGCGACATGATACCATTTGGGTGATTGTGGACCGACTGACGAAGAGTGCACACTTTCTCCCTATCAGGGAAACGTATACGTCCGAAAGGTTGTCTGAGTTGTTCGTAAAGGAGATTGTGGCCAGACATGGAGTTCCTGTCTCCATTGTGTCAGATCGAGATACGAGGTTTACTTCCAGATTCTGGAAGCAGTTTCATGATGCTATGGGAACGAGGTTAAATATCAGTACCGCCTATCACCCTCAGACTGATGGACAGTCAGAAAGGACTATCCAAACGTTGGGGGATATGCTTAGGGCGTGCATTATCGATTTTGGAGGAAGCTGGGATGACCACTTGCCCTTGGTGGAGTTTTCATATAACAACAGCTATCACTCTAGTATCGGAATGCCCCCATATGAGGCGTTGTACGGACGACGATGTAGAACCCCGGTATGCTGGGGTGAAGTTGGACAGAAAGAAATGGGAAACAAGGCTGCTGTGATTGATATGGCAGAAAAACTACGGGTGATAAAAGCACGTATGAAAGCTGCACAAGATCGCCAAAAGTCCTACGCTGACAAGCGCCGGAGACCGATCGAGTTTGATGTTGGCGATCGAGTGTTGCTGAAAGTATCACCATGGAAAGGAATCATTCGATTCAGAAAGCGAGGCAAGTTGAGTCCGAGGTACATTGGACCATTTTCGATAAAGGCAAGGGTAGGGAAGGTCGCGTATCGACTAGACCTACCAGAGGAGCTGAACGGGATTCATCCTACCTTTCACGTGTCGCATCTTAGGAAGTGCTTGGCAGACGAGCAGGCGCATGTTCCTTTAGATGACATTGAGGTAGATAATCGACTGAACTACATTGAAGAACCAGTCGCCATTGTGGATACGAAGGAAAAGCAGTTAAGGAATAAAACGGTTCGTCAAGTAAGGGTTCAGTGGAAGCATCGGAAAGGTTCAGACACGACGTGGGAATTGGAAGACGAGATGAGGGAGTTGTATCCTCATTTGTTCGATGTGTAACAAGGCAGGTTTCGGGACGAAACCTATTGTAAGGAGGGGAGACTTGTAACATCCCAAATTTTCTAAGATACAAGCTATTTGAATTCTACGTACGTATAACGGATAGGTAACTTGTGGGAAAATAAACGAAAATAACTAAGATGGGGCTTAGAAATCGTGTACTCGAAATATGGAGATTTCGAGTACACCATATTTCGAGTACTCCCTATTTCGTGTACTCAGGTGTTCGAGTACGGGCACCTTGTCTATAAATAGTCGTGCTTTGGGAAATGTGACAACCTTTGGTTGGAAGCACAGTCCCTCTCGAGTACACGAAGTTTAAGTCCAAGAATTTCAAGAATCAAACTTTGATCGACCAAACGAAGTAGGAAACGCACGGGATTTTACCGGAAGGATCAGCTACCTTCAAGTAAGTGATTAATGTATAGAAAGCTGGATTTTTATGCAAAAGTTAGGATGGTTAAACAAAGGGTGAACTTATGCATAAAGCTCACACCTTTATGCATAAAGTTCATAACTTTGAGGTTCCAATACGTTGGTAACAACATAAGGAACCTAGAACTAGCTCCCAAAGGTCTTAGATGAATTTCTGAGATGTTTAATGACAAAATGATGAGTACACGAAGCTATGCACTAAGGGTACTCGAAATCATACTTAGAATTTCGTGTACATGAGTATTTCGAGTACATGGGTATTTCGAATACAATGGCTATTTCGTGTACATGGAATTTCGTATTTCGAGTACAGTGGCTATTTCGTGTACATGGAATTTCGTGTACAGGGCATTTCGTGAACAAGGGATATTTCGAGTACATGGCAATTCGTGTACATAAGAACTTAACGAATTTCAAGGGTTTCGAACACTTAGCTAAGTTTCGAGAACTTGGATTCAGAAAGGGGGACTAGTAGGCTATGAGGACTTAGAATAATTTCTAAGTCTAAGTATGTGATGTGATGGTATGTGATGATATGATGTAACTGATATAGGTCCTTAAGGCCCTAGCTAAGGAGTGCGGCTAAGGTTAACAGGAGTCTACTATCAGGTGAGTTCTAGACGCCCTATTTCATGTTAACTGTTTTGGGCTGGCATACATGTTTATGGTTATGTTATGATGTTATGTGCTTATGATGATGAATGAATGATGGTATGCCCTGTCTATGTATGCATGCGTATGTGTTAGTATGATCTATGCATGATAGTATGTTAAGTATGATGAATGCATGAGAAATGAATTATGAAAATGAATAACATGACATGAAAATGATGCTAGCATTTGATATGATGATGACTTTATGATAACATGCTTCTTGATGATAACTATGAGAATAGTTATAGGAGTATGACAAGGTCCTAGGTTGCTAGGATGGAAGTATGATATGTAGGCATGATGACATGATATTATGATATGCTGACGATGCTAGTATGTTATAATGAACTGTGCATGATGACAGTATGCTATGATGGTATGATGAGACGATGCTAGTATAACATGTCTAAGATGCCATGATGACTGCTATGAACGATGTTATAATGCTAGCAGTAAATGTTATGATGATTATGGTAAAAGATGATATAATGCTAGTATATCATGTATGACGAACGAACGATGTTCCTATACGTGTTATAGGATAAGTATGAAAGATGTACCAGTTCTCGTGCTGGGTGGGTATGATAGTCAACCACGACTATAACTGGGTATGATAGTCAACCACGACTATAACTGGGTATGATAGTCAACCACGACTATAACTGGGTATGATAGTCAACCACGACTATAACTGGGTATGATAGTCAACCACGACTATAACTGGGTATGATAGTCAACCACGACTATAACTGGGTATGATAGTCAACCACGACTATAACTGGGTATGATAGTCAACCACGACTATAACTGGGTATGATAGTCAACCACGACTATAACTGGGTATGATAGTCAACCACGACTATAACTGGGTATGATAGTCAACCACGACTATAACTGGGTATGATAGTCAACCACGACTATAACTGGGTATGATAGTCAACCACGACTATAACTGGGTATGATAGTCAACCACGACTATAACTGGGTATGGAGCCTTGTGCAGGCATAAGCCCACTGTTCGAATGGTAACAGTGGAACGTATGATGATGATGATGTAAGGATGTTATGTGCTAAGGTTATGGACTATGTGTATGAAATGATGTATATGTTAAGTATGTTAAATGTTGTTTTATGAAAACTAGAACTCACCAGCGTAAGCTGACTTGATTTAGCATGTATGTCAGGTTGAAGGTATGATAAGAGGAGGCATGGAGCTCGGGCATAGAGTCATACGATCCGGTGGTTTTGGCAATTCGATGTGATTTCGATACAGACATGTTATTGATTTCTGTTTATCAAACTATGTTTACATTTCCGCTGCATGATTATGAAAGTTTTTAGTTTAAGAGCTATGTGTTATGATGAAAACCAACCTCTGTGAGGTGCCCGGTTTCGGGGCCTCACACAGTGCAGGTATGTATGATGAAGAATACGGAGAAGGTGGTAGGCCGGAAGGTGTGAAGTGAAAGTGGGAAGAATTTAATGAAGGTGGAAGGAAGAATGAAGGTAGATTGAAGAAAAAACATAAAACTGGAATAAAGAATAATAGATTCAAGAAACATGGGAAAGCTCATGGTGGTATGTGTAGGCAGGGGCCAAACAGTTTCTATAGATGTGGAAGACCATATCATTTTATTCAGGATTGTCCAGAAGCAAAGATAGGAATTACGTGCTATAATTGTGGAAAGACTGGACATCTATCAACCGAATGTCCAGAAAGAAGAAAGTCAATAACATGCTTTGCTTGTGGGGAAGTTGGACATACTCAGACCAACTGCCCTAAACTAATTAAGAATCCTGAACCACTTAAGATGATCCCTGCAAGAGGTGGAAAACAACCTAATACTCGAGGCAAAGTTTTTGCACTAACAGTGGAGGAGGCGCAGAGAGAACCCGATGTAGTAACAGATACATTTCTTATCAACAACGTGCCTGCTACTGTTTTATTTGATACGGGTGCTAGTGTTAGTTTTGTTTCAGATAAATTTAGGAAGATTTTAAATAAACCTATAATGAAATTAGAGAAACCTATTCTAGTAGAGACCGCTATAGGTAGAAATGTTAAGATTGTAAATAACATTGAAGGTTGTAGTATACAATTGGAAGGTCACGAAATACCAGTTACCTTATTTCCCTTAACCCTAGAAGGATTCGATGTGGTACTGGGAATGGACCGGCTTTCTTAAAATGAAGCCCAAATAGAGTGCAAGAAGAGAATGGTACGTCTGCAAGCACAAGATGGAAGCCAGATCCTTGTCTATGGCGATCGTATGAAGTCGACGGTGAAGATTATTTCGATTTGATTGATCATGGTTGTGTGGCTTACCTTGCACATGTAGTGGATACTGAGATCAAGCCAAATATGATTGAAGATGTTCCAGTGGTTTCTTACTTTCCAGATGTCTTTCCAGAAGATCTACCAGGTATTCCACCTGATAGAGAAGTTGAATTCAGAATTGATTTGGTACCAGGAGCAAAGCCAATTGCCAAGACGCCTTATCGACTTGCCCCATCTGAAATGAAAGAGCTGATGACACAACTGGAAGATTTACTTGATAAAGGTTTTATAAGACCAAGTATCTCGCCTTGGGGTGCACCGGTATTGTTCGTAAAGAAGAAAGATGGCAGTATGCACATATGTATCGATTATAGGGAACTAAACAAGCTTACTGTGAAAAAAAATATCCATTGCCATGAATAGATGATTTGTTCGATCAACTTCAAGGAGCTAGTTGGTTCTCTAAAATCGATTTACGCTATGGATATCATCAATTAAAAGAGCGAGAAGAAGACATTCCAAAGACAACATTTCGAACAAGATATGGACATTATGAGTTTTTAGTAATGTCATTCGGTTTGACTAACGCCCCGGATTCATTTATGGACCTTATGAACCGGGTATGTTGAGAGATTTTGGATCGTTCTGTGATTGTCTTTATTGATGATATTCTCATTTATTCGAAAAACGAAGGTGATCATGCATGCCATCTAAGGGAAGTTCTGGAAAACCCTACAAAGGGAAAAACTATATGCAAAATTTTCTAACTGTGCATTTTGGCTCAGGGAAGTGCAATTCCTTGGTCATGTTATAAATGCCGATGAAATTCTTGTAGATCCTTCTAAAGTGGAGACAGTGATGAAATGGAACCCGCCTAAGACTCCAACTTAGGTCTGTAGTTTCTTAGGTCTAGCGGGATATTACAGACGTTTCATTCAAGATTTCTCGAAGATAGCAACGCCATTAAGCAAGCTCACTAAGAAAGATGCCAAAATTGTGTGGGGAGCGGAGCAACAAAATGCGTTCGATGAATTAAAGAAACGGTTGACACAGGCTCTAGTGTTAGCACTACCCGAAGAAAATGAAGATTTGATAGTATATTCAGATGCTTCATATCTTGGTTTGGGATGCGTATTAACGAAAAAAAGTAAAGTTGTCGCTTATGCTTCAAGACAATTAAAACCTCATGAGGCAAATTATCCCACACATGATTTAGAATTGGCGGCAGTGGTATTTGTTCTGAAGATCTGGAGACACTACTTATATGTTGTCAAATGCACGATATATTCGGACCACAAAAGTTTTAAATACTTCTTCGAGCAAAAGGATTTAAATATGCGCCAATGAAGATGGCTTGAGTTGATAAAGGACTACGATTGCGAAATCTTATATCACCCTAGGAAAGACAACGTTGTGGCAAATGCTTTAAGTTGAAAGAATGAGCATTCCCCAATTAGGGTGAAGTCTTGACAACTTATTATAACGCCTGATTTTTTAACCCAACTTAAGAATACACAGGTTGAAGCTCTTAAGTAGGATAATGTGAAAGAAGAAAGGATATATGGCCAAGTAAAGTTACTTGAAGAGAATGATTTCGGTATAAAAACCAGAAGTGGTCGTATGTGGGTGCCACGACTTGGAAATTTACGATCTAGCATATTCGATGAAGCACACAAGTCACGTTATTCTATTCACCCAGACGCCACAAAGATGTATCAAGATCTTCGTAAGCACTATTGGTGGCCGGGGATGAAATTTAATGTGATGCAATATGTGAACCGGTGTCTCACTTGTGCCCAAGTTAAAACGGAGTATCAATGACCATATGGTAGGATGCAGCCTTTGGAAATTCCTCAATGGAAGTGGGAACATATCACGATAGATTTTATCACGAAGCTACCAAGAACAGCTAAAAAGCATGATTCCATATGGGTAACAGTTGATCGATTGACAAAGAGTGCCCACTTTCTTTCGATTAGTAAAAGTTATACTTCTGAATGGTTGGCAGAGTTATTCATAAATGAGATTGTGACTAAGCATGATGTTCCAGTATCAATTGTGTCTGATCGAGACACAAGATTCACGTCTCGATTTTGGAAGAAGTTTCACGATCAAATGGGAACAAAGTTGTTGATCAGCACGGCATATCATCCTCAAATGGATGGACAAAGTGAACGAACGATTCAAACTCTTGAGGATATGTTACGTGCTTGCATAATTGATTATCGTGGTAGTTGGGATGATCACCTAGCACTGGTAGAATTCTCCTATAATAATAGCTATCATGCAAGTATTGGCATGCCTCCTTATGAAGCATTGTACGGGAGACGATGTCGTACACCAGTATGTTGGGATGATGTCAACCAAAGGGAGATAGGAAATTTGGATGTTGTTTGATCTATGTATGAAGATTTGAATCGTATCAAGGCACACATGAAAGCTGCACAAGATCGTCAGAAATCATACGCAGACAAACGGAGTAAGCCAATTGAATTTCAAGTTGGTGATTATGTTTTACTCAAGGTATCTCCGTGAAAAGGCTTAATCTGATTTCAAAAACAAGGAAAGTTGAGTCCGACGTATATCGGACCATTCAAAATTTAGCACGCTTTGGAAATGTTGCATATAGATTGGAACTTCCAGAAGAATTGAGTGGGATTCATCCGACGTTTCATGTTTCACACTTACGAAAGTGTTTAGCGGATGAGACCACATATGTGTCGTTACAAGATGTAGAAATTGATGATAAACTCAATTACATGAACCAATCTCAATATTAGATCAAAAAGAAAAGAGATTAAGAAATAAGACGGTACAGTTAGTTAAAATACAATGGAAGCATCGAAAAGGATCAGAAAGTACATGGGAAACAGAAGATGAAATGAGGAAACATTATCCTTTATTGTTTATGTAAAAGGTTTCAGGGACGAAACCTTAATAATGGGAGGAGAGTTGTAACACTCGATTTTCTTGTACTTTAAACATATAACAATTATATTAAAGGAATGTTAATATTCATAAGTCTTTAGCTGAATTAGTAATAATATACGAAAGAAGAATAAAAGGAACCTGATCTTTATAGATCTTAAAGAAACATACATCACCTTATGTTGATTAAATTAAGTGTCAAACCGACTACATATCTAGAATCCTAACTTGAAAATGGGGAAAATGAGTGTAAGCGAAATCGCGAAACAAGGCTCCGATTACAAGATATGCTGAGTCGAATAAAGCATTAAATAAGAGGTCATATGTATTGAACTCTTCAGGTCTTGAAATTATAACCACTGGAAACATCTCAAAAAATCGTGAACGTAGGCGAAAACCGCGCGTAAAATGGAGTTCGTATGCTCAAGTTATCGCGAAACCAAGAAACCAATCAGATTGCGTGCCACGTGACACCACTTGTCGACAAGTGTCACGCATGCAATACATTACTTCCGGGCGTACCGCCCCGCACCAAACGTTGGGGCTAGGCGATGCGATCAGACCTAGATTTTGCCTATAAAAGGCTGATCACCAGATTTCAATTATGTTAGCGAAAATTTACGTACCAGCTCTCAAATTCCAACCCTACGCTTCCAAATACCCACATTTAACCCCTCCAATCATCTAGTGTTCAACGCAAGGTGCTACCGAACTTCTGTAAGGTAAATATCTCAATTTGTTATGATGCTTGTTTTAGATCTTATTATTATTATATAATAGGATTATGTTTAATTGTTTGGTTTAAATCAAAAATACGTCGAGGTTCTACCCGGTTGGTTTTTGGGAAACAAACAATTATAAGCAGAGATTCTGTCAAATTGTTTTCAGAAAACTTAAGGAATATAAGTCGAGGTTCTGCCCGACTTAATATTTAAAAACACGATTGGATAATCAGTTGTGCTGCCCATTTAAAAAACCCTGAAATAAAAAGGGGTTTGCGTTATAGGATTAAGATTATAATTATGTTAGGATATCCATGTTAATAGGATATCATTGTGAACTTGAGAAAGTGAAGAATAGCAAAGAAAATTAGCTGGTTATGCATGACTAAGTTAAGGTGAGTTCTATGAGCCCTCTTTTACTGTTTTAACGTTTTAGGGCTGATGTGTATGCATGATAAATATCTTTGAAATGTTTGTGAAAGTTTTGTATGACTAAAGGTTAAAACTTTGTTACAAAAAAAAATTGTTTCGATGAAAAGATTTTTTAGGAAAAGTTGTTTTGAACAAAATTTAAATAAGTTGCTAATGTTTGTATGTAACAAAGCTATATTGTCAACTCCTTGTATAGGAGGGTGAATGTGTCCCGATGTGCGGGATGGAGGCGATATGGGGATTTCGATCCCAATGAGATAGTATTTTTACTGTATGTATGTATGTGTCTTCCCAATTGTGGGAGCATGGATATGAGTCTTTCCTGTTATGGAAAGATGGTAAGGGTTGTACAACTGGGGAGGTGACGACCGACCAACATGTGGGTGAGCCCGCCCAATTAATGAGACAGTGCTTTGTATAATAAGATGATGCACTTATTATAAATTTGTTCATGGATAATGGATGCATATGTTATGTTAAAATGTTTTAATAAATGCTTTTGAATCATGCTGACATGATAACGAGCATATAAAGTATTTTCAAAACTTAGAACTCACTAGCTTAAGCTGACCTTTTTGAGTATGCATATGAGGACCAGGTGAGACCTCTAGCACTAGAGGTAAAGGAAAGGAATGAACTGAGGCATCGGGCATCTACCAAAGCGAAAAACAATTGGCACTTACGTTTGGATGTAAATAGATAGTTGTTATGTAATAATAGAATGTATGTATAAACATTTTTTTATAAATAAGTTTTTATTTCCGCTATACATTAATATCTCTGATTAACGTTGTGCATATGAGTAAATCCATTAAGTGACGTGTCTCAATAGTTGGGGCATCAGAATAATTGCGTAAATACAGAAACACGCGACATCCAAATGCTCGGAAAGTATCATAAGATGGAGGTTTGAAGTAAAACACCTCAAACGGGAATTTGTTATCAAGAATCCTGGTAGGGAGAAGGTTTATGATGTAAATAGCAGTGGCAAAAGAAACTACCCAATGTGTATACGGTAGATGAGAGTGAAACAGTATGGTGAGACATGTCTCAACAATGTGACGATGCTTTCTTTCTGCCCGACCGTTCTGTTGTGTGTGTATAGGGACACGAATCACGATGTAGTGTACCATTGTCCTAAAAAAGTTTACGAACATTTTGATTATTAAATTCCGTGCCACCATCACTTTGAAATATTTTAACTTTTTGTGAAAATTTTGTTTGAACAAAATTTAAGAAAACAATGAGCACATTGTAGAAATAAAATTTTTCTTAAAGGGATAAAGCCAACAAAATCTGAACACCGTAACACTCAAAAAATTTGAGTGTAGAGAATAAAATTACCTGCTACAAAATCTGAACACCGTAACACTCAGATTATACCAGTTATGCCATTAGAAAAATCCCACCATATCTCTTGTTATGACAAGAGTATGGACACTTGTCATCCTATGAATAAATACAATCCAACAAAATATATGAGAGATCTTGCCATATCTCCTCAAAACCAAGACAAGGATTTTGCCAAGATCTTGATATCCCTATATAAACAATCATTCTTACACCATAAAACACACACTCTTCTCCTCTTTCAACTCCATTTTCGTTCTTAACATCACCACCATCTTCCCACCTTGATTTTTGTTGTATTTCTTCATCAATCATCAAAAACTTTTAGGTTCTTGATGATATAGTTCAAGTTTGGAAGTTTTGATACAAGAAACAAGTTAAAAGAAGTTCAAGAAGAGATTTCAAGCTTGTTCTTTCTCAAGATTCTTGTTTTCATTCATCATCTTCATTTCCATTAAGGGTATAATGCCTCAAAATCTTGTTTTACATAATTTTTACTTTATATGAACATAAACAAACATTTTGAAATTTGGCAGAAACTTGTAACGATTTCAACAAGTCATAAAATGATCATAAAAAATTCAAACTAAACAAACTAAAGTTCCAAGACTAATTTTATTGTGTTAGCTTTCCAATGACTACTTATACACCTTCTAAAGCAACCAAATGATGCCCCAAACAGGCTTCACATGATTAGTGTACGGATTTGTACCCCCTAAATTGTGCTGCTGTTTTGACCTAGTTACGATCCAAATCATAAATATTTTTCTAAATGAAAGTTGTTCACAACACCTTACAATAGTGGACTAGAGAGTTTCATAAATTAACTCAAATGTTTGATATCTTAAAAATGTATCCAAACCTACTGGACTGAATCTGTTAAAACAGAAACTTTAGGGACATACATTTGTGTAACCGTTTTGTCCACTTTGTAAGCAAAATCACGACATGTTTTCTAAACGAAAGTTTTTCGTAATACCTTAAAATAGTAGGCTGGAGATTTTTATAAATGAACTCAAAGATTTGGTATGTTAAATTTGTACCCGAAAAAGTTGGACGGAATCTGCCCATAAGCAGAAATTATAAAAAAAATTAAGATATTTTACAAAAAGATTTATTATTTTGTGCATGTATATGAATGATGTATAGATATGATATACAAACTATATACAAATATATATATTGAAATAATTAATAAGTATTGACGTATTAAACAAAATGGTAATATTCCAAAAATACGTCATTATAATGTCAAAATTTTCTAAAACCCCGACACTTAGTATTTTAAAAGTATTATAAAAAATAATTAAATATAAGTTCAAAACATAATTATTTTGAGAAATCCCGACACGTAAATTAACCAAATACACAAAATTCACGGTAACAAGATACAACACGAACTATGTTAAACTCAAAAGAAATCTATAATGTTGTAGGTACCTAATACGGTACGAGTCTGGACAACATCCCGATTTCTGTTTCCAACTCAATTTGCAAGGTGAGTTACATAGCCCCTTTTCTTTTATTTTCGCTTACAAAATCATCGGGGCTGGAACATGTTTAACTTTGAACTATTTTTTTCAATTCAAACTTGTATCTATGTGGATTTGAGCTATATGTCCCAAACTACCATCTTAACTATACTTAACTTGTGCATTGATCATTAACTTGTGAAAGCCAAACTCTTGTGATGATAGATCTATTGAACTAACCACTCCACCCAGCCGGTGATCACATAGTACTTAACTATTTTTAGGGTAGTATGGAGTACTATGCCTAACTAGGTTAACTAAGGTTTGATCTGCAATAGTTACATGTGTATGTTTCCACATATTGCCTTATATCACTATGTTACATATGAATTGCATAGCTTATCTTTTTTGAACTGTTAACTTTTGATGTCAAAACCTATGTTTCTCACCAACTATTTATAGTTGACCTTTGAATCTAAACATTTTTAGGTACAAACTAGTGAAGCTATGAGGATCATGTAGGGCTTTTGGACTTAAAATAAACTTTGAACTATGAATTATGAACTTGTTTATATTATGTATTTGAACTACTTGTATGACACTTGATTTGGAATGAAATAAATATTATAACTTTAATAGTTGATCATGAGATTACAGTCACCTTTGCGCCCCAACGTTATTCCACCGTTGGTTGGGGTGTGACAAACAGTCCTTTGGTCAGCGAAATTCCATGCAATTAGGGCGTGATTGTCGATCAATTTTCCTACTGAATAATTGTAGGGGTAGGAGGAGTGACCGATCCTTCCACATGTTGAAGATGATTTTGATAAGACAAGATAGGGATTATGTGATTTTTCCATAGGAGATAGTCGGTAGAAGAGAGTTTAATGGTGAGCATATGAAGGATAGTGTTTAGGGAGAAAGATGAATCAGAGTTGGATGAGGTAGCCATGGGAGAAGAAGAAAAAAAATTGTGGGTGGGAGGAAGAAGACTGTAGGTGAAAGGATAGGACAAGACATGACATGACAGAGGGAAAATGGAGAGCCTCAAAAAGTGGCTGATACCATGAATGTGTGATAAATCTCTACTTGATTGTTAGGGAATACAAATTAAGAGTAAGGTTATTGTACAAAGTGATAGTTTTGTAAAAAATATAAAAGACAAAGTGCTATTATAAATACCAAAGTGTTATTATAATATTAACACATTAATATTATAATATTTAACAATTTCTTGTTAATAATAGCACATTTTTATTTATGATAACATTTTGCTTTTTACACTTTTTACAAAAATTTCATTTTGTATCCGAACCTACCTCTACAAATTAATATATAAGAGTAGAATTTACACATAAGATTTCCTGCAGCGTGCATTTGGCCGTCCTACGTGGCTCCTAATTCGTCTGACAAACGCACTGGAGTGAAGCAAAAGCAACATTTTGAATTTATTTTGCACTTCTTGACATGCATGGAAAAACAAAAGAGGTGGGCCCTCTTTAAAATCATTTTTTCTTTTAATAAACAATAACGGTTATATTTTGAAAAAAAAAAGTTTTTAATTTTTTACAAATTCTAACAGCTATATTATAAAAAAAAGGGCTAATTTTTTCCCCTATAAATACCCATTCAAAGTTTCTTATTTTTCACCCAAAAATCTTATACAACTTCTTTAATTTTTTTCAATTTTCACACTCTCAAAATGGATCCAAGAGCCCCATTTTCATTCACTCAATTCTTAAACGATGACGATGATGTCCAGCAAAACCCACCGCAATAACCTTCATTTCCCCAGTTCTCACAAACACAACAGTTTTCTCAGTATTCACAACCACAACCATTTCCCCAGTTTCACCAACAAGGACATTCATTCCCCCAATTTGGTCAATTTCCTGTCATGCCACAATTTTGTCAACCACAACCAGCTTTTGATGCTCAACAATGGCAACAATTTTTTCAAAGGCAAGAATATAATAAAAACATCCCAAATGCAACAAACTCAATTTCAACAAACTCAGAAACATGTGGAATCACCATCAAAAGAAAATGCCGCAAAAAAAAGAAGAAACCAACTAAGATGGTAACTGAGAATGACGAGCAACCAACCAAGATGAGTCGTCAAAAGTGGCCGCAAAGTGATGAGGTGTTGCTTGCACAAGCTATGATTTCAACTTCTGAGAATCCAATCACTAGAAACAACCAAAATGTTGATGCTTTTTGGAGCAAGATTGAAAAATACTACAATGAAAGTCAACCTTCAATTCTAAGAGATGCTCATAATCTAAGACGTCATTGGCATATGCTTAAATCAAAGTTGAATAGATTTAATGAGTTGTTCTTACAAGTCAAATCTTGTTACAGAAGTGGTTGGTCAGACGACCAATACATCCAAGAGGCTAGACAGTTGTACATTAACGATCCATCCAACGAGAATTATGTTGCTTTCACATATGAACATGTATGGAATGTTGTGAAAGAGCATGGTAAGTACAACTCTGCTACTCATATTCATGGCTTTCAACCCCCTAAAAGAACAAAAACTAGCAGCTCGGGGCATATACGAGCTCAGCTTCTGATGCCAACTTTGGTGAGAATCCTGAAATCACAATATCACTTGAAGATATTGATAAAGAAGACTTTGAAGTTCAACTTCAGCAGGTTACTACAACACGTCCAATTGGGAGGGACAAGGCCAAAGCAGAAGCCAAAGGCAAAGCTAAGTTAAAAGGCAAAGAAGAAAAAGAGCCTTTTGAATACGACCTAAGGAAGCTCAAGCTCATTGATGAGATATCTTCAACCAATCGTGCTAAGAGTGAAGCAATTGGAAAATTCGAGCACAGAATCGAAAAATTCTATTAAATTGAGAAAAAGAATTTCGAGATGAAACATAAAAAAATTGAGATGCAAGAGCGACAAATACTCTTCCGTGACACCACTAACATGAATCCATTTCAACGAGCTAAACACGAGGCAATGTGCGAGCAAATCCGCGAGAAATACGGCTGCAATCGTCATGTTTAGATTAATTTTAGGAAAGTGTTTAGATTAATTTATTGTTACGTCTATTGTGATTTGTGTATTTTTATTTTTAATTTTAGGAAAATGTAATTTCTTTTTATGCAATGGAAGATTAAATATTTCACACAACGATATGATGCCATTGGTGTAAAAGGTCTTTCACCAAGACAAAAATGTACAAGTGCAATTCGTTAGTTGGCTTATGGTGCATCAGCTGACCAATATGATGAGTACATACGCATAGGTGAAAGCACTTCCATCGAATGTTTACACAAGTTATGTAGGTCAATTGTTGAGGTTTTTGGACCACGATATCTTAGAAGGCCTAACGAAGATGACATTCAATGGTTGCTATAGCTGCACTATGAAAAACATGGGTTTGTGGGAATGCTTGGAAGCATAGATTGTATGCATTGGGGTTGAAGAAACTGCCCAACGGCTTGGAAAGGACAATATACTAGAGGTGATCATGGTTATCCAACCATCATGCTAGAGGCTGTGGCATCACATGACCTTTGGATTTGGCATGCATTCTTTGGAGTGGCAGGTTCAAACAATGATATCAATGTTCTTAATCAATCACCGGTATTCAATCAAATCTTGGAAAGGAATGCACCACAATGTACCTTTACAGTGAACGAGCATGAGTACACGCAAGGATACTATATTGCAGATGGCATTTACCCAGAATGGTCAACACTGGTAAAGAGTTTCGTTTATCCTCCAAACAATAATCTTAAAATGCAATACTATAAGCGACGGCAGGAGTCTTGTCGAAAGGATGTTGAACGAGCATTTGGTGTCCTCCAAGAAAGGTGGGCAATGATACGAGGCCCTGGAAGATCTACCAGCATACCAGTGTTGGGTGATATAATGCATGCATGTATTATTTTACATAATATGATTGTAGAAAATGAAGGTCATGCGATAACTAATTGGTTCCCTGAAGAACACGAGCCTGAACTATCAAGTTATAATGAAGGTGCACCGACTGAATTTGCAAACTATCTGTAGATGTTTAAATCCTTACGAAGCAAAGATACTCATATCGCACTACGCAACGATCTTATGAAACATTTTTGGAATCTTAGGCAAGCTAATCAAGAGTAGTTTTTCTAGAAAAACTTAATTTTCGGTCTTGTTTTCTTTAAGTTTCTTTTTTTTTCAATTTTAGGTGTAGTTTAATTTTAAGTATTTTTATTTTATTTTTTAGGAAAATGTAATTTCTTTTTATGTAATGTCATTTTAATTTTTATTTAATTATTTTAATTTTTTTAATTATTTAATTTAATATTTATTTATTAAATATGTTTTTACATTAAAAAATCATTTGTTTAAAAGAAAAATAGAAAATGAAATGGTGATGTGCAAGAGATAGAATGCATGTGAGAAGGATGTGTTTGAGTTAAAAATAAGAGAGATAATGCATTTGAAAAGAAAGAATAAAATGATGATGTGACACTTATGAATATAACGCATGTAGTAAATGCAGTCTTAGCATTGCGGGTAGTCTAACTACATACACAATACATAAAATAGAAACTAGTTATTAAATACTCTTGTTTATATTATTCTCTAGAAGAGTTGATTTATTAATATATTTTCTAGAGATAAAAAACCGCTTCATTTTCCTCCTCTAAAATTAGAACAATGATGTACGCAGAATTCATGGCGAATCCTCCCTGATATTGAAATTCATCATCTCCTTCCAATCAGTTGCTCGATATCAGCTTATCAATCGGTACATTTTCATGAATTATAATGCTTTAACGTCGAAATGATATCGCTGTAGTAATCTCGTTGTTTCATCATTTTGCAATCGATTGATTCCATGCAATTTGATGTAGGTTAAACCTAGTAATTCTTATTGAAATTTCGATTGATAGCTGGTGAAGATGCCGAGCAGTCATGCAGGTTCTTCTTCACGAAGAAGCATGGCGTTAACATCTTCGTCTTCCCAGAGGAAGAAAGTTTCTCTGAGTGGAGTGCCTGATCATCGCAGATCCCTCGGTTCTTCTCGGTTCATGTATGTTCTTCCATCCATTTGTCTCGTTTGACTGATTTTGTTTCTCAAATCCAACAATCCAAGAACAGAACACTTGTTAACTGTAATCGTAAGCTAAATTATTATCTCATCGTGTTAATTGTTGTCTAAAGAACATCTAGAGGTTTTCAAGGCTCAATTTGATGTGGTACTCCTTTATTCAGTCACTACAAACTATTTTCTTAACTTTTAACAACTGTGTAAATTCTTCAAATAGAAGACTAACGCATAAAGGTTTATACGTGGAAAAGGAAAACTCGTAAAACTATGGAAAAATATTTAAGAATAATTACATATATCCTCCTACTTACAACTCTAATTACATATATAGCCAAGTTTAAATTTAAATTTCATATATATCACCTTCTTTTATAATTTTCCTTCTTTAGGTAAGAAGATATATGTAATTTAAAACTTTAAGTAAGGAGATATATGTAATTTAAAACTTTAAGTAAGAAGATATATGTAATTTAAAAGGTTAGATAAGAAGATATATGTAATTTACTTTATAAGTCGGGTGTATATGTAATTTATGAAATTTATAGGGAGATATATGTAATTGTCCCAAATATTTGAGTCTGAAATCAAGGCCATTTATGATGAAATCTGGGTCCGAGTTCAAGCATAATATTTTGCTCGGTTTTGTAAATTTGAATTGAACCAAGCGGCTCGGTTTGGAAACGAACTGAGTTCGAGTGAACCTGAGCTCGGTTTGGTTCAACTTGTGAATCCATTGAAACATTGGGGTCTATTTTACTTAAAGTCCATTGGGTCCTGTAACTCCCGTAGCCCTAGTTGTGCCTTTTTAGGTTGGGCCTTTCATGATTATCTAGTTGGTTTAAGTATGTCTCTGCATGCTCTTGGATCAGTTAGGTAATCACATATTGTGATAGAGATCTTAGTTATATTAATATGTTAGTATTAATTAGTAGTAATGGTAGGATCTAGATATGGGTAGTTTGGTAATTTTAATATCTAGTGTGTGTTAGTGGATTATAAATAGTGGTGAGGCTTGTGAGTTGAGGTGTGAAGAAAATTGATAGAATTGTAATTGGCTCCTGCTTAGGCTTGGAGAAGGGTGTAACCCTGGGTCATCTTCTGATGATGTAATCGATTGTTAATTTGGATCTTCAGATTCTGTCTTCTTCCTATCATTTTCAATTGTAATTCCTATTTCTATTGTGTGTTTGATTTGGATTCTCATCATATTGCTATGGAAAACTAAGCAGGCTGCAGCCTATCAATTGATTGCTTTCTGAACGAGTAATGTGTCTTTGAAGTGGATGTGAACAAACTTCTAATATCTGGATAAACATTAAACAGATTATGCTAATGATAGTTCACTGGTCAAAAAATAACACCATAACTCTTCTTTTAGCCTATACAGAGAGACTTTACCCCTGTTCTGCAAGATGGATTTCATATTTTCTCAAATATATAGTCATTGCATTCTCTTCATTAATTTCATCAACAATAAGAATTTGTCAAACACTCACACAACTGTTTATTAGACTACTACAATCTCAAACAGTATCCAAACACTATCTTTACAGCTTACTTTGCTGCCACTAATTAATTTTACTTTCCAAAAAATGTGCTCAATTTTGAATATCACACACTTCATACATGTCGGCATGAATAATATACAGGGGATTAACAGGAGAGCGTACAGTGAAGCGTTTACGTCTCTCGAAGGCATTAACCGCACCTGAAACCACAAGCATTTATGAAGCATGCAGACGAATGGCTGCCAGACGAGTCGATGCTCTTTTGGTTACTGATTCAAAATCTTTACTATGTGGGATATTGACAGACAAGGTTAACTAGTTTTCAGTTTGGACATGAAATCTTTTCATTTTCACTAACAATAATATATAACTATCGTCAATTGTGACGATTAAAGGATATTGCAACAAAAGTTATTGCTCATGAGATTGATTTCGAAACCACGCCTGTGTCAAAAGTAATGACAAGAAACCCAGTTTTCGTACTTGCTGATACTCTTGCTGTGGAAGCCCTTCAAAAGATGGTTCAAGGTTAGCATCAATCAATAAGTCAGTCATAAAATACCCAGTAATATATGCTAAACTTGCTTTTTTAAAAATTTTGAAATATTTTAAAAATGCAGGAAAATTCAGACATTTGCCTGTTGTAGAACATGGACAAGTTATTGCTTTACTTGACATAGAAAAATGTTTATATGATGCAATTGCACGCATGGAACGGGGTGCTGAAAAAGGGAAAGCCATAACAGCTGCTGTTGAGGGTGTTGAGAGGCATTGGGGATCTTCTGTTTCAGGTTAACTGTAATTTTAACAATTTATTACTCTTTTTAGGGTTAACTGTATTTTTAACAATTTATTAACTTCTGCACCTCAAAAGTTGATGCATTTTTGTAACCATATGGATTTATAATCATATAGGTTCCAACACATTTGTGGAATCACTTCGCGAGCGGATGTTTAGGCCATCTTTATCTACCATAATACCCGAGAATTCAAAGTAGGTAATACCTTTACTTTACTTATTTATTTATTTAATGTTTTTGTGAATTTGTTTATATGAAAGTATATCTATGATCCCCACATGGTAACACTAGTTTATTTATTGATCAATTGAGCATTTACCAGGGTTGTCACAGTTTCACCATCTGACACAGTGGTAACAGCAGCACAAAAGATGCTTGAGGGTCACACAAGCGCTGCTGTCGCAACTGTTGATAATAAGCCAGTTGGGATGTT
Organism: Mikania micrantha; assembly: GCA_009363875.1. NCBI lineage: Eukaryota > Viridiplantae > Streptophyta > Magnoliopsida > Asterales > Asteraceae > Mikania > Mikania micrantha. Next base: position 12,178,463 of record CM018684.1, read on the forward strand.
AACGTGAGTAGTTTAGACTGTATAACAGTTATGTTCTTCAGGCAGGTCGTGTCAGGCAGGGAACGAGTCATACTAGGTTTGGGTCATAAGGGGCGGTTTTAAAAAATGGCCAATGACATGATGTTTCTCCTTATGTTAGAACAAGAAAAAACAAGGTCGTAATATGATAATTTTCCTTATATTAGATCAAATGATATCTTACTGAAAGTGATAGCACAAGATCTTCGCCCTGAAATGATTTTAGTTGAGAAGGTAATTACCTACTTTGTTCTGCTATCATTTACATTTAACAAGCATGACATATGCGTAATTGTGTATATAGATAAATCACAACTTTTTCCTATGTAGGTGATGACTCATAATCCAGAATGTGCTATTCTTGATACACCTATTATCAATGCCCTGCATAATATGCATGATGGAAAGTATTTAAATCTTCCTGTTGTTAATAGAGGTAAATAACATAAATATATCATCATGCGAACACTTAACACTCTTACGCACCCATATAGTTGGTTAAACACACAGAACTCATCTAGACCCTTGATTGTTTAACATATTTACAAATTAATATGCGTAAATAACTAAATACCATAAAAGACCAACATATTGTTAGACTTTTCATAAGAAAAGTCCCTCAAATTAGTAATGGTATATTGAAGTCCCTGAACGTGTTAAAATGCACAAAAAAGTCACTATACTATTTTGTATATATCAAAGTCCTTAAATTGTTAGAAATACACGCACTTGTGAGCATGTTTTTTTTATTGAACTTGTTATCGCTTAAACCAGTCAAATATTGATGAAGCGACGTGCAACATTTTTGCATGAAAAATGTATACCATCTTAGTTTACCCAAATAGCAGTTAAAAAGTTATTTATAAAAAAAATCTCACAAGTATGTGCATCTACTTGGGGTTTTAATATGCAACAATAGTTTATTGATTATATCGTGTATTTTTTTTACAGGTGTAGAGACTTTAATATACCAAAATTAGCTTTTTGTGAAAAATTAGAAAGCATGTTAGTTTTTTATGGTCTTAACACAATAAATATTGCTGGTTAACGATATATACAATTCATATGCAACTAAAACTAGCAGATCTTTTGATGTAGAGGGAGCTGTTGTTGCCATTGTTGATGTTCTTCACATAACTCATGCTGCAGTAACTACCGTAAGTAAACTGTTTTTTTTTTTTTTTTTTTTGCATTTCTAAACGGGCAATCTAATAAACCCCTATGAAATTGCCGTCATGTATCTATATATTGATAATGATATTTTCAAAACTGATTCCTTTTCGTTTATCTGGTTCATTTTGTTAACTGATATAATATTAAAATGACTTAGGTGGGAAATACAGCAGGCATAGATAATGAAGCTGCAAGTTCAATGATGCAGAAATTTTGGGATTCTGCAATGGCAACAAGTCCAGTAGGCGAAGATGATGAAATCAGGAGGTTATTAGCTGCACTGTTTTTCTTTATTATTATATTATTTTTATACTAATTTGCTGTGAATTAATCTAAATAAAATTTGTGATAATGCAGCGAGAGTTCTTTCAGATATATTAATGATGCAGAAACAGTAAAATCTCTGCCTTATTCGTCATCGACACTACCTAATATGTTTGCTTTCAAAATCCAAGATAAACTGGGCCAGATGCATAGATTTATTTGTGGTATGTGTTCTTTTCTGTTTTTGACAACCAGAGTTGTCAATTGGGCTGGTCAGATGGGTTGGGTAACAGATCAAATGGTCATTTTAGTAACACGGTCTCAATTAACTCCAACCCACTAACATCGTTAACGGAAAAAATTAATATTGTTAATGGGTTTGAGCTAATTGGGACAAAATTGCATATAAAGGGAACAAAAACAATATATTGTACTGTTTGGATGAAAAGCCTTACTTGGATCAAAACCACGTGGGGTCTGATGAGTAGGTAATGAAAGCAAACCTAACCACTATCCTAATGAAATAACATGACTGAATCTCTACATCTCACCCTCCTCAGACCCTGCCTTTGCATGCTAATGGCGGGATATACTGAGTACGTTGATTGATTGATTGATATGGACAATATAATTGATTTATGATGTTTTATGCTTGACGATAACTACGCCTCATTTGTGGTGCACGCATATAATGTATATATGTGTGGGCCCTTAAGGGGCAAAAGTAAAAGTGCATTAATTTTAACGCTATTTCAATTATTTTGTGAAAACAACGTTAAAATCATTGGGATGATCAACTTCAAACGATAACTTTGAGCCGGTGACTCTTTCGGAGCAGCCTCTATATCTCAATTGGGATAGGGGTACGGTTTGTATCTATCCTTCCCCCCAGACCCTACTGAAAAGTGGGAATATACGGGGTAAGGTGGTTGTTGTTGTTGTATGCTTGACGATAACTTGTTTTTTATTTTACGGATTGACCTGTTAACAATAACGCATAACATGTTCTATAGCTATAAGCTTTTGATTTAACGGGTTCTTGTTCTTGAATTTAGATACTCGAAGTTTGGCAGATCTTATAACTGCAATACTTCAAAGAGTAGGAGGTGAAATAAACCGTAGAAACCTCCCACAGATTCTGGTATTATTTTGATCATTTATTCAGGATAAAAACATTACTTGTCCTTTAGTTCTATGTTTTGTTTTTTTTTTTTTTTTATTTTTGCTCATCAGTTATCCTCTTTTTGTAGTATGAAGATGAAGACCATGACAAAGTGGTGCTTGCAACAGATAGTGATCTAGCTGCAGCTGTCGAGTATGCAAGATTATCCGGGTGGAAGGTGCGTTTAAAGAAGATGGACAGATAACATTCTATTTATGTTAATATAATTAGTTATCTAAAATCGTAATCAAAATCACTTTCACCTAAACACTCAAAACTAGTGGTGTCCAGATGTAGGGGTGTCGTTCGAGTTGGTTCCTCGGGTTTCGGGTTATTCTGGTTTTTGTAATATGAAATTGGAACCGAGAACCGAACCATTTAACTTCGGTTTAATTGGTTCTCGGGTTTCGGTTCTCTGGTTTAATCGGGTTGGGTTAAACGGTTATCGGGTAATACTTGAAAAACTAGTATTATATTTTTCAAACAAATAAAATTAAAACATGTTTAACCAAAACCTACATTTCATTAAAAATTTCAAATGTTTAACCATAACATAACCAAAACGTGTTTAACCAAAACATACTTTTCTTTTACAATCTCAAAACATACAAGGGTTTTGAAAATCAAAGAATGTTACCTTCCCTTAGAACCCTAGTTCGGGTTTTTCGGGTTTACCCGAACAAACCTCGTGGGTACCCAAGGACCGAACCATTATAAGTTTTCGGGTTCGGGTACGAGGCTTTTTCGAGTTGGGTATTTTCGGGTTCGGGTAGGTGTTTTTCGGGTTGGTTCTTCGGGTTAGGGTAAAAAACACACCCCTATCCAGATGTACCTATTGGGTAACAGGTCAATACAAGTTGGGTTGATCCATAAACATTTTGTTGTCATTTCATATATATATGTGTGTGTGTGTGTTTGTGTGTGTGTAAATATGTGAATACGAAGATTCATAAGAAAACTTTTTATTTTGTAAAAAATCAAGAAACTTATACTAACCAATTTTCATAATTTTCATAATATATATATCACGAAATTACGTATATATAACTCAAAAGGTTACGCATGTAACTCATAAATATGTAACTCGTACATATGAAGTACAAGTTACTATATGTAATAATATAAAATACAAAATTTTTTAATTTATTTTCTTTCTTCTTTTTTTTTATATATTTTTTACCTAATAATATAAAGATATAAAAAATGAAAAATGAAAAAAAAAAGTTTAATTGGTGGTCAGTTTTCATGGATTTCTTCAAAATGAAGGTTTTTTAGGAACCCTTGGATATGTATGTATGTATATATATATAGGGTTTGAATCCTTTGAAAACTCGATCTTAAAGAGAAAACCCTTAAACCCTACGAGGACCGTTAGATCAAACTTATTATAGATTTTAATTAATTAAATAGAAAAAACATTTGGTTCACTCCTTAGTGTGAAAACTATGAAAATCATGTAAAAGTCATGTAAAAAAAAGTTCTTTTTTGAATTTTTTTTACAAGTTCGTAAAATTATTTGGTACATTTTTATAAAAAAAATTAAAAAAAACACCGAGTAGTTATTTTTTTAAAAAATATATTGTAAAACCATGTAAAACATACGTAACATCTAGGCGCGGTGTTACGTATGTTTTACGTGGATTTATAAATTTTATTTTTTTAAATATTTACTCGGCACTTTTTTTTATTTCTTAAAAAAAATGTGTCAAATAATGTTACAAGCTTGTAAAAAAATTAAAAAAAAAAACGTTTTTTTACATGATTTTTTACATGGCTTTCATCTATGGAGGGGTTTTCATTTTATCTTTCTCATATATATATATATATATATATATATATATATATAATCTCATTTATGATTATAATTTCAATCTTTGAATAGAACGATTCATTATATTTTTATGCATAATAAGGGTTTCTTTCAAGTAATAACTGAATCAAAACTTATATCTTTACTTAAAAATATATATAAATATATATTTGCAATAATCAGTTTCAACATAAAATCCAAACACTCCCTTATGGCCTAGCTTAAGTTTGTGTATCATTCCACATAGAGTTAATTAAGTTTCTTGCCTATGAGTCTATTAAACAAAGAAACACAAATTTCTAAACAAATCATCAATCTTGATATGTGTTTAATACGAAAGAAGTTCTAAATAAAGAAATGCAAGAAATCAAGAACGGATAAGCCTACATACACAGGTATACCGCCTCCGTTTCTCCCAATTACACCGTTCTTTTTTACGGGCTTGTGGAGCAACTGATAAAGTTGCTTATTTGTGACCTCGATGGGCAGGAGATAAATTAGGCACCGGGTTACAAAAGCACTAACCCGCATCCCCTAATGGCGGGTTACGCCCGTATATACATCTGAAGATAATTTTTTTCTAATTATATGCTAATCAAATATACACACTACGTTGTTAATAGTGAACATATACAGGGCTTAAAACTGCATCTAGATTATTCTGGAATACCTAAACGCCGAAAAGGGTCTTCAAAAGATCTAGGTGGCCTGGACCATGGTCAAAAAGATGCATGGACCACTGCATATAGCACAGTTGCAGCCGGGGCTGCCTTAGTAGCCGGTTTAGGCATGGTTGCTTTTTTGAGAAGGGCCAGTAATTGAAAACACTTTTGGGTATGTATATATTTTATGCTGCTAACATTTGAATGTAGGTTATATTGTTCTGTTAATGCACAAATATAGCCTTATTTTTGTGCACGAGATTTGTTATAGGCCTTGGCTAAGCAAGGGTAAAATTATGATATTATATATTGCTTTTTTAATGAAATTAATTAATTATATATATAAATATAATTGACGGCGGTCTCCTTAACCGCTGTCAGGATTGATCTTGACCGTCAGAACAAGATGAAATTTGATCCAATCTGTTTTAAACATGGCAGTTGAGGCGGTTACTAGACCGCTTCCAATGGTTTTATAATCTCTCATAGGCTTCTTCCGGCTATCGATTGCTATAATGATTTCGGTCTGCAAGATAAAGTAGGTTGAATATTAACTTCTTGATAGTCCTTTGAAAAATTGCATATGCAGGTGCAAGAATAAAGAGACTACCTATAAGAATATGAAGTTTAGCCGCTTCAAGAGGCTTGGACTTGGCTTTGATATATTCTTTGAAGGATTAGGACACAAGCTAGTAAAATATTGTGTCAAGGAAGAACATATGAATTTGTAAATTTATGTGTATATAAACTTTAGGAATTTAAATGGATAGCAAAGGTTCAATCCATAGTGACACCCTGATATTCGAATATTTGAATTGTTTAATATACTAAGATAAAATTCAATCCTTAAGGACATTTTATATATGCATAAATTTGAATGTATTTGAGAAGTGTTTAAAGTTAATCATGGATATAACTAAAATAGGGGAGGAATGTTGATATATTTAGTATTATCAAAGGATTTTAGTGATATTGGATTAATTTGTGCTCTGATTAAAATCTTATTAATTTTCATCGAGTTAGGAGATGCGGAGTGCAGGCTCGCATGATTTTAATAAGATTTGGTGTGTTTAGTTAAAGGTTTGTGTTTATATGTTTATTATTTAAATGGTTATATTAATCAATTATTTAATAAACTATTAGATTTAAGTTTGTTTTGGTCGTTGGCCTATTTGTGGTTTTGAAGGTTGTTTGTAGCGTTTTCATTATATTGGAAAAGGGAACAAAAACTGAATAAAAGGGTACACACAAAACCAAAGAGGAAAACAGAGAGAGACCCATAGGAATGAACAGAGAGAATTAGGGCAAATTCATTGGAACAGTTTCTTCTCAATTTTGTATCAAATTCGTTCTTGACTTTCTAAGTCTTATCCGTTCAAACATTTTGAGAGTTCCATCAAAATAGTTTGTTTTAGAAACTGAAAATTATTTCACGATTCTTAGAAATATCCAAGTGATTTACAAATTTATGTTTCATCAATTGGTTGGTTGGATTGCATATACAAAACAGATATGCATATCTTCAACACCTGGGACACGTGGCAGGGGCTGGGCGTGCCACGCAAGCCATAAAAACCCACCGGATCACCCCTGGATCGCCCCTGACCCACGTGGATATCAGATACACAGATGATGATCCGCGCCCAACCCGGTCGCCCGACCCGCGACCCGCATGTCCAGCGCTCCACTTGTGTAACACCCGTTTTTTTGTATTTTAAACATATAGCAATTATATTAGAGGAATGTTAATATTTATAAGTTTTTTAGCTGAATTAGTGATAATATTCGAAAGAAGAATAAAAGGAATCTGATGTTAATAGATCTTAAAGAAACATACATCACCTTATATTGATTTAATTAAGTGTCAAACCGACTTCATATCTAGAATCCTAACTTGAAAATAGAGAAAAGAGTGTAAGCGAAATCGCGAAACGAGGCTCCGATTTCAAGATACACTGAGTCGAATAAAGCGTTAAATAAAAGTTCATATTAATTGAACCCTTCAGGTCTTGAAATTATAACCATTGGAAAGATCTCGAAAAATCGTGAACGTAGGCGAAAACCGCGCGTAAAACGGAGTTCGTATGCTCAAGTTATCGCGAAAACACGAAAATCACGTGCGAACGCGTCACGTGGCTCCACGTGTCAACACGTGGCACACATGCAACATATTGCATCTGGGCGTACCGCCCCGAGCCAAACGTTGGGGCTAGGCGTAACGCCCCTGACCCAAAATTCGTCTATAAAAGGCCGAACATTTGATTTTCGAATTCTGTCGAAGTTTTTCACTTTCCAGCTCCTAAATCCCGACCCTACACCTCCAAATACCCATATTTAACCACTCCAATAATCTAGTATTCAACGCGAGGTACTACCGAACTTCTGTAAGGTATAAATCTCGTATAATTTCGATTTGTTATAATGCTCGTTTTAGATCTTATTATTACTATATATAATAAGATTATGATTAATTGTTTGGTTTAAATCAAAAACACGTCGAGGTTCTGCCCGATTGGTTTTTGAAAAACAAACAATTATAAGCAGAGGTTCTGCCCAATTGTTTTCAGAAAAATCAAGAAATATAAGTCAAGGCTCTGCCCGACTTAAAATCTAAAAACACTATTGGATAAGCCGTTGTGCTGCCCGTTTAGAAACCCTGAAATAAAAAGGGGTTTGCATTATATGATTAAGATTATAATTATGTTAGGATATCCATGTTAATAGGATATCGTTGTGAACTTGAGAAAGTGACGGATAACAAAGAAAGCTAGCTGGTTGTGCATAACTAAGTTAATGTGAGTTTTATGAGCCCTCTTTTACTGTTTTAACATTTTAGGGCTGATGTGTATGCATGATGAATATCTTTGAAATGTTTGTGAAAGTTTTGTACGATTGATGGTTAAAACTTTTTTAAAAAAAAATTGTTTTGATGAAAAGATGTTTTAAGAAAAGTTGTTTTGAACAGAATTTAAATAAGTTGTTAATGTTTGTATGTAACAAAGCTATACTGTCAACTCCTTGTATAGGAGGGTGATGTGTCCCGATATGCGGGATGGAGGCGATATGGGGATTTCGATCCTAATGAGATAGTATTTTACTGTCTGTATGTATGTGTCTTCCTAATTGTGGGAGGATGGTTATGAGTCTTTCCTGTTATGGAATGATGGTATGGGTTGTACAACTGGGGAGGTGACGACCGACCAACATGTGGGTGAGCCTGCCCAGTTAATGAGACAATGCTTTATATGATAAGATGATGCACTTATTATAAATCTGTTCATGAATAATGGATGCATATGTTATGTTAACATGTTTTAAGAAATGCTTTTGAATCAAGTTGACATGATAACGAGCATATAAAGTATTTTCAAACTTAGAACTCACTAGCGTAAGCTAACCTTTTTGAGTATGCACATCAGGACCAGGTGAGACCTCTAGCACTAGAGGTAAAGGAAAGGAATGAACAGAGGCATCGGGCATGTACCAAAGGGAAAACAACTGGCACTTATGTTTGGATGTAAATAGATAGTTGTTATGTAATAATAGAATGTATGTATAAACATTTGTTTATAAATAAGTTTGTTTTTGTTTCCGCTATACATTAATGTCTCTGATTAACCTTGTGCATATGAGTAAATCCATTAGGTGATGTGTCCCAAGAGTTGGGGCGTCACAACTTGACCGGCCTTTGGCCCTTTGACCACCATTGAACCACGTTGACTGGTCCCTTTGACAAGCCTTTGGACCTTCTTTTGAACCCTAGACCAGCTAATGAACAGGGGATCATGAACCTTTGCTTATTTTTCACCTATTTAAGCCATGGGAAACCCTAATTCGCGTTTTTATCAACCCAAGACGGCTGGAAACGAAGGAGAAATATATATTTTGAAGATTTTAGAGTTTTGGGATCAATTTGAACATTCGAGGGAGGCTCAGATCATATATACAAGTTCTCAGATCACGTTTTCGGGTTTGTTTATGTGTGTTCGTTGTTCGTTTTAGTTTGTTCACGAATTTCCTGCTATGTTTAGATATGATTTCATGTTTATGAATGTTTGGATGATAATTCTTGGCTAGATCTTTAATTCTACCTAGACTTTGGATGATTATGGGATGAAAAATGGGTTTTCGCGTTTGTTTTAAATGAATGAAGCTTTTCTTTTGATTTAAATCTGATTTTGAGTGATAATGAATGTTCTTAGACTATTGTGAATGATCTGATTGTATGTTAAAACTATCTTGTGAATAAAGTTCGAATCGGTTTTGATAAAAACTTGATCTTTACATGATTTTGGGATAAAAACTAGTTTTTAACCAAATTGTGATTTAACTCATCCTAGTAAATCATAAGAACATCATATAATCGGATTATAATCAGTGGGATAGCCACCTTAAAGGCTAATCAAGTAATAAGGTGTCAGGATATTGTGGCTTAAATAGGGTTTTCGAGTAATTCGCATGATCATTGGATTGCTTGTTGATTGTTTATGCCATGTATTTCTGATTCATAGTTAATCTTAATTAGATTGATTCATTTGTGCCTTGGTACATTGTGGTTGTTGAGGCTGACCTAATTATTCAACCATAAAAGTCTTAAGCATTGCCAGTTTGGAGAGACTGACTCGGTGATCCATTCTTACATTCCGGTAAGCTTTACACAACCATTAAGATCTTTCTAATTGTTTGAGCGCCTGAACATGAGATCTAGCATTCCTTAAGTTTCTGAATAGGTTGTATCATTAGATCTAGTATCATTCAATCAAGCATTACCAATACCTGTTTAGATTCCTTTAAGATTCCTAGTCTGGGTAGAACTTCATTCGTATATGATTTTCTACTTGTTCATGTTTTGTTGAGTTGATTCATTTAGTTTTCTTAATTTCTTTAATTTTCTAAACTCATTTTCGTAAAACCATTTTCGTTTTTTAAATTTAGTAAGTTTCTCATTTTGTTAGGTTTAAAGTTAGGGTTTATTAGTCGATTTAGTGTCCTGAGGTTCAATATCCGGATTTTCCTTAGCTATCACTTGCCTTCAGTGTGCAGTTTGGTTTAAGTTATTTTGATTTATTACTCGATAGCGTTGAACCCTTATTTCTATATATATAAACCGACACATCAAGTTTTTGGCACCGTTACTAGGGACATGGTAGTTATAAGATTCACCTTAGCTTTAGACCTAGCTTTCGTTTTTAGTTCGTAGTTTCGCAGTAAATTCCTACTTGTAGATACTTTCCAGATTTAGTAACTTTCTATTTTTAGAAGATTTCCATTTTTAGTAAGTGTCTGTTTTTAGTTGTTTTACGCCTTTTTAGGACTTTCCGTTTTTAGCAGCTGCTATTTTGGCAGGTTTCTATTTTTAAAAGTTTTCGTTTCTAAGATTCCTTTTAGTTAGTAGGTTTTTCTTTTATGTTTAACCTTTTCTTGGTGATTGTTTCTTATTTAGGTTAGTAAATTATTAGAAAGTAATAATTATTTAGGTTAATTTTAGTAAGTAATCATATTTCTTTTCTTGTATTGTTACAGTGCATGCACCGTAGTAGACGGATTGAGTCACTAGAGTACACTGCTTTTGCTGAGCCAGAGAGAGTTTCACTCGAGGTTATGATCTAACCTTCTTTTTCATTGCACACAACACTGCCAAAAGAGACATGGCTGCACCTGCGAGGTGGACTGTTGCTGACTAAGCTAAGCCGACTGCTGCTGGCACCCGTTCTTCCATCACTCGACCAGTTGTTGTCGAGGACAACTGGCATATCCCTAATCAAATCATCAATCTGATTATTCACTCATCTTGATTCCATGGAATGCCCGAGGAGGACCCTAATCCTCATCTGGTGTCACACCCCGAGCCGGCGGGCCGGATCGTGTGTCCCGTCGGGCGGAAGGTTCCCGAGGCGCGATATCCGGAATGATAAGCGTGATGATCTGATTGTTTACATAACATCAATGTTAAGAATAACTAAAGCACAATGACCTCAAACTAGAATTTACGAAGTTAAATTACAATTGTCAACGTTTGTTAGTTTAACCAAGTAAATCTAACAGATGAATCATAAGTTTACTATCTTGTAACAGTACAAAAGATATCAAAAGTGATTCACAAAAATCAACAATATATGTGCTTTCCAAAACTACTAGGTCCTCTAATTGGCATCCTAGCATGAATTCCTAACACCTTAGCTTACTCTTGTACATCACCTGAGAAAGCATGAAAGAAAAACAAAGTCAACACAATGGTTGGTGAGTTCATGTAGTTTAGTTTTTGAAAAATAGTTTTGCAAACCTTCTCGGTAACAACCTTAACCTCATTAACATCACCTGTAATATCCACTTCGGTATGCTTATATATAGGGCATACGAAAGGGTCGAGCCTACAACCCGCCCAGACGCCATCCCACCACATACTAAACCACATATGACATTGTTGTTAATGATAATTAAGTATCTTACCTACCATCCAATTCCATTTCGGAAAATAGCTTATTACAAATCTTTTAGGTAACAACCTTAACCTCATTAACATCACCTGTAATATCCAGCTCGGTATGCTTATATATAGGGCATATGAAAGGGTCGAGCCTACAACCCGCCTAGACGCCATCCCACCACATACTAAACCACATATGACATTGTTGTTAATGATAATTAAGCATCTTACCTACCATTCACCTTCATTTTAGATTTTGATTTCCACAATTTGAAATACCTCTGATTTCTTGAGTTCACCATGTATTCATGATTACCCAAAAAACTTGTAGAAACATAATATTAAATGCTTAACTAAATCAATAATTAATCATTTATTTACAACTAAGACATGATGATTGGGTCTTATTTGACTCAATCAATTAGACTTAGTTGATGGTGGTGTCCAAGTTGTACCGTCTCACACGTGGCCCATATCAGGCATGACCCAAAATGAGTCTACCTGTATGGGTCGGGACTTTCATGATGTGCTTATATCAGCTTGACCTTTAAGGTCTACTGTTTCTGTCGGGACTTTAGGTTTTGCCCATATCAGCTTGGCCCTCAGTCCTATTGTACATGTCGGGACTTTAGGATATCCTTTGATTTTGATCACCTTTCTTCTCTTGATTTCGTTTGATTGTTTGATTTATGCCCATATAGCTTGACTACAAGAGTCTACTATTTATGACGGGACTTTCCATGTGTTACACGTGGTCTTGATTTACATACAACTGACATCCACCTTAGCTTAACATTAATGATTTCATTTGATCATAATGATTTCATTATTATATTGATTCACACACGGTTATGATTCCCTTGATTCTCTTGATTCTGATCCTTAGAATTCCCTGACTTCCACAATGATTATAGATTCTTGAATATGATCCTTAGTTTTACTGAACACACACTTAATTAGATTTCCTTGAAGTTGGTCTTTAGCTTTAGTTCTCTTGGTTACACTGTGAGTTTAGATTCTTTGAATTTGATGGACTAAGTGTTTGTTTTAGAGTTTTAGAATTAAGGTATTACTCATAAGAGTAATTAATTAATTCGTTAGTAAATCCTGCATAACATATACCTAGACATGAGTCTAGGAGTATAAACATGTATATATAAAGCATACAATAAATAAAAGCATTTACGTAAAACATATTTAAATAAAAGGTTTACGCATGCTTCTCAGCCCCGCGTTTGAAAACAAAAATGTTTAGAAAAGGGTCAATGAACTCACCTGTGTTGCTCTGAAATGGAATTATCATAAAATGCGTGCTCGTTGATTGTCGACTATGTATCTTTAGCACCTGAGTTGTTTTAAGAAGATTCGAATACGATAAGTATTTATAATCGTCGTATCTAGGGTTTTGGTCTCCGTGTGCAACTAAGTGTCCTATGTTACTAATGTGTTTCTAAGATTCCATCTAAGTAGACTAAGGTATTACCCATTAATAACCCTTATCCCACAATTAAACATTACAAGTCTTTAATTAAAACGTTTTTAAGTTAATTCATTTTAAGTTAAACATTTGGTTAATGTTGGACCGATCGGGAGCTCGGAAACAATCCGAATCCAATGAAAAACTACTCGACAACCTCTGGGATAGTGCGGAATCCTATTCCAGGGTTTTCCAATCGAAACCAACAGAAACCGTGGTGATCCGAGGCTATAGAAACGACTTGGAAGCAACGATCGAACACCACGGGTTGAGAATCGAACTTGGATGATCAAGAACCGCTCAAATCTTCAAGGGTTTTGACACTGGAGTGCTGGGGAAGAAGGAGGGCTCTGGAAAGTTAGGTTTGAAAATGATTTGAACATCTATATATAGGCTGTAGTCATTCGGCCGAATGAGTGGCCGAAGCAGCTCATTCGGCGAATGACTAAGCTCGAATGAGCAGACATTCGAATGAGTCATTCGGCGAATGACTCATTCGGAACTCAGACATTCGCTATAACCTTCATTCGCCGAATGACTTCATTCTAGAGTCATTCGGCCGAATGAAAGTACTTCATACTCAAACAGTTTATAATCAAATCAAACAACTAGATAAACATTAGTAGACAATAATCAATAGAAATAAACATTATGAAATAGATATAAAGACAACTTCCATTAATACTTTGAACATTTACATGATAAGAGTTTCAAAACTGAACTAGGGACAATAAACATGCATCAACAAACTCCCCCTTGGACCTAGTTCAACTCTTGGAAGTGTCTTTCTTGAAATACTTTTCTGAAATAGCTTTCCAGTCTGCTCCAGCGTGGATCTTGAAAATGCTGCAGAGACGGATCACTCTCATAAATTGCAAAGCTTGCACCATGTCTGGAACGTCGAAGAAAATCTGGTTTCTGAACAAAGCTTGAACATCCTTGTGAGACAAGTTAGTCAGCCACATAGGATCAAAGATCCTAACAGTCTCCCACTGTTTGTCTTTGCACAAAACTATCACAGCCTCACCTGTGCGCCCATCATAATACCACCATCGGAAGCCATCCATAAAGTCTTGTCGCATCTTCCGCAGTGGAATCTTCTTCAAGACTTTAGGGGGAAGCCACTTCAGGATCACTTTATGCTTCCGGGTATCCCCATCTATCTCTGGCAAGTAGTACCTCTCTGGTTGCTGTGGCTGAAAGTTCACCCATCTCTTCCGGTATTCGTACTTGATTTGTCGAGAAAACCAAGCAGACATCCCAGAGTCACCACTGTATAGCATGTTCAGACTTGCTAGCTGATTGACTTCGAATCCAGGCAACGTCTTGAAATCATGTGGGTGTTTGAAGTAGTCGATCCCTTTCTCCCTCTTCACTGCATAGCACCCAAGATCATGGAAGTATGCCCAGCTAAGTATCTGGCCTCCAGCTTTATAGCCTTTGGTCCTGTAAACTTTCTTGTGCGTGGCTGGCATCTTCTCTGTGCTTTGTTTCTTCAATACCTCCCAGTATGCAGCCCATTCCTCTTTTCTTTTCTTTAGATCATCAGCTTCAGCCTTGCTTGCCTCTACTTGCTCTTCAAGATATCTGACCAAGAGATCCTCTGTTTCCTGATCAAATGGCTCAGTGAATGTAGGCAGCTCGTCTTCAGCCGATGTATACTTCGGGTATTCTTCATCGGTGATGTCTTCCAGAATGACATCATCTACATCATCAAAGAGTTCTGGTTCGGGCTCTTCAGTACTGGGTACAGAGGTGTCATCAGTGACCACCTCGTCAGGATTCAACCTGAACAGCTCGGCTATCTGCTCCTTAGATAAACAATGTATGATCTCACCCTCCTCTTTGTCATAGCTGACCGAGTGCTGTATAATGCCCTGAGCGTCTAAGATCATAGTCAACGTCTTATCTAGCTGACGTCTCAACGGCACAGCTTCTACTTCCTCGGCCGCTTTGGGTTCATCTGTCTGTGCAGGAGGAGGTGGAGCAGAGGCTTTCTTCTTATCATTGGCTCTCTTGGATCGAATCTCTGATGAGGGAGGGGCCTGGTCATCATCGTCATCATCATCAGTACTCGATGAACCAGAAGACCCATTCCCAGATCCGTCCTTGGCCTCATCATCATGATCATCATCATCATCAGACTCATCGTCTTTGTCTGAGTCTTCATAGTCAACCTGTTCCTCATCAGACTCTTCTTCTTCGTCTTCATCTACTTCTTTGTCTGAATCATCGGAAGGAGCAGCAGATCCTTCAAGCCTGGGAGTGCCTTCCTTGGAACTCTCGACAAGTTCAGCAAGGCGAGCATTCTCAGCCTCGAGCTGAAGAATCCTATCATTGAAACCAGAGGCTGTCAAAGCCAGCTGGTTGTGCTCATCAATGTACTTAAGGAGCTGCTCCTCCTGTTGAGCAGACCTGGCCCTCAAGTCGGCCCGCTGGTCTGCAGCCTGAAGAAGCAGAGTATCCTGCTCTTCGATCCTCCTTGTAAGCTGAGCAATAACCAGCTCTTGCTCCTGGTTCTTCTTCTCTTGCTCCATACTCCTTTCCATCAGTCTCAAGACCATGCTGTTCAGTGTGCTAAGCTGATCCACAACTGAAACAGTAGGTATATGAACATCAGCACGGACTGTGGAAGGGCCAGAAGAAGCAGTAACATACACCGGCTCACGAACAAAAGGAGTGGACAGAGGGGCAGTAGTAGCCTGAGTGTGAATGGCCCTTGTCCTCGTCAGTGAAGAAACTGACACAGCTGCTACTGATGTGACAGTAGTTGTAGCAGCTGATGTCAGTTCTGACCTCCTTTGGAAAGAGAATCGAGATCTCTTTCCCCTTCCAGCTCTGGATGAGGTGGACGGTCCAGCAGAAACAATCACTGCTGTGGAAGCAGGAGCAGATGACCTAGGAGGGGGAGAAATGTCAAACTCCGGAATAAATATCGTATCAGTAATATCCTCCAAATCATCATCTGTCCTCTTTCTCTTCCTCATCTCCACTCTTCCGCCCTCATCCACTTTCTCAAACTCATCATCATGAGTCTCTTCAGAATCAGAACTGTCTTCATCACCTTCACCTGCTACACCTTCATCCTCAATCGAGTCCTCTGACTCATCACCACCACCTGAGGAATGTGAAACTGAAACATCGAGAGGAACAGTCACTGAGGATGTAGTAGTAGCCAAGAAATCCAAATCCATCAGTGAGTCGATGTCCACATCCTCCTCCTGTGCTGTCGACACATCAACATCACCACCTGCCCCAGAAACAGCAACATCAACCATGCTCACTGAAGCAGCAGTGGTTATGTGTACTGATGTCATCTCACCAGCCCCAGAACTCTCAACAGCAACAGTGCTCACCTCCACAGTGCTCACATCAACACCAGCACCACTCGGGCCTGCACCACCATCTCCATCCTCACTATCACTATTATCATCACCAGCCGGAACTACAATGTCCTCCACATCTGAGTCGGAGTCATCGTGTCTCCATCTTCTTCCAGCCGGAGCCCTGTAATCGGGTCGAGAGAGGTGACCAAATAGGGATCTAGTGGTGGGCTTCCTCTCCTTCCCTCTGTATGACAAAACTCTGTTAAGAGTTATGTCATTCATGTGCTCCAATCTAATGATGTCGGCATTAAGCTTTGGAAGATCTGGAATCTGTGCATCAATGATCTGCTGTATGAATCGAGGGTACATAAGGAACTTCTTGTCACCCTTTAGCCCCACATTCTCCTTCATGTGCAGAAAAACCATCTCGGAGAAGTTGAATGGTTTGTTGAGCACCAAGGCAGCAAATGCGCACTGAATGGTTTCGCGCATGTCATCAAAACCTCCTCTCCTTGAGCCAAGGCAGTGAACAAGTACATGAGCCAAGTACTTGAACTGCGGGGACATGAACGCTTTGTTCAGAATCCCGGCTCCAATGTCTCCCTCGTACTTGCATCGGAGGAAGCATCCACGGACTAAGAATCTGTCAAGTAGAACAGGATGATCTGGAGAGTCCTGAAAACCACAAACCCTCCGTATGTGCTCAGCAGACACCACAACATCATGACCCCTGACCTTGCCCCTAATGACTGTAGGCTCGGCCTCACAATCAATATCAGCTGATGTCCAGAAATCCTGCTGATGTGATAAATAGGGCACATGGACTGTCGATATGGCAGTAAATATCCTGGAACGCCTCAAGAATGTAATAATATCTGTGTAGTGCTTCGCGTTCGGAGTCGTCAGATCAAGATGGGCACAGATGTTATGCTTCGGAACTGATTTGTATCCTGCCATACTGCACAATACAAGAAATACACATGTCAGTACATGATACTCAATCAATAAACTGAAATTAATCAGAAATCAGATTAACTGCTAATCTGATATGCCGAATGACATATATGGGTCGAATGACAGTCATTCGTCGAATGAGTCATAGGATCTAATGTCATTCGTCGAATGAGGTTCATTCTTCGAATGAGATATAGTCATTCGCCGAATGAGATATAGATATGGCTGGTCATTCGTCGAATGAGCCATTCGTCGAATGAGGTTCATTCGCCGAATGAGTCATTCGCCGAATGACGACATTCGGCGCCTGACATGAATTCAAAATCCCCTTTTTGTCAAAATCACAAATTAGCCCATAAAACCTGTTCATCAACACTCAGAATTGACCGACTAACACTTTTCATACTTGACTAAGTTCGGTTCAAGTCCATTTCAGTGGTTTATTTACAAGGTGAACGTTAAAACCCTAAAACCCTAATTTATGATCTGATTGCCATGATTCCACGGTTGAAATGATCTGAAATTTTATCCCCATATACCTAAAATGAAGTAGAAACAGATTATCAGAAGCAGGATCAACAGAGATCAAAGAAAATCAAATGAACAAGAACTGTGTGTAAATCGCCGAATGACGTAGCTCTGATGCGGCGAAAGTGAAAATTGTCGAATGACCCTCATTCGGCCGAAGAACTGTTGTATAGTCCCTTCTCATTCGCCGAATGAGCTAGGCGAAAGGTCACCTAGTTTCTGTTTCATTCGCCGAATGAATGTGGCGAATGAGTCAATCGGTGATGTTCATTCGCCGAATGAGAATGTCGAATGAGACATTCGACACTCTTCATTCGTCGAATGAAGTTCATTCTGAGAAGCTTATTCGGTCGAATGACTCATTCTCATTCGGCCGAATGAGTCCATTCTGCCTCTCATTCGCACGAATGAGATATGGACTTCTCCAAAACTCCAAAATTTCAAAGATTTGACATTTTGTGCACCAAAATTTTATCAATTATGAAGATATGTCTAGTTGGTTCAGGATTCAGATATGACAGGCATCCGAATCTACAAATGATCATCTAAAATAAAATTAAAAATAGAAAATCTTTTTGTAATTTTCTGAAACAACCAAACAACTGTACAAACTTAAATTAAAAGCAAGTAAACACAAGTAAACACATATTTTTGTGAAAAGCCCGTTAATAAAATAACACAGATCTCTGATTACATCATATAACCTTTAATGAATGCTTCACTTCAATCACAATTTCATTTTGACACGATTACTGATATATTTGTCCAATTTTAAACTGAACAATACACAACTCTTAAACAAACTAAATGATCACTCATATTTTCTGACTGAGTTCCCCAATTCATTTCATCTATCAAGATCAAAATCAGTTCAAAACTCATTTCAGCATATCTTAATACCAGTCATCATAAATTCAATAAGATTCAATCATTTATTATCTTTTTGGATTTTTCTTGTTCTATCCACATGGATGGCTTCAGCTAGGTCCGTCCCAGCAATATGGCACATGTATGGAATCGAACTTTATTTGTTTAAGTTTTTCTCAAGCTTAATACCAGCTTGCATTAGATTTTCTTTACCAAGCTTAATACCAGCTTGTCTTTGATTTTTCTTTACCAAGCTTAATACCAGCTTGTCTTTGATTTTTCTTTAAATGAAACCTCATTTGATTTCATGATGACAGGTGTATGCTTGATTTGAGTCAAGAACCATTTTTCACTCAAAAGCCTTAATAAAATGGATCCCACAAGTCAAACTTTCTAAGTTCTCATAAGTCATTTATTTATTTTGTATAATCAGCCTATCAGTACATCCCATCATCATTTCCTTATGATTTTAGCTCATGCATTCATTTCTGCTTCTATGACATAATGAAATCAATGTGCTATATCATTAAACATGACTATTTCATTTTTAATTTTTCTATTGTTTTTGATTTTTCAAATTTTCTATTGTTTTTGGTTTTTCAAATTTTCTATTGTTTTTGGTTTTTCAAATTAGAATATCTCCCCCTAAAAACCTAAAAATAGAAAATCTTTTTGTAATTTTCTATTGTTTTGGTCCTTTACCCCGCATCTCCACCACTTTGTTGGACCGATCGGGAGCTCGGAAACAATCCGAATCCAATGAAAAACTACTCGACAACCTCTGGGATAGTGCGGAATCCTATTCCAGGGTTTTCCAATCGAAACCAACAGAAACCGTGGTGATCCGAGGCTATAGAAACGACTTGGAAGCAACGATCGAACACCACGGGTTGAGAATCGAACTTGGATGATCAAGAACCGCTCAAATCTTCAAGGGTTTTGACACTGGAGTGCTGGGGAAGAAGGAGGGCTCTGGAAAGTTTGGTTTGAAAATGATTTGAACATCTATATATAGGCTGTAGTCATTCGGCCGAATGAGTGGCCGAAGCAGCTCATTCGGCGAATGACTAAGCTCGAATGAGCAGACATTCGAATGAGTCATTCGGCGAATGACTCATTCGGAACTCAGACATTCGCTATAACCTTCATTCGCCGAATGACTTCATTCTAGAGTCATTCGGCCGAATGAAAGTACTTCATACTCAAACAGTTTATAATCAAATCAAACAACTAGATAAACATTAGTAGACAATAATCAATAGAAATAAACATTATGAAATAGATATAAAGACAACTTCCATTAATACTTTGAACATTTACATGATAAGAGTTTCAAAACTGAACTAGGGACAATAAACATGCATCAACAGTTAAAAAATAATTTAATTAAATTTTTATAAGGTTTAAAATTTACTTTCTTTCATTAAAAACATATTTAATTTAAGAAGAGTATAATTAAACATGATGGGCTTAGGTTAATCTCGTTAGATTACCCTTGGGCCCATTACTAGTCTTTGATCGTCCCATGATTCTTTGCTTATCTTCTTTGTATGACCCATCCTAGGTACTTCAATTGAATCACCTAATGTAGTAATATGTACTCATGAAATGTCTAAGTGTTGGATGTTGGTTATGAAGTCAACATCCTTATTCTTAGTCATTGTTTTTATCCATAGTGTACTCCTCACTATAATATTAATAGTTTAGCTTGATAAAATTTGATTGTATTAGACTAAAAGGATGACTACAACATTCATGTTGTAGTTCAACCGTTTCTTATATAAGTATTTGTGTTATAAATCCATAACATAAGAGATTTACAACTTGGTTTCCTTATTTTAAAACCCTAAATCATGATGTCTTTTAAATAAACTCTTGTGTCTTAAACCAACCCATATCCAAGGTTAAGCCCCATTGTCACTACCTTGTTAAACTCCATACTTGGTTCATAACGCACCAAAAGTTGATGTCTTGTAATGAGAACCCTTTTCTATTGAAGAAAAAACCATCACTTGGCTTGATTCCCTTCCATCAGGATCGATCACTACTTGGGATGAGATGCA
Organism: Mikania micrantha; assembly: GCA_009363875.1. NCBI lineage: Eukaryota > Viridiplantae > Streptophyta > Magnoliopsida > Asterales > Asteraceae > Mikania > Mikania micrantha. The sequence goes on from CM018684.1 coordinate 12,199,194, forward strand.
GAAACTGTTTCTGACAAGTATTTCCCACCTGCGAAACCTGCACGACTTTGGAGTCTGATTCATTCATTTCAACAGGAGGTGGGAGAGAGCTTCTTTGCTACATAGTAAAGATTCAAGGAGATGCTGATAGGTGTCCACATCATGGGCTTGAGGATTGGGCATTGGTTGAGAAGTTTTATAATGGAGTTACTTTTGCTACAAGGCATAAACTTGATTCCACTATTAGGGTAACTTGCTTACCAATACGACCCCTGATGAATGCCTGAAGTTGGAGTCTTGCATGTCGGTTCAAAAACTGCTTTAACCGCCCAAGTTGAAGCATTGACCAAACTAGTCAAAGACATTCAAGTGAAGAACAATGCAAGGAGTGAAGTATGTAGGGGAGGACATGAAACCATTCAGTGCCCCCAGATTATTGATGAATCTCGGGAGCAGTTGACTATGTGGGAAATCCTAACCGAGGACCTGGAAATGCCTTTCGCAATTCCTATAACTCAGGGGGGGGGACCCACCAGGTTTCACCTGGAAGAGCGGTAACCCGCCTAGGTTTAACTCTAGACCTCCAATGCAGAATTTGTTTAGAGAACCAGGGCAGAGTAGTGGTGGTTATGGGGAGAAAAAGTCCACTTTAGAGGAGATGACGCAACAACAGGCCCATCTATTGACTCAATTTATTACTGAGAGTAAAGCTCAACACAAGGAGCATGACACTATGATTAAAAGTCAAGGGGCGGTACTACAAAATCTTAAGAGGCAAGTAAGTCAGATTGCTAGTCAGTTAGGAGAGAGACTGTGACACCTCGTATTTTCCAGGTCAGTATTCACTTTGTTTTAATAATAATTTATATTATTATTACTTACATGGCACTAGAATTAGTTAATTTAATGTGACATGAACAACAAAGCGATAATTTAAGGAACTATCGGAAAATCGCACACACGTGTCTTGTCTAACGAACGTTGGTGAAATAAACGAACAACAAGTTAATTGAACAAAAATTAAGCTTTATGAGAACTTAGAATAAATTAAACAACAACAATAAGTCAAGAAACGATGTTCGTAAACGCTAAACGATCGAAAAACGAGCTTAAATAACAAAATTGGGCCAATTGGGCTCATCCCGCAAGCCAGACGGTACGCCTAGGACCAATGTTTGGGCCTAGGCGGTACGCCAGGCTTGGGCGGGAGAATTTTAAACTCTCTAAAATGCTAGGCGGTACACCCAGTATGCTACGACAACTCAGGGTGGTGCTCGCGGATTGATCAGACACCATTTGGATTAAAATAATCCAGGCGGTACACCTAGCCTTTTGTGGGCTCGCTTGGCGGTACGCCTGGAAGTCGCATATGTCAAAACTAGATTTAGACTCAACAAATCTCACTTTTAATCATTGGAATCCTATTTTATCGGCCAGAGCACCTCTATCTCGAGCACACACCTCCATTTCTTCATCATTTCCACCAGAAAACTCCATTGTTAAAGCTTTGAAGCTCCTAGGAAGCCATTGGAGTAAAGAGGAAGCTTGGAAGCTTGTTATCCATCACCATAAATCCATTGTAGCCACTGTTAAGACAATATCAGCCACCTCTTGAGAACTTGGAGACCTGCTACAACATTTACTCAGCCACTAGGAAGCTTGGGAGGTAGTTTTTGTAGCTCATCTACACTAATCTTTCATTAAAACCCACATGCGCATCAATACACACACATGCACACACTTAGTCTATACATGCATGAATTTTGGGTGATATCAATTTGTATTTTAATGATCTTGCAACTGATTTAGTGTATTTAGAGTAATCCATGATGATGATAATAAGTTTTGATAGTCATTTGTTAAGATTTGCTATAAATGGCAACTTGTAGCTACATGCATGTATGATGTATGATAATCTAGATGATGTTGGATATAAATGGGTAAGTATTGATGATATTTAAATTATAAATGATGATCATTGTAATTGTTATTGTCAAGAAATGAGTATTTAAGAATATTGCTATTTTTGGTAACTTTTAGCTTATAAGATGATGTTAGATGATGAAATGTGGACATACATGTGCTTTAATATGATGATATGTGTGTAAAATGATAATTTTTGGTATATTGACTATTTAAAATACATGTATGAAGTGATTTGAACACTTGCTACTATAAATAGTAACTTTATTATGACAAAACAATGCATGATGATGTTCTAGTCATAATAAGTATGTTTAAATGGAAAGTTACTATAAATAGTAAGCTACCCCACAAACGTAACTTATGTGTTTACACTCATCACATGACACTAATCACACGTTAAACAAACACTATCACTAAACGAATCACCAACGGGTCGTTAAGTCAAATAGGGTCAACATGATCAACACGACCAACACGACCAACACAACAACCTAGACTTGTTTGGACACAAATGAGGTCTAGTGAGACCAACACGAACACGAACATAACTGTGAACATGAACTCATAACACCTACGTGATATAGGTAACCGCTAAAGGGCGAACAACAAACCGTTCACGCAAACATAACTATAGAAACTAAGGTGAGTTAACGGCCCCACATTTACTCTTTAACTGTTTTTGTTAAACTTTTGGGGTGAGAATACATTGCAACTGTTTTAGATGTATGACGGTATGTTGTAAACAAACTTTTTGAGTGTTACTATATCGCAACAAAAGTCCTCACATACCCTTACCGTTAGTTGTGTAACAAATGAGTCGTTATTGCGTAGTACTACTGGGTCTGACAAACCCCACTCGACGACGGCTGTGACTCGAGGTCATGACGAGTGTAATATCGATTTGATGCTGGTTTACGCGATAACCCGAGGAGGCAACAATAGTCTAGTTTTGGTAAGATGAACTAACACACTCGGGATCATAGATTCAACAAACTTAACATACCTAGTATTTATCTGTTTACTGCTTTTAAACTACTTAAACCTATGAACTCACCAACTTTATGTTGACACGTTTTCGTATGTATTCTCAGGTAAATGAACGCACGACGCTAGGATGCACTTGGAGTAGGACTAATGAAAGAGTCTTGCATGAATTCTAGGCTTTCATTCTAGACATTTTATGAAGTTGTATTTTTATAACATTGTAGTGTCTTAGACAACTTGTTTCCGCTGCATAACTTGTTTACTTTCCGCTGCTAAACTATTAACTTATTTCCGTTGCTTTATTTGTTGTAACTTGACTTAGTTATCAAAAACTGTTTGTTTTCAAACTCATATAGAGTCTTTCTATGTGACTGAGAACTTTGATACTGGCCATGTCACACCCGACGGCTTGATACCGCACATGAGAATTTGGGGGTGTGACAGAGACAGCCAGGTTCTCTACCTAGTAAGACAGAAGAGAACCCGAGAGGGTATGCTAAGACGATCACTATGAGGAGTGGACGAAGTACAGGAACTGTGAAATCGGTTGTTGAATCGGTTGAGGATGAGGAAGTTATGGATGAGGACACAAAGATGGAAGCTTCAGGTGAGGCCCCAACTAGGCTAGTCCCAGCAAGTACATCACAACCTAAGAAGACTCCCGATAAGAAGAAGGATGCATAAATTGACCTTTCTTAAGATACCATACCCTACGAAAGTCCTTCAACAGAAATATGAAAAGGAATATGGGAGATTTCTTGAGTTGTTTAAGCAGCTCAAGGTGAATATCTCATTTGTTTAGGCACTTCAACATATGCCTAATTATGCGTAGTTTCTGAAGGATCTGTTGATAAACCAAAGGAAGATAGAGAAGTTGTCAACTGTTACCCTTAGTGAGAAATGTTCTGTAGTTTTTCAGAACAAGCAGCCTCAGAAGAGGACTTACTCTGGTAGTTTCACTATCCCGTGCACATTAGGCAGCTCATCTGTTAGCTATGCGTTAGTGGACCTTGGGACGAGCATAAATTTAATGCCTTATTCAATTTTTGCTAAATTAAACTTAGGCGAGCCTGAACCCACCTGCATGAGCATCCAACTAGTTGATAGATCAGTCAAGTATCCCAGGGGCATTGTGGAGAATTTGTTAGTGACAATAGATAAGTTTGTGTTCTTTATGGATTTTGTGATTCTAGATATGGAGGAGGATGAGAAAGTTCCACTAATCATAGGCCATCCATTCTTAGCCACCGCTAAGGCATTGATTGATGTATGTGATGGCATGCTTACTCTTTGAGTTGCAGACGAGACAGTGACTTTCGATTCGTAGATCTTTGCAGCATACAAAGAGCTAGGACGATACCTTGTACTTCATTGACACTGTCATGTCACACATGGATTGTTTCTTGAGCAAGATTAGGATAGGTGATCTTGAGATTGTTGGGGATAGGGAGGTAGGGATGTATGCTCCTTCCAGTGAGCAACATCCGAGGATTTTGATTGACGAGATCCTGATCTCTCAAGAGGTGTGTGAGGTTTTAGATAGAGCAGAGCTAGCTGATAAGCCATCTGTCGAGGCACGCCCGTCCGTGGTGCTTAAAGAATTGCCATCTCACCTTGAGTATGCATTTCTCGACGAGGATTCCTGATTACCCTTCATTATTGATGTTGAATTAGCGGAGGCGGAGAAGAAGAGGTTGATTGATGTGTTAAAGGCACATAAACAGGCAATTGCGTGGAAGCTGATGGACATTAAGGGTATTAACCCTTCGGTTTGCACGCATAGGATTCTTATGGATGATGATTTTATGCCTGTTGTGCAAAGCCATATGAGACTGAACCCAAACATGCAGGACATTTTGAAACATTCCCAAATGACATCTTATTGCTACACCTTGTCAGAACATTGTTAGATAAGTCTAAAGAATGACCGTAGAGTAAAGTTAGTTCTAGTATGCTCCTTAGGGCTAAGGATATATTGATTATACAATATTCAGAACTTCTTATGAAAATGATACATGAAGAACATTTTTAAACTAATCACGTTTGACATCATTCTCTAATGTATGTCTATGAGGAATGCACCAAATACTTGTAACACCCTAACCGTCGGCGGAAACGTCGGGATGCCATGAGGAATGTGTAGATTTTTCAAAAGTTCGTGGGAAACTAAAATGTATCATTACATATCATTTAAATCAATTAAAGCCAAAAACCATGTTTGTCATGAAATAGTTACAATAATTTACAAAAAAGATGTAGCTAAGTTAGCTAAATCCTAATCTTCAGTTGATTAGTTTAATTAGCTAAGTCAAAGATCCTATGTGATGATTTCCCAAAAGATGTAGAGCTATCCTCCCTACTTTTACTCATTCCCTGAAACATGTATGAAATCAAGTGTCAACTATATACGTAGTTGGTGAGTAAGCATAAGTTTAATACACACTAAAAATAATTATAAGAGTTTTATAAACACGTATGAACCTGTAAAGATGATCATATCCTGTAAGTACAGTAACACACATATCAAGCATATCAACAAATTTATAAAATAATTTCAATCAAATCAACATATACAACCATAACAACCACTTCAACAATAATGGGTTTATCCTATATGTACAGCGGAGGACCGCAGCCAACTCAATCAACAGTATAAATAAAACACCGTGGAGGACCGAAGCCAACTCAATTAACAGTGTAAGGAATCACCGCGGAGGACCAAAATTGTCACACCCTTGTCGTTGCGGAAGCGTACCGTGTGACTTTCAAGGTTTCACAGTCATTGTTTATAACAAAATACACATATGCTTCTATATTACAAACCCATGTTACAACTACATTAGCCACAAGCCTAATGTAATAATAGTTTTAACTTAGTTTCACACACATATATATAATGTTATTACACATATATACTATGCTATGTATCACACTGTTGAGTCTATCTCTCATAGACTCCACAATAGGTCTCCAAAGATTGAGCTCCCAGCTCCACCCCTGTATCATTATGCATCTGAGAAAACATGATTTTAAAACAATCAGCATATTGCTGGTGAGTTCACAAGTTTATTTATCAAAACGTATGTAATGTATCCAAACAATTTAAATGTTTTCATAAAATAAGTTAAACAATATTCATGTCCCCAAACTGGGTGTAAAACATTGGTATCCAGTGCGAACATTGTTCCTTCCAACAATGTCGTGTTTAGTTCCCGACCAACTGTCCAATTATAACTCCTGGGCTCCCGTAACCGAGCTGACGAGTTCAGTGTTTGCCCCTTCCCAATGTCCTTGTCGCAAGACATTGTGTGTTCTAGCCTTATTGAGCGCCCGCTCGACATCCAGTCGTGGTTTTAGCTACGAACCACGGGCGAGGATTGTCAATCACAAATAGAATCTATTCTCAATAATCACGCCCCCCCCCACGGTTAACGGTTACAGAATAGGGGACTTAGCGACAAATGTGTAACCCGTGAAATAATGACAAGTTCGGTCATGTGTTCTCCCCACTGTCACGTGTTTCAACCAAATGTTTTACAACGCTTTCGTTTTCATGTTTCACAAAATGTTTCAAAAGCGTTTCAGAGTTCCACCTGATCAAATCAGGTTTCATATTTGACAAAATGCATCGAAAGCGTTTCAGAGTTCCACCTGATCGAATCAGGTTTCATGTTTCACAAATGTATCAAAAGCATTTCAAAGCTTCACAATAATCAAGATGTTTCAAATGAGTTTATATGTTTTCTCATTCCCCGAGTTCAAAAGCCAAAATACAGTAAAAGGGGTTCGTGAACTCACCTCAGTTGATATAACTCAATAAACAGAATACAATGTTCGTATTGCTAGTTCCTGGATTCCAAATCTGTAATTTATTAAAGTTCGATGAGTTGTTTGTACTTGATTTGGTGAGAAATTAACTTTTGTTTCAAATCCGGATTTTCAATCGACTTCTGGGTTGAAATCTGATTATCAGATTACAAAACAGATCATAAAACTGTGTCCAGAACGCGAAATCGACAAAGAACAGGTTTTTATATTGAAAACCGATAATAAAACTGAATTCCGGTCACAATCGGAACTCCAATACGCTTCTAAATCGATTATCTGGCTTCCGGATTGCGAAACAGATCGCAAAACTGAGTCCGAAATGCAAAATTGATTGAAAATGGGTATTTGTATTGAAAACCGACGAGAAAACTGAATTTGGTGTAATAATCGGAGTCTTAATCAGTTTCCAGACTGACATCAGATTTTCGACTTGCGAAACGGACTGATAAATTGAGTCCGGAACGCGAAATCGATTCAAAATATGTCCTTTTTATCAAAATCGGATCACCGGATTGCGAATCGGACCGCGAAACGGAGTTCAGAACGCAAAACGGACTAAATTTGGGTCTGGCCGGAAAAGTCACCGGAATATTCCTTTTCGCCGGAATATTCGCCGGAATATTCTTTTTCGCCGGAAAAATAGCCGGAGTTTGCCGGATTCCGGCCGGCGGCGGTGGCCGGAGGCGGCGGTCCGGTGGCCGGCGGTGGCGGTCAGGTGGTGGCTTGGTGGTCTGGGGTGTTGGCTAGGTGGTCTGGCCAATGGCTCGAGCCGGCCTGGCCAATGGCTCGAGCCGGCCTGGCCTTGGCCTTGGCCTTGGCTAGCCGGTTGGTCGTTTGGCCAAGGGTTCCCGGTAACGACCGAGACACATGGGGCCGCATAGGGGCCGCGACCCGGGCCGCATGGGGCCGCTGGTCGAGACGCATAGGCCGCACGAGCCGCGTGGCCGAGACGCAAGGCCGCAAGGCCGGGACGCGAGGCCGCTTGGCCAGGACGCGAGGCCGCTTGGCCAGGACGCGAGGCCGCGTAGGGGCCGCCTGGGCCGCATGGCCGGGACACACAGGCCAAAACATGGTTTTTGCGGGCCAAATCGATATTTTGACATTTTTTTCCGGGCCAAAATCTCCAGATCCTAATATTTAACATATATCTAGAGTTTGGTGAAGAAAAATCTCGATTTGGACAACTTTGAAAAATCGGGTTTTTGGACAAAAATGCCCTTTTCATGGGTTTTCAAGATCTGTTGGTTTCCAGCCCTTAACAAAAGCTTTTTAACCTTTGTTTAAGCTATATAAAGCTATTAGATTCAAGAATAAAGGTTAGAACTTACATGTTTGTGATTTGGCTTGAAAATCCACCAAAAAACCAAACTTTTGATATTGATTTCTTGCTTTGGTTGATCTTGGCCTCAATCACCAGTTGGGATTTGCTAGAAATGATGTTTAAAATTGTTCTAAGGTTTCAGAAGTGAAGGAAATTGGTCTGGTCGAATTTGAGCTGAAAATGGGGTGAAAAGTTTGACTTGAAAAGTCAAATTAAGCTTTTTATAAATTTTCTAGCTTTCTCTGCAAGTTTCTATCAGATATTTTCAGATATTTTGCTCAAAATATCTGTAAACTAGATTAGAGAAGTTGAGGTGTGAAAAGATTTAGGGTTTCAATTGGTTTTGCCATTTTCGCGATCGTTTGTTCGGCTTTTTCGCGCGTAACTTCGGGAATTGCTACATTTGATCAACCACCATTATTATACTCCCAATTACATCCCATTTGGAATATAATGTGGTTAGGAAGTTCGGGTTGTCATTAATTTGACAATTACGCATACCGAATTGCCTTTTCACAGATTTTCGCGATTTGACTTATTGAACTTAGAGATTCTTTGATTTAGTTATGTTATCACTTATTTCACTTCAATTCATCATATAATTGATATTTATTTAGTTTTGGATCCATGAATTTGGTTTTAGGTCATTATTATCGCAATTTCGCGTAATTCGGCAATTCTGCGTAATGCCTTTTGTAATTGGTTCCTTCTTGTAATTCCCTTACATATATACACATATTCACATGTATATACATATTTAATCATAATAAGAGTTAATTAAGACTAAGACACGAAATTCTAACCTGGAATTGCGAATTGTCACAGTCTCCCCCCGTTATTGGAATTTCGTCCCGAAATTCGGTTTGTGCTTCCCAAGACTGATGTGTCATCAAACAGTTGGGGGTATTTGAGTTTCATCTGATCTTCGCGTTCCCAGGTAAATTCCGGTCCTCGCCTTGAATTCCAACGGACCTTTACTATTGGAATACGACTTTGTTTCAACTGTTTTACTTCTCGATCCATGATTTCCACCGGTTCCTCTATGAAGTGTAATTGATCATCGATTTGAATTTCTTCCAATGGTATCACAAGCGTTTCATCTGACAAACACTTCTTGAGATTCGATACATGAAATGTGTCGTGCACCCCACTGAGTTCCGGTGGTAGTTTGAGTTTGTATGCCACGGGTCCCACCTTAGCAATGATTTCAAACGGCCCTATGTATCGAGGGTTCAATTTGCCACGTTTTCCGAATCTTACAACACCTTTCCAAGGTGAGACCTTCAACATGACTCGGTCTCCAACTTGGAAAGACAATGGTTTTCGTCTCACGTCAGCGTAGCTCTTCTGGCGATCTTGTGCGGCTCGTAGTCTGTCTCGAATTTTGAAGATTTTATCTGTCATTTCCTGAATGATTTCTGGGCCCGTGAGTTGACTTTCACCAACCTCGGTCCAACATATAGGTGATCGGCATTTACGACCATACAACGCTTCAAATGGTGCTGCCTTGATGCTCGTGTGATAACTATTATTGTATGAGAATTCGATCAAAGGCAGATGTGTATCCCAACTGCTTCCAAAATCAATCACACATGCTCGAAGCATGTCTTCCAAAGTTTGGATAGTCCTTTCGCTCTGACCATCCGTTTGAGGGTGATATGCTGTACTCATATCCAAACGAGTACCTAATGCATCATGTAGGGTCTGCCATACTCGTGAGGTGAATTTGCTGTCTCGATCAGAGATGATGGAGGTTGGAATTCCATGTCGAGAAACTACTTCCTTGATATAAAGTCTCGTGAGTTTGTCCATTTTATCAGTTTCTTTCATAGGCAAGAAATGTGCAGACTTTGTGAGACGATCAACTATTACCCAGATAGTGTCATAGCCACTAGAAGTTCTGGGTAGTTTCGTGACAAAGTCCATTGTAATTTGATCCCACTTCCATTGTGGAATCTCTGGTTGCTGTAACAATCCTGATGGTTTTTGATACTCAGCTTTAACTTTAGAGCAGGTTAGACATTTGCTAACATAAAGAGCGATGTCAGCCTTCATGTTAGGCCACCAATAAAACTCCTTGAGGTCATGATACATTTTATCAGAACCAGGGTGTACAGAGTATCGAGACTTATGAGCTTCATCCATTACTAAGCTCCTTAGGTTCCTAATGTTTGGTACCCAGACTCTATTTGCAAAGTAGCGAGTTCCGTCAGTCTTGACCTCAAATTTCTTATCCAAACCTCGCAAGGATTCATTTTGCAAGTTTTCTTTCTTAAGAGCTTCAAGTTGGGCATTTTGAATTTGAGCAGTAAGACTTGTTTGAATAATCATTCCCAAAGCTCGCACTCGTAATGTCTTGGTTCGTTCTTTCCTGCTCAAAGCATCTGCGACAACATTTGCCTTGCCAGGATGATAGCGAATATTGCAATCATAATCATTGAGTAACTCAATCCAACGACGTTGTCTCATATTCAAGTCTTTTTGATCGAAAATATGCTGGAGACTTTTATGATCAGTGTAAATTGTACACTTTGTACCATAAAGGTAGTGTCTCCAGATTTTGAGTGCGAACACTACAGCTCCTAGTTCCAAATCATGCGTAGTGTAGTTCTTCTCATGAGTTTTGAGCTGTCGGGACGCGTATGCAATAACTTTGTCTTTCTGCATCAGTACACAACCCAATCCTTGATGTGATGCATCACAGTACACTACGAAATCATTTGTTCCTTCTGGTAGTGATAAAATAGGTGCACTGCATAGTTTTTGCTTCAACAATTGAAATGCTGCCTCTTGCTTGTTGCTCCATTCAAATTTCTTATCCTTCTGCGTCAATGTAGTTAGTGGTAAAGCAATCTTGGAGAAACCTTCAATGAATCTTCTATAATACCCTGCTAAGCCAAGGAACTGACGTACTTCAGTCGGGGTTTCGGGTGCATTCCAATTCTTGATAGCCTCAATCTTGGCAGGATCAACATGTATGCCTTTTTGATTAATTACATGCCCAAGGAATTGTACTTCTCTCATCCAAAATTCACATTTTGAAAACTTGGCATACAGTTTTTCGTCCCTCAACAACTCCAAAATAAGCCTTAGGTGTTGCTCATGATCTTCTTTGGTCTTGGAATAAATAAGTATATCATCGATGAACACAATGACAAATTTATCCAAGTACGGTTTACAGACTCTGTTCATAAGGTCCATAAAAACTGCCGGGGCGTTCGTCAATCCAAACGGCATAACCAAAAACTCATAATGACCATACCGGGTTCTAAAAGCAGTGATTGGAACGTCCTCGTCCTTAACCCTTAGCTGGTGGTATCCTGAACGCAGATCGATCTTTGAATAGAAACTAGAACCTTGCAACTGGTCGAATAGATCATCTATCCTTGGTAACGGATACCGATTCTTGACCGTCAGCTTGTTCAACTCTCGGTAATCGATGCACATTCTAAAGGTTCCATCTTTCTTCTTTACGAATAAAACGGGTGCTCCCCACGGTGAGAAGCTTGGTCTTATGAAACCTTTGTCCAGTAACTCTTGTAGTTGGTTAGATAACTCTTGCATCTCTGATGGGGCTAGTCTGTACGGAGATCGAGCTATTGGTGCTGCACCAGGCACCAAGTCAATTCTAAATTCGACTTTCCTGTTAGGTGGTAATCCTGGCAAATCCTCAGGGAATACCTCTGGATACTCTCTTACAATCAGTATATCTTCTAATCGCTTCTCTTTTGACTTCATTTCCATGACGTGCGCTAATATTGCTTGACATCCCTTACGTAGGTACTTGTGGGCTTTCATACAGGTGATGATTTGTAACGCCTTTCCGCTCTTTTCACCATGAATTGAGAGAGTCTCCCCACTTGGGAGTGGAATACGAACCACCTTCTGACAACATACAATTTCTGCGTGGTTTTCTGACAACCAGTCCATTCCGACAACCACGTCGAAACTTCCTAGATTCACCGATAAAAGATCTATAGCAAAAACATAATCTCCTAGTTGTAAGGTACACCCTTGAATTATCTCTCTAGTTTCTATGAGTTTTCCGTTGGCTAGTTCTATTGTGTATCTATCGTGTAATGCAGTTGGATTGGCTCCAATTAATGTGCTAAATTCAGTTGACATAAAGCTCTTATCTGCCCCCGTATCAAATAGGACAGAAGCATAATGATTATTAACAAAGAACGTACCCGTCACGAGGTTTGGATCTCGTTTAGCGTCTCCGGCTGCAATAACAAAGGCCCTACCTCGAGCATTGTTGACACCTTGATTTGTTAGCTTTGGGCAGTTCTTCCTGAGATGACCTACTACTCCGCATTCAAAACAACTCCTATTATCCCTGTTGCTATCTGTCACCGATGTAGGTACAGGAGCTCGACAATTCCTCGCTAAATGTCCACGTCTTCCACATCTGTTACACATGAAGGGCCTACATTCACCCTCATGATGGTACCCACATTTTTCACACTTGGGAAATTTTCCCACATAAGATTTCTTATCAGTTGTGACAGCAGTGTTGACTCTAACCTGAGTCGGTTTCTTTTGTGTTTGATTTGGGGGATTGCTATTCCATTTTCGTTTGTTACCAATGTTTTGCTTTTCCTCTTGTACCTTTGTTCCCAAGGTTCCACGACGAACTGCCTGATCAATCAGGCGATGAGCCAACCGAATTGCACTTTGAATGGTATCTGGCTTAGAAGAAGTCACCATATCTTCAATACTTGGAGGAAGCCCTTTCAGATACTGCTCTATTCGCTTGTACTCAGGAGTGACCATCGTTGGACAAAGTTGTGCCAGCTCATGAAATCTAGTAGTATAACTGACAATGTCACTCCCTTGCACTTTCAGGTTATAGAATTCTTCTTCCATTTTCTGGATCTCACTTCGTGGGCAATACTCATCCATCATCATTTGTTTCAGTGTCAACCAGGGAATCTGATAGGCTTCATCAATGCCTAAACCTTGAACATGGTTGTTCCACCATGTAAGAGCTGCTCCATTCAGAGTACAAGTGGCATACTTGACTCGGCATTCTTCAGGGCAATTACTAACACGGAACACCGTTTCCATCTTTTCGCACCATCGGACCAATGCGATAGCTCCATCGGTTCCATTAAAGCTAAGAGGCTGGCAGTTCAAGAAATCTTTGTAAGAACAGGCCTTTGATGCAGATCCAATGATTCCAGCAGACGCACTACCTCCTGCAGCACCATTTCCACCTACAGCTCCATTGCCACCTCCTGTATTGTTGCCAATAGCACCAGATCCTCCTTCCCCTGTATGTTGTTGATTTCTGTAGGTGGCCATAGCATCAGCCACTCGTCTGTTTATAAGTTGATCCATCTCTGTTGAGATAACAGGTTGCTCAATTTCAGGATTTCCATGTGGATTTTCTTGCGGATTTCCCTGTGGATTTCCTTGTGGATTTTGCCTCGGTCTTCCTCTCGGCATGTTTCTGAACATGCAACAAATATGTTTCGTGTTAGAGTCATATGGCTATAGATTAGGTCTTAGTCATGCAACCTAATTCGCTATAAACCAATGGCTCTGATACCAATCTGTCACACCCTTGTCGTTGCGGAAGCGTACCGTGTGACTTTCAAGGTTTCACAGTCATTGTTTATAACAAAATACACATATGCTTCTATATTACAAACCCATGTTACAACTACATTAGCCACAAGCCTAATGTAATAATAGTTTTAACTTAGTTTCACACACATATATATAATGTTATTACACATATATACTATGCTATGTATCACACTGTTGAGTCTATCTCTCATAGACTCCACAATAGGTCTCCAAAGATTGAGCTCCCAGCTCCACCCCTGTATCATTATGCATCTGAGAAAACATGATTTTAAAACAATCAGCATATTGCTGGTGAGTTCACAAGTTTATTTATCAAAACGTATGTAATGTATCCAAACAATTTAAATGTTTTCATAAAATAAGTTAAATAATATTCATGTCCCCAAACTGGGTGTAAAACATTGGTATCCAGTGCGAACATTGTTCCTTCCAACAATGTCGTGTTTAGTTCCCGACCAACTGTCCAATTATAACTCCTGGGCTCCCGTAACCGAGCTGACGAGTTCAGTGTTTGCCCCTTCCCAATGTCCTTGTCGCAAGACATTGTGTGTTCTAGCCTTATTGAGCGCCCGCTCGACATCCAGTCGTGGTTTTAGCTACGAACCACGGGCGAGGATTGTCAATCACAAATAGAATCTATTCTCAATAATCACGCCCCCCCCCCCACGGTTAACGGTTACAGAATAGGGGACTTAGCGACAAATGTGTAACCCGTGAAATAATGACAAGTTCGGTCATGTGTTCTCCCCACTGTCACGTGTTTCAACCAAATGTTTTACAACGCTTTCGTTTTCATGATTCACAAAATGTTTCAAAAGCGTTTCAGAGTTCCACCTGATCAAATCAGGTTTCATATTTGACAAAATGCATCGAAAGCGTTTCAGAGTTCCACCTGATCGAATCAGGTTTCATGTTTCACAAATGTATCAAAAGCATTTCAAAGCTTCACAATAATCAAGATGTTTCAAATGAGTTTATATGTTTTCTCATTCCCCGAGTTCAAAAGCCAAAATACAGTAAAAGGGGTTCGTGAACTCACCTCAGTTGATATAACTCAATAAACAGAATACAATGTTCGTATTGCTAGTTCCTGGATTCCAAATCTGTAATTTATTAAAGTTCGATGAGTTGTTTGTACTTGATTTGGTGAGAAATTAACTTTTGTTTCAAATCCAGATTTTCAATCGACTTCTGGGTTGAAATCTGATTATCAGATTACAAAACAGATCATAAAACTGTGTCCAGAACGCGAAATCGACAAAGAACAGGTTTTTATATTGAAAACCGATAATAAAACTGAATTCCGGTCACAATCGGAACTCCAATACGCTTCTAAATCGATTATCTGGCTTCCGGATTGCGAAACAGATCGCAAAACTGAGTCCGAAATGCAAAATTGATTGAAAATGGGTATTTGTATTGAAAACCGACGAGAAAACTGAATTTGGTGTAATAATCGGAGTCTTAATCAGTTTCCAGACTGACATCAGATTTTCGACTTGCGAAACGGACTGATAAATTGAGTCCGGAACGCGAAATCGATTCAAAATACGTCCTTTTTATCAAAATCGGATCACCGGATTGCGAATCGGACCGCGAAACGGAGTTCAGAACGCAAAACGGACTAAATTTGGGTCTGGCCGGAAAAGTCACCGGAATATTCCTTTTCGCCGGAATATTCGCCGGAATATTCTTTTTCGCCGGAAAAATAGCCGGAGTTTGCCGGATTCCGGCCGGCGGCGGTGGCCGGAGGCGGCGGTCCGGCGGCGGTCCGGTGGCCGGCGGTGGCGGTCAGGTGGTGGCTTGGTGGTCTGGGGTGTTGGCTAGGTGGTCTGGCCAATGGCTCGAGCTGGCCTGGCCTTGGCCTTGGCCTTGGCTAGCCGGTTGGTCGTTTGGCCAAGGGTTCCCGGTAACGACCGAGACACATGGGGCCGCATAGGGGCCGCGACCCGGGCCGCATGGGGCCGCTGGTCGAGACGCATAGGCCGCACGAGCCGCGTGGCCGAGACGCAAGGCCGCAAGGCCGGGACACAGGCCGCTTGGCCAGGACGCGAGGCCGCTTGGCCAGGACGCGAGGCCGCTTGGCCAGGACGCGAGGCCGCGTAGGGGCCGCCTGGGCCGCATGGCCGGGACACACAGGCCAAAACATGGTTTTTGCGGGCCAAATCGATATTTTGACATTTTTTTCCGGGCCAAAATCTCCAGATCCTAATATTTAACATATATCTAGAGTTTGGTGAAGAAAAATCTCGATTTGGACAACTTTGAAAAATCGGGTTTTTGGACAAAAATGCCCTTTTCATGGGTTTTCAAGATCTGTTGGTTTCCAGCCCTTAACAAAAGCTTTTTAACCTTTGTTTAAGCTATATAAAGCTATTAGATTCAAGAATAAAGGTTAGAACTTACATGTTTGTGATTTGGCTTGAAAATCCACCAAAAAACCAAACTTTTGATATTGATTTCTTGCTTTGGTTGATCTTGGCCTCAATCACCAGTTGGGATTTGCTAGAAATGATGTTTAAAATTGTTCTAAGGTTTCAGAAGTGAAGGAAATTGGTCTGGTCGAATTTGAGCTGAAAATGGGGTGAAAAGTTTGACTTGAAAAGTCAAATTAAGCTTTTTATAAATTTTCTAGCTTTCTCTGCAAGTTTCTATCAGATATTTTCAGATATTTTGCTCAAAATATCTGTAAACTAGATTAGAGAAGTTGAGGTGTGAAAAGATTTAGGGTTTCAATTGGTTTTGCCATTTTCGCGATCGTTTGTTCGGCTTTTTCGCGCGTAACTTCGGGAATTGCTACATTTGATCAACCACCATTATTATACTCCCAATTACATCCCATTTGGAATATAATGTGGTTAGGAAGTTCGGGTTGTCATTAATTTGACAATTACGCATACCGAATTGCCTTTTCACAGATTTTCGCGATTTGACTTATTGAACTTAGAGATTCTTTGATTTAGTTATGTTATCACTTATTTCACTTCAATTCATCATATAATTGATATTTATTTAGTTTTGGATCCATGAATTTGGTTTTAGGTCATTATTATCGCAATTTCGCGTAATTCGGCAATTCTGCGTAATGCCTTTTGTAATTGGTTCCTTCTTGTAATTCCCTTACATATATACACATATTCACATGTATATACATATTTAATCATAATAAGAGTTAATTAAGACTAAGACACGAAATTCTAACCTGGAATTGCGAATTGTCACAAAAATCAACTCAACCAACAGTGGTTCCTTGTCCATAAAAGATAATCCTAATAATTGAGGAGGACCGTAGTCAACTCAATCAATAGTGTAATCACCACGGAGGACCGTAGTCAACTTAACCAATGATGGTTCAGGTTAATGCGAGTCTAGTGATAGTACATCAATGACATCCAAGTTTCACAAGTGTTATATCAAAGCATAGAGTTTAAGTATACATGTTCCACCCTCGAGTTTAAAAACAAAAGAATAAACACTGGGTTATGAGAACTCACAGTGATGTTATATGATTCGTGTTTGTAGAATGCGCGCTCACTATTGTGGAACCAACACTAATTCAACAACCTGTATTTAATGGGTGTTGTACTCATAGATATATGAATGTTGTCAGTATATCGTATTTATCATGTTTGAAGGCATGTTTTGAGAACCATAAAATTATTTATGTAGTTTAATCTAAATCATAGTAAATCATTAAATCCTTATATCATATGTTAGTTACTACTCTTAGGGTTTGAAATCGTTCTCAATAGAAACTTAAATTAATTAAAATGGTCTTGGAAATTCTTCTAAAACTCATTTTTTTTTGAATTATTACAAAAAGGTGGTAACTTAAACACATGCATACATGAAAGCATGCATGCATGCTTTAGTTATGTTCATAATATTCTCAATGTTGTTTCTTATTCCACCCATTGATATTAACATGGTGAAAGTTCAACAAGTTAATATCGGTGGTTATGTATAATGTGGTTAGTATCGATAAATTACAATCGAATTTATTAATCTCGACAACCACCTTCGAAAGTACTAATATTGATGGAATATAGCATCAATACAAATAAGTTATATGGACAGTATCGATGATAGATAAGTTCGGTGGACACACGTAGTATCGATGTTTAATGATGGTATTGATAGTGCTCATGTTTGGAAGTCAAATACTGTAAGGACCTAGATTTGAGACTTACGCAATCATTGAAAGATTGGTGTTTTTCGGATTGGTTAATGGTAGACCGAGAAAACCAGTTCTCAGTTAATTTAATGGTTCTCGATATGTTCTCGGCAGATGGATGTATTCTCGGTTGGCTTTGGGTTCTCGGTGGGCTAGCTTGGGCCGTGATAATTTTATAGATATTTATATGTGTCTTTATTTTTATTTTAGACATAGACTTGGAGAAAGAGAGCCAAGGTTGAGAGAATGCATATTTTTCTTGTTTTGTTTGTTCTTCATTGTACCAGACGATTTCATTTCGTTTAATGATAATCGTGTGCAATTGATTATTGTTGTTTATCTTCTACAAGTTCTTATTCGATTGATCTTCGGTTGGGATTCCGCCCATCCCGAAGTAGTTCATTTGTTGAAATTTGATTTATAGATCCGAGTTGGTGAAATCGGGACCTACAAGTGGTATCAGAGCTTGACGCTCTTAGCGATAAATTTCAACGAGATTGAGGTAAAGAATTTTGTAGTTTGATTTATTTTTGGATCGAAAATTAGTAGTTTGTGAAGAACAGTTGAAGAACACGAAGAACAAATTGAAAGATTGGTGTTTGATTTGATTTAGCTTAATTTTTGGGGTGTTTCTGAAGATTTTGGAGGTTTGTTTGGAAAGAAAATTTGAGAGTGGATTTTAATAGATTCTCGGTTCACATTCGAAAATATTTAAAGGTTCTCGAAATCTTCAATATAGTTCTCGACAATTTGGAAATTGTTCTCCGCATATATATATGGTTCTCGACGAACATATATAATACTCTGAAAATTATTTTTGTTGGAATTAATTGGTCATTGGTACAAGATTATCATAGTTCTCTATCAATTATGGTGTTCTCGGTTCTAACTCATGTGTTCTCAACAATTATATATATCTTGGTACGAAATTTGATATTGAATTCTTAACACTCTCTTTGGGTTCTCGGCCAACAATTATTGGTTTTGGCCATATTTCCAATTAATTATTTGGGTTTTGTCATACAATTAATTAATAATTCTCGAGCTATATTTTAGATCTCGACACTTTCTTTTTGTTCTAGGCGAAGGAATATCAGATTTTTGTTCTCGGCCGTATGCAAGGACAAATGGATCCTCAGGTTGATCAGTTATCTTCGACTAAGGTAAATGAAGATTTATGTTGCCAGTCTTTGTCAAGATAAAGTGAATTTTTATAAGTTAATGTACTCTGAATTATTGGAAGATTGGCAAGACTTGAAGAGATCAAAGAGTGCTCTTGTCAAAAATGAGAACGTTCTTAAAGAGAAAGTCGAGGCACAGAAGAAAGATATCTCGAAATTGAAAAATGACTTAAGTGAAAAAAGTTGTCACCAAAGAGACTTTAAGCATCGCATTCAAGAGCTTACTGATGATATTGAACAGTTAAAATCTAAATACAATGATGCAGAGTTTAGCTTCAAGATGTTTGAATCATCTAGTTAGATTGTGAATAACTTGCGAGATCAACAACTTCACGGGAATAACAAAAGAGGTTCGGGTTTGGGATATAGAAGTGTACCTCCTCCATTCAATGACAATTATACAATCATGCCAATTTCTGCGAAAGAAGAGGCAAATGAGGAACACATGACGCATGGTCCTAAAATTTCTTTTGAAAATGTTGAAACCGTGTCAACAAATGTAACTAATTATATGGGTAAAGTTTTGAATGTTACGAATGTTTCTGAGACATCTGCAGAAGAAGTGAAGGATGCTGAAGTGAAACCGAGCAATTCGAAATTTGTTCCTAGTGTTTTTCAATGTCATGCGTATGGGAGTATTAAATCAAATTTGAGTGCAGAAAGTACACCATACTTTCCTCAACAATTTCAAGAAAGAAGGTGTCACGATTTTATGAATCAGAATCTCTTCAGAAATCATAGATCGTGTTTCTCTCAATGGTCAACACATGGATTCAACAGTCCAGTTTATGCTCCGTATGCAAAGAATCAAACTTGCTTTGCATGTGGCAAGCCTGGTCACATTGCACGAAATTGTATTCATTGGCCAACAGAATTTTACCAGAAAGTTACTCCAAAGGTTAAGGTGTGTTCTAATCGGAGAAAAGTCGAGAGACCGAAAGTTGTGAACATCCGAAATCAAATAAAAAACCACCTGGTATTAGAAAAGGTGAAGTCAAGCGAAATCAAAAATTTTTCAAGCAACAAAAGTTTCAGATACATGAACCGGTTGAAAAATCTAAAGTTGCTGCTCCAAAGGAGATGAATCAATTTGTTAAGCCGAAACAAATCTGGAAAGTGAAATCATTAGAATGACCAATGTTTAATGCAAATAAGAAGTGGTGCTTGCAGGAAGTATGTTATATTGATTCGTCAGGATTGCCCAGAATCACTATAGCATGGATCCCGACACTGAATTGAAGAATTGAAGCAATGATCGCATAAGTCTACGGGGAGATTGTAAGGACATAGATTTGAGACTTACGCAATCATTGAAAGATTGGTGTTTTTCGGATTGGATAATGGAAGACCGAGAAAACAAGTTCTCATTTAATTTAATGGTTCTCGATATGTTCTTGGCATATGGGTGTATTCTCGGTTGGCTTTGGGTTCTCGGTGGGCTAGCTTGGGCCGTGATAATTTTATAGATATTTATATGTGTTTTTATTTTTATTTTAGACATAGACTTGGAGAAAGAGAGCCAAGGTTGAGAGAATTCATATTTTTCTTGTTTTGTTCTTGTTTTGTTTGTCCTTCATTGTTCCAGACGATTTCATTTGTTTAATGATAATCGTGTGCAATTGATTATTATTGTTTATCTTCTACAAGTTCTTATTCAATTGATCTTTGGTTTGGATTCTGCCCATCCTGAAGTGTTTCATTTGTTGAAATTTGATTTATAGATTCGAGTTGGTGAAATCGGAACCTGCAAGTGGTATTAGAGCTTGACGCTCTTAGCAATAAATTTCAACAAGATCAAGGTTAGAATTTCTTGTAGGTCCCGAGTTCACCACAATGGATCTGTAAAAACAAAACTTCAACTCACGAACTACTTCGGGATGGGCAGACTCCAAACCGAAGGTTAATCAAATAAGAACTTGTAGATGATTAAAAATAAATATCAATCACTGCACACGATTATCATTTAAACGAAATGAAATCGTCTGGTACAATGAGATTAAACAAAATAAGAACAATAGGAATTCTCTCAATCTTGGCTCCTTTTCTCTCTAAGTCTATCGACACACCTCTAAAAAGAATGAACAAAAACACATTTATCTATCTATTAACCTATCACGGGCCAAGCTAACCCACCGAGAACCCAAAGCCAACCGAGAATGCATCCATCTGCCGAGAACATATCGAGAACCATTAAATTAACTGAGAACTGGTTTTCTCGGTCTTCCATTATCCAATCCGAAAATCACCAAATTACTCCAACGATTGCGTAAGTCTCAAAACTTGGTCCTTACAATCTCCCCCTAGACTTATGCTATCATTGTCTTCAATTCTTCAATTCAGCGTCGGCACCCATGCTATAGTGATTCTAGGCAATAAATTTCAACGAGGTAAAGAATTTTGTAGTTTGATTTATTTTTGGATCGAAAATGAGTAGTTTGTGAAGAACAGTTGAAGAACACAAAGAACAAATTGAAAGATTGGTGTTTGATTTGATTTAGCCTAATTTTTGGGGTGTTTCCGAAGATTTTGGAGGTTTGTTTGGAAAGAAAATTTGTGAGTGGATTTAAATAGATTCTCGGTTCACAAATGAGAATAATTAATTTGTTCTCGACATTAGAAGATGTTGGTTCTCGTTCAAGGGACTAAGTGAAAAACAATCAATTCATTTGGATTCTCAGCCAAACAAATTGCGTTCTCGGCAAATCATTTTTGAAAAAAGTCTTTGTTCTTGGCAATTTGGTATTGGTTCTCGGTATTTATTTATAGTTTTCGGCCAAATAAGTCTCTAACATTATAAATTTATTGATCTCGGCTAATATAAGATGATCTCAACCACACATAAATTATTTTTTGGTTCAAAATTGCACATGGTTCTCGGTTAATAATCCTAGTCATTGTTCTCGGCTCACAATTAATTGTTATTGGCTCTGGATTTCAAGAATATTTATTTGTTCTCAACAGAATCTAAACTATTTTAGTTCTCTCGCTGCAATTTTATTTTGGTTCTCGGCATACACTTTATAGCTCTCGGCAAATATTTATTTGTTCTCGGCAAAATTTAATTGTTCTCGACATCTTCATTGTATCAACTCAAACAAGTGTATTCTTGGTTGGCTTTGGGTTCTTGGTGGGCTAGCTTGGGCCGTGATAATTTTATAGATATTTATGTGTTTTTATTTTTATTTTAGAGAGAGACTTGGTGAGAGAGAGAGAGAGAGAGCCGAAACCTAAGAGAGTGTTTTTTTTCTTGTTTTGTTTGTTCTTCATTGTTCCAGATGATTTCATTTCGTTTAATGATAATCGTGTGCAATTGATTATTATTGTTTATCTTCTACCGGTTCTTATTCGATTGATCTTCGGTTTGGATTCCGCCCTTCCCGAAGTGGTTCATTTGTTGAAATTTGATTTATAGATCCGAGTTGGTGAAATCGGGACCTACAAATACCAATGGTTTGTATCGACAGATAACATCAACAGTTGATATCGATGGCTTATATCAATGCCTAATCTCGATGGGTTAGTATTGACATAGACAGAATCGATGGGTTCATAATATCAGTAGAGGATGATAAGTTCGAAGACCCCTCCTTCGATATTGTCAATGTCGACAACCACCCTTGCCTGATGCTACTATCGATGATCCCATAGTCGATATTGTGGACCCATTGACACTATTAAGTTTGACCACCATGCGTCGATACTGTTAAGGTCGATGGATTCGTCTTCAACCTCCAGCCATGCCTTCCAAATCTTGTTGTAGGTTTTGAAATCGTTGGTAATTCCCTCGTTTTTGGTTGTGTTATGTGAAATAAGATGTTTAATGATGGTTGGATACACCGATTTGTGTTGGTGCTCAAACCCAAATGAAACCCCATAAATCTACCTTCAAAACTAGATCCTTAGTTCGATCAACTTGTACTTTCGTGTTCTACGTGAGTGGAGAAACATTTTGGTACCAATTTCACACAAAATGATCAAGAAATGAAGAAGTTTGCCTTTTGAAATTTTAAAGAGAGAAAGGTGATGGAAAAATGAGTTTAGAGAGAGAAAGAGAGAATGTGGCTGCCAAATGAAGAAGAAAAGATGAAATATGGCTTTTATAGCCCGGGTATAACACGCATGTTGGATTCTTATCGTTTACTCGTTAATGTATTAATTTATCGGTTTTGCATAAAAATATCTTTAAGATATAAAACATTTTATAATATATTTTCTTTTAAATCTTTTAAGGTGGTGATACATGTTATTAAATCCTTTTTATTATTTTAAATATCGTAGAAATATTTATTTCGGTTATCTCGTTGGAACGCATAACTTAAGTTCATATTTGTAAACATCGTCACCTTTTCAAATATAACGCTCGTAGCTTATTCCAATTGATTTATAATTTATGGAATATCGTTTCAGAATTATTATTCCTAATAGATGTATTCGTGTGAATCATCACCCACTCAAATACACTATTAGGTTAACCATCTGAAATAACATTTGTGTTTTCAATTATATGTGTGCCCTCACCAACGCGTAAGTGTTTTCATTATCATTATTATTTTAAATGTTTTTCCCAATTCCATATTCCCAAGAATTCTCCTCACTAAAACATATAACTGACACATCCGTGATAAACCGAAGTAAGTTTATGTATAGGGCATACATAGAAGTTAGTCACAACTTATTCAGCCGCCAGCCCACCACCACTTCGATAAACCATGACCATGTGTTCTTGCTTATATTTAGTGATAGAACCTTGAACCATTACCCCAAAACCAATAAAACCAAAATATGTAATACATGTGGAAACTGCAATAACTACCCAGGTATGCTCTAGTTACTTTACAACTAGGACTTCCCGGTAGTTCATGCGTTTCAGTTACGTGTTCTAAATAGTGAAATTCAGAGTTTATATCATAAAACAACATTAAATAACTCAATAGCATCATGTGTTCTATCATAAATATAATCGATGCAATAATGATTACTTGAAAAGCAGTGATGTTACAATACTAAATACCGATCAAATCCAATCTCTAGCAAATTTAAGACCTATCTTCTCAACATGCTCCTCATGTTTAGACAGTAAGGGACCGCTTAATTTTGATCTATGTGAATTTTTTCTATCTTGATGTCTGCTCTTTCCACTACTTCCCTTATGTAGTGGAATTATTCTAGAGTATGTGCTTTGACCCATGATGTGACCTTGGTTCCTTTGCTTGAGCTAGGCACCAGTGTTGTCATATAATATCTCTACGGGTTTCTTAATGTTGGGAACCATGCCGAGATCAGTACGAATGTAACACCCCGACAGATGGCGGAAACGTCGGGATGCCACGAGGGATGTGTAGATTGTTCATAAGCTCGTGGGCATCTAATTAAATCATCACATATCAATTAATCAAACAAATTAATTACATCAAAAATCATGTTCATCATGAATTAGTTACATCAAATACACAAAAGATTTAGCTAAACTAACTAAACTCTAGTCTCCAGAATTTCAGTTATTTTAGCTAAGTCCAAGAACCTAAGTGATGATGTCCCCAAAAGGTGTAGAGCTATCTTGCTCTACTTACTTCTCCTCATTCCCTGAAACATGTAGAAAATCAAGTGTCAACTACGAAGTAGTTGGTGAGTAATCATGAGTTTTTATAATTCAAAAATGTTTACAAAATGTTTATAAAAGTTTATAGTTTTCTGAGAAAATCCACGTGAGCACCTGCGTGATAATCCAACACGTAACTCAGCACACAATCACAAACACACAGTCACATATTTCAAATAATCATAGATAATCAATCATGTATATAATCAACAAATCTCAATCATCAATATCTTCATATAATATAAGTGACAATACATGCAATCATTGTGTATGAAGGAAGTGAAAGACAACGATACATGGAGTTGTGGTAATCTACGTGACAATACATGCAATCATTATGGATGACCAAAGTCAACAACAACGATGCACGGAGTTGTGAAAATCCAAGTGACAATACATGTAATCATTGTGGATGACCAAAGTCAACAACAACGATCCATGGAGTTGTGATAATCCGTGATAATCCATAAACAAAGATAATTCCATAATGTGAATATCATAATGATAAACCAGGTGTCAACCATGTGTTATCAAAATAATATTTAAACTGGTATACATGTTTCACCTCCGAGTTTAAAAACAAAATAGTTTAAAAGGAGGTTATGAGAACTCACCTGAGTTCCTTAGAATTAAAGTTCCTGTAATATGCGCGCTCGCGTATGTGAAATCCAAACAACACAATCAACCTGTAATTATAATTGTGTTCGTGCTTATAAGCATACACGTTTCATTTCAATTAAATGTCCATTTTTAAACCCTTAAGTGTTTAATTACTTAGTTTATTTATTATAACTTAACTTGTAACCCTTAAGGTTTATCGATGATCATCATAAAAATATGATTTAGATTTTCTATTTTAAGTCATTCAATAATGATAATTATTTGAGATATCTATATATGTGTTTTCCATAGATATGTATACCCCAAGGTAATAACCTAAATCATGTACCCATCATCACATGCATGCCTGATTAGTTTACTTGACTACCATGATTTAAGTTTCAAAACCCAATTTAAGTTTTAATGAATTTATGTTTAAGTGGTTCTCATAAAATGTTCACATCATTTAAAATCTTATAATTTGAAACTTAAGTCATCAAGAAAGGTGGTGACTTAAAGTTTCCATGCATGCGCGATTATCCATGAATTTCTCAAGGTTTTTTATTCCTCCCTAACCCTAGTTCATCACTTAGATTTCATTAGCCAAGGGGCAACGAACCTATGGCTTAATTACGCTTAGGTTCAGCTACATGAGGGGGGGGGGGTTTCGGCTGGCAAGGCTCTACCATGCAGGGTTCGTGATACCCTAAGGTTCGGCCAACACAAGAGAAAGGTTCGCTACCTGCTGAAGGTTCGTGACTAGGTTAGGTTCGTGGTCTTCATGCAGGTTCCCACAACTAGGTTCGTTCAAGGGAGTTTCGACCATCCTTGGGTTCGGCTGCCATTATGGTTCGGCTAAACCCTACTCTAGGCGAACCTCATGGGTTCGTGAGGTGCTTGGTTCGTCAGTCTAGCATTAGGGTTTGGCCAAGAGTGGTTCGTGGCTACCCTAGGTTCGTTTCTAATTAGGTTCGCAGGCCCAAAGTTCTAAGGTCCAGTGACCATGCAAGGTTCGGTGGGTTAGGTTCGCCTAGGCCAAGGTTCGCCACCCTAGGAGGTTCGGCCCACCTGGTTCGTGGTCAGCTGCAATCTGTTACTGTTCATCGTCCTCACCAACATGTTCTAAGACTTCCGGGGTTAGCCTCTCACTTATACTTGCTTATGTAGCTTCGGTCGAGGTTTAAGCTTGTTATATTCAATTTAGAACCCTAAATACAACCGGTTGTTAAAAGAAAGGGAACCCAAAAGTAAAGTGTTAGATTTACCATCAAATCGCGTTCAAAAGCCCAAAATCTTCGTAGGTTCTTGTTCTACACGATCTCACGAACGTTTTGGCACCAAGATCTTGCGAAATGGTTGAGATTCGAAGAAGAAAAGCTAGAGAGAAGGTAGAGGGAGAGGGATGTGACGATTTTGGTGTTTAGAGAGAGAAAGAGTGGGTATGAAATGAAGAAGAAAGAAGGAGTCTTCTTTCTTATTACCCATTTCCTCCCCGCTTGTTCGGTCTCGTTTATTTCGTGATAAATTATAAGATGTCCGGTTATAATCGTAAATTATATTTAAAACATAAGACGTTTGAAATAATTGAATTACATTTCAATAAAAGTGTTTTTAATTAGATTATCTCGTAAAATGATTCTGTTTTAGTTTTCGCCAAATTATTTATTTAAATAAAGCGATTTGTCCGGATTTGTTTTTGGTTGTGATTCCTAATAAACGTTATTAGTTTCCATTTATTAATTTAATATCGTTAAATATTATTCTGTTATTTCGTCGAAACGCGTTACTTACGTACGTATTCGTAAAGATTGTCCACCTTTCCGAATCCGACGCTCGTATCGTATTTCGATTCGATTTACGATTTATGGAATATTATTTCAAAATATTATTCCTAATAATTATATTCATGTGAATCGTCACCCACGCGAATACATTATCAAGCTAATATTCCTGAAATAATATTCGCGTTTCAGTTATGTTCGTAACCTCACTATCGCGTATTCATTTCCAATATCGTTTCCATTATTTTATTATCTTTAATATTATAATCTCCCCATCCAATCCCACTAAACCATATAACTGACACATCCATGATAGACCGAAATATGCATATGTATAGGGCATATGTAGGGGTCAGTCGCAACTTCCCTAGCCACCGTCCCTCCGCTATTTCGATAAACCATGACCATATGTCCTTGACTATGTTTAGCAACCAAACAATAACAAACTCCTAATTCCTTTCCATTCCAAAACACAATCCCTAATCTGTGAATTCAACTGCGATAAACTCTCTGGTTCTGTTTAGTTGTGTTTCAACTAAACTCCCCTTGGTTTATGCATATAATAATATGTTCTCAACATGTATACCAACAGTAATGACTTCAATAATTCTTAGTAATCATCATAAATAATTATCATATCAGGTCGTAACAGTACAATTTAAGCATGTACGAACAACCCGAAACACAGTGATGTTACAAAGAACTTCTTCATAAAAGCAGCTTCTTTTTCAGCTTCAGAATCGGCAATGTATTCAGACTCTATAATGGAATCAACAACAACACTTTGTTTTGAGCTCCTCCAAGTAATAGCTTTACCATTCAGTGCAAAAACAAACCATGATTGTGATCAAGAATCATCTCGTTTTGTTTGGATGCCAGTGTTTGCGTAACATCTTACAGTTAGCTCTTCTTCCAATCCTTAATAGATCAAGAACATGTCTCTAGTCCTTCTCAAGTACTTTAATATGTTCTAAAAAAACAAGCCAATGACTTTCACCTGGATTTTGCTGGCATCTACTTGTTATACTTAAAAGAAAACCATACATCAGGTGTAGTACATAACATGGTATTCGTGATTGAACCAATGGCAAAAGCAAATGCAACTCTTTCCATCCTCTTCTTTTCCTCATCTGTCTTAGGTGATTGGTTACTACTGAGTATTGTACAATGTACCTTGGTTCATCTCTTGGAATCTTGCGTTGAATAACATTTAAGCACTTTATCAATGTATGTACTTTTGACATAACCCAATGCGTCGTTTAGATCTATCACTATAGATCTTTATTACCAAAATATATGCGGCCATGTCGAGATTTTTCATTGCAAAACACTTTCTTAACCAAGATTTTACATCGTTTTACCGTAGGTATTGTTTCCAATGATTAGTATACCATCCACATTTAAGATCAAAAAAGTAACATAGCTCACCTGATTTTTGATCGCTCTCTCTCACCCAACTCCATAGGAAACTTCTCACTTTGGAGAGGGAGATAGACCAGAAACGAAAACTAATAAATTCTTGAAAGACTGGTGATGATTATGTTTAGGGTAACCCTGCTAGTCTAAGCAATGAATTTAACTCTAGTTCCCCTAATCAGAGTTATGATGAACATATAAACATCACCATTGGCATCTCAACACTTATATCTGGAAATGATGACGCTCTCTTGACCCCTAATAATCTTTGTTTCATCATGGATGGTCTGCACCATATCCCTAGTGATGATCTAGAAGAGATGGATATCCTGAATCAGCTTGCTCTACTAAGCATCTGGAAAATAAGTTCTATAAGTGTCACAACTTTGGGCACTTTGCTAAGGAATGCAGGAATGCCCCTGCAAGTCACAACATTTCTTATGTGACTTTCCATTCTTCTCCTTCATCTTCTTCCAACTCATCTTCTGACTATAATAGGCACTTATTCTCTTCTTGTCAATGAGCCTTATATAGACTTAGCTCTTATGGCCATTGATGAACCTACTAAGTTTCCTGCTACATCTGCTGCTGAGTCTTCACCAACTACAGCTCATGGAACATCTCTCTGCCTAAATAACTTGTGGTATGTTGATAGTAGAGGTTGTTGACATATGACTGGAAGTATATCGTTTCTCAATAACTTCACTCCCAACAGTGGATGATGTGTATCTTTTGGCAATGATCCAAGATGCTAGATTATTGAGTCTGGCATTTTCTCTAGCAGAAAGCTGCACTTTAATGATGTAATCTTAGTTGATAATATCAAGTTTAATCACTTGAGTGTTTTTCAGCAAGCTGACAAGAATTACCACTCATTCTTCACTAAAGATAGTTGCAAAATTCTGTCTCTAGAAATAAATTTAAAAATAAAGGTCTTAATAGACTAGGACACTCTCTTTCCTGCCAAGAGAAGTGAAAATGTCTATGTTGTTGACTCTACAACTGACTCTCAATCTTTTCCTCCCACTTGCTTTCTTACAAATGCTTCTTCTTCTTCTGAAACTGAGTTATGGTACTGAAGATTCAACCATCTCAATCACCAAATGTTTCATAAGCTTTCTACTCTTTCTCTTGTAAGAGGATTACCTACTAAGGAATTTCACTTTTAAGGTGAATGTTCCACTTGTAAAGGGAAAACAACATAAATCTTCACATAAATCCATCGAAGAGTCAAAAACTACAGCCTGTCTTCACATGCTTCACATGGATCTCTTTGGTCTAGTGAAAGTAGCTAGCCTAGCTAAGAAGAAATATTGTTTGGATGTTTTTGAGGATTTTTTAAGATTTTGTTGGACATTGTTTCTCTTAAAGAAAGATGTAACTGCATACCAAATACTTGCTTTAATCATTCAGATTGAAAGAAAATTTGATCTTCCAATCAAATCAATAAGAAATGATAATGGCATCGAATTCAAGAATCTAATTCTTGATGATTTTTGCACTTCTATGGGAATACTAAGACAATAGAGTGTTCCTAGAACTCTTGCTCAAAATGGTGTTATTGACAGGAAAAACAGGTTACTTACTGAAGCTGTAAGAATATTGCTTGTAGACTCAGCATTACCCTTATCCTTTTAGACGGAAGCAATTAACACTGCTTGTTATGTCTTAAATAAAGTTCACATTTTGAAAATACATAACAAGACTGCTTATGAAGTCATTTAAAAAATAAAACCTCTAATCTCTTTATTTAAAGTGTTTGAATGTCCTTGCTTCATCATAAATACAAAGAATCCTTTGTCTAAATAACATTAACTTAAATGATTATTATTGAATCCATATTTCTGTTTCATAAAACAAATTTAATGACCTTATAAAACACATAAATTTAAACTATATGTATATGTACATATAAATAATAATACAATAAAACTAATTTTACAAGTGCAGATATATAAGTACATACATATATTTAAATATAGATACATATTGAAACAATATGGAACAAACAACATATACTTCTATATACTTATTATCTTTAAATCATCCAATCTTATTACACAACCACTTATACATATTATTTTGATTAAATTAAGCAAAAGAAGGTTTAAATATATTTATTTGTTGAGCTGAACAAATTTTGTAAATTCATCCAAGTAACAATAATTACATATGTGTATGTTACAATTAATAATATATAATAGCCAAATTATTTTACATGGCGAATATGAAAACAATTAAATGTGGGCGCAAACTTGTATAAAAGCTATCAACAAAGTTGTGAATATAATAATGAGATAGATTATAATGAACTTTAAACTGGGTACTATATATGAGTCGAAGTGAAATTAATATCTTTAATCTATAATTACAAACTAACTATTTGACCAAGTTGCGGTATAACAATAACCAATATCAAGTCTTGGTAATTAAGATTATATATGTAGATTTTTAAGTATGACGGTTATAAACATATTTGATTAAACTAATAACCGAGTGCTAAGGATAAACATTGTTAACCCGAAAAAACGATATCTAAACAGAAGTCTTTAGTTAATCAAACTTAACATATGAAACTTAACATATGTGAGAACATATTGGATTACGTATGACAGTTGTGTCAAATAGACACATGAAACATGATTGTCGATATTAGTTATTGATTCAAATTTGATCTATAAACAATACCTCATATTTCATTTGATTGGGAAATGCTTTACTATATCAGATATACCGAGTTGACTAGCACTAATGTGCTGGATATGGTCACTCAAGCTTTGTTATCACAATACATGGACATTGGTTCCATTGCTATATATAATGTGAGTATTTGTAGCCCTTTTTACATTTTACATATTTTGGGGGAATACATGCTATAATACTTGATTTTTCTACTATGATACAAGATTTTGATTACTTTATGCTTGCACTCGTTTCATGGTGTAGATTGCATGAGACTTTTTATACTTTAGGTAAGTCCGATCATACTTGCACAACCATTAACTCATGAGGTTTGAGCCAATGGATAGATATTGGATAGAATTATTTGGGTTGACACCTCCATTCATCCTTAGGTTTGGACTTGTTAGCTGCACTCGCCTTAATAACGTGACCATTCTTCACTAGTGAATATTTCCAACTATTTACTTTTGAACTCCAAAGGAGGCTACTTGACTATGAATAGTCAACAGACAATCAGTAAGAGGTTTGGTTGTCGACTTATGTAGATTGTATCTATTTACATGTGTCTGGAATAGTAAACACTACTATTTCAACTATTTGATCAAAACACAAAACCTACGAACTCACCAATTTTTTAGTTGACACTTTTTCTTGCATGTATTTCGTGTACCTGACTATATATGGGCATTACACTTAAGCATGAAGGTCAGTATTATCTTATATTCAATGTGTTCTCAATATATAGTTTTGTCGCATCTCTCATGTTTCTGCCAACAACCGTGGTGTGACATTGATTCATTGTTTTAATCAGATTGAGTTACGTTTTACCCTCGATTATTTGGTTACGATCTAACTGTTTGCATGGGTTTAGTTTCTCCAAATAATGGATCGGTTATCGTTGAGGCTCATGTAGAAACATATACCAGTTTCGATTTCGAATTTACAATGGCATTTTGACTAATCTTGGCATAAAACCGGTTGCTAGCTGATTTGAGCATGAAGATGTGGAGAAGTGAAGGAAGATTCATGGAGTGGCAACTATTTTCCTTCACGTTTCCGATTCTTTAAACCTTTTCTTTTAAAACTTGTAAAAATGAAATCAAATGTTTTACTGGCTCCCTAGTTGTTATTGGACGAACTAGATTCAAAAATCGAATGACATCGTAAATACTTAAAAAAAATACTAAAAGAGTAAACAAAAATTGTAGAATTATAAATACATTTAAACAAACATAATTCATGTTCAAACAAACATAACCATGGTTAAAGAAAATATAAGATTTAGTTTTAATGTTTTATATATTAGATTTTGGAGAAAAAAATCGGTTCAATCATAATAACACCGTCGTAGGTTTTCGAGCTGAATTGTAAGTTTTCTTTTAAGGCACTTGCTCTTTTTTGCATATAATGATAATTATTAGGTACTTAAATTTTTTGTTTGACCCGACTTGACCTGAATCATTGAATGGAACATTTAACCCGACTAACCTAGATATACCGATCGATTGAACAATTTTTTTATGTCACGTAAATTTTAGCACCCCTTAAGAATCGTGTGAAGCTTCGTCACCGCCAACAATCAACATTTTAGGCTTTACGCCCCTGCTAATGTAAAGGAAACAATGGAATATTATATAACTAAAATTGATAAGCGTGAGAAAGAGAAAAAAATTTTCTGAAATAGCCAAACAATTAGTAGTTAGTGAATTATATATTTTAATTATTTTTTTTGTTATCTTTTTAAATATGAAAATGTGAAGTTAACAAATCTGCTTATCCGCCTTTAACGACCTTGAAGAAAATTGAAAATTTTCAACGTGTACGTCGTCGTTTTCCTTAGACAAATTAGTTTTAGCCAACTTTGGAAAAATCTACAATATTCAACACACGCGTCTCATCTATTTACTCTGTGATACACTGATACCACTTAAATCCATAAGTAATATTTTATGTGATATGAAACAAGTTGTCTTACTTTTTTTTCTGGTCAAATAAGCTATAGATAGGATTTAAAAGCAGATGATATTATAAATATTTTAAAACTATAAAAATCCACATACGTAATTTAATACTAAAAAGATACCGGTTCAACTGACCGGTTTCGTAACCTATTCCTGGTACCAGTTCTAAAACAATGCTCATAACATCACTCAATTAAAATTAGTCATCTTATTTGGGCTCGTTTGAACAGAATACAACCCCAAAATAGTGTGGTTAGCTATCTTTTCAATCCATTTGAACTCACTCATTCTTTTAAATACAAATTAAATACGCACAAAATTTTAATAATTAACAAACCGAAATACATTAAATTATAATTAATATTAGATTATTATCACGTTAATACACAAATTTGATATATAATATTAAATATCTGGTAATAAAGATATAAAATCAATAAATTACATATTAATAAGTACTTTAAGTAATAAAATAATAATTTTTTTAGAGAAAATTTGTTTTTTAGAATTTTTTTTCTAAAAAATGCCAATTTAGTATATTACTTATTTTAGAAAAATGATTTTTAGAAATTTTCATATGTTACATCAAAGGTTCATGTGGTTTAAACCCATTTCACAAAAGGTCCAAACCTTTGATAAATTAAAAGAAAGGCCTAATTTTCTGGACACAGGTAACAAAAAAGGTCCCTATTTGAATTTGTCGTCTATCAAGTCCATTAACCTTGATCACGTGCCCCTCATGTGAGGGCTTTTATGCCTTTTAAAGTATCCTTTATTGTCCAGGGTTTTGTATAAAGTGATCGATGGATTCAAACTGTCACACCCACACCTCTCGTCACCTGATGATGATGTTACTGTTCACTCTTTGAAAATTGCGAAACCATAGTGGTGATGTTTCAAAGATGGGGTACAAATTAACTTGAACAGGTACACAACACACATGATTAACTTAAAGAAAATATATTACAAGGATAATATTACTATTACAACCCACAATTCATTGTTCATAGCTTAAACATTCTAAACATCATGAGTTGCTTAACAAAGTGCCTGAAAGTGCAAATCTCCCCCATTTGTTACTGTCTACCTATAAAAGTGTTTATGTTTGAAAGGTCAGAATAAAACTGGTGAGTTCATACACAAGACTTGATACTATATGATATCTTAAGTATAATCAGTGGTACGCAATGACACAATTGGAATAATCATGTGACCTATATCTAGTTCCTTTCCGACGGATATTGATATTACCCGAAGGTAAACATAGATGCCTCACCCTAACGTATTACTACGTTAAATTTAATATTGGAAACAGTAACAAACATTCACACTAGGGGAGATGCAATACTCCCAGCAAACGGGGTTGTCAGCCTGATATTACTAACATTTTTTACTCGTTCGGTCTTACAATGGTTCACTAGATGCAGTTTGATGGTTGAGGACTTTTTGGTATAACACTTCGATACCCATGGTTATCCCAAGATACCCCAAGCCGACACACAGTTATATAAGCATATCATACGTTTAAGAAAGATTTCATAATGATACCCCGATGTTTGGAAAACATTAAAAAGAAAAGGGGTTGTACGAAACTCACCTGAAATGTTACAATCAATAGTTAGTGCACATACTTGTGTTATGGTTCTTGTATTTCAGTTATGCATTAAGTTAAATTTTATAAGTTATTTGTTTTTAAGTTGATTATCAAAACTTTCCTTGACGTTCAATGTCAAGGACATTGCAACTCGAGTCATTAAACTGATCTTGAATTCTTAATCAACTTCCTTAACTTAATGTCACACAAAGTGTGATAAACTGGGAACCTATAATGATTTAGAATTGAAAAAATCATACAAAATCAAACTAGAGGGATTAGAATTGAACAAAACAAGTTTACAAACATCTAAATTATGAGAATTAATGTTAAAATTTCATAAAATGTTCAATTTTGACTTTTAAAGTCAAAATTCAAGTGATAAAACAATGGAAAATTCGAAAATTACATTAAAACACCATAATTGAGTGAATTAATCACTCATGATATACATATTGATGATGATTAACGGTTTATTTCAGTTAATAAGCCATCAATTGTCGAATTAAACCAATTAAATACCTCATAAAGTCGAAACCGTCACTTATATCTATAAAACCCACACAATTCGATCACATTTCACACAATTGAACATACAAAACTTCTAGTCGGCACTCTCAGGACCTTATGCATACATCAATTTGATTCCAAGAGCTTCGGACAGAAGGATTCGATTGGAGGGTGGCCGAAATCAAGCCTATAGTCGAATCACACTTATCATACATCAATCCAGCTAAAATTTCACTTCTACAAAATCTAAAAGGCTCGACTAAGCAAAGCCCTAACCTAATTTAATCAAACAACATCGATTTGATGAAGATTAAGTTCTAGGGTTCTTCAATTATGACGATTTGGGGGCTTTCAATGTAATTGAAGTTAAAAATCAAATTAAAACCTACGCACAACTTCGAAATATCATTCATAACGAAAACCACATGTCAATTTTATCAAAAAACAACGACTTGTACGATTTCTAATTCTAGGGTTCATATTAAGAACGGATTTGGCCGTTTTCGTGAAAACGAGTTCAAAAATAAAATTAAATTAGGTTAATAGTTTCTAAATTTCCTGTATAATAAAAACCCTAAGTTAATTTGATAAAATAACATCAAATTTTAGGAATTTGATTTCTAGGGTTCGTTACATGAAACAAATTGGGGGGTTTGGATTCAAACGAGCATGATAATCTAATCAAAAGATACTAAAAGTTTCGAAATTATGGTGTAATGAAAACCCTATGGATCCAAGACCTTTTGTTGAGTAATTTGATATATTTGGATCTAGCATTTACAAACTTGAGTTCGCATTGGATTGGGGACGATTAAAACACTAGAACTAAACCAAAACTTAAATTAAACCTACCTAAAAACTCGCCTAAATTCCCAGAACAAAGGCTTTAAGTTATCGAGTTTGATTTTGGTCGAAATGTGGGTCAATTCGAACCAAAAAGGTTCGAATGGACAACCAAGGGGAACCGGGCTGAATAGTGGTTAAAATCATTAAGGAATGAACTCTGTCATGAATTCTGATGTAGAAGGACTGGTTGAGTGTGTTCGTTTGTTCCGGGAGGTCAAGGGTTCTATCCTTGCCTCTGCCCATTTTTTTGTATTTTGATCGTAACTCATCCATTTTAACTCCGAATTGATCCGTTCATATTTTGTTGGGACCGTAATGGAATCATGAAGAAAATAAAATAATAAAATTTATGTTTCAAATCGAAATAATAATCACGTATAATTATGAGTGTTTAATCATAATCATACATACGTATACGATTTAAACAAACAAATTTGGAATTGTACAAACTTTTGCTTGTACGTTTCTAACATTCAAATATACGTGTGTTGACACGTATGTGATTTCAAACGCGATTCAACATCTTAAATAATGAAACATTATTGTTAAAACACAGATTCTTAGTAGAAGATTATCTACGCGATTTTTCAAGCACTGTTGCTATTTAAGGTGCGTACACGGCCCTGTTTTACTTTACTGTTTTGGGGGAGAAAACATGTTCAATCAAACGATTTTAGATACATATTACATGCTTGAGTTAGCTATTTACTATAAGTTTGCACATAACACTAAAAGTCCTTACATTTCGAACCGATTAGTTTGCCGTAGTGCAAAGCGTGGTAGTTGAAGATAGATCTATTGGGTTTGACAAGCCTCACTTGGTACATTGCATGTTTACGTAGGTGTTTAACTAGCCAATTTAAACATTACTATTGTTTATGTTAGACAATAGTGGAAAGGGAACTAAAAGGCAAACAGCCAGCTTCGGTGACGACCGCTTATGTAAATAGTACAATGACTAGCTATCATGACTATGCAATGTGTGATTATGTTATATGCAAACATTACATTTCAACCAGTTGTTCAAACATTTGTGATTATATATATATATATATATATATATATATATATATATAAACATGTGTATGCACCAACCTTTGTGTTGACTTTATTTGCATGTTTTCTCACGACACTAAGGCACAAGCAAGAACAAGCAGGGACTAGGCCTTTGAATCTCATGCTTCAATTTCTTATTTAATTATTGAAATTAAACATTGAATATTGTAATTTACATTTTTGCAACAGTTATCTTGATTTGGTTTTTCAAACGCTTCCGCAACGTTAAACTTTGATTTTATGAAAATAAGACTGAATTATGCTTGAAAGCATATAGAGGTCTTTCGCTATGTCTAATGACTATGATCCTGGTTTGTCACGCCCTAAACAGTATGATTTCGTTAGTTGGAAATTGAGGGTGTTACACCTATTAAGGAGTTTATGACTCATTGGATTAATCAGGAACTTTTAAGATTAACCATATAAGTATTGTTGTTAATTATATGTCACACCCTGAGCCGGCGGGCGGAAGGTTCCCGGGGCGCGATATCGGAAGTGATAATCGGAGTGATCAGATTGTTTACAATGCACATGATATATAATGAGAAACTGCTAAATGAAAATAGAATTACAAAGTTAAATCACATCAGTTCTGTTCATAATTTAACAATGTAAATCTACTATCAACATCATAATTCTTCTATCTTGTATCTACACAAGATATACAAAATAAATATGTAAAATGATGTTTCAAAAGTATGCAGGTCCAAAAGCACTAGGTCCTCTATCTGACATCCTAGTCCAAAAGTAATAACCTCTTAGTTGACATGTTCGTCATCTGAGAAGTCATGCAAAAAGGTCAAGTCAACACATAGTTGGTGAGTTCATGTAGTTTTTAGAAAAATGAGTTTGAATAACCTCTTGAATGACAACCTTAACCTCACCATTAACCACCTACACCATCCAGTTCAATATGCTTATATATAGGGCATATGTACGGTCGAACTTACCGTCCGCCCAGCCACCGTCCCACCACATACCAAACCACATGATATATTGTTCCTGATGATAATTAAGCATTTCATCCCACAACGTTGATTCCATAACATCTGATTCATAGCATTTGATTTCACTGAAAATGTTTACCTTGATCCCCGAAATGACAACCTTAACCTCACCAACAACCACCTATGCTATCCAATCAAGTATGCTTATATACAGGGCATATGTAGGGTCGAACTTACCGCCCGCCCAGCCACCGTCCCACCACATACCGGACTGCTTAGCATATTGTTGTTAATGATAATTAAGCGTTTCACTTCATTCACCTTCATTTTAGATTCTTGATTTCCACAAATTGAATCATCCTTGATTTCTTGAGTTCGTCATGTATCCATGATTACCCCAAAACACTTGTAGAAATATAATATTAAATGTTTAATTAAACTAATAATTAAACATTTAAATACAACTAAGACATGATGATTAGGCCTTATTTAACTCAATCAATTAGACTTAGTTGTTGATGGTTGTCCAAGTTGTACCCTCTCACACGTGGCCCATATCAGGCATGACCCACACGGAGTCTTCCTGTATGCGTCAGGACTTTCATGATGCCCATATCAGCTTGACTCACTGGCCTACTGTACATGCCGGGACTTTAAGGATATCCTTTGATTCTTGATCATCTTTGATTCTCTTGATTTCGTTTGATAGTTTAAGTTATGCCCATATAACTTGACTACAAGAGTCTACTATTGTGACGGGACTTTCCGTGTGTTACACGAGGTCTTGATTTACATACAACTGACATCCACCTTAACTTAAACATTAATGATTTCATTAGATCTTAATGATTTCATTATTTCAATGATTCACACACGGTTATGATTCCCATGATTCACTTGATTCTCTTGATTCTGATCTTTAGAATTCCATGAACTCACAATGATTATAGATTCTTGAGTAGGATCCTTAGTTTGCTGATCACACACTGGATTAGATTCCATTGGTTTTGATCTTTAGCTCTAGTTCTCTTGATTTCATTTTGAATTTAAATTCTTGAATTTGAACTCGATGGACTAAGGGTTTGTTTAGAGTTTAGAATTAAAGTATTACTCATAAGAGTAATTAATTAAGTTGTTAGTTAATTCTGCATAGCAAATATCTAGACAGGAGTCTAGGAGTATAAGCAAGTATATAAAGCATACTATAAGTAAAAGCATTTACGTAAAACAAATTTAAATAAAAAGGTTTACGCATGCTTCTCAGCCCTGCGTTTGAAAACAAAAATGTTTAGAAAAGGGGCAATGAACTCACCTGTGTTACTCTGTATTGAATTACCACAAAATGCGCGCTCGTTGTTGTAGACTATGTTTCTTCGGTTCCTAAGTTGTTTTAAGAGAATTCGAACACGATAAGCATTTATAATAGATGCATCTAAGGTTTGGTCTCGGTGTGCAACTAAGTGTCCTTTGTGCTAATGTGTTTCTAAGATACATCTGATTAATCTAACATATTACCCATTTGTAATCCTAATCCCACCAATAATCATTATAAGTCTTTAATTAGAAAGTTTCTAAATTAATTCATTTTAAGTTAAACCTTTAGTTTAAACAATCATTTATTTAATTTAGTAAAGTTTATAAATCATTTTCCTTTATTAAAGTATAATTAATTTGAGAAAGTGTAATTTACACATGATGGGCTTGGGTTAACCCTATTGGGTTAACTTTGGGCCCATTTACTAACTTTTGATTTCCATGATTCCTTGATCAATGCTTTGATTAACTAAGCATAGGTAATTTATGTAAATCATCTAGGTTAGTTACATGTCTTATGGATTTCCTAAGGATTAGGTGTTAATGGTTACATCAACACACTTAGCCTTAGTTTATTGTCATGATTTTCTCAAATGTGTTGAGCCAATAAATGAATGTTTACAACCTATGTTTAGTTGGTTGTATGATTTAAGTAAACCCATTCTCTTTAGAAAACCCTTGTTTAGCGAGAACTTTAGTTTATTGCACCATACTGAATCCTATCCCCCTTTATCTTGTTCATCTCTATATCTAATCCATAGTTTCCCAAAGTTGATACCATGTATTGAAACCCTTAAATGGTTCCCATGCCCACACACATTCAATCTCAATGCATGTAGTCACGTAAAGATCCCCATGCATGCAAGTCTCATGTGTAAGTGGGTAACCCCTTTTACCCATAAGCATCCCAATCCGGATCAGTTCACACGAAGGGCTGCTTAGCAGAATGAGGAGTCTCCCCGAATGGTCCTGGCCGCATGAGTGGTCTGGCCGAATAGAGACACCTGATCGAATAGGTTGGCCGACCGAAGGAAGGCCGAGTGAGTGAGATCTTGGCCGAATAGATGTGTGGCCGAATGGAGTTGTGGCCGATCAAATGATCATTGAGCCGACTGAATGACTATGGGTCGAATGAAAGGAAGAGCTGCTTCGGCTAGTCTATTCGGCCGAATGAAAACCAAGGCTCATTCGGCGACCTGTGAGAAAACCCATTCGACCAAGTCGAGCTCCCTCAATGCAACCATGGTTTCTTCGATCAAATGGCTAGTCCATGGTGTACAACAAGTTCCTAACCTATTCTAAGTGTGTCTCATGGTGATTCCCTAAGGTTTTGAAGGGTAAATGCCGGTTTCTAAGTGGGGTTCGAACTAGGGTTTTCAAACCCTAAAACCGAAGCTTTAATCATGATTTTACCTCAAATCTAATGGATGGAAGCTTATATATGTTGTACTTTCGAGTTCTACGTGAGGTAAGGGTCGTTTTGACACCAAAATCACAAGATTTCGTGGAGAATTGAAGGAGCTATGGTGGTGAGTTTCTACAGAGAGAAAGAAGAGAGAGAGAGAGCTCGATATTTGGGGGAAAATTTAGTAGTTGGGGAAGATGAGGGAAATAAATGCCCTCATAAATGGTTCAAAAATACCCGGGTTGGTTCGGTTTCCCTCGGTTTCGCGTAAAACGTCGTTTTTGTTTCATTTTCGTAACCGAACGGATCGGTTTTAAAACAAGAATTTGTAAAATTATTTTAGGTGGTTATTCCTAGTAAATTAACTAAATATCTTCCATTTATTTTAAATTTTCTAAAATATTTAATTAACTGTTTAAAATCGAATCGTACAGTCGTCACACGTATTCATTTGAATCGTCACCCGTACGAACACGACGATGACTATACTTTTCAATATGGTTTTCTAATTATCGGATATCATTCAGAACGTTAAACTTT
This sequence comes from Mikania micrantha, assembly GCA_009363875.1. Classification (NCBI taxonomy): domain Eukaryota; kingdom Viridiplantae; phylum Streptophyta; class Magnoliopsida; order Asterales; family Asteraceae; genus Mikania; species Mikania micrantha. The sequence goes on from CM018684.1 coordinate 12,240,433, forward strand.
CAGATATATTCGTACAGATCGTCACCAATAAGAATAATCCGTCAATTTAGCATTCACGTAACGACATCCGTTGTTGTTTTGTTCTGCAAAGCCTCACGTACGTTTATACATAATAAATCCTAACAAATAATCACATGATGGTTCTGTATCGCCAGATAATTATTTGACTGATGAACCATGTTTCTGAGTTTTGTTTCTCTTAACTGATTCTAAAACTGTTCTATAATAACATGAAATGATGATGATACTTGTTATAAATCTAACAAACAATGAAATACATATAGTTCGTACCTGATTCTTGTTCATGTTACTATTGAGATCACTGTTTTGGTAACGTTTCTGGCACTGATGTTACATTATATCACTAGAACTGTTTCCCCACTTATTTCTGCTCTAGGAATAGTCAATCCTCGTTATAGATCACTTAGGTATCATGAAATATAGGAATATCATATTGAAATGGATTTGATATCCATATTCAATATACTATTCTGACTGTTAATATTGTGACAATCAATATGCGTGCAACAATTAGTTCTGAAATTCAAAGGTGTACACGATAACAACGGAGAAGACTGTAGTGCGAAAGTGACGATAAAAATAACAAACATCAAATCAAATGCACGGATAATTCCTAAAACAGCTATGGGAATCGGTTGAATCATTGATGAAGGAGTGAAGACCGAGAGTTCTCTACATGAGGCAAAAATACTTTTATTTTCTTGCTTCCTGTCAGAAATTGAACCCAAGAAAGTGACAAAACCTATGAAGGTTAGCAATTGGGTAGAAGCTATGTAGGAGGAACTATTGCAGTATGAATGAAAAGGCATGTGGAAAATTTGTCCTTTTATAGGAGGAAAGACTATAATAGGAACCCAATGAGTCTTCATAAATAAGAAGTAAGACAACAGAGTAGTTGTCAAGGATAAAGCGAGGCATGTGGTACAGGGTACACACATGATGTTGAGCAACACGTGTACAAAGCTATGATAGGTTTTCTCATGTATCTCAAAGCAAGCCAGCCTAACATAATGTTTGCAACATGCCTATGTGCAAGGTTTCGGGCCAACCCAAATGCCTCATGTATGCTAGCTGTGAAGAGAATATTTAGGTATTTGAAATGAGCATCAAACCTAGGGTTATAGTATCACATGAATTCAAACTATCAGTTTGTAGCATACACTAATAGTGATTATGATGGTTGCAACATTAGCAAGAAATCAACCTCTGGAGGATGTCTCTTATCTGGGATCCAAAATAGTCTCACATGACAGTGCAAGGAACAAACATGTATTTCAACTTCTACAGCTAAATCTGAATACACTTTTGCCTTTAGTTGCTATGCACAATTCAATTGGATCCAAAATCAAATGAAACATTATGTAGTAGAGTTCTTCAACAATCCAATTCAAGTTGACAAATCTAGTGCAATCTTCATCACAAATAACACTGAGAAGCTGTTGAAGACCAAACATATTGATATCAAGTATCATTTCATCAGAGATTGTGTAGAAAAGAAACAAATTCACTTAGTCAAGGTTGTTACTAAGTGTAATCTTGCTAATCTCTTATGCAAAGCTTTTAATGAAGGAAGATTCAAGTATTTAATCACTTCCATTGGCATGATGAACTTTGAAAAAGTTGAGTTTTGTACCAGGTACTAACTAATCCTTCTAAAGAATCACAAAAATGATCTTTTAAATTATCTTCCGATGACAAAATAAGCATCGGAAAGTATTTTAAGTCTTCGGAAGCATTATCTAGTAAACTTCATCGGAAATTTCATATTTCATAAGAAACAAATTCTTTTGAGGAAAATATATTCTTTTAATACGTTCATTCCTTTCAGAAACTCCATCTTCCAGCTCTTACAGAATGCCTGCTATATTATTCGGAAGAACGACATTTCCGAAGCATAAATTCACGGTCTTTCTTGAAATAATTTAACTTGAACATAAATTTTTCTAATGATTTGAATAGATTATTCTCAGAAGCTGTAACTACTCATCGAAAGAAAATACATTCTGAACATTAAATTACCTTCTGTATGCTTACAAAACCCCACAAATCTAAGACATTAATTCTTCCGAAGCACATGCACTTCAGGATATATATCTTCTAATGATATTAATAACGTATCTACAAAATCCTTTGTAATTATATCGGAAACATATATCTTCCGAAGTTTGAAGTACCCTAAATACCAAAAGCTGAGTTGGAAGACCTTTTTTCTAACAATGAATCAAGTATTTGGACATCAAAATTTAATGTGCTTCAAATATTAAATGTTGACATCTCACTGTAGATAAAGACTCCCTCTCCTTTGAACTTCTTACTTTCTTGTAGAGCCCAATCAACGATGAAGACTGACAAAGTCAACACGGAAGAGTCAACACTCAAATTTTGGAGATTTTTGGTGATTTTCGTGTACTCAGGTTCGTGTACACGAACCTGGTTCGTATACTCGAACCTGAACTTCGTATACTGCTAGATCTATTATAAATAGACGTGTTTTTGTACAGATGATAACACGAATCTCGAGGTGTGCTCTCTAGACGAATTGAGGCACATTTTCGTATACTTACTGAATATATTCAAAGTTTTGATCTTTCTTGTTTATCTTGCTTCTTCTCTAACTCTATTATGGATTCCGCACACTATAGAGTTGATTGATGATGTTTGGAAACATAAAGCTTGGATCTTGATCAGTTTTAGGACCTACAAGTGGTATCAGAGCTTGAGTGCTCATTTCATCATCAAGGTAACGCCTTTTTGAAGCAAGTTTTATACTTTATTGCTCTTCTATACTCCATCTAGCTGCTGTGTAAATTTGGAACTCTAACTCTTAAGAAAAATTTTTATAAAATTTTTCTTAAGTATTTTTCAAGTTCTAAATTTTCGAGTAGTACTATTTCGAGTATAGTCAGAGTATTCGAAGTATAAATACTTTTCAAGTACAAGAAAGAAGTTCGAATACAGGATTTCGAGTACAGGAAGACTTTCGAGTACAGGAGCATTTTCGAGTACAAGGAAGTTTCGAGTACAGAAAGATTTTCGAGTACAGGGACATTTTCGATTACGAGGAGTTTCGAGTACAGATCTGTCTGTTTAACTTTGAGCAATATCTACAGGGAGCTACAGGGAATTCGTGTACTGGACTTAGAAAATTTTCTGATTCATCATGGCTTCAAAGAATCTGACAAATTTGTCCAACTTACTCAATCTGGACAATGAGATTGGCACCGGAACAAAGCCACCAAGGCTCGTGTCAGGAGATAACTTCCAAGATTGGAAGTTCAGATTTCAGTCATTCATTAAGTATACCGATCCTAAGCTTTGGAGATCAATTGAAGAGGGTCCCTTTGTGCCCTCATACCAAAGTGAAATCAATGGTCCTCTCATTCCCAAGGATCCAGAACTGTGTACCGACAATGACATACTCATGATGGAGAAGGATGAAAAGGCATATGCCTCGATCACAATGGCTTTGTCAACCGATGTTGCTCACGGATTCAAGGAACACAAGACTGCAAAGGAACTCTGGAATGCCTTAGTTGAAAGATTTGAAGGAAATGAGGACATGCGAGAGAGTCGGAAGGACATGCTCAGACAAAGGTTCAACATGTTTAATCATATCAAGGGAGAGTCTCTTGAAGCACAACTTAACCGATTCACACATCTGATGACTGAGATGACCAGTTCTGGAATTGAAATGACCAAGGGAGAAGTAAACAAGAAGCTGCTAAACTCATTGCCTTACACTTGGAATTCAAACTGCACAACAATCAAAAGAACCAAGGATATGTACAAGACCTCTCTGAGCGAGCTGATTTCGATTATCAACTCATATGATATGGATGATAAGCAGAGAGCACTGAATCATTCCAGCTCCATGGGAATTGCTCCCATATCAGAAAACTCTGCACTACTGTCTGCTATAAGTCTTCAGGCTTCAGGATTGCATCAATATCAGAATTCTCAATCTCCATCGATTCCTTTTGAGACCGCTTTCCTGTCATCTGGACAAGCTGGATCGGTGCCTAAAGTCAATCCAGAAAGTGAAGAGAATCTGCTGCTATTTAAAGGGTTCATGAATAGCTACAATGCTTTCATAACTGGAGAATTGGCGCCATCCAATCTCACTCAAGACAATTTAGAGCAGATCAATCCAGCTGATGTTGAAGAAATGGATATCTCATGGCAGATGGCAATGGCTGTGTTCAGAGCAAAGAAGTTCATCAAGAAATATGGAAGAAACAGCTTTGGAAACGCTCCGGGAAAGAAGCTTGGCTTTGATAAGTCAAAATTACGATGCTACAATTGTGACCAACCGGGTCACTTTGCCAGGGAATGTAAGCAGCCAAAGGTGGCTAAGGAAGGAGGAGAAAGGAAGCCTGAAGAGAAGTCAGGGAATACAGCTGCGGGAGGAAGCGCTAGCACATCTAAAGCATTGGTGACTCAAGAGACTGACTCCTATGACTGGAGTGATCAGGTGCAGGAATTGGAACTGACTTTAAGTCATGCATTCATGGCCGAGGTGGATGACAAGCAGAAGGAGGTAACTGAAAATCTTTGCTCTACCTCATGCATAGATAAAGTATTTAAGTACAGGTCACACAATGAATCATTAATCAAAGAAGTAAACAAACTTAAATACTTTAACTCAGAATTTCTTAAAAATGAAGGAATTTTCAAAAGGAAACTTGAAGCCGAGGGTCGGGATGTGGCAAGGCTAAAAGAACTCTTAAGTGATAAAGAGTCCAACTATCGAGATGCTCGACGCAAAATCGATGAACTCACTTTGGAGTTGGACCAAGTTAAAACTCAGCTTTCTAAAACTTCAGTAAAATGTGAAAAGTTTGATTACTCAAGCAAGGTTTTAGAAAATATGACATCAATGCGATTCCGGGAAAAGAGGGGTAGTGGAATTGGGTATAATGAATGTGAACCACCCTTTAACCATAATTACTCATGAATGCCAAGAATCAACACATCCGTTGATGACTTGGAATTGGATTCTAGTAGTGCTTGTGATTTTCCCACCAAACCAGTTGTGCTTACAGCTGACCCTGTTATAACTAATGATTCTGAGGTTTGTGCAGAAAAACTAAGTGTTGCAGGTTTAAAGGAGGAGAAGGTAGAAAGAAGTGTAGGGAGGAGCACGGATTGTTCATCATCTACAAGCAAATCATCTTTTGTTCCAAAAATTGATTTTGTTAGAAAATTTGATGAAATTAACATTAATATCAATGATATGCCGAAACATTTTCAGAAAACATTTGCTATAAAATCAACTCTCTCTCCTTTAACAACACAGACTGCACCGGCTCATTCCACAGTTACCAAAGAGGAAAGTTCACTGTTAAACCCTAACTGTGAACCTTATATTCCCACCTCTTTCTCTAGTCAAAGTAACTGTGATGTAAAGCCCTTTGACCCAATTGAATTTCACCAAAAGGTCTGCTGTTATGCATGTGGGAAACCAGGCCACATTGCTAGATATTGTCTGCACCGACCTACTGAATTCTTCTATGGGAAGAATCAGAAGGTCCTCCCTAAGGTTAAACCAGTTAATAAACATGTGAGGACCTTACCATCCTCCAAGCCTAAGGCAACCTCTCAGAAGGGGACACAGACTCAGACTTCTTCCACTGCAAAAAGACCTAAGAAATTCAACAAACCTCCATCTAATTTTCATAAGCAAACACAAAGGATTTTCAAAAATAAGACAAAACCAGTTAACCAGGGCAGTGGAAGCATGACAAAAAATATTAGGTACAACTCAGACAGACCCAAAAACCGACCCAAACCCAAACCCAAGGACAAAGTCTCTTCCATTACCAAAGTGCCTAAATCTGTTATGGTTTGGGTACCTGTTTCTCATTGATTGTGTGTGAAATGCAGGGACAGCTAAACAAGCTCAAAAACGTTTGGTATGTAGATAGTGGCTGTTCCCGGCATATGACTGGAGATTTCTCTCAGTTGCATGAAGTTACACCATTCAATGGAGGCTATGTGTCGTTTGCTGGAGATAAGGGAGGAAGAATAAGCATGAAGGGAACAGTTACAAATGGAACTCTCAGTTTTGAAGACGTGTACTATGTTGAAGAGCTCAATCACAGTCTTCTGAGTGTTTCTCAAATCTGTGACAAAAGTTTTTCTACACACTTCACAAACAAGGAGTGTCTCATTCTGAAACCTGGATTTGTGGTGCCTGAGAAGTGGATTTTGATGAGAACTCCAAGGATAAACAATGCCTATATCATCAATATGAACTCAGATTCGTTCACAGAAAATACTTGCTTGTTCTCAAAGGCATCGGAGCATGATTGTCTGTTGTGGCATCGGAGGCTGGGTGACGTAAATTTGAAGAATCTCAACAGATTAACCAAGGGAGATCATGCTATTGGCTTGCCCTCTAAGGACTTCTCCACCATTGAAAAATGTATTGCTTGCGCCAAGGGAAAGCAACATAAGAGACCTCACAAGCCTAAATTGTTTAATTCTATCTCTTCAGTTCTACAACTTCTTCACATGGATCTCTTCGGACCAGTCAACGTTATGAGCATCGGGAAGAAGTCATACTGTCTGGTAGTGACTGATGACTACTCCAGATTCACTTGGGTATTCTTTCTGGCTAAGAAGGATGAGACTTCAGAGATTCTGAAGAAGTTTATTACCTTAATTGAGAATCAGAGAAATCTGAAGGTTAAGGTAATCCGAACTGATAATGGTATCGAATTCAGAAATCAGACTCTTATAGATTTCTGTGATGAGAAAGGAATTGCCAGACAATACAGTGCAGCAAGAACTCCTCAGCAAAATGGAGTTGCTGAAAGAAGAAACAGAACACTAATAGAGGCGGCTCGAACAATGCTGTCAGAGTCAAAGCTGCCTATTTTCTTCTGGGCCGAAGCAGTTAACGCTGCATGCTATGTTCAGAATCGAGCTCTACTGAACAAGCGTCATCAAAAGACTCCATACGAGATTCTCTTTAATCAGAAGCCCAAAGTTGGCCATTTTAAGTCATTCAGATGTCCTTGTACCCTTCTTCATACCGAGCCTAATCACAAGTTTGATGACAAGGCAGACGAATGTTACTTTGTGGGGTATTCATCAGAAAAGGCTGCATATAGAGTCTACAACAAGAAAACTAGGATGATTGTGGAATCATACTACATAGATTGGCAAGAAATGAACTCCACAGATGCCGGTTCGGGTCCTAATTGGCTATTTGAGTATGATTCTACCTTCAGACCTTTTAATACTGCATCAGAGAATGCAGGTGCATCTGAACAGACTGATGAATTTTCTACGGGTGATGACGTAGACTATAAGGTTCACTATGTTCCTTGTAATCCTAATATTTTGATGGTTGACCCTCCAGGCATGTACAATCGTGCCCCTCCAGCTCAGCCAACCCCAATTCATGAAGTTCTTCCCTCAGAACCAGATACTTCTCAGTCGGTTCAGCCTCTTCCTGAAAATGATCAAACCTCATCTTCTTCCCACCAGACCTTCAATAATCCACTGTTCTCAGATAGCATACCTGAGGAACATTGTGTGGATCCTGGAGCTGAAGCTAGTGAAACTGCTCCTATTGACCATGTTTCTTCGTCAAGTGAAGACCAAATCAACAACATCAGCAACTTGCTAGATAATCTGGCGGTAGAAGAAGTGCCAACACTCAATGTAAACAAGAATTATCCAGTAGAGAATATTATTGGACCTCTCTCAGAAGGCGTTCTCACTCGAAGCAAAACAATTACAGTTCAGAACACATTGCCTGAAGAGACACTCACTCGAAGTCAATCAGGTCCTATTAATTCTTGTTTATATTCGTGTTTTATTTCGCAGGTAGAACCCAAGAACGTCAAAATGGCTCTCAAGGAGTCCAGCTGGGTTGAAGCAATGCAAGAGGAGTTGATGCAGTTTCAAAAGCTCAAAGTTTGGAATCTGGTTCCTCTACCCAAAGGAAAATTGCCTATAGGAACCAGATGGGTTTTCAGAAACAAAAGAGATGATTCTGGTATAATTATCAGAAACAAAGCCAGACTGGTTGTTCAAGGATTTTATCAGCAGGAGGGGATAGATTATGAAGAAGTCTTTGTGCCGGTTGCAAGACTTGAGGCCGTACGGATTTTCTTGGCCTATGCTTCAAATATGAACTTCACTGTATATCAGATGGATGTGAAGACTGCATTTCTGTATGGGAAGGTTAAAGAAGAAATCTATGTCTGTCAACCTCCAGGCTTTGAAGATTCCCAATTTCCTGACCATGTCTATAAGTTAGACAAAGCTCTTTATGGTCTTCATCAGGCACCGCGAGCGTGGTATGCAACACTTACTGATCATCTGCTTGCAAATGGATATACCCGTGGAGCCATTGATCAAACTTTATTTGTTCGCAAAGATAAGAATGATTTAATTCTCGTTCAAATCTATGTGGATGATATCATATTTGGTTCCACCAGCTCAGCTTTGTGCAAGGAATTTGAAGGGGTAATGAAGAAGAAATTTGAGATGAGCGCGATGGGAGAAATGACCTTCTTTCTAGGTCTGCAGGTAAAACATGATTGTAAGGGTGTGCTGATTCATCAAGGAAAGTATGTCACAGACATTTTGAACAAGTTCAAAATGATGGAGTCAAAGCCGGCATCCACTCCCATGGCTGCTCGTCCTATTCTAACTTCGGATTTAGACGGTGAAGATGTTGATCAACACCTCTATCGCTCGATGATTGGTTCTCTGATGTATCTGACTGCTAGTCGTCCAGACATTATGTTTTCAGTATGTCAGTGTGCCAGATATCAGGCAAATCCAAAGGCATCTCACCTCATAGCTGTCAAGAGAATCTTTCGGTACCTAGTCGGGAAACCTAAGCTCGGTCTTTGGTACCCAAAGAGCTCTGAGTTTCAATTATTTGCATACTCAGACAGTGACTTTGGTGGATGTAACCTGGATAGGAAGTCAACCACTGGTGGGTGTCAGTACCTGGGAGATCGCCTTGTCTCATGGCAATGCAAGAAGCAAACAACCGTATCCACATCCACTGCTGAAGCCGAATATGTTGCTACTTCCAGTTGCTGCTCTCAGGTTATCTGGATGCAACAACAACTCCTCGATTACGGTTTGAACTTTCTTGACTCTCCTATTTATTGTGACAATGAAGCAGCCCTACAGATCGTCAAGAATCCGGTACAACACTCCAAAACTAAACATATTGACATCCGGATTCACTTTATTCGTGAATGTTTCGAACGAAAGCTGATTCATCTTGAAAAGGTCCACATTGATGACAATCTAGCGGATCTTTTCACAAAACCGTTCGATACAGCACACTTCCATCACTTGCTTGCCTCTCTCAAATTAATAAGCTTTGATTAATAGCATTCTTTGTAAATACATTAAAATTTGTGTCCTCCCATAGTCACAAATTTAGGGGGAGAAAATTTACAAAACAACAAAAAGATTTTTCATTCTTTGAGTCAGAAAATTTACAAAACAACAAAAAGATTTTCATTATTTGAGTCAGAAAATTTACAAAACAACAAAAAGATTTTTGGTTAGTTTCTTGAGTCAGTCTAAGATAATCTATAAGTTTAGGGGGAGTTAAGTCTTGAAATCTTAAGAAAAGGAGATTTTGTCTCTAGCTATTCAAAGAAAATTACAAAAATATTTTTAACTTTACACTTTACAAAAATTAAGAAAATACAAAAAGATTTTATTTGGACAAGCAAAGCTAATCAATTAAATTGAGAAGTGAAATAATCTCTAAGGATCAAAATTTCACTATCTTAATAAGATTTCTAATAGAATAACAACTTTGAATATCTATTCTGCACTAAGAAGTTAAAACAAGTTTTTCAAAACTTAAATAATCAGACTTGATCAAAACTAAAATACATATAAATAAGTGTGAAATTATGATCATTAGATAACTAGAAATGTGTGACAACTATTTGATTTCTTGATTAAATCCTTGAATCAAAACGAGATTGTGTTTCAATAAACTTGAAATTGTGTTTGAAAAACTCGGGTATTTTCTATGTTTTGTGCAAACAAAGAGCGGTAAATACCTACTGAAGCGTCCTATGTTTTGCGTAAGCAAAGACCTGGATGTGTGAAGTTAAGGCCAATGTGTCTGCAGATCAGTAAATAAAAGATGCCAATGAGCACAAGATGATAGAACCCCTTCTTGTTCTTGATTCTAATCTAACGGATCTGTTCTTTTCTTTTCCCATCTTAAAACTCTGTCAAAATGATTTTCATTTCGTTGAAACACAATCAAAGTTTGAAGCAAAGATTTTAACAAGACTGATAGGTTGCATATTAATCTAGTGCTACAATCTAATTGATCACAAATTTCCCATAAGATATTTTCAGAAAAACTTGATCATATAACTGATTTTTTTTGAGTTGGAATAACAAGTGGAAATTATTGGTGGGAATAGTTATTTAAAGGTTGTGCTTCTTTAATAAATTTAACTAAGATATTTAAATTTTGATAACAGATTTGATCCCACAAAAATTTGAATTGACTAAACTTTAAACTTGTTCAAAATTTTATTTTATTTTATTTTATTTTATTTTATTTTATTTTATTTTATTTTATTTTTTATTTTATTTTATTTTATTTTATTTTATTTTATTTTATTTTAGGAAAGTTAGAATTTTTACTCGAGATAAGAAAATTAAATTAAATTTAAATAAAGGGGTGCGTAATCGAAAATGAGTACACGAAAGGGAGTACACGAAGTCAACCTCTATAAATACCCCAAGGATGTTAACTTCGTGTACCACAATTTCGCATACTCATTTTCAGATTTCGTTTACTCTCTAAGGCGATTTTCTTTTCTAGACTTGATTTCAAAAATTCTACTCTGGCTATCTCATAGATCATCATTAGGCGACCCTAGGTATAGAATTTTATCAAATTTTGACCGTGCATTCGAAAGTTATGGTCAAAATTGACTTTCGTGTACGCAAATTCGTATACAGTTGGGTTTTTGGTAAAATTGGTATAGAAATACTTGAAATTGCAAGGCAATTCTAAAATATGTTGCTCGCCTCACAATTCCGAGTATATTGAACCGGTTTAGAAATTCTAAGGAGCCAAAATGATAAACTTTTCTAAGAATTTTAAGTACACGAAATTTCTCAAACTTCGTATATAAGATCTGTTTCGTATACTCAACTAAGTTCGTGTACTAAACACATTTCGTATACTCAACTTGAATTTCGTGTACAGGTTATACTTCGTGTACACATCACATTTCGTGTACATCAAGTATTTCGTGTACATCTTGATTTTCGTGTACTCAAAACTTAGAATGTTTTTTCAACATGTCACAGTTCGTGTACATGATACATTTCGTGTACACCTGTTGTCCCGAGAAGAAATGCCCAACACTTAGAAAATTTTTCAATTTTTCGTGTATGGCCTCAGTTTCGTACACTTGACTTATTGAACTAACTTGATCTTTTTCTATTTCAGATGGCTGACTTAAGATTTGTGCATGATCACAATATGACTGCATTTGTTGGGGAGCCTCCAGCAAAGCATTCTGAGTTCAAGAGTCTGGTCGAAGGCTTGATCCTCTCACCGGTCAACTACACCATTATGGAGCATCCTTTGATAGTGACCTCATTTATTCGAGATTTCTGGAGTACTGTAGAAGAAAGCACAGATGCTGAGGGAAATGTTAGCATAGTCGGAAGCATTCAAGGACAATCTATCAGTAGCACCGAGCAGATTATACGGGATTGCTTACAGTTTGGAGACAAAGATACTGACCCAGTCGAGCTTGATCAAGATCTGGTGAACAGAACAGTTTATCAGATGGGTCATGAAGGCGCCTACCCTCCGACTGAGAAGAAGCTACTTCATCCTTACTGGAGATACTTAGCACATGTGGTCACTCAGTGTCTCTCAGGAAGGAAAAGGGGATATGATGTTCTGAACCAGACTCTCAGTTCGTGTCTGGTGGCTCTAGCTCTCGGCATTGACTTCAACTTCTCACGAATGGTTTTCCTTGACATGCATGCAAACATCAAAGGCAGGAGGAAAGAGAGATTTCTGGCCTTTCCAAGATTCATCCAGATCATTTTGGACAAAAGGCATCCGAACCTACAACGCACATTTGGTTCGCTAGAAGTTAAAAGGATGCGAGATGATATCTTCGGATATATGAAGATGAGCAAACGTGGAAAGAAGCAATACACTGGTCAGAGGCCCTTGATCAAGTTTGGGAGATTTGTGGGAGATGGGGTAGATGAGGATATGCCAGGAACCCAGTGGCTATAGTGGCAGAAGAACATGATACTCAGGCTGCAAGTTCTAAAGCTAAAGCGAGTAAATCTACAAAGGTTGCAGCTGATGTTTCTTCCTCATCATCAAGTGAAGATTTCATCCCATAGGGGCCACCTCCCACAAGACAAGAGAGGGAAGAAGCTCAAGATGTTGATTATACTCCCACTCCTGAGTCTTCGCCAAAGAAGAAAAGGCAAAAGACGATGGCCCGAAAGGCAAGAGACCCAAGACTTCAGTCTGTTCTCTCAAGCTTATCTTTCTCCTCTGCTGCTGCTGTCATGACCCAGGCACCTGTTAAACCCACTCCTGTCACCAAACCACCATCACCACCTCACATCACCAAACCGCCATCACCACCACATGTCACATTACCACCCTCACCACCACATGTCACAAAACCACCATCGCCCTCACTTGTCACTCAACCACCTCCACCACCTCAACCTTCTCAACCCATTAAGCCACAACAACCCAAACCTACATCCAAACCTTCAAAAACCAAACTCATCATCCGAGTTCCCTCCACACGTCCATCAGTCACCATTCCGCCTCAAACCAAAACCAAGACCAAATCACCTTCACCCCATTCCGGAAGCAGCAAAGGAAAATCTCCTTTGCGTTCCGATTCACCCTATGAGCCAGAGCAGGTGCCTGTGGATCTCATTGGACTTCAGGAGCGAGTTTATCAGTTAGAGAGAGATGCGGAGATAAAAGACAAAATGATCATGAACCTGCGTGAAGGAAAGATCAAGATATGCTCTCATCTGAACAAGTGCAAGGGAAAGGTCAAGGCTCACGCGAGATTCATCAAAATTCTTTTGTTGGAGAACCACAAGATGCAAAAGGATATCAAGCGACTGAAAGGAGAAGAAGTTTCTGAATCTGAAGATGAAGTTATGGACGTCAGCGATGACAGTGACAACAGTGATGATGATGATGCTGATGATGGAGATGATGACTAGGATCAAAAGAAAGATAAAGATGAAAAGGATGACAATGATGATAAAGACGATCAAGGTGACAAAGATGACAAAGATGGAGATGAAAAAGATAAAGACCAAGGTCCTCCTGATGACAAGGATCAAGGTGGAGACTCTGGGAATCCATCATCTTCCGGGAAGCCTTCTGGTCTGTATGATGATCTATTTGGAGACATTCCAGATGACATCCTTTTTGGCGATTGTGTGCAGCCCGACGAGACTACTGAAACTGGGCTTGACAGTTTCTTTGATGATCTTCCAGATAGCTTTGACTTTGGGTCACCAAGCGATCAACTTGGGAATCAAGCCAAGTCTTCTGCAGGGGCATCTGTAGAAGAAGAGCCAGAAAACATAATTCTTGGCAATGTATCATCAGATCCTTATATCGATTATTTGTATGCCCACAAATATATTGATGCCTTGGGAAATGAAATCACTTCTCTGAATGAAGTGATAGATAGCTGGTTTGATCGAAAGAAGGACTGGACGCCTGCTCCTCCTGTTGACAAAGATGCTTGGTTTAAAGAGGTGGGCGACCAAAATCCAGAGCATACTTTCATTTCGGATGACAGAAACCTGTTCGCGGTTCGTAACGACAGGTCAAATGTATGCTGCTGGATGTATGACAAACCGAGAGACATCTACTTGGTTAAAAGGATAAACGGAAAGGTCGAATTTTACAGGAAGCCTACAGATTTCTGTTCCTTGCCTAGAGTTGACATCAGAAGCATCGACAAAGCTATGTTTTTCAACCCCTCTAAAGACTCACAGGCTGATTTGTTCGCAAAGTTTATCAAAGATCAGTGTGAGAAGAATTTCCCTGTCATGCGCACGGCTAAGGGATGACGCTTTGTTTCTTCGTGCATCATAGATCCAAAGACGAAGAAGCCTTGGGTGTACTATAAGTACCCTCCTCCTCATGTAGAGCAAGCAGTGCCTGTCTCGCCATGAGTTCCTGATAACTCTTTGGCTAATTTTCTATCATGGTACTTTGATGATCTGAACCTTGCTGCAGTTATTCTTAGGAACATCGATGATGTTGATGACATGGACATCATTCTTGACCCTATGGATCTTCTGAAGTATGGAAAAGATGACATGATGAAGCTGCACAACTCTCCTATACGAGTATATTCTGGCAATGATGAGCTGGCTAAGCCATTTACGAGAGTTGTTGCTTTTGCCATAAAGTTGAAGCTGTATGCTGGAGCGGGACCACACAAAGTTACTCTTCCGATTGGATGACTTCGCCAGTCTAGGGGGAGTTTGTAGAGCCCAATCAACGATGAAGACTGACAAAGTCAACACGGAAGAGTCAACACTCAAATTTTGGAGATTTTTGGTGATTTTCGTGTACTCAGGTTCGTGTACACGAACCTGGTTCGTATACTCGAACCTGAACTTCGTATACTGCTAGATCTAGTATAAATAGACGTATTTTTGTACAGATGATAACACGAATCTCGAGGTGTGCTCTCTAGACGCATTGAGGCACATTTTCGTATACTTACTGAATATATTCAAAGTTTTGATCTTTCTTGTTTATCTTGCTTCTTCTCTAACTCTATTATGGATTCCGCACACTATAGAGTTGATTGATGATGTTTGGAAACATAAAGCTTGGATCTTGATCAGTTTTAGGACCTACATTTCTTCTCCTTTCTCTCAAATATTTCGATCAAAAACCCAAACCCTTCATCTTTCATGGTTGTTCTAGCATTCTAGCCTTTTCACAATCTTGCTTTGAAGCTATTAGCAGGAAATGATGCTAATTATGCCCCTATCATCTCCTTCCTTATAAGGAGAAGGTATTTGTATTCCTTAGTTGTTCGGCCAATGGTGTATGAATCTCATCACCATCAGTTTTGAGCTTCTTGTTTTGTTCTTTCCTATCCCATTGGTAGAACTCACTTGGCTACCATTTATGCTCATCTATTTCTATTTTGGTGGAAATCATTCATCAGCATCTGTGTCTCAATGATGATGATGGAAAGGTTTCTCTCACTAAGGACGAGGTAGAGTGTCCTATAATTACAAGTATCTCAAACAAGTATTTTTGCATTGTCTGTCTAATAAGACATGTGGTTGGGATCGAATACCCACCGATTTATCTTCGGATATTCATAGGTTGATCTCCAACAAATCTTTTAGCTTTTTTTCTTTTATTTTTCACAATTTGGTGGAAAATATTTCGTCCCCAAAGAAGTTATGTAAGTCCCCCATGTTTTTGAAACACATCTTTTATTGCAAGTTAGGTTGATCCTACTCTCTAGCTAAGAGTACATACAAAGTCCCATTGTTAACTTCCAAGGATTTAATATAGTTGAAGAAGAAAAGTGCCAAAATCTGTTAAACCCACAAAGGTTGAATCCACACATTCCACCACCTCACCACACCCCATAAAATTAGCATATGAATGCAAATGAACCCTTACACATCTATCGACGGATGTGAAAACTCCTTCACCCACTTCCCTCAAGAAGGTAAAAAGGACTGCTAGGGGAACAATCCTACCTAAGGTGAAAACCACACCAACGACTTGTTCATTAGATCTTCCTTTGGATTCAATAGGTTCGCATACCAGCATGAAATCTCTATGATCATGTCTCAAAACATACTAGAGAATATCCAAAGGAAATCCCAAATTGATGAGGATCCTTATACCAAAGGACTCCCTTAGTAGCAGGATTTTCTCCCAGGTTCTAAGGAGATATAGCTCTGTCAAAGTCCCCTACTACACTATTATTAATGAGAATAGAGACATAGCTCCATGAAAGGTTTCCAAACTTATAGTTCACTTTTGCTTATGTTGATACTAGGGATAATGAAAGATCAATATAGGAGAGGTTTCCACCACTAATGTTGAGGTCTCTCAAGCTCAACAAGACAATGGTACAGGCATTAGGACCTCTCATGTGGGCATCTAGGACCTCTCAATCGGAAGCCTACATTGCTCATGTTTTCATCTTCGCTGAGGCAATTTTAGGTTGCAAGGAAACCACATTTGGTGATGGAGATTCAATAACAAGGCTTAGGACTCCATTTCCTAATGACTCCACTCTGGCATAGGAGGGAACCGAAATACAGGAATTGACGGCCACAATCACCACACATCAAGCAACGTAGCTTCTATGGAATTAGAAGTTGCAGTCCTGAGGTTGCAAGTTGTGGAAAAGGATGCACTCATCATCATCATCATCGTCATCATCATCATCATCATCATCATCTTGCGGCACCGCCCACCTGCCATCTTTACCCCCTTCCACCCTAATCCCCACCAGGTTTTTCTTGCTTCCCCTATTGCAAACAAATAGGGGGAGAATGATCAAGCTAGGGGATCCTCCTATCTAACTAGGGGAGATATGAAGAAACCTTAGGAATATATACAATTCGTTTTCAATATGGATAGTGAATTGGATTAATTCTTGGGGAAATACTATCCACAAGCTCAACCTCCTTTGAGGTTGTAGACTTTGTCCCCTTTTGGGAAAGTTTCTGTTGATCCCCCTCTCCTCCCACCTTATGTTCCGTCATCTAATGAGCCTTTTGGGTTGATTGTTTAATTGGAGACGGGAGTGAGGCTGAAGTTAACTCCAAAGCTGAAACTGTTCCCAAGTGCCTAGTCATTTTGGAAGTTTTATCCTCAAAGAAACAATTGTTGCCAAGTGCCTAGTCTATCTTTCAATAGTTTGTTGAGTTGAACAGGTTGAGTAGCTTGAATGGGCTGTTGTTTCAACCAAAGTTATTGTGGCTTTCTCTGGAAAGGAAAAAGGAAGTAGCATATAGAGAGAAAATGAAGAAGTTCCTACTAAACTACGGATTCTCTCGACAACAATTTGCTCCTATGAAGACATCCACCATGGATCTATGTGTTAGAAAGTCAAAGAGAAGATATCTAGTAGTGATTTGCCGACATTGGACATGATCCATGCTCAACTCAAGGCCCTTAAGCTCTAAGACCTTCAATTCAAAGGGAAGTTCTAAGCCATAAGGGATCCCTCCTCCACGCCTCTATCTGCTGAAGTTCTAAAGGAGGTGAATGCCATGATAGCCCTAGAGGCTTTAAAATGATGGAACCAAAGGAAGAGCCCATCACTGCACCATTCAGACCATTAGATGATAATATGCATGTTTCCTAGGCGATCAAGGAAAGGAGGATCTCCCAAGCATCAACAATCAGCTCCTGAGGAACATTCAAGGATAAATGCGAGAGATCAGCAAGTGGAAAAAGCAGTGGAATTAAAGAAACAATAGAGAGGGACGAGGCTTGGGAAGTAGAAGAGGCCAAGGAACATGGCACAATAAGAATTCATAAGAGTGATCTGTCCCTAAGAAGCATAAAATAAGAAAAAATATGGCTTTGATGGTCTTAAATATGTATATTCATCTCCTTGAATGGAGCTTTGATGCCACTCAAGACATGTTCACGATGAAATTAGAAAATGATGGCATCAGAAAGCTCCCCCATGAAACTGATAGCTCTCTATGCCCCAACCATTTTTGACTTCTATTATAACCATAAAATTGGAAGAATTACTGCTAGGATAGTCAAGGGAAGGGCAAGACCCATTAGGGAAAATCAACAACTTTTGGTAGCATAAGTCTAGGGGTGACTATAAGATCATAAAAAGGTTGGTAGTTGCCATAACACTAACTCCCTTGACCAATCCTATCTCCCACCGGTGCAAGAGGCATCAAATGGATATATTTAACCTTTGGAAGTCATCTGGATTTTTGAAAGGAACAATTAACCTTTGGAAACTAAATACTTTCAAAGGATAACTTTATCCTTTTGATGGGTTGACAAAAGGCAAAGATCCCGAATAGAGAAACATATCAAATGTCATTCAATCATAAATTATGTATATCTGACAAATGTCTTCTAATGAAGAAGACGATTGTAAGGAATTCAAGCTAATCTAATCTACATATGAAGAAAGACCTTCTGAAGAAGAAAAATATCGGAAAGTCTTCAAGCCATTCTGACTTACATTTTTCTTAAGATCAAATTCCTGCATTTAACAACTTCCGATGTTGAAATCCAATAAAGGAAAGTTGCACAGTTTCTTTCTTCTAACAGATCCTGACTAGAAGATATCCTTGTGATAGTCAGCAACAACGTAAAACTCTCAGACTAGCAGAAGATTCTTTGAGGACAATCTCATAATGTTTTTCTTAGTCTAGATACTTAATGTTCAAGTCAAAATAGTCATTTGCATTAATATAATTAATATTGTTTGGCCTGCCACGCCATAATATCATACAACAATAAGCTTTACTTTGTTTCTACTGTATGAACAACTTGGTATTACTATGATAACACATCGATCTAGGCACCGTCTCGGAGAGAGGCTCGGTGAAATAGACATGTGTAGCTTGTAATATATAAACTATCATTATAACCCACTAAGGGTAATGTATTTTGATAAGTCTTGTACACTTTGCATTTTGGGGGAAATATACTTTGAGCTTGAAGTATTTAACTTTCTATTTTCGTGTTTGCGGGAAGCTACTAATAGACAATTCCGCTTCTTTCAGAAGCTACACGTGATATAAAATATGACATGAAAAACTGAAATATGAGTGTGAATATTAGTGAGGATAAATGTGTTAGTGACAAAGACATAGAATAAAATCTAGTTATACTTTAGTTTAGGTTCACAAAATGATTAATCTGTTTCTAATCTATTTGAGTTGTGTTTTATAGCTAACAAGTTAATTTTAATTAATGGATCATTAATGAAAGTATATTATTCAATAACAATACTAACTTTTGACTATAAAAAATAAATTATATAAGAATTGTTAGCCGAATAAATAGTGGTATATTTTAGATATATTTTACAATAATATTGTGACATTTCTTTAAAAGATAATACTTGTTATAATACACAATTTGTAGGATTGTATGAAAAAATATCAAATTAAAAATTACTTAAGTAAAAATTATATGATTTTTTTTATAAAACAAATACGTGTATTATATGGGTGTATAACCAAACATAAAATAAATATTAAATGAAAAGGTGCTCACTTGAAATTAAAGCTTTCCTAAACTCACCGAATATGGATTAAAGCACATGGACATTAAAATGGAACATATTTCAACCGATAGAGGGTAAATGCAACATATTTCAAAAGAAAAAAAAAATTATTCAATGAATCTACTATAAATAATTCTAATAAAAGGGCACTTTATTACCAGTCAAAAACCTAAGCTAACAAGACAACTATTAGTTAGTTAGTTAAAATGATGGTTTGACTAGTAAGAACTATTATAGATAACCGAATACCAATATACCATGCATTCATAATGTTTTATAAACTACTAAAAGCTAATTATTTGTTGTATTTATTTGTTGACTAAAAGTACTTGCAACTTAGATTGAAAATTCTTCTACATAAAACTCGTTTATGATTCAGATACGTAAGGAATCAAATGATAATAAATAACAGAAGATTCAAAAGCTCCAAAAGGTCATAAATACCTCTTGACAATTAGATTTTAATTATTTTTTTAAACAAATTTTTGTATTTAGAGGGTGTGTAGGATCAAATTTGAAAATGACTTACTAACTTATTAGATTATTAATAACTTAAAATTGAGCGTCAATAGGAAAAGTCGTTTTTTAAACTTTTTTATTAAGGTTATAA
Organism: Mikania micrantha; assembly: GCA_009363875.1. NCBI lineage: Eukaryota > Viridiplantae > Streptophyta > Magnoliopsida > Asterales > Asteraceae > Mikania > Mikania micrantha. The sequence continues at coordinate 12,260,380 of CM018684.1, forward strand.
AATTATTTTTGATATGCCACAAATCCTATTTTTACAACATAACTTGTAACTTATTGGCATAAACTTACTAATCTAGCAATACCATTAACACATTCTACCACTCACCCCCACCACCACCATCAACCACTATCACCATAACGATTACCCCTGCCACCATTGTCACCACCCACTCCCATCACCACAACCACGCACCGACACCATCAACACCATCATCCGCCATCACCCACTGTAGTAACCCACCATCACTCATATTCTTGAAGTGTTCAAAATATAAGAATATCCTTTTTGTCACTTTAAAGGAATAAATTATGCCAAATACTATAAAAAAAAACATTTGTGGATTTATTTGACTTTTCTCATCACAAAAGCTAATCCAATTCATTTAAAAACACCTTTCGAAAAGTTTATAATAAAATAAACACTTATTACAAAAAACAATTTTAGAGTCAAATAAATAATAACAAACAACCCTTCATATGTCTTTGACAGAGCTCAAAACAGAGGAAAAAACACCTTCAATTTAATAGTTTTGTGAATTGGCACCCAACTTCATTAAAATACCATGTCACAAATCTTTTAAAACCTTTATTATACAATACAATAAAGCAAGAAAACCTCTTAAAAACTAGTACCCTGATAGCAACAATTCAGATGTTAAAATGAAGATCAAGAGCATAGAAGATTTGAAGTGAAGATTTATGTAATTGTTTTGTGTTTGATTGTAATTTTTGTAATTATGTTAAAATTGACTAAGTATTCTGTTAATAGTATTAGTATCGATGGATCAATAGACACTTGATGATTTTATTAGTATCGACGCCTTTGATACTAACTAGTATCGTGGGTCATAATTTTTTGTCTATATATATGCCTATTTTGGCATTTTGTCGATGCTAAGTGATTTGATTAGTTTCGAAACTCTAGTTTCTCTTTCTATAATTCTTGTACAATTTTCACTCTTGGATTAATACAAGAAGAATTATTTGAGCTCATTTAAATTGTTATGGATTTTACCATGTATTGTTTGAACACGTTTGCATGTTATTTCGGATTCCACACGATCTAATAAACATGTTATAGTTGATATCATTAGATCCTCATGTGTTCCAACAACCTAAAATTTTTTTTAAATAACCTTGTAATTTTTAAAGTAACCTCATTTAACATAAATGTTATATTAAAAAATTAACAAGATACCACGATAACAACACGTACCCAGTGTAATCCCACTTTGTGGGACTAGGGGAGAGATGGAAACAAACATTACCCCTACCCGAATAAGATAGAGAGGATGCGTCGTGAAAGTCTGCCGGCTCAAAAAACAATTTAAACCTTTTTTTTTAGTTCAGTTTAGTTTATTTATTTATTTACTTACTACAATTACTACTACTTATGCTCCTACACCTGCTTCTGCTTCTGTTGCTCCTGCTACTACTACTAGCATTAATATTAGTATTATTACCACCACCACCACCACATCCACCACCACGAAGATGATGGTACGATTATGCTAATTCATATAGAGTTTGAAAATGAAATTTGAAGCATTTCGCTATAAACATGAGATAACCCATATTATTTCGGTTCCTAACCTTTAATCCAACGACATAGCGGAAAGGGAAAACCGAACGTGATAGGAGATAAGCCAAACAATTCTTGTTGAGCAATATGATCTACAAAATTTTTGATGCGACAATTCAGAGACCACCAAGTACAAGTAGACATTGACAACCTAAACCAAAGAACCACAATATCTCAAATTCAAAGCCTTCGTTTCATTGTACACTTTGTGTCATTCCTTGAAACCAAGAATGTAACAAATTAAAGCTCTTGTGGATTAGAGTTGGGTTATATCAATGAAAGTTGAATTAAACTAATTCACTAGAAACCAAGTTTAAAAATTTCCACGCCCTCCTAATTGTCGTAACATCGAAATCACCAATAGGTCTTTAGAAACGAAATGTATAAAAATGACATACTGGTTAAATTTAAACCACGTTATTAGCCCAAGGATTTTTTATGAACAATAAGGCATCGATTATTATGAAATTATTGCTTTGGTTGCTAGATTGGAATCTTTGACGATTCTACTTTCTTTTGCTTGCTCTAAAACCTTTAAACTTTATTAAAAAAAATATTACAAATGCATTCTGAAATGGAATTAATAATAAAGAATTTTATGTGTCACAGTATCTTGATTTCAAAATTGGTTCTAACCCAATTATGTTACAATCTTCATAAGGCATTATATGGACTTATATAAAAAAATTAAAAGGATGGTTGAATAGATTAAAGACTGTCTTACTAGATTATGGCCATGTTCTAAGAAAAGTTAATGGTTGGAACGACCGGTGGTGAACATCCTAAGACATATATTATCATGTTAAGCTATGGATGTTTTAATAGCGAGAGGTTCTTGCAAGTATCTATGATAAAAGGACCAGTGGGTGTAAGCCCTAGAATTCACCCTTACATTACACATGTTATAAAAGCAACATCAGAGTACGTTTTGGTCCAGATTTTTTAAACTTGAACTACATACTACCAACTTTGTCTCAAAACATCAATATTTAACAGAGTAAATGTTTAAGTATGCAACTTCCAAAAGACACCATTATTACAATATCACATATACAAAATAAAGCGTTTAATACAACGAGTGTCTTCGATCACGAGTCCCGCAAGATATCCGATCACGTACGCCTTTACCCTTTCGTCTTAGGTCCTAGAAAAATCCTCATACATGTTTGATTTAAAAAACATGTTAACCACTTAATTCTTTCAAAATATATCGTTTATGGTTTTTGTATACATACAAAACATTTCATATTACCAAATCCATAATTTAAACCAAATTATATGCTTTGCAAAAGGTGCCTTCCTATCTCAAGCAAGTGCCACAATTCGCATCTATTTAAAACCTAAAAACACACATAATACAACATAGTTAGTTCATAAGAACTAGGTGAGTTCACCCCATTGAACCTAGTTAATCATGTCAGCGACACGAAGTTTCAGAAAAATTTCAACATCCAACGCACTGTAAGTGCACATCATAACCTTTTGGGCGCACTTCCCACTGTTTGGTTCACTGGGTGCTCAGACTGAGCAAGAGTCCATTTTCCACCATTTTTGACACCCGAAATCGTATCCGGCCTTTTTCCTTACCCCCGAATGCATTCCATACTACCATATACACATAATAATCAAGCCCTAAACATACTTTGGTGACTTAGTTAAGCATCAACACAAAACAATTTACTAACGGGTCATTTTCATCCATACCTCATAAATTTCCTTTTTACAGCAAGGACTTCATTATAGTTAATCATACCACTTGTGATTTACCAAAATATTATACACCATGTTAGATAGCTCACACCACTTATGAGTCAATCTATTTAACATTCACACCACTTATGAATTGTTACAAAAATCAACCCCATTTTCAACAAAACATCAATTGAAACACCAAACACCCAAACTCATACATACACCAATTAAATAACCAAACACCTAATTTCATAAATACATCAATTAGATCACCAAACACCCAAAGTCATGCATACATCAATTAAATCACCAAAAACCCATACTAATTGATTTCACTAACGGGTCAACCATCCATTTTGACTAATTCCACTAATGTTCAACATGCTTTTTTGGCTACTTAACCAATTAAACTGTGACACCTCGCAAAATCTAGGTCATCAACGTTTACTTTTATTCTTATGTGGCACTTTATTTAGAATAATTTAGTGTGACATGTGGCACGAGTGTCCAAACACAGACAATTGAACGATAATTCGGTGAATTATTGTAAACGCACACACATGTGTCTTGAACTCACGAACGTTGGTGAAATTATCGAACGAATAAGTTAAGCAAACAATATCGAAAGATATATGAACATATGACAAAACAAATCAATGAAAAAGTTGAAAAATGACAAACGATAACGAAAAACGGATCAAACAAATAAAAATGGGCCATTGGCAGCCTAGGACTCGTCGCGGTATGCCAAGGGGCTCGGTGAAGCCCTTGGCGGTATGCGACGATGGGCGGGCAATTTGAATTCCCCGAAAACCTTCGCGGTACGCCACGGCCGATTACCACCACCTTGATGGTACGCCACGGCCGATTACCTCCACCTTGGTGGTACGCGGCATGTCTTGGGAGAGAATCCGATTATTTTAATAACGGCGGTACGCCAAGGCCATGCAGCGACATGCTTGGCAGTACGCGACGAGTTCCAGAAGACTAAACTTTATAAAAAACCAACCCATTTCATTTGTTTACCCCTTTATTTTCTCTCGACTAACACACACACGACCAAAAACCTTCTGTCAACACCACATCCCACTCCATTGAAGTTATAGAAGAGCCATTGTAAATCCACTTTTGAGTTTTGGATCTTAGAGGACTAGAGAGGAAGTGTTAGATGCTTGTTGCAGCCAAGAACCCACTGGAATCATCACTTCAACTCCTGTGCAGTCAACTTCGACACAAATCCAACCTCGTCTTGTTGTTTTAGAGTCTCTTGAGGTAGTATTAGCAACCCTTATGCACTAAACACCATTAAAACACATATGCAAGTACATCCACACACATGCAACACTATCCATGGCATATACACGAAACTTTAGTGCAATAAACATGTGTTTGTGGATTAGATTCCCTGATTTGAAGCTTGGGAATGGTCTATTTGATGATATGATGTCATTTTTTGGTTACATGTTGATATTATCATAAATAGTAACTTTGATGATGCAAAATGTTGATTTATGATGTTTTAGGTATCTTAGCTATGTTTGAATGATGATTTGGGATTGTTGATGTGCATATTGATGGATTGATTTAGTTAGATTGAGGGAATGAAATACATGTTAGTAAATTTCTATTTAAGGAAACTTTTGTTATAAAAACTTGACATGCATGTTGATTTTGGTTAGGACTAAGTTGATTCGATGAAGAAAAGGGTCTTGTGAATCCATTTGGAAGACTTGATTATGGTTAAAGAGATGATTATCAAAATGGTTGCAAAAACATGTTTAAATGTTTGATTTTGATAAAAATGAGTTTTGTAGGGAACTTTCCAATTACAGTAACTTTAATTTGGGTATTTTTGTAAAACAGGACATATGAACTTGTTAAATGGTGATATGTGATTGTAATTGTCATATTGGGGTGTTAGGCAAGTTGTTGCATGATTATTGGTAACTAAAGCAAGATAAATATAGAAACTTTCCATTTAAGGAAACTTTATTTGAGGATTTTGCAAGATAAGATGCATAGACATAATTAAATTGTGGAAGATGTGTGTATATGCTTAATATGATGATATGAAGGTGTTTGCATGCTTGATTTGGTTCAAAACATGATAAATATAGAAACTTTCTATATATAGTAACTTTATTCGCTCGAAATGGACTTTTGTGCTTATGTGATGATTTATGACAATGTGCTATTTGATAACATGATTACTTAGGGAATGAGCATGCTTAGATCGATAAAGGTGATTCTGATGCATACTTGCTAAATGAAGAAACTTACTAAGAATAGTAAATTGTTTGATGAACAACCGTGACAACTGCCTTGATTAGTAACATATACGATAGAGACATTATGCATACTTTCCATATTTGAAAACGTTATGTGTTATGGCATGCTTACGCGCACAACTTGCTAATTAAGGAAAGTTGACGAACACTAACAACCTAGAAACGAGTCTCCAACGGGTCGTTGAGTCTAGAAAGTCAAATATAGTCAAACACGGCCAAACTTAGAGTTGTTTGGACACGAACATGGTCTAAGTAGACCAACACGAACACAAGCATGAATATGAACACAAACTCACATTACCTATGTGTTATAGGTGACAGTTAGGGACAAATAGTTCACAAAACACAAACAACACGGCACAGGTGAGTTCACGGCCCCCTTTGGACAAAGACATATAACAAACATATTTGACAAACATTATGTACAAAATTTGACAAACATTGTTGACAAACGTCTGGGTCAATGGGCTAGGCAAACATTCTTGACCAACATCTGGGTCAGACAAACTGGACAAACTATTTGTTCGAACATATTTTATGATTGCTGGTTTATTTGGGACAAACATTTAAGTGTTGTATAATGTAACAAGTACTTGCACAGTCATACCGTTAATGTGTATACAACAAGGTGAGCTTAGATAGTACTATTGGGTGTTACGAACCCCACATGATACCAATACTGACGAGAGCTTAGGACGTGTGTAAAATCGACCCATCGCCATTGTTTGTATGATAGACATGGCGGAGGAAAGAACAAATAAGTCTAGTTCGGTAGTGACGCAACGGACACTTAGGGCCTCGGGCCTAACAAACATTAATAAAAAACAGATCATACGGAAAACTGGTTTTCTCTGCTTTACTATTGATATACACATGTGAACTCACCAACTTTATTGTTGACATGTTTTAGCATGTAATTCTGATGCACTCAGCACGCATAAGAGCATAAGATTGCACTTAAGGGACCTTAGGAAGAGTCAAGCATTCATTAAAAACACTTTTGAACATTTTGTGTTAGTTAATACGATGTGTAAACAATTTAACATTGTGTACAAGCTTCCGCAATATTTTCTTATTTCCGCTGCAAAACTATAAATTTTATTTGGATATTTTTAAGCAACATCCACATATTTTCAAACTTATATAGAGTCGGTCTATATGACTAAAGCTTTGATCCTAGCCACGTCACACCTGACGTGTTGACGCCGTTAGTGGAAATTTGGGGGTGTGATATAAACCCATAGAGAAGTGGCTTACTTCCAATGCTACATTAAGGTGGACTTACATGTCAAACTCAATGCCATTCTAAGATGAACATACATGACACACCCAACACCACTTAACTGTGGACTTACATATTCTTTCACTAATGTGAATAATCACTAAATGCCATAATTTATGGTCTTACATACAATTCCACACGCATATGAATAACCTTCAATTTCATGTGTTATTTATTCTCAAAGACAAAATAACACTCCATATAATTATGTAATTATAACATAACATTAACAACAAGATTCCTACCAATTAGTCAACATTCAATTCAACAATAAATTGCCCTTATATGTGGTCTCACACACACACATTTAAAATTCTTAATAATGCATATTCCTCATACATTGTCAATTTAATCACCACTACATCATAATTGTAACATCTGTACAGTAATCAAGGTAGTCATAGATCAGGATAGAACAGTGTATACATGTTGGTCTTTGTGTCAAGCTGATTTGTGTTCAATATGTCAATGCACCAATGTGATTCATGTGTTCATATTCATGCTGTGTGTTATAGGACTTTGTTTAGTTAGGACAAAGTATATATCATTTATTTACAGTCGATTACGCTAAGCAAGAACAGTATTGTATTATATCGAAAAAGTGGTGGGCTGGCGGCTGATAAGGCAGGTAGCTGTACTCTACGTATGCCCTGTACACAAACTGCGTTTGGTGTAATGGGATAGTGTTAGTGCGTAGTGTTGAGACGAATACTATGACAAACAAATCAAATAAACAAATCATAATGCCTAAGTGAGACTGAGTATTATTATGGGTGACGATTCGTAATAATATTAATGTCGAACTTATAATTACGAGTAAACATTAATAAATACGCAAAAAATACCAAAAACGTACGTAATTACGGGTATACATGTAATTATTTCGTTTAACGGTTTGTTTACGAACGAACAATAGAAATAAGTAATATATTTTATTTTACTTTTTACAATTTTGAAACTCATCAAAAATAAACAAAGAAACTTAATTTACAAGTTCAAATAACTCGTTTACGTAAGAATTCAGCTCATAAAAATTCAGCTCACACATCTCTCTCTCTCTTCAAACCCGTATGTGCTCTCTCTCTCTACAAAAGCTTCACTAAATCGACCATAACTCCTTCGTCTCTTAACCAAATCGCGCATATATATCAAAACGACCGTCTCGACGAGAGGAAGCAAGAAGTACAAGGGATCAGAGCTGATTCAAAGTATTTTGGCCGGAATCTTAGAGAGAAGTTACGGTGCTGAAGGTATGTTTACTATTCATCATTTTCTTAAACTTGTAACTGGTTGTGGAGCTTAAAACCTCAAAGTCGACAACTAAAAGGGCTTAGGATGACTTGTATTAGCTTAGATTAAGCACACATAGGCTGGGATTGGATGGACGATTCGAATGGAGACAATATCGATTGGCCGGGTCTTGATTTTGGTCCAAACTTGCTGTCGATATCAACCAGCAGCTTGTTTCTCCCTATTACCTAAACCTATCCCAGACATTTGATGGTTGTGCCCCAAGTAGAATAAGGCATAGATTCACTACAGTTGTTAGTATAGATGGAAATTGGGAAAGCCGAAGATAAGGATGATACCAGTGGACCTCGATCTCATGCAACTTTAAACCCACCGGTTGATGTTATCCTCTCTTATGATGCTTCTTAAATTCCACCAACCCACATTGTTAGCTTCTTTTATAAATCCAAGCAAAATCTAAGACTACGATTGGTTGAAATTGAAAAGATCGAAGATGCCATTAAACATTGATGTTATCTCTACATTTCTTCAAACATACCACCGAACCATGTTCTCTATTTTTGTTATCTGGGCAATAAAATACCATCCAGCACATGAGATAATTTGGTAGAACAAGATAAGATTAAATGTAGACCATCGAACATATAAATACCATTGATATTGTAATATCGATGGGGACCCCTTTTCTATGTTAAACGGTTTCTTTCAAATATTTACAGCCATGTAACCATAAAAAAATCTATTTTTAATTTATAAACATGACATTAATCAAGTGGATACAAGAAGTTAGTACAAGGGAACATGGATGTGGGACGAGTAAACAATACAATATCGATGGGACAAGGAACCATCGATATTGTGAATATCGATGGGTAGCCTTTGGAACTTGAACGATCGATATTGTTAGATTCGGTCGTCATCTAAATGCATTGGTTCTAAGCCTAAGGGATGGTAAAAAATAAAATACTAATGAAAGTACAACTAGTCATTTAAGCCTAATGGGTCGTTAAGGGTGATCTAACTCTAATACAGCTTAGAGTAATTATGGATTGATTGCATTAGGTTTAAGTTTAACTTAACCTAATTATAAGATCATGACATAAACGCAAAGGCTTAAAACACTTTAACTTTTTGAATAAACTAGATGTTAAACAAGGATTTATCATACTCAAGAACACATGTTATCTTTATGCATAACAAGTTGTGCATAAAATAACCTGACACATTCTTTTTCATGAATCAATTATCATTCAAGTGGCTCAATCATGATATTCAAATTCATACAACCCTTTTAAACATGAGAACAAGTTATTCGAAAAGTAATCACTAACATGATAACATAAGGCAACCGCTTAACACACTACAAAAAAAGTGATCTTTAGAGACTAAATTCTTAGGGAATGATATATCAGTCTTAGATACTTACTATTTAGGTTTGAATGTTCAGTTGCTAAAAATATTAGAGACTGATTTTTTTTTAAAAAAAATTAGTGACTGATAATCAGTCTCTAATATAATAACTAATTATTTAAGACTGTGTTTCAGTCACTAATATGTTTAGGCCAAATATCATTAAAAAGTGAAAATTATTAGGTAATGAATTTCAGTATTAAATATGTGTCAGTTGTATAAAAAAATGAACCAAATTTGTTAGAGAAAATTAGGGACTGACATTCAGTTTTAATATTTACAAGGTTAGTTGAGGTGAATATTTAGCCTTTAACGAGTTTTTGATGACAAATAAACTATATGATATTTAGTCTCTAATAAACATAACTTATATTATTTTTAAGGAATAAAAAGCATTCCTCGTAGTTATTATAACTTATAACAATGATATTAAGGACTAATACGCAGATTAAAAAAAATAAAAACTATGGCTAGTTATTATAACTTATAACACTGATATATTTTTTCTCCTTATTCATTTAGATCAATCATTATAAAAAAGAGAAAATCTATTTGAAAATTTAGAAATTGCTTTTATACTTTACACATCAGAATTTTATTTACATTTGGATGGTTCAAAATATATAAGAGAACTCTATTTAAAATTTAGGTTAAGCAACTCTGTTTACACATCAATTTACACATCAAAAGAACAACACCACGCTTGATGTTTCAGTTATAGAACACCCGCCATCACCAGTGAAATTCATCAGCCATCTTCGAATCATCCTGCTCCACGTACCAACAGGCCATCAATCGACAGCCATCTCTGCTCCATCAGGTCTCCCCAATTGACGTCTTCACTGCCCAATTTGGCTACCATTGATCGACCTCATCACCAAACCATTACTGATCTACTTCTTCCTGCTCCATCAGGCCACCACCGATCTACTTCTTCCTGCTCCATCAGGCCACCACCGATTGAGTTTGCTCCATATCTGATGACTCTTAGCACCACCCGGAAAGTCAACAAGAGAGGGTAATTGGAGGTAATTTCAAGCTCTGATTCGAATTTTGTTCCAGGCCCTTGATACAAATAAAATTCTTCAAGTATGGAATTGCATTCCTGCTCATGTTGCGACTGACATGTTAGTTCTTATATGTAGTATTTTGTTTTAGTTTTATTGTTTGTAAACATTACCTTTCTGATGATTTTTTTGTTTTTTTTTGTCTAATCTTTTATGTGGTTATTCTAAAATGCCTAATGTTAACCTAATCTTGCTTTGGTAAATCTAAAAAGTATATACAAATTTACTTGAAAGAATTGTAATCATGATCGAATAAACTAAGAAAACACTAAATAAATTTCATACGATCTTCATAAAATTCAACTGAATGAGAATTCGGTTAAAGTTAAGATTAAATGCACAGGATATCATTTGGTGTAGATTGATTAAGTCTTGTTTTGACACATGTTATATAAATGTTTTCATCATCATATGTCATCTCTAATTGAAGTTAATGACAGTTGATTTTTCAATGGCAATCCCTTTTGGGAGCAGCTGTTATTTTGATGATGATGATGGTTTGGGAGACTGGTTGGTTACGTATTGGATATGTTTTGTAGTTCTTGGTTGCAATGTATGTTGATGGTGAGATCGGTATTAGTTTTTCTTTGTTCTAGTACTAGATTTTATAATCCGATGACCATGATAGGTTGATTGCCTTGTATGGGGTTAAAATAGGCATGTATGTGCTTGAATTTTTAAACATTAGAGTTATGTATCAAGTAATTTTGACTTTTTCTAAAGAGCATAATATGTTAACCTTGTTTCTTAGAACTTGTGATTAGCATGATTGAAAAAAACTACCTAATTTGATTTGGACGCGTATAACTTGCCAGGTCTAAAGTTATGTTACCTTATAAACAAAAGCATTATGTTAGTGTTTTGATAAGTAGTTTATGTATGTTTGTCGTTAACTAGGATTTTGCAATGGATTTGGATAAGAGTTGGACTAAAATTACTAATAAGGTAGATCCGATGTTTATTAAAGGCGCGATGGCTTTTGCAGAAAGGGGTAAAACATATGCTGATAGTGATGGTAAAATTCATTGTCCTTGTAGAAATTGTGTGAATGCAAGAAGGCATGTTCCCACGGTTGTTGCTAGTCATATCATACATAATGGTTTTGAACCGTCATACAACATATGGATATATCATGGTGAACATCTGCCAGGTTATGAAACAGATGAAACGAATGAGTGTGAAGAAAGTGAAAACGAAACAAATGATGGTGTGGATGAGTTGCTTAATGATGCATTTCCTATGGGTGTTGATACTGAAGCTGAAAACCGCAAGGACGATGATAATACACGTAACAACCCCAATGTGGAGAAGTTATTTATCGATATGGAGAAGCCTTTATATCCGGGGTGTGATGAGTTTTCTGTTCTAGGCTTTTTACTTGAATTAATGAATGTGAAGGTAACATGTAAAATGACAAACGCGTCAATGGATATGATTTTGAATTTATTTAGCCGGGCTTTCAAGGACGCTAATTTTTCAAAAAACCATTATGAGGCAAAAAAATATTTGCGCACTCTTGGACTAGGATATGAATCTATCCATGCTTGTAAACATGACTGTGCATTATTTTGGAAAGAAAATGAAAAATTACAGAATTGTCCGGTGTGTAGCACTAGTCGTTATGAAGAAAATAGTAAAGGGAAGAAGAAAAACAGTAAAAGTCTTGCGTTACTTTCCCATCACAAGTAGACTTAAACGCTTATATGGCTCAAGACATACTGCGAAGGAAATGTTGTGGCATGATCGACACATAATCAAAGAGGAGGGGGTTCTTAGGCATCCGGCAGATGGAAAGGCGTGGAAACACTTTGATGCGGTGTTTCCAGATTTTGCAAATGATCCTAGAAATGTTCGCCTAGGGCTTGCAAGTGATGGTTTCAATCCATTTGGGGCAATGAGTCTCTCCTATAGTATGTGGCCTGTTGTGCTCATACCATACAATATGCCTCCTTGGAAGTCTATGAACGATGCTTCATTTATGTTGGCATTGCTGATTCCAGGAAGAGATTCTCCGGGAAAGGATATTGATGTATTTTTGCGTCCACTTATAGATGAGCTGAAACTTCTATGGGATAAGGGTGTTGAAACTTATGATTGCGAATCAAAACAACTATTCAACTTGCGTGCTGCACTTATATGGACAATCAATGATTTTCCTGCTTATGGTTACCTGTCTGGATGGAGCACGAGTGGATACAAGGCATGTCCAATATGCAATGAAGATGCGAGCAGCATACGTATACGAGATAGAATAGCGTATGTAGGTCATAGGCGATTTCTTCCACCCGATCATTCTTGGAGAAAAGCAAGAGATTTTAATGGACATAGAGAGATGAGGATTGCACCTAAACATGTTAGCGGAGATGATTGTTTACGTCAGCTGGGACATATCACTACTCATCTTCATGGAAAACATCAGTGTTATGGTGGAAAAAAAAGAAAACGAGACCCGCATGATTTAAACTGGTCAAAGAAAAGCATCTTTTTTGAACTCCCGTATTGGTCTAAGTTGCTTATTCGTCACAACCTTGACGTGATGCATGTGGAAAAGAATGTGTGTGAGAACGTGTTAGGAACCCTATTAAACATAGAAGGAAAGACGAAAGACACTGACAAAGCTCGATTAGATTTGGAAGATATGAACATACGTAAGGAGCTTCACTTGGTTAGGAAGAATGATCGTTGGGTTAAACCGCATGCTTTGTATGTTTTAACAAGAGAGGAGAGAAAAAACTTTTGTAATTTGCTCAAATCTGTTCGTTTTCCATATGGGTATGCAGGAAATTTAGCTAAGAATGTCATTGCTGAGCAAGGAAAGGTATATGGGCTTAAATCACATGATTGTCACGTCTTAATACAACGCATAATTCCTATTGCAATTCGTCCGTTTTTGACAAAACAAATTCATGATGCGTTAGTTGAGTTGTCTCAGTTTTTCAAAAAACTTACGGAAGTCACATTACATGTGAAGGAGTTGAAATTGTTGCAAGAAGAGATAGTTATGGTTTTGTGCAAGCTTGAACGGATATTTCCCCCTTCATTTTTTACAATTATGGTACACTTGTGTGTGCATCTTCCTCAAGAGGCAATTTTGGGTGGACCTGTGCAATCTAGGTGGATGTATCCAATCGAAAGATACCTTGGCCATTTAAAGAGATATGTTAGAAACAAAGCTAAACCCGAAGGTTCTATAGCAGAAGGTTATGTTGTTGAAGAAGCTATAACATTTTGTTCACATTATTTACGTGGTGTTGAATCAAAGTTTAACAGACATGATAGAAATGATGAGAAAACTTCTAGTGTTTCTAGAAAGTTTGTGTTGGATGTTTTTGGATTGAATGGTCGAGGCATCGGGAAGAAAGAAGTTCATATCCTTCCTAGCATTCTTATGGAGAAAGCAATATGGTTTATATTAAACAACTGTCAAGAGGTTCAACCGTTCTTAGAGTATGTTTTAATTTTATTTAATATTTTTTAACCTTTGGTTGTTAATCAATGCTAAATGTTACGTACATGTTGAAAAATTTACATTTCATCTATATGTGGCAGAGAACACTTACAGTTTTTACAAAGGAAACACCCTCAATCATCAGATTATTCCAAGATGCAAAAGTCTACATTCATGGATTGGTTTGCAAAGCGGGTGATAATCACACTCTATTTTACTTAGTTACCTCTGTGATTTTAGGCTACACTCTAATAACATGAATACATTGTTTATATTTATAACAGACTCGAGATATGTACACACAAAATCCATCTCAACTTAATGAGGAGTTGTACGCACTGTCTTCCCTTCCTGATAACCGTGTTTCGTCACATAGGGGGTACATAGTGAACGGAGTTAAATATATAGTAAAGTCAAGAGATGAATTTAGGCAAACACAAAATTGCGGAGTTACGGTCCCGGGCATCCATAATGATGTCGAAGAGGATTATTATGGGTATCTTGATGAAGTAATTGAATTGTCATTCATAAGAGGTTATCGTATCATTTTATTCAAATGCACATGGTTTGACACTGATCGACGGAGAAAACATGTCATATTTGAACCTCATTTCATAAGCATAGACACGTCACGGAGTGCTTATAGGGAAGATCCTTTTATTTTTGCAAGCCAGGCTCAGCAAGTATTTTATATAAATGATTCACTAAAACCAAATTCACCGTGGAAAATAATTGAAAGAATTAACCACAGACACTTGTGGGATATTCCTGAAGACAAGAATGGTCTTTACAAGAACGAGGCATGAAGAAAGTACTAAAATACCTACAAATGAGCCTGTGTCCAATGGAAGTGGACATGTTGCTGCAAAACGTAGACGCAAGCATAAGTCACTCAACATTGCTGGTAAATTTTATATGTTTTGATTATTTAACTTTCATTACTTGTTTCCCATTTATATTTAATTATATACATACGCACAATCTTGTTTAATAGTTAAATCATCACTTTCACTTGAACTTTTATCATCAACAACTCCTTTATACAATGTATCCCTCTTTTTTGCACCTCCAATGTTTTTTTTTAAACCTTTACACTGATAACAACCTGTTACGGAGTCTCTTACTGCAACTGTTGGCATTATATTGCTGTTGAATAATTTAAAGAAAATGGAAGGGTTATACAAAGAGTAAGTTTCTACTAAATGTTGCACAACATGTTAGGCAGTATATTCTTGTTGACTATTAGGTAATTTTTATCACTAAATATTATAATGAAAATTGAACTGTTAAAGATTATAAATCTAATCATTTTAACACTGTCTTGTATATGTGCAGAAGCCGCAGAACAACATGTTGCTGTCGAAGAACAAGCTGCCTCTGAAGGACAAGCTGATGCTGAACAACCTGCTGATGATCTACCTTGATATTGAACAACCTACTGTTGAACTACCTCTTGCACAACAACGTTCTCATCCACCAAAAAGGCGTGGTCCAAATATAAATCATATTGTTGCTAGGACTTTACAAAATTTGCCTGAGGGTACTAAAATCGCTTTGACTATGGACAAGGAAACAAAGACTTTTGTAGGGACCTCAGCGACGCACTTTGCTACCGAATGTGGAATCGTCATTCGGAATGTGTGCCCAATGAATTATCACACTTGGGATTCTGTACCAAGTGATGTGAAAACCCTCATGTACGAGAAATTAGAAGTAAGTTTTAAAAATTTTCACTTTAATTAATTATTAACTATTATGATGTTAAAATTTAATTTATGTTACTAACATATATATTCAATGAAGGGGAAGTTTGAATTGTTACGAGCAGATAACATTTTTATGGAGTATGTAAATACTCGACTGCGCGCCCAATGGAAACGCACTCGAGGTGTTTTGAGCCAACATTGGAAGATGAACGGAGGTAAAACAAATCCGGCCGTAGCAAGATTGAAAATGAAGGCTGATTGCCGTAGTGAAGAAGATTGGAATTCTTTGTGTGACTATTGGGAGTCAGATAAAACCCGGGTGCGTATGATGTATTTATTTTTACAAATCATAAAAAATATTCATGAATTATTTTTATATTGTTTGTGGTCTAACATGTACTACAAATTTTAATTTCACAGAAATACAGTGATCAAATGGAAGCAAATAGAGCAAAACAAGTAAACATAAGCAGAGGGGGCTCTCGTTCGATAGCTAATCATGTATTCCAAATGGTAAAATTTACACCTTTTAACTCATAATGTGTTATTGTGCGTTTTAAATTAATAATTGTTCATTTTATTATCTAAATTGTGTTTTGAGAAGATTATTGTTAGTTTTTTTTTTCAACCAGCTTGTTCGAATTTGTATTAATTTTTATATATTGGCATTTAAGTTCTTATAATCATAATTATTTTTAAAATATGTAATTAAGGCAATTGACTACAAATAACCCATAATGGACAATTTAAACTAAATCCTTCGTGTCTTAATCGATTATATGATATATTATGTTATTAAGAGTTGTAGCAAGTTGTATTTGTCTAAATCCAAATGGGAGACCATAGCAAGATGCACATCCCAGCTAGGAGAATAGCTATACCAATGTAGCAAAAACAACCAAAAGTAGTGTGCAGCCTATCAATCCACCAGCAGCCCTCAAGACCCCAACTCCAACCAACCCAACAGGACTCCCAATAGATACCAGCATCCCCTAGCCAGCCATGAGAACCCCCAACACCATCAGAACCATTACCCTTCCAGCAGCCCTTATTCACATATAAATCGAAAGAGATAGCACCTAGAATTGCTCTTAGTCACCTCATCAAGATCATACTTGTTTGTTGCTCTTAGTCACCTCATCAAGATCATACTTGTTTGTTGCTGTTTGCTGTTTGCTGGTTGCTGGTTGCTGGTTGCTGGTTGCTGGGCGCTGGTTGCTGGTTGCTGGTTGCTGGTTGCTGGTTGCTGGTTGCTGGTTGCTGGTTGCTGGTTGCTGGTTGCTGGTTGCTGGTTGCTGGTTGCTGGTTGGTTTAATATCTTATGGCCCAAAGTTAGTTTTTGGGTTGCTGGTTGGGCTTGTTATCAACATGGCTGCGCATACTTGAATAATAAATTAACATATCTACACAACTCTTTGAAAGTTTAATTTTTATATATGAAAAAATTAATGATTTCATTCTTTTTATAATACCTTTATTCTTCATTGTTTTAAATTTTATGATTGCAGATAAATCCTAAGACTCAAATGCCCCCTAGCCCATTACAAGTTTACTACAAGCTGCATTTTAATGCAAAAAACAGGGATGGTTAAACGATCATGCAAGAATTGAATACGTAAGCATCTCTTTAAAAATATCTTTTCATATATAATTTAAGTCTTGTCTAACTTTGATTTTTGGTTGATATTATTTATTAATAATGTTATATTTCTTTTTACCTTCTAAGGAAAATATTATCGAGCATAAAAAGGCGGTCATTAATGAATTAACTTCGAAAGGAACCGTGATTACTACCACTATTGAACACAACCTTGAAAAGGAAGCCATCCAAAGAGTTTGCGGCAAACAGAAAACGTTGCAATCTGCATGGGAGGTAGGTGTAGGGCAAGTGTTGAGGAAAAAAGATAGCTGGATGAACACGAGTGTCCAATCATCTCATCAAGATTTAAGTCATACCAATGAGGATCTGAAAAACCAGGTAATTGCACTCAAAAAGGAACTCGAGCATAGTAATGAAAAATATCAAAGAATGTCTGAGTTTATAAGCACAAAGTTTCCAGAATTTGAGAACATAATATCCACTCCTGTGACCGATGAAGCTCATGATTCAGAAGGACTATCCGGTGATAGTTACCACACTACCTAGAATATTAGTGGAGATGTTTTTTTAATTTTATTTCATTGTCAAGTACTTTTTCTTGTTTTTGAACGGAAAAATTGCTATTGGTTTGATTGATTAATGCTATGATGTTAATGGTTGAATATATTGATATTCTTGAAAACATAAGAAACAAAATTATGAATGATGTTTATGATATGTATTATAGAATGTTAATGCATATTGAATACTAAATCAAATTGTATTAGAAACTATTTTTTAGTATTAAAATTAAAATAAATTATTCATTGGAGACTGATTTTATGTATTAACTAAACATATTGTTGACTGAACTTAACTATTATCATGAACTGATTATCAGTGTCTAATAATATGTATTAAAGACTAAAATACAACACTAACATTGATTAATTTTCAGTCCTAAAAACAATCATATTAACGACTGAAATTGACTTATATCAAAAACTAAATTTCAGTCTTAAAAACTTCTTATTGGAAACTGATTAATTTTAGTCGCAAAACTAAATAAATGTATCTGGGACAACAAATTTATTTTTTTACGACAGATTTTCAGTCCCTATAATCATCCAATTGGGAATGAAATATCATACCAACCGAGACTGAATTGTAGTCGCTAAAACATGCATAGGAGACTGATTTGGTGTGGTTTTATTGTCCATATTAAGGACTAAGTATTTACATATCCGGTACTGAATATTATTCCTAGTTGTGCAATCCAAATAGGGACTGATTTTCAGTTGCCATGACCACTATCTAGTACTAGGTATCCGTCACTGAATTTTTCAGTCCCTAATCAGTCTCCGATATCTATTAGCTACTGATTGCAAAGTATCAAGGACTGATTTCTCAGTCCTAAAAACCCTAGTTTTTTGTAGTGGTATAACATTATGGTTCTCAGATTGATGGAGAAGAACATGGAGCAAGAGTCTAAGATTGCTCAGCTCACTCAAAGGATCCATGATCAGGATGCCTTGTTGCTGCAGGCAGCTGATCAACGAGCTGATCTTAGAGCTCGGTCTGCTCAACAAGAAGAGCAACTGCTTAAGTATATCGATGAGCACAATCAGTTGGCCTTGACTGCCACTGGTTTCAACGAGAGGATTCTTCTTCTGGAAGCTGAGAATGCTCGCCTTGCTGAACTTGTCGAGAGTTCCAAGGAAGGCACTCCCAGGCTCGAAGGTGTGGAAGTCCATTCCGATGATTCAGACAAAGAAGAAGAAGAAGAAGAGTCTGAGGAGGAACAGGTTGATTATGAAGATTCTGAGAAGGATGAAGAATCTGATGATGATGCTGGTGATGACAAGGACGGATCTGGGAGTGGGTCTTCTGAATCATCCGGTACTGATGACGATGATGATGATGACAATGATGATCAAGCCCCTCCCTCCTCTGAGATCCGGTCCAAGAAATCAAATGACAAGAAGGCTCAGGCTCCTCCTCCTTCGTCTCCCTCGAAGACAGCCGAACCAGAAGCTACTGAGGAAGTACAAGCTGTGCCTTTGAGACGTCAGCTTGATCAGACACTGACTATGATCTTGGACGCTCAAGGCATTATACAGCACTCAGTGAGCTATGACAAGGAGGAGGGAGAGATTATACACTGCCTCTCCAAAGAGCAAATAGCTGAGCTATTCAGGTTAAATCCTGATGAGGTTGTTACTGATGACACCTCAGTTCCCATTTTTGAAGAGCCTGAACCAGAGCCAGTTGATGATGTTGATGAGGTTATTTTGGAAGACATCACAGATGAAGAATACCCAAAGTATACATCGAATACCCAAAGTATACATCGGCTGAAGACGAGCTGCCTATATTCACTGAACCATTTGATCAAGAAACAGAGGATCTCTTGGTCAGATATCTGGAGGAACAAGTTGAGGCAAGCAAGGCTGAAGCCGATGACCAAAAGAGAAGAAAAGAAGAATGGGCTGCTTATTGGGAAGTATTGGAGAAGCAAAGCACAGAGAAGATGCCAGCCACACACAAGAAAGTTTACAGGACCAAAGGCTACAAAGCTGGAGGTCAGATTCTTAGCTGGGCATACTTCCATGATCTTGGGTGCTATGCTGTGAAGAGAGAGAAAGGGATTGACTACTTCAAACACCCACATGATTTCAAGACGTTGCCTGGATTCGAAGTCAATCAGTTAGCACGTCTGAATATGCTATACAGTGAAGACTCCAGGATGTCTGCTTGGTTTTCTCGACAAATCAAGTATGAATACCGGAAGAGATGGGTGAACTTTCAACCACAGCAGCCAGAAAGATATTATTTGCCAGAGATTGATGGTGATACCCGCAAGCATAAAGTGATCCTGAAGTGGCTTCCCCCTAGAGTTTTGAAGAGGATTCCCCTGCGGAAGATGCGTCAAGACTTTATGGATGGCTTCCGATGGTGGTACTATGACGGGCGCACTGGTGAAGCGGTGATAGTCCTTTGCAAAGACAATAAGTGGGAGACTGTCAGAATTTTTGATCCCATGTGGCTGACGAACTTGTCTCATAAAGATGTCCAAGCTCTATTCAGGAATCAGATCTTCTTTGATGTTCCAGACATGGTTCAAGCCTTGCAGTTTATGAGAGTGATCCGTCTCTGCAGCATTTTCAAGATACACGCTGGAGCAGATTGGAAAGCTATCTCTGAAAAGTATTTCAAGAAAGACACTTCCAAGAGTTGAACTAGGTCCAAGGGGGAGTTTGTTGATACATGTAATGTCCCTAGTTTAGTTTTGTAACTCTAATCATGTAAAGTTCAAAGTTATTAATGGAAGTTGTCTTTATATATCATTCTTAAAGTTTATTATTAATTATATGTTTAGTTGATTTGGTTAAATTAATGTTGAGTATGAAGATTGCTCATTCGGCCGAATGACTCTAGAATGAAGTCATTCGCCGAATGAACATCATAGCGAATGTCTGGCGATAGAATGAGTCATTCGCCGAATGACTCATTCGATTGATAGCTCATTCGAGCTTAGTCATTCGCCGAATGAGCTGCTTCGGCCACTCATTCGGCCGAATGACTACAGCTTATATATAGAAGTTCAAATCATTTCAACGCTAACTTTCCAGAGCCCTCCTTCTTCCCTGAGACTCAAGTGTCAAAACCCTAGAAGATTTGAGCGGTTCTTGATCATCCAAGTTCGATTCTCAACCCGTGGTGTTCGATTGTTGCTTCCACGTTGTTCTTACAACCTCGGATCACCACGGTTTCTGTTGGTTTCGATTGGAAAACCCTGGAATAGGATTCCGCACTATTCCAGAGGCTGTCGAGTAGTTTTACATTGGATTCGGATTGTTTCCGAGCTCCCAATCGGTCCAACATTTAGTTATCGAGCCCGAGCTCGAGCTTTACTTAACGAGCTCGAGCCGGCTCGCGAGCCTTAACGAGCTTTTTGTTTATATAATTTTTATTTATTATATTAAGTGTTTATTTATTATATTAAGTGTTTATTTATAAAATTAATTATTTTTATATATAAAATTATGATAAATATATTTAAATTAAATATTTTATGTTAAATTTATAAAATATAGTTATAAATATAATTAAATTAGTAATTAAAGTAAATAAATTAAATAAAAAAAATCTAAACGAGCCGAGCCGAGCCGAGCTCGAGCCTAAAAATTCTTTAACGAGCCGAGTTCGAGCTCGAGCCCTAATTCTCTTAATGAGCCGAGCTCGAGCTCGAACCTTAATTTTTCTAAACGAGCCGAGCTCGAGCCTTAACGAGCTCGGGATCGGCTCGGCTCATTTACACCTTTAATGATAGCAACAAGAGCGACAACAACATCATGAGTAGGAGTGGGGGCCCTCGACCCCACCCTTTCTCCACTCAAAAGGGTTAACTTAGTAGTATTATGTAGGAAAATTTTTTAGGTATTGAGTCATGCCTCCTTCGTTTTTTTCCTTAAAAAACCTTGGCCTCTCCTTGGTTTTAAAAGCTGAACTAGTCTTTTAAAAATACGGTTTATGATTTACGGTTTACACTTACTTAGAAAATTCAAATAAGTATATCCGTGGAACTATGAAATTATTTTTGAAAAAGTTTAAGTTGTAGTGGGTAATATGAAACATTCTAATTTAAAAGAAAAAAAATAAGAAGAAAAGATGAACAAGAGACTTTTGCAGTCTAGCCTAGTCTGGCCTAATTGCTTCCATTGTGAGGGGCTGAGGGAGTTGGTGTACGTCCTTTGACTTGATTAAGATCTAATGATATCAATCAGAATAAAATGAATCATGCGGAATCCGACTCAAATGATATGAGTGGAAAATATGAAATATGAAGACTAAACATTGTTGAAATCATGTAGTCGTTCTTGTATTAATATTGAGAATGAATTAAATACAAGAAACTAGAATGAAAATATGAGAAATCAAAGTCTAGAATTTTTCCAAAAGTCTTGGCTAAAATTAGGGGTGTTTAAAAAAATCCGTATTCGAATCCGAAATATCCGAAAAAATCGGATATCCGGATGTTCGGATATCCAAAATTTCGGATTCGGATACCTGTTTTAAAAATTTTCGGATAGTTTGGATATCTGTTATCCGAAATAGTTTTTTTTCGGATATTCGGGTACTTTTTTCGGATAATTTTTCGTATATCTGAATATTTTTCGGATATTTTGGATAATTTTCAGATATCCGAGTAATTTTCGGATAATTTTCGGATATCTGAATAATTTTCGGATATTTGGATATCCAAAATATATATTTTTTAAATTTTTTTTCCTGATTTCGGATATCCGAAAATGAACACCCTTAGCTAAAATCGACAAAATCAACTATTTATAGACTAAGTATAATACCATATCGATGGCATCGATACTAAGATTTTCATTGTTACTAACAGTATCGATGATATCAAAACTCAAACACATTACTATCGATATTATTAGTATCGACATTACCTCTGTCGATACTATTAGTATCGATAAAACACTTAGACTTATTTACAAACTTTCTAAAGACAAACAAAAATCAAACACTAAACTTTACAAGAAATTATCTATATATACAAAACTAAATAATGAATAGTAAATATCGCGAGATATTGATTTCTCGCGATAAATTCATTTTTCGCACGATATATTCATTTTTTCGCCAGATAAATTCATTTTCGCACGAGATATTCATTTTTTCTCAAGATAAATTCATTTTTCGTGTTCATTTACTCTCGAGATATTCGTTTTTTCGCAAGAACTTCATTTTTCGCACGATATATTCATTTTTTCGCACGATATATTCATTTTTTCGCTAGATAAATTCATTTTCGCACGAGATATTCACTTTTCCGCGAGATAAATTCATTTCTCGTGTTCATTTTCCCACGAGATATTCGTTTTTTCGAAAGAACTTCGTTTTTCGCACGATATATTCATTTTTTCGGGAGAGAAATTCATTTTTTTTGCGAGATAAATTCATTTTTCGTGTTCATTTTCTCACGAGATATTCGTTTTTTCGCAAGATAAATTCATTTTCCGTGAGAAATTCATTTTTTTCTTTATTTTTTCGTGAGAAATTCATTTTTCGTGAAAAAATCTTTTAGATAAACCATTACAATTTTGCGAGAAATTCATTTTTCACGAGATTTTCATTTTTTCGCTAGATAAATTCATTTTCCCTGTTCATTTTCTCACGAGATATTCATTTTTTCGTAAGATAAATTCATTTTCTGTGATAAATTCATTTTTTTCTTTATTTTTCATGAGAAATTCATTTTTTTTAAATTCTTTTAGATAACCCATTACAATTTCTCATAACACGAGAGTTTGAGATGTTTTTCCAAAGGTTCTATTTAGTTTTGTTTTTCTTTTGTTTTACTTCTTGGCTCATAATAGGTTTGTTTATAGTCACGACTCTTTATCCGTTGATGGTTTTTTTGCTTTTGAGTTCGTTCCCGAGTCAAAACGAATGTGTTAAATTTGCGCGGCAACGCGCGCCAAGCACCATCTAGTTACATATAAAAATGATACAAAAACATAAAGTCTTTACTTCAAGTAATCCATGCTCTTCATCTTCAATTCAACATATGAAGCTGATTCTATCAGAGTATTAACAACTCCCTCTAGCAACAACTTAGTGTTGTCTTCATTCAACCCATTGAGATGGTAAATGACTGCCAACAAATATTTTATGCTTGACACAGATATCTATTACTCTCTTGAATGGCAAAGCTTCCTTTTGGTGATCTTTATGAAACTGTATAGTCTTCATTTGTAATTTCTTCTCATCATCTTCAAAAAGGTTAATAAAGTGGATTGGATCAAATATTCTACAAAACTCCACTTTATTTTTATCTTGAAACACAACATCTGACGTATAACCATCCAAAAACCATAAGTGTAGATCATTCATAATACCCGAGTTAAACTTTAATAAAGAAATCTATTTAAAGACTTAACTGGTTTGAATTCATAACGGATCTTCCACTTTCAAGTGATCCAATCTAAATTTCCAATGATTGGAATTTTCTTCAACTTTTGTGGCTTTAAATACTCAAAAGCCATATTATTTACTTGTTTTCTAATGACTTCTTGTATTTTCCAAGCCATATAGTCTTTTGCTAGACTTATTAATTTGACTTCAGCCAAAACCCTTAATTCACATAAAGGAAATTTGTTAAAACTCTTTATTGTATTCTTAAGATATTGAACTCCTGTTGAACCTCTAGGAGCTATTTAACCCGGAACAATGACTTTAGACTCACGGTCAAAGCCTTGGTATTTGCTCCCTCTAAAGTTTAACACTTAGTTATTTTTGGTTGTTTAGTATTGCTAGAAAAGGAGAAGACAGAATAGTAACACAAGGAATTTTTGGAGAATTCAATCCAATTAATTCTAGAATGTTGGGGTATAAATACCTAACATTTAATGTCAAAAGACAAGAAAGAATAAGACAAACAACTGACAAAAATACAGGTACTGAAACAAAACAAAATTGTACAACAATTGATCCAAAGTCAACAACAATAAAAACCCAAGTCTTCAGTTGTTTCTCCGTGGTTGTAATCAGTTGTTGTGTCTTCAGTAGTTGAACTGCGGAAATCATTCCGCGGTTTGTTGAATCCCCTGTTGTCTTTGAGTTCTGTTCCGCGGTTGTCATCAGCTACTTGATCCGCGGTTGCATGATCAGTGGTTATTGGATCCGTTGTTGTGGGACCTGCTATTGCAATCCATTGTTGAGATACAGTGGAAGAAAGACGATGTCCGTGGTTTGTCAATCTATTTTTTGGCTTCAGTGGTTTTGCTCATCATTCCTTATTTTCCAACAATCTCCCTCTGGACTGATGAAGCTAAAACCATATATTTTTGCCTTAGAGCCAAACCAATTTAATTTCTAAGGGTCAGCACATACTTTAGGACTTCGTATTCTGTGTCAGTATTCTCCAAGGTCATATGGTGCAAATCTTTCAAATCATTCTTGGGGAGCTTGAGGATTGCATCCCAATCTGTGACGAAAATCCTTGAACCATTGAATCTCTTAATGATCATAGTTTTGGTGGCAGAATCAAAGAACCATCTCTTTACTCTGGCTGTTGAATTTGTGATCTGAAGAGGTTGAGATTTGGAAGAAGGAGCTCTGGGGAGAATGGGTGGAGATGCGGTAGGCCTGTGGATGATTTCTCTTCTTTTTATTTGATCCTTGGAGTCAAGTACCTTCTTGACAATAGCATGCTGATGTGGCTCATAGTTTGTCAAGAGAGTAGGTAGAAATTCCTTTTCTATGTCAACCCAAGGTTTAAACTTGACTGTAGAAGATGATTCCTCAGACTCACCAAATGGAACTCCCAGAGGTGCACTCAACAACTAATCAACCATTCTTTTTGGGTCTGCACCCCTAAGCTTAGACACCAAAGTGGGGGAGGGTGACGTGTGTTCTTTCCAGAGCTCAGTATGATCACTATTGAACCTTTTGAATTTGGACCATTCATCAAACAATATGTAATCCCTCCATCTCATAATCGTGTTCTTTGGTTCCCACTGATTTTGAATGAGGATGTGTTTTATTCCCTTTCTTTGCTCCATGGTCTTCTTCTTTTTGATGGATTCCTTTACTATTTTAGAAAGGACTGCAGCTTCCTTTCTGAGACCTGTGATATCCCAATTGATGAAAGTTTCAACCTTATATTTACCTTCTGTAACAACTGTGCTGGAAACGTCGCCGGAACAGCGAACGGAACAGTAACGGCACAGTAACTCAGGTACAAACTATGCAAACTATTGATGTGCTGTCAACTACGTAATGCTAAACAGTATACTATTATGCTATTGTTTCTGGAATCTGATTAAACGTAACAGTTTAACAGTCAGAAACACGTCAGACAACATGGAACAGTGATACTAATGCTTATTGATGTGCTATAATGTGTAAATGTATGCGAGGTTAAACAAAACAAAACGATAACAGTTGTTGTTACGGGATGCTAAACCGACGAATTATTCGTGTAGGTGACGATCTGTACGAATGATTCTGATAGTTTAACGTTATGAAATAATAACTGAAAAGTAGAAAACAAAAGTCAGAAAGCAAAACTGTCGTTGTGTTCGTTCGAATGACGATTCGAACGAATACGCGCGATGGTGACGCGTTCTGATGAAACGAAAACGATAAAAGATACGAACGAGCATAAATGCAAAGAAATAAGATATTTCTTATTTTACAATTTTGAAACTCATCATAAATTAAATAAAACTGTTTTAAGAAATCGCGAACATGTTTAATAAACGCATAAAAATATGAAATTCGTTAAATAAATTATGTAAACGATGCTTAAATTAATTTTGAGTTAAATAAATAGATACTGTGATATTTAGGAATATATTTGTAATTTAAAGTTATAGAATAATTCAATTATCTTAAAACGCGAAAACTATGCGTTACGTTCCGGGAACGTAACGAAACCGCGAACCGAACAAGAAAAACGAACCCGAAACACTCTCATTCGGCAACCTACTCATTCGCCGGCAGTCTTCTCTCACAGCCATGCACCCATTTTCCTGGTGTTAACCCATTCGACCTAAGTGATACCCATGTAGCCGACACACATTTCCTACGGCTGGGGTTAGATTCTCCAACGTGGATAACATTATCAGATCCAACAGCATAAATCTCGGCCCAAAGCACTGCTGCTTCGGCCCAGACCAGTCATATGGCCCAAATAATTTGGCCCAAACTCAGTGTGATAACACACACGTTTAACAGACCAAGGGACTGCCCAAACCCACTATTCTATTGCGGCCCATGACCTGTTATTTGGCCCAGACATATTGTGAGGGCCATATATTTAAACATTTGGTCTAACAGTAATTAACAAGGCCCAAAACACATTTCAATTGGGCCCAAAGTGGCTAGAATTATGATTGTGGCCAACAGCCCAATATTTAGGCCCACGACCGAATTTAGCCCAACTGAACCAGGCCCAGCTTGGCCCACAACTTATTATACTTCGGGCCTGGATAAAATCCAATGGGGCCTAGCAGAATTAGCCCGAGGCCCACCAAAAACCTATCCCAAGACCTACTTCTAAGGCCCATGGCCTAACTTTTGGGGCCATCATGCAAGTAACTTGGTCAACGGTTTACTTTTGACTCAAATAAGGTTTCTTACAACTCAATTCCACTCCAGGCCCAACATTTCTTATTGAACCCACATCTAGCCCAACAATACCCTCGGGGCCCAATGAAGGCCCACAAGGCCATTTGAACTCTAGTCCTTGTAACACTTGGCCGAGCCTTTGTAATTCAACAGTCTATACTTTTGGCCCACACATCCCAATTTGGTCTAACAACTCTCAATAGTGCAAGACTAATCTAAGGCCCAAACTTTTCACACCGAGGCCCAACACATGACTTGGTCACATGGTTCGGTCCACATGTGTTTAACATATTTCATCAACTCAAAACATTGTGTGTCAAGAGGTTATTGTCTAACTAATTCATTATTATATGAATAATGTTCAAAGCTTCAGGATAATAACTCATAATGACAATTGCTTAAAAACAAATACGCGGGACCGAACGGGAACCATGACCAAGTCTTATGTGTGTTAGCCAACTTTAAGGATAACACCTACACATTATACACACAAAAACTCTATAAACTTATACTTACAAATTTAAACAACGTGAAATCAATACAGGATCGTGAAAACAATATCAATTACAACAAAGAGCGCGTGCATTCTTGTTTGAGACTAAGTCAACTACCACAACTACAAGGTGAGTTCATTGTCCCTTTTCAAACTATTTTGGTTTTAACTCGGGACTGAGAAGCATGTTATACATTTTAAAACAAATGTTTTAAATTTAACAAAATGCTTTTATACAAATTGATTATGCCAAGTGCTAAGGGCATAAGACACAATTCAATCTAAATGCTATTTGAATATGCCAAGTGCTAAAGGCATAAGACTCTATTTAAACTAAATGCTATTTGATTATGCCAAGTGCTAAAGGCATAATATACTATTTAAACTAAATGCTATTTGATTATGCCAAGTGCTAAAGGCATAATATACTATTTAAACTAAATGCTATTTGATTATGCCAAGTGCTAAAGGCATAATATACTATTTAAACTAAATGCTATTTGATTATGCCAAGTGCTAAAGGCATAATATACTATTCAAACTCAAAGCTATTTGATTATGCCAAGTGCTAAAGGCATAAGCTACTTATTAATACTAAAACTATGTGATAATACCAAGTGCTAAGGGTATTTACTAATTGATGATGCTATTGTGGATGCTAATTCTATGAAATCACGCTACAAGCTAATACTATTAGTTATGCTAACTACTAAGACTATTGGTTAAACTAAATGCTAATACTACGGGTTTATGCTATGAACTAACACTACGGGCTATGCTTAATACTAATGCTATGAGATTATCCTACTTGTTAATGCTATGGGTTTTTATGCTAAAGACTAATGTAAACTCTAATTGCTAATGATACTATAAGGCTATGGGGATGCTAAATACAAACATACATACATACACAGTGAATACTTGAATCTATGAATACTATATGCTCTTGAATGCTATGTGATTGCCATGCTCAAACAACGGTTTGGCCTCTCAGTGCTTGCCTTACCGGTTGTAAAGCTAGTTCTTGTGCACAAGTTACGTAAATGCTGGACTCTTTGTATGCTAAAACTATTGGCTATGGAAGAACAATAGTTGGTCTCTCAGTGCTTGCCTTCAGGTGTTCTTCCTAGTCGGGACTGTAAGAACAATAGTTGGTCTCTCAGCGCTTGCCTTCATGTGTTCTTCACAGTCGGGACTAGAAGGCATCGACTATGGTCTCTCAGTGCTTGCCATAGGGTGTCCTTCATGGTCTCAATCGAGGAAATGGACTGATGGCCTCTCAGTGCTTGCCATGCAGTGTTTCCCACAACTATTTACCTGGGTGGTTAGTAACTAGGACGATATTGGTGATCCTTAGTTGACTTTGTGTCGACCTGGAAATCCTCTATCTCCCCCTGAGTTGCTAATTATACCTGGGGCTGGTCTGGAATGATACTGGATTCCTTCGGGCATTCAGCTATCCATATCGGTAACTATCAAGCTAAACTCACGGATACTATGGGTAAACTTACAAACAAAATGCTTAAACTATACTGGGGAAACGAAAGAGAGGGTAGGTAAGATGCTTAATTATCATTAACAGCAATGTCCTATGCGACTTAGTATGTGGTGGGACGTCGTCTGGGCGGGTCGTAGGCTTGACCCAGGGGTATGCCCTATATATAAGCATACCGAGTTGGATGATACAGGTGGTGTTAATGAGATTAGGGTGGTTACCTAGGGGGATACTAGAATGCTTTTGGGGGATTATCATAAACTTCTAAACACGATGCTTGTTAAACTCATATTGAAGCTAATGCATACAAACAATATAGACTTGGAAACTTTGAATCAATAAACAAAAGCTATTTTTCACATACTAAAACTACATGAACTCACCAACCATTGTGTTGACCTTGTTTTCTTACATGCTTTCTCAGGTGATGCACATGATTAAGCTAAAGTTCAGGATTTCATACTAGGATGCCAGATAGAAGACCTAGTATTTTGAGGAACACATATTATGTTGACATTTGTATTTTTACTTTGTAAACTTTAGATTTATGCTACATTATGCTTTAGTTATTCTCAATGTTGATGCTATGTAAACAATCTGATCATCACGATTATCACATACGATATCGCGCCACGGGAACCTTCCGCCCGATGGGGACTCCGATCCAACCCCGCCGGCCCGGGGTGTGACACCTTCATTTAGCAGAAACATGATCAGTTGCTTCCTCCCAGCCTAATAGGTCGATCAAGGCTATCTGTTCCTGATAAGCTTGGATCAGCTCTTCTCCTGAAAGTCCAGTGCATTCTAGATCAGCTAAGATCTTGTTTTCCCTTTCAAATTCTTTATTCTTTACTTCCTGAAGCTCTTTAGTTGTGGGGAACTGCTCTATAGGAGAGTGGGATTCTTTTAGAGGGGAGGTTTGAGTTTTCTGAACTTCAACATCAGCTGGTTTTATTGGTAAGGAAGCTCTGGTGGTTATGGATGGGTTCTAGTCAGACTCATCATCATCAGCCAATCTAAGCCTCCTTTTTCTTGGAAGTAGAGAGGCAATTGGTTGATTATCATCTGAGTCTGAACTTGGTTCTTTAATGGGAGTTAAAGGTTTATATGGTTTAGTGGTGGGGGTTTTAGATTTTCTAGCCACACTCTTCTGTCTTCTTGTGAAAGACCGGGTGATTATGGGTACTGGTTTTAGGCCGATTCTGGATGCATTTAAGATGGTGGGATATGAGGTGTTTGAAAATGAATCTAGAAGGGTTTGGGAAGCAGATTTTGGGGATAAAGTGGATGAATTTTCTTTATTGGTTTTTGTTGGTGAAGAAGGAATGGATATGATGGGAGAGGTTTGTTTCAGAGAGATTGGATTATGTTCAAATTGGACAGACTTACTTTGAGTTGGTATTTCTAGAGTGGTGGAAGCTAAGAAGGGGCTGTGATTGTGGGTTTTATTGGTTCTGTGAAAGCATATTTGATGGGTTTGGGTTTTCTGGTTACACCAGATGCTTTAGTTTCCACTTGAGCTACAACATCCCTTTGTTTCTGTTCCGAACAAGCCTTAGCATCCTCAAACTGAAATTGCTGATCTAATGCAGCTTTGAATAGGGCCTCCTGATTCTTCAGCCTTATTACCTTCATTCTTCTTTGTTCAATCTTATCCTAAGCCCTTTTGGCGGCTTGGGCTTCAGCCAGGAGCCTTCATTCTCTCTGTTTTTGGCTTCATCAGCCTGTTCTTTAAACCAAGGTGGAGGAGGAGCTATGCTTGTGAGAGATTCTAAAAATAGCGTGTGATTGGCCACCTCATGTTGTCAGGAGGAAATTTTGGAATCTACTGAAATTTTCAGTAAATCCAACTGAAGATTCTAGGTAGTACGAAAGTCTTTGGTAAAGTTGGTAAAGAGAGCAGTGAGATGGGTGTTAAGAAGTGGGTTTAACATCTTGTTGAGAGGATTGATGAGGAGCTGGATGGGTTTGAGATCGGGATCTACCTGTGAGGATGGAATAGATGGATTTACCTGTCCAGTGGGGACAAAGACTTATTCAGTGATCTCAACTTCCTGAACAGTCTTTTTGGGTTCACCAAGGGTGGCTGTGTCGTCAGTGTGATCCATGATCTTGGAATCAGTATTCTGCCTGGTAAACACCTATTTATCACTGCCCTTGATATTAGAGAGAAGAGCAATGTGACAAACGATGTTAACTTCAGCAAATAGGCATGCCATCACAAAACGAGGGTATAACAGAAACTTGGGACTCTTTTGATGATGCACCAAGTGGTCAAATATTATTTGAGACAGATTGACCTTTTCATTGGAAAGAGTTGCATACATGACATATTGCATGTCATAGGGTATTTCTCCCCAACTAGTTGTCTTTTGAGAAAGACACTGCAATATGGTGTGATACATAAACTCGTGTTTAGGATATAAATAGGCTTTGTAGTTCTTCAGGTCTCCCTGATAATCACACTGAACAAAAGCAACATGAAGAAGTTTGAGAGTAACAGAAGTGGGTGCATCAGTGTCATCCAGATTTAGGGCAAAACTAAGTTTAGATGGGTGATGGAAACATGTTGACCTGCAACCACATATGTGATGCTTTCAACAGAGTTGTCCTTAGACACCAAATCAAAGTTAGGCCAAACTGATTTAGGGCATAATCAGAAATAGTATGCTTAATAATAAGAGCAGTGTGAACAAAGGAGTTTACCAGAATGTCAATGACCTCATTATAGTGTGGGTATTTAGAAGACTTGGTAAAACTATAGAGTGTTTAAAATGTAACAACAAATGGTGTATAACCGCGGATATATTTAAGGCAGTGGTTTAGTATAACCACTGAAGTCTATCCAATTTAGGTACAACCACTGAGAAAAGAACCACGGTTGTTTCATCAATGGTTTTCCCTTTTTCCTCTGTTAGGATAATTAGAGAATTATCCTTTTATTTAAAGATTCCCGGTTTAAGAAATATATTCTTAACCATATTTATTAAGTGATTAGCTCATATTTATCATGCCTAATTTGGAATCAAATTTTGAGAAGGTTGATGAGTCCAAAGGCTTGATAAATATGTCTGTTACTTGGTCACTTGTAGATACATGTTCTGGGACAAATATTCCTTTTTCAAAACAGTCTCTTAAGAAGTGATGTCTTATTTCTATGTGTTTAGCTTTAGAGTGATAGACATGATTTTTTATCTTGTTTTTGGCAGCTTCACTGTCTATTAAGAGGGGTGTTTTTAGTTCTGTTACACCAAAGTCCAATAGTTGGTATTGTAGCCAAAGGATTTGGGCAGTGCAATGTGTTGCTGCAATATACTCAGCTTTAGCAGTTGAATTTGACACTATTGTTTGCTTTTTGCTTTGCCATGAGACCAAGCAATTTGCAAAGAACTAACATCCTCTTGAGGTAGACTTCCTTGTAAGTGAACATCCTGCATAGTCACTATCTGAAAAAGGAACAAGCTTGCAAGATTGATTAGCAGGATACCATATTCCAAGTACATGGGGTATGTTTTAGGTATCTAAGTATCCTCTTCACAAATGATAAATGGGATTGTTTGGGGGCAGATTGGTATCTTGCACAGACACATGTGTCATACATAATATCTGGCCTTCATGCAGTAAGATACATCAAAGATCAAATCATGCACCTGTAGAGAGTTTGATCTATAGGTTCACCCTTTTCATCTAGAGTTATTACAGGAGCAGTTGACATGGGGTAGAAATTATTTTGCAATCAGTAATTTCAAATTTATTTAGAATATTTTTTACATATTTAGACTGATGTATGAAAGTCCCATTTGGGGTTTGCTTGACTTGAAGTCCTAAAAATGTTTTAAGTTCACTTAAAGCACTCATCTCAAACTTAGAAGACATTAATTTTGAAAATTGTTCACATAAGGAGGTTTTGTTGATCCAAAAATAATGTCATCAACATAGATTTGAACCATCAAAAGTTCCTTATCTACCCTTTTAATGAACAAAGTCTTATCAATGGTTCCCCTAGAAAATTTATTTGAAAGAAGAAATCGAGAGAGAAAGTATCATACCATGCTCTTGGTGCTTGTTTGAAACTATATAGGGCTTTGTCTAGTCTGTGCAACCAGTCAGGATGATGAACATCATCAAACCCTGGTGGTTGACAGACATAGACTTCCTCCTTAATGGTTCCATACAGGAATGCACTTTTTATATCCATTTGAAATACCTTTATGTTGTGTGATATAGAAAATGCTAGGAAGAGTCTTATGGCTTCAAGTCGGGCCACAGGAGCAAAGGTTTCGTTATAATCTATGCCTTCCTCTTGGCAGTACCCCTATGCTACCAATCTAGCTTTATTTTTGTTTACAATGCTCCTGTCATCAGTTTTATTCCTAAATACCCAATTAGTTCCACTTCAATATTTTCATTTGGGCAAGGGGCAGAGAGTCCAAACGTTTTGTCTTTTAAACTGTAACAGTTCATCCTGCATAGCTTCCACCCAATTATTATCCTTAAGAGCCTCTAGATACTTAGATGGCTCAACTTGGGATATGAAAGCAGCATGAAGAAAAAATTTTGAAATTTGGCTTCTAGTTTGAACACCTTTATTTAAATCACCCAGAATATGTTCTAGAGGGTGATTTCTATTGAAGGAAATGATGTCCAAACAATTATCAGAAGAAGCAGCATCAGAAGAGGATGCATGTTCATCAGGGCTAGGAGAGTTTTCAGATGTGTTAATAGGAGCTTGTACAGAGGTAGCAACTGGTGCATTATCAATTATTGGAGATGTGGAAGTAGAACATGTTCATTTAGATCTTGAAGATTTATTGGACAAGAAGGAATGGAAGAGAAGAACTGGGACACTGAGCATTCCTCAAGAGATGACAGATCTTCAGAGGTTTGACAAGACTCTAAAGGATGAGACATGGAATACGCAGGAGGAGTATATGTAAAGCTTTCAAGATCAAACAAGTCATCAGGAGTAGATGGCAAAGATGAGGTTGATGCAGATTCATTGAACATGACATCAATTGATTCCTCAATGATCTTAGTTCTAAGATTGAAAGCTCTATAAGCTTTGGAGGTTTGAGAGTATCCCATAAAGTATCCAGAGTCCACTTTTGCAGCAAACTTGGACAATGAATCCTTTGTGTTCAAAATGAAACATGGACACCCAAAAACTCTGAAAAAGGAAATGAGAGGCTTTATTTTGTGAAGGACTTCGTAGGCAGTTTTGCTATGTCTTTTCACAATGTGAACTCTGTTTAGAACATAACAAACAGTGTTTATTGGCTTAACCCAGAAGGATAAAGGTAATCCTGAATCTGCAAGCATAGTTCTTGCAGCCTCAATAAGTAATCTATTTTTCCTTTTCACAACTCCATTTTAAGTAGGAGTTTTAGGAACACTTTATTGTCTAAGGATTCCTTTAGAAGTGAAAAACTCATCAAGAACATGATTCTTGAATTCGGTACCATTATCATTTCTTATTTCCTTGATTAGCAGACTAAATTGTCTTTCAAGTTGAGTGATAAGGGCTTTTATTTTATCAGCACTCTGATTTTTGCTGAAGAGAAAGAAAGTCCAGCAAAATCTTAAGTAGTCATCAACAACAACTTAACATTATCTCTTTCTTGCTAAACTAGCTACCTTCACAGGACCAAATAGATCCATATGAAGCAGATTAAGACAATCAGTTGTTTTAGACCCCTCGATAGACTTATGTGATGTTTTATGTTGTTTTTACTTTAGCCAAGATTCACATTGTCCTTCAAATGAAATTCTTTTGAAGGTAATCCTCTTACCAGCGAAAGGGTAGAAAGGTTATGAAGAGTTTGATGATTAAGGTCGCTAAATCTTCTATGCTAGAGGGCAGTTTCAGAAGATGAAGCTTTGGCTATGTGACATGCGGGAATAGAGGATTGAGAATCAGTTGTCATGTCCACAACATAGGCATGCCCACTCCTCTTAGGCGTCAGTAGTGTGTTGGTCAATTAATACCTTTATTTTAGAATTTATTTCAGGAGAGGATTTTAAAACTATCTTCAGTGAAAAATGAAATATAATTTTTGTCTGCTAATTGAGAAACACTCAAAAGATTAAACTTGAGATTCTTAACTAAACCGATATCCTTATTGTGCATTTTCCCACTAAGGACAGAACCATGCCCAAATATCTAACCTTTTACATTGTTACCAAATGAGACAGATCATCCATTCTTTGGAATGAAGTTATTTAGAATGGATCTACACCCTGTCATATGCTTAGAGGCTCCACTGTCCACATACCATAAATGATTTTGGTTTGAAGAAGCTCTCTACACATAAAGGATCAAATGCAATAGGTTAGATATGAGTCAATGTTTACTTATACAAGAAGAAAAATAGTTTGAGAGTTTATTTGTTTTGTTTCACATTATTCATCAACTTCTGCATCATTTGAATCAGTTGTTGCTGATTTTGGTGCAAAATGTTGATCTATGAGCCCATAGAAGGATGATTCACCATAGGGTGAGAGGGTGGTGTACGAAGGATTGATGGCCTAGGATGTGCAACCAATGGAGGAGGTGAGAAGAATGATGGAGGATGGTTCGGTATTTTTGTGTTGTTAGCACCTTGTCTACATGCTTTCTTGGCCTTCTTCATTTTATTAGGGGAGGTCCCTTTCGATGAAGAGGCCTGTTCAGCTTTCAAATTTCCAGCCTTCAACTTATCTCTTATTTTCTCAAGTGGAGTTTTTGTCCTGAAGTTCTCAGTAGAATGATTGTACATGAAACACTTTAAGCAGGCAGGAGATAGGAATGAATAATTTGGAATGAAGGGTTTATTGGCCTTCATTATTGGGTATGGAGGGTGAGGGTGAGGATGAGAAGGAGGACATTGAATATCAACCATATGAGATTTTCCTTTGTCAAGAGTAGCCTTTGAGTCAACTTTGGTTTCCTTTTGTTTTGTTTCTTCTGAACTTTGAGTAGAGCCCATATGAAGAGCAATCTAAATTTTTTCTGAAGAGTTATTTATATAAACATCATCCAAGTGTGTATCTTCTAGTTTTTCTGGGTTTGCATTAGTGGGGTATACAAACTTTGGAAATTGCCAAGAATGATACACCTCGAAGGTGAGTTCTTTATTGCGGGAATTTTGTCTGGAAGAAAGGTAAGAGAAAGAGGTTCAGGAACAGTTTCCATCATGTTATTATCAATTGGGGCATAATCCTCTCGTTGATTAGTGTGGTTATACCTAATTCCAAACATAGCTTTGCTGTGTACTTGCTTGCTTAGAAGCATTCTGAATCCTTTGCAGGATTTGACACACTTTTCACAGCTAACCTTAGTTTGGGCCAATTCGTCTTTACAAGCAGAGTATTTCTCTTGTAGAAGATCAAACAGTGCTTGCAGGTTAGTCTTTTCAGCTATCAGGATAGAGATCTGACCATCTTTATTCTTTATTATTTTCTCTACTTCTAGGTTTTTATTTTCCTATTGTTGTTAAAGTTCTTGATTTTGCTGTAGTAGCAAGATATTGGCTTTCTTTGTTTTAGCAAATGCTTCAATGCAAGTATTGGAACATAGTTTTTCTAGGGTAGAAACCTGGGCATCAGGAGATTCAGCTTCAGGTTGGTCAGATGAGGTTGAGTTTTTACCAATAGCCATTAGAGCAAATTTTGTTGGCTCATTAGTGATGAGAGCATAGCCTACATCATCAGGCATGCTACTCCAGTTTACATACTCTTGTGTAAAGAGAGCTGGTTGGTTTGATTGTGAAAACTGGATAGCTGGGCCTGGTGTGCTTATTTGAGAGGAAGATGATGAAATGATTTGGAGTGGAGCAGGAATAAGTTGGTACATGCTGCCATTAGCAGCTTGTACATATTGCACATTGGGTGAAGAGTGGAGCTTTGTACAATATAAGCAGTGGCCTAAGTGTTATTGTGTTTTTGGAAGTTAGAAGAGGGAGAAGAGTAAGGGGTTGTAGAAGTGTGAGTGTTTGGAAATGTCACATAAGGTGAGGAAGTGTTGTTGGGAGCATTTATGCATTCCCTGGAAAAGTGTCATGTGCCATGACATCTATAGCACTGGGCCTTTGCTTTTATTTAGACTAATTTTGATTTTCCCATGGATACTAGGAAATTTTCTTCCTGACCTTGTATAGAACTTATTAGTTCTCGTACTTAAAAGGGCAAGTTGATGAAAGATGTCCCTCTCTTCCAAGTCATCACTTGGAATTTGATGGAGACCATCCATGATGATACACAGTTGGTTAGGAGTGAAAGAGGGGTCATCACATGAAGAAGAGAAAGTGATGAAGTGTTCCCTTGAAGATACTCCTCTGTTGATTTACCAGACATAATTAATTTCCTTTTATGGTCAATCTGTCGCTCAAACGTGAGCAACTTAACATGGAGTTGGGTAAGTGAAAGATTGGCAAAGTCTGGCGAAGATCTCATGACAATAGAGTATGTTTCTCATTTTTCTGGGAGAGATCTTAAGAAGCGGTTGAGGACAGAGATAGTTGGGTACACTTGACCTGCATTTTTTAGTTCACTTAAAAGAGATGTGAACCTTTCAAACTGCTGAGTCAATGACTCATTATTTAGTTGGGTGAATGTCTCATATTTTTGAGCCAATATCTCCCTGGTGATGGCAACAACATAATCAGTCCCCTCGAACTGCTCTTTTAGAGCATCCCACAAGTCCTTAGGGGACTCATGGTGAAGAAGTCTAGAATATATTTCTTTAGGGTGAGCCACGGCTAATTGAGCATGCGCCTTAGCATCTAGCTCCAGCTTCTGGAATCTTCTTCTGTATACTTTCGAGGGTCCTTAGGGACAGACTCTCTAGTCTTTGTATCCAAGACCATAGGTTTGTGTGGTCTGAACATCACAGACTTCCAATAATCAGTGTGATTGTTAGACAAGAAGTGCAACATCCTTCTCTCCCAAATGTTATACTGGTGACTTGCCAATATTGGTGGTTTAGTGGCAAAACCGGTGTTGTGGGGATCCGGTATGAATTTTTCTGCCATTAGGTTACATACAATATGAGTAAATCAATAGAGAGATGATTTCTCAAAGTTGTTTCTTTGAGTGGTTTTGAACAAAGTTTAGTTCAAAGCCAAGCACCTACAGAACTTGAAAACAAATGAAGTAGAAAGAAAACACGGTTTTAGAGAAAACTAAACAATAGGTATCAATAAGAGCTTTTAGTTTTAGACTTGATGGTTGAACCAAGACTAAAGAACAAGGCTCTGATACCAATTATTGAACCTCGTCAGAGCTATTTAACCAGGAGAAAGGACATTAGACTCAAGTCAATGCCTTGGTATTTGCTCCCTCTAAAGTTTAGCACTTAGTTATTTTTGGTTGTTTAGTTTTGCTAGAAAAGGAGAAGACAGAAGATTAACACAAGGAATGTTAAGAGAATTCAATACAATTAATTCAGAGAATGCTGGGGTATAAATACCCAACATTTAATATTACAAGACAAGAAAGAATAAGACAAACAACTGAAAAAGATACAGGTACTCAAACAAAACAAAATTGTACAACTATTTCTCCGTGGTTGTAATCAGTTGTTGTGTCTTCAGTAGTTGAACCGTGGAAATCATTCCGTGGTTTGTTGAATCCACTGTTGTCTTTGAGTCCTGTTCCACGGTTGTCATCAGCTACTTGATCCGCAGTTGTTTGATCAGTGGTTATTAGATCCATTGTTGTGGTATCCGCTGTTGCAATCCGTTGCTGAGATACAGTGGAAGGAAGACGATGTCCGCGGTTTTTATATAGTTGTTTGGATTCAGTGGTTTTGCTCATCAGTCCTTATTTTCCAACTACTCCATCCAACCTTTTTTTTACAAAAACTTTACTTTCAGCCTCAAATTTCCATTCCAGGATTTTTTCCAACATATTCAATTTTATTCTTATAAGATTTCTTCAAACTTGGACTTATTGACATAGATATCAATATCTCTTTGGCCCTCTAAATCTTCATGTTGTAGATTTTCATTTGTTTTGGGAAACTATTTTTCAATCAATTCAGTTTGAACGGAATTATTGAAACTTTCAATAACTCCTTTTTAATTAACTTCTTCCATCAGTAAGTCTTCCCAGTCAAGTTCAGCAAATAAATCACTAATCTGCTTTGTAGGATACCATTCACCCTCTTCTAATTCATTAATATTATCATCAACAAGCACTTTAGATTGATCATTAAACACTAGTGCTATTTGAAATTCTTCAATATTTAAACTCTTATCAACATCTAATACCAGATCACTGTCGTCTTCATCTTCAAAATGAAATTGAAAATCCTCATCATCTAAATCAATATGTGCATGTATCATCATATCATCTTCTTGCACCATTTCTTTGGCTTTATTAGTTGTAGATCCAAATGGCTCCCTTTGTGTCACTACTACAATAGTAATGGTTTTAATTTGTTGGTTTCCATTAGCAGGATCATTGCTGGAAGGACCACCAGTAGTATCATCATTATTGTCATCATTTCTATGTTCATCAAAAGGCTTAGTCGCTTTAGCTCTACATGTAATATCCCCCTGAGCTAAAGAACTGGCCCATTGATCTCTTAACACAGAAATGGAATGTTTATGAAGAGTTTGGATGGTCTTGCTGAAAGCATTATTTTGCCATTGAATGTCGTAATAGTAGAAAATCCCTTTTATTAATACCATCTTGATTCTTCTTACTAGATTCAACTTGAGCTTAAAATAAGCTAAGTTGATCTTGTATAGGGATAATCAAAGATGCCTGCTTGGTTATATTCTCAACTTGAACTTCTAACTCATTAACACGAGTTTTTAGTTGAATATATTCATATTGAAGTTCAAACACTTAGGATTGTAAGCGTATCAGCTGAGCATGTCTCATCCTCAATTTACCACTAACAGAATCATACCATTTAGGGCGTGACAAACAAGGATCTTAGTCATTAGACATAGCGGAAGACCTCTATATGCTTTCAAACATAATTCAGTCTTATTTGATAAAATCAAAGTTTAATGTTGCGGAAGCGTTGAAAAACCAGA
This sequence comes from Mikania micrantha, assembly GCA_009363875.1. Lineage (NCBI taxonomy): Eukaryota > Viridiplantae > Streptophyta > Magnoliopsida > Asterales > Asteraceae > Mikania > Mikania micrantha. The sequence continues at coordinate 12,300,854 of CM018684.1, forward strand.
ACAACCATAACAGTTGCAAATATGTAAATTACAATGTTCAAATGTTTAATTTCAACAATAAAATAAAAATTGATGCATGAGACTCAATGTCTTAGTCCCTGCTAGCTCTTGATTGTGCCTTAGTGTCCTATGAAAACATGCGAATAAAGTCATCACAAAGGTTGGTGCATACACAGGTTTGTATATATAATCACAAATGTTTGAACAACTGTATGAAATTTAATGTTTGCAGATTACATAATTACAAATTGCATAGTCATGGTAGCTAGTCATTGTACAATTTATATAAGTGGTCGACAACGAAGCTGACTGTATGAATGTTTGTTTGCCTTTCTACTATTGTTTAACATAAACAATAGTAATACTTTAATTGGCTAGTTAAACACCTGCATAAACCTCTAGTCTACCAAGCGAGGCTTGTCAAACCCAATATATCTACCTTGAACTACCAAGCTTTGCCCAACGAAAAGCTAATAAGTTCGAAATGTAAGGACTTTTAGTGTTATGTTCACACTTATAGTAAACAGCTAACTTATGCAAGTGATGTGTATCTAAAAGCTTTTGTTTGCACATGTTTTCTCCCCCAAAACAGTAAAAGTAAAAAGGAGCTGTATACCTTCCTGAGAATGCGAAGCGAATCATCAAATACTTGTGAAATGGCGTAGATAACCTACTAAAAAGAATCTGTGTTATTACGATAATGTTGCGTTATTTGAAATGTCTGATCGTGTGTGAAATAACATACGTGTCAACACACGTATGTTTGACTGTTTAAAGCTGACATACAAAAGTATGTGTGACTTTGAATTCGTTTGTTAAATCGTATAAACATATACGATTATGTTTAGATACACGTACATATAGGCGATCGGGTATTTGGTCAAAAATATGAATTTTATCATTTCATTATGTTCGAAATTTGATTATCATTCCAACGCAATTGGAGCGAATTATAACAGAGTTAATACTAGAAAGTTATGATTAAAATACATAAGTTGCTTTAAATAAAAAAAACAACAGGATCTTGGTTCCTGTGACCTGTCAATGTGAATACACACACTCTACCAATCTCCCTTTCTCAAATTTCATAACACATTTTCATTTTGATTTGTTTTAACCTTTCAGAACTCAATCCCTTTTGTTATCGATACCAAACCAAATGGGTTCCAATTGACCCATAATCCGACTGAATTCGATCCCCATACCATAGGGGTTTTGTTTCTGGGTTGCAACCTAGTTCAAGGATGGTTTCAATTCAATTATTTATCAACACAAAGTCCCAATTCGCTTCTTACATGGTTTGAACATGATTAATCAAAACTCAAAATTCAATAAGGCCGAATTCATCGAAATTGAACTCTAAAATCATAAGGTTTGTGTTTAAAAAAAGATTTCGAGTTTTTATGTGGTATTTAATTTGATTTTCGAATTCCGTTTTATCAGAAATCAAAAATAGCTTTAACCGAAATAACCCTAATTATAGAATTTATACAATACGATGTTAAAACACAAAATTAACAAAGGGATTTTGTTAAATGATAGATTCAGAACCTCTCTATATAATTTAATTCGATTATCAAACTCGTTTGAACGAAAACCCCCAAAACATATTGTAAGATGACCCCTAGAACTTGATCCTATACAATTCGTTGTTATTTGTTAAAATTAACATAGGGTTTTCATTTAACGGACAATTGCGAAGCTACGGATATAATTTAATTTGGTTTTCGAACTTGTTTTGTTAAAAACCCTCCAAAACGTTTTTCATCAAGAACCCTAGGATTCAAAATCATGTAATTCGATGTTAAGACTTGAAATTAATATACGGCTTTACTTAGTCGGAGTTTTTAGGATGTGTAGGAGTCGAATATCACCCGGATTGGTCTCGAATCGAAGTAGTTTAACTTGTGCCTTGACTTTCGGCCGACTCCCGATCGAAATCCTCTTCCCGAGCTTCAGGAATCAAATTGTGATGTGCTAAAGTCTCTAAAGATGCCGATTAGAGTTTTTGATTGTTCAATTTTGTGAATTTTGATCGAATTGCATGTATTTTATAGTTGTTATTCACGGTTTCAACTTTTATGAGTTGTTAATCGTTTTAATTTGACAATTGATATTCTATTAACTGATAATAAACATTAGTAATCATAAATATGAGTTTTATGAATGATTAGTTCTCTTAATTATGATGGATTAATGTTAATTTCGAATTTCCCGCTTGATTTACCACGAATTTTGACTTTAAAGGTCAAAATTGATCCTTTCTTGTAATTATAAGTTAAATCCTCATAGGTTAGATGTTTGTAACCTTGTTTTGATAAATTCTAATCCTTCTGGTTTGATGTGGTGCTATTTCTTGTTTAATTTCGTTAATTTTTGGTTAACGGGGTTAATCCGGAAATGTCGGATTGTCACAGAGCAGACTCATTGCCATAACTATCTGTGAAAATTTGCTCAAAATTGTGGGTGGAAGAAGAAGGTTCGGTAGGTTGGACAGGAGTGGTAGGAATGATTGTAGGTAGAGTAATGGATGTGACTGGAGATGAAGATGGTGAAATAACAGGTTAGGTAGATGTTGTAACAAGAGAACCAAAATGAAAATCAGTATCAGATGGAATGTAATGAGCATCATCATCTTCTGATGTTCTCTTTTGTCTCTTCTCAACTTGACATTCATCATTTAAGATGTCATAAGCTTTTCTTTTTCCTGAAACCACTTTTCTTGTAGATGAAGTATCATCATTAGAATCGTCGTCATCATCATCATCATCAGACTAAGATTTGCAAGTATCATCAATTTGACCTTTCACAGTTTTTGTAACATTTGGTTTTTTGTTCAAGAATGTATTGCGTCGAAATTCTAATAAATAAAAGTTCGTTGCGTATTATTTAATTAATTCTACTTCAACGTTGTATAAATCATAAGACCCAAATAATCAAAGATTAATAAAACAAAATAAAAGTGATATATACATTAGATAACATTCAAAAACGAGTAATTATTTTTAATCTAGTTAATCTTTATATCTATAACCTTTACAAAAAATATATAACTTTATAAGTAAATTAATTTTTTAAGTGTAAGAAATTAATTAAAGTTATTTTAGAAAGTTGTAATATAAAATAACAAAATATATACATTGGAGGACCAAATTGCAATTTTTGAAAGTTTTTTCTTTAAGCAGCCCCCCCCCTCGTGAACCTGTTTTTTCAGCAAGTACCCGAAATCAACTCATTCGGACTCCAAATGATCGGGTTTTCGATGCCTCATGACTCAAACAAGATTCCTAACGTTTCTAGGTCATAAAAACGCAATAATAACAACTTTTAATTCGATTTTGAATTCTAGAAATCATAACATTAAAAACCCTAATCAAAATCAGTCGTTTCGTATTCCATAACACTTATAATCAGAGGGTTTTTATTTGTTTCCCCATTTTGAACGAAACCATACTCACGAAACTCTCTGTAATCGATCGGAGCAGCGACGGATTCTTTGCCCCTACGGGGATGGAGTGACACCGCAGGGGCAGAGAACCCGTCGCTGTTTATAAATACTGATTCTATTACATTGTCACAAAAGAAAAAAAAAGATGATGCGTCTGGACTTCAAATAGTTTAGCTCTCATAGATACATATAGAGTTCAGTTGAAAGCCGAAATGGGATTCCAACTCAGCACCTTTTGAGTGCTAGCAATCATCGATATGCTCATATTGGCGAGTGTGATGATTGGCCGAATGTGAATAAGCATGCGAATGTAGTGGTTCGGCCGAGAGATGTGCCATGCGAATGAGGATTCCCAGCCGAATGATAGTGCCATACGAATGGAAAGGTCACACGAGTGGAGGACTCATTCGACCCTATGGCTGGCTCATTCGGCCTGTGGCCATTCAGCCAGGCTGTGAGGCTCATTCGCTGGGTTCAAATTCGAGCTGTTCAGATCTCCCTCATCGAGTTTATGACCGAATCATGGACCATCAAAAGTTCCTACCTCATATATACTAAAGTGATTTCCTGCAGTTACCTAAGGGTCTTATGGCGGTCTCAACTGGTTATGGGTGAGGGTTCGAACAAAGGGTTAAAAACCCTAAAAATCGGGACTTTGAGCTCGAATTTACCTCGATTCTTGTGGTTCCAATTTTGGATTGCTTGTACTTTCAAGATCTACAAGTTGTTTTGGTTGTCTTGACACCAAGAACACTTGATTTGGTTGAGTATTGAAGATTCTAGGGTTTGGTTTCTAGAGAGAGAAAGTTTAGAGAGAGAAAGTGACGGTTTGGGAAGAAAGTGGGTAGGCGAGTGGTGATAAATGGCATTTAATGCCATTTGTTTCTTCTAATCGTTCCGGATGCGTTTGGGTCCGTTCGATTTCACTTGGTTTCATTTAATCGCGTCAGTTTCCGGTCGTTTTCGTGACGAAACACTACGATTTTAAAATGGAGTTTATTAATTTAATTTAGGTGGTAATTCCTAGTAAATTAACTAATATCTTTTGTTTATTTTAATCTCCTGAAAATGTTAAATTTATCTGTTTAAATCGAAACGTACAGTCGTCGCGCGTATTCGTTCAGATCGTCACCCGTACGAACACGACGATAACCACACTTTTCGATGAGATTTTCTAATTATTGGACATCGTTCAGAACGTTAAAATTTCAGATATATTCGTACAGATCGTCACCTATACGAATAATCCGTCAAATTAGCATGCACGTAACGACATCCGTTATTGTTTTGTTCTATATAACCGCACATACGTTTATACATAATAAAGTCCTAATTAACAATCACGTTATAGTTCTGTGTTGTCAGATGAAATTCTGACTGTTAAACCCTGGTTTTGAAACATGTTTCTGAAATGAATGTGTAATAGTTTTGTGTCAAACATCAAATGGTAATAGTATACATGTAATACACATTGTTCGTACCTAAATTATTGTGCAAGTTACTGTTCCGGTTATGATTCCGGCACTGATGTTCCAAAATCAGTATATCATCAATGAAGACGATAACAAAATGATCTAAGTACGGCCTACAGACCTGATTCATCAAATCCATGAACATCGTCGGTGCGTTGGTTAACCCAAAAGGCATAACCACTAACTCATAGTGTCCATAACGAGTCCTAAACGCCGTCTTTGGTATATCCTCATCGTTTACTCTCAACTGATGATACCCGGATCATAGATCAATCTTAGAGAAGCAAGTTGCTCCCTGTAACTGATCAAACAGATCATCGATCCGGGGCAGAGGATATATGTTCTTGATTGTCAACTTGTTCAACTCACGATAGTCAATGCACATACGAAACGAGCCGTATTTCTTCTTGACAAAGAGAACTGGAGCTCCCCATGGTGAGTAGCTCGGTCTAATGAACCCTTTGTCTAGAAGTTTCTGAAGTTAACTAGACAGTTCTTGCATCTCAAACGGTGCTAATCGATACGGTGACTTTGCCACTGGGTTTGCTCCAGGGACGAGATCGATTCTAAACTCCACTTGTCAAACTGGTGGTAGTCCAGGAAAGTCTTCTGGAAACACCTCCGAATAATCTTTGCTGACTGGTGCATCTTTCACCGTCTTTTTCTCAGGCTTCTTTTCCACTACATGTGCTAGGAAAGCATAGTATTTCTTCTTCAAGTACTTCTGAGCCTTGATGCCCGACACGATCTTGAATCCGCGGCAGGGTTTCTCGCCCTAAACTTGCATCGTTTCTCAGGACAGTAAAGGAATTCGAAGAAACTTCTCTGAAAAAATGACTTCTACATTATTCTTAGATAACCAATCCATTCCATTGACTACTTCGAAGCTACCGAGTGTCATTGGAATAAGATCGACGGAGAACGAATGATCATTAAGCATAAGTTTACAATCATTCAGAATTGAATTCATAAGTATATTCTTACCATCAACTACTTCTACCGTATATGGAGTAGTAAGTACTGACGGTTGTATATCAAATAAAGTTGCAACAGTAGAAGAAACAAAACTTTAATCTGCACCGGTATCAAATATGATAGAAACATAATGACCATTGATGAGAAATGTACCCGTGACTACTGCCAGCTCCTCACGTGCTTCTGTAGCTCCAATAACAAAAGCATGTGCAGTGGCAGTAGCAGCTGTGTTGTTGAGACGTGGACACTGGTTTCTGAAGTGTCCCTCTGCTCCGCAGTTATAACAGGCTTTTCCACCTGTAGTAGTGTAACATCAGTGCCGGAAACGTCACCGGAACAGTGATCTCAAATAGTAACATGAACAGTATTCAGGTACGAACTATATGTATTTCAGTGTGATTCATATGATATATCATTATCCGTTTGTGTTATCAAACAGTGAATTCAGAATCATTTCAGAGAAACAAAACTCAAAAAACATGGTTCATCAGTCAGATAATTATCAGGCGTTACAGAACCATCATGTGATTATTTGTTAGGATTTTATTATGTATAAACGTATGTGAGGCTTTACAGAACAAAACAACACGGATGTCGTTACGTGAATGCTAAATTGACGGATTATTCGTATAGGTGACGATCTGTACGAATAAATCTGAAAGTTTAACGTTCTGAATGATATCCAATAATTAGAAAACAATAATTGAAAAGTATAGTTATCGTCGTGTTCGTACGGGTGACGATTCGAACGAATACACGTGACGACCGTACGATTCGATTTTACACAGTAAGGTTAATATTTCATAAATTTAAAATAAACAAAAGATATTTAGTTAATTTACTAAGAATAACCACCTAAAATAATTTTATAAATCTTATTTTATAGACCGAGTCGTTTCGTTAGGAAAACCACGAAGAACCGACATTTTACGCGTAACCGAATGGAACTGAACAAACCCGAGTATGTTGAAGCCTTTAATATGGAATTAATTGCCATAACCATCACCACCAACCTCTCTCTCTCTCTCTCAAGAATTTCGTCACTCTCTCTCTAGCATCTCTCTTTCTACCTTCTCTCTATAAGAACTCATCCAAATCTCCACCATTTCAAGCATTCTTGGTGTCAAAACGACCATCACACCACATAGATCAAGAAAGTACAAGATATTTAAGCTTTCATCCATCGATTCTGAGGTAAATCTCAAGTCTATATTTCAGTTTTAGTGTGTATCACGACCCTTAGTAGTTATTACTGTTCTAACCGGCTTAAAACCTTAGAAACCTTGGGATAAACTGTTGTAAACAACTAGGAAGTGTTAGGAACAAACCTACAACAGATTAGGGTTGAAAAATGAAGAAGATGAAGCAGGTTCGTGACAAGGAACGATCGGCCGAACCTATGCACAGGTGGCCGAACCAGTCGTCTCTGACCAGCAGACAGGACCGAACCTGTCGACTCTGACCAATAGCCAGGGCCGAACCTGTCTTCCCATGTTGCCGATCCTGAGTACTTCTGGCCGAACCTTTGAACGAACCAGCTGACCACGAACCTCGTCTTAGCCGAACCTTAAAGGTTCGTCTAGCCTTTGTCATTGCCGAACCTCAGAGGTTCGTTGGACCATTGTCACTGCCGAACCCTTGGTCAAAGCCAAGAGGTTCGCTGCCTTCATGGCGGTCAAGAGGTTCGCTGACTCCATGAAGCCTGAACCTAAGTGTAATTGAATTTCAGTACTGTTGGATCTAGGACTGTCAAATGTAGTTTAAAAATCAAGGAATCGAATATACGAATGCACAAAACCAATGACCAATGAAGGAGTATGCATGCATGGTATGTGTATGCGCATGGGTTTATTCAAAGAAACAAGGGTTTTCTTTAAACACCCTAACAACTCAGCATGAGTTGTTAACACCTATTTAGTTGGTTTTAAAACACTTGGGAATTTATTACAAATCATGTGAAAACAAAACAACGATCTAAAGGTTGAGTATTGATTTAATTATTAACACTTAAACTTTAGTAAAAGCTTAATACGGGTAAATAACCTAGATGAGTTAATTATCTATGTTGAATTATTCAGGGATGTTGAGTTGTGATCGTTTGAAAATCAAAGGCAAACAATGGGCCTAGGTTGGCCCAATGGGCTTAACATTTTTGTGTGATGCGGGTTTACAAATGGGTATCTAAGTGAGACTAGTTAGATTGAATCTTAGAAGCACATTAGTACCTAGGACACTTAGTTGCACACCGAGACTAAACCTTAGATACGACGACTAATACGTATACTTATCGTATTCAAATTCTTTCAAAACAACTCGGGAATTGAAGATACATAGTCTACAAACAAAGAGCGCGCATTTTGTGGTAGTACAGTACAGAGCAACACAGGTGAGTTCATTGCCCCTTTTCTAAACATTTTTGTTTTCAAATGCGAGGCTGAGAAGCATGCGTAAATTATTTTCGTAAGATTATATTTACTTAAATGCTTTTACTTAACATATGTTTATATGTATAATTGTTATCCTAGATTTTGTTTAGGTATACAAAGTACATGAATTCAAAGTAAGTTGTTTACTTATTATGAGTAGGTAACTATTTCAAATTAAAGAACTATTTTCAAAGATCTACTTTCAAAGAACTAAAGATCTAAAGCAAAGAACTATTTTCAAAGGTCTACTTACAAAGAACTAAAAAGCTATTTTAAAAGAACTAACGGTTTACTACAAAGAACTATTTGGGTGTTGTGTTGACAAAGAACTAACGATCTATTTCAAAGAACTAGGTACAAAGAACTATTTTCAAGGGTCTGACTGGGAAATATCAAAGATAGCATGTGCCAATCTCAGGTTTGAAAGATGTCCTAGCTAGACTGATCGAATATGAGACGCATGTTTGATGATATTTACAGTATTCCCTAACCGTTTTGAGGAACATCTGGGAAATATTCAAAGATAGCATGTGAACGGTCAATAACGGTCAAGAACGGTCAATAAAATCCTATATTTCAAAAGATGTCCTAGCTAGACTGATTGAGTATAGGTCACATGCTTGATGATGTTTACAGATCTCCTTTACTACTTAGAACCCTGATTGCTAGACTAGTCTACTCGAGTTGACCAAGGCCCAATCATTAGGTCTTAGATTTTATTAAACGTTTGTTATTTATTTAACTAAGCATTTATTGAATTGTTTCTACAAATGTTATATTTGATCATGATTTCGTGATGAACTTAAGGAATTGAATGAGATTTCAAATTTTGTAGTTACAGGAACAAAGAACTGAAGAACTAATGTGTTAATGGTGAGGTAAAAATGCTTAATTATCATTAACAAAAATGTCATATGTGATTTAGTATGAGGTGGGACGGTGGCTGGGCGGGCGGTAAGTTCCACCCTACATATGCCCTATATATAAGCATACCGAATTGGATATTATAGGTGATGTTAATGAGGCTAAGGTTGTTACTGAAAAAGGGTCTGCAAAGCTATTTTTCAAATACTAAATTGTATGAACTCACCAACCATGTGTTGACTTGATCTTTTTGCATGACTTCTCAGGTGACGAACAGGTCAAGTAAGAAGTTATTGCTTTTGAGCTAGGATTTCAGTTAGAGGACCTAGCATTTTGGACCTGCATATTTTTGGAACATCAGTTACAGATTATTTTGTATATCTTATGCAGATACAAGATAACAGAACTATGATGTTGATAGTAGATTTACATTGTTAAATTATGAACGAAACTGATGTAATTTAACTTTGCAATTCTATTCTATTTAGCATTTCTCATTTATATCATGTGCAATGTAAACAATCTGATCATCACGATTATCATTCCTGATATCGTGCCCCGGGAACCTTCCGCCCGACAGGGAAGTCGATCCAACCCCGCCGGTTCGGGGTGTGACAAGTAGTAGGAATAGTGGTAGTGGTAGTGGTACTGGTAGCAGTAGCAAGATGAGTGGCTCTGAACGTTGCTGCCTAGTGTCCAAGTCTTCCACACTTGAGACATTTTCTTTATGGAATAGTGGGTAAGTGATGGTATTGGCACTTTGTGCAGAGTGGGTACGGTCCAGTGTATGGCTTTTCTGACCGTAGCAGGTTGTGGAACAACAGTAATGGGAGTGGCTTGAATAGGTGCAGCTACAGTCATGGCTGCAAAGTTCTTGATCAACTTTTGCTTCTGCTTCATCTTCTTGGGTTGCTGTTGCTCGAGCTTCTTGCCTTCATCAGTTTGTGGCCGCTTGTAACATTTCCGGGTGAGTACGCCAGCTTTGGCATATTCTTCATTAATAGTAGCACTAAGATGAATTGCCGTCTCCAAAGTAGTGGGAATACTTCCCATAACATTTCCCCTGATGACTTGGGGCAGTCCTTCAATGTACTTCTCTATCTTGCGAGACAGAGGAGTAACCATATGTGGGACCAAAATGCACAACTCATGGAAACGAGTTGTCTACCTTGCAATTTGACCACTATCCTGGGTCAAACCCCACATTTCGGCCTCCAGCTTCTTCAGCTCATGACGTGGACAGAACTGCTCCACAAGTAGTTTCTTGAAATTTTCCCACGGTAAGGCCAAAGCAAACTCCCATCCTCTGGTGTTCTTCTCATAATTCCACCAAGTGAGAGCGCTTTTGTGAAAAGCACTTGAAGCCATCTTGACCTTTAGGTTTTCTAGACATCCGGTGAAGTCTAGGATATCCTCAATGCTTTCCAGCCATTGCAGTAGGCCGGTGGCTCCCTCAGTACCAGCGTACTTAGGAGGCTTAGCGTCATTGAACTGCTTGAAAGTGAAGGTAGCAGTTCTAGTGGTGTTGGTGTTTGAGTTGTTTGCCGAATCACTGGTACTTCCCCGAAGGTTCTGGGTAATATCAGTGACCATGCCCGGAATAACCTCTTTCATATGCTCGGCGTTAATTCGGGCAATTTTGTTGATCTCATCATCGTTGCCACTTGTTGAACCCTTGTCATTAGTATTACGTCGAGGAGGCATTCTACGAAGAGAAAGTCAAAAGCGGGTCAGAAATGATAAATTTTACAATTGAAATTATAACATAAAATTAGTAATATATCTATTCTACCAATATTATCATTCAATTTTTATATGAGCAAGTACACATAAAAGGTAGTTAACATATAACAGTTAACCGGTTATTATACTTCTAAGATGATAATGTACAATGTTTCATAAGATTACCCCACCAAACCTACACACTAACACTTTCCCGGTATACCGAAGATAGCTTATATATAGGGCATACGTAGGGTCAAGCAAACTGCCAGACCAGCCGCCAGCCCACCACCGCTTCGATATACCACGATAGTGCCCTTGCTAGCATTTGGCAATACAATTGTATTGATTCACACACTTGATTGATTCACACAATGATTGTATCTCAAATGATTTTATCTCATATGGTTATGATTGTGTAAACTGTGGTTCTTAATTTACTTGATATCAAGACCTTAGGTTTTAGTATAAGTGTCCTAGGTTAATTATCCTAGGTTCCCAATACTTACAATATTGAGCATAATGATCTCCTGGTGTGAACTTCAACTAAAGAATATTGTTACACAGTTTCTAAATTATGAAGTCCTAATGATAATGAATACCTGATGATGATAACATGATGTGAATTTTAGATCAAAGATACTAAGAATACATATCTTTGCCTCTGAAATCCTTTGATGAATATGTATTTAGAAATTTAGTTCATATTCTAAAATTATAGAACTCCGATCCAAATTCCTTGACTCGATATCTATTCTTATAAAAATTTATCCCTAAGATTTGCTAAGCTTAGTGTAGACTTAATGCTTACTTAAGTTTACTTAGATCCTAGGAATCCTCAAGCCTATAGCACTTAGTCCTATGGGGTAGCTTAGGTTATAGTCTAGGTCGTTAATTATTGGGTTTTCCCTAGTTCTCTACAACCTTGGCTCGGATACCAACCGGTCACACCCGCTGTTCCGAGTATTGAATAAGAACAACCACAATGCATTACTAAGTTTCATAAAGTTTAGACAATTGTTTAGTTACAGACATTCTATCTATCTACCAAATGAATGACAACTACAGACCCAAAAGTATTGTTTACAAAATAAGACTCAAACAAGACAATTAAACAATCAGGATTATGTGAGATTCTAATCCATCCTAGCTTGTTTCTTCATGTTGTTCTATCTTAACTACGATCTCCTTAGTTGTCCTTGTGAAGCTCTAAACCTGATTACCTGAAACACGTGAAAAGTAACTGTCAACTACAAAAGTAGTTGGTGAGAACAATAGGTTTAACATTTGTAAATATGAATCGGTATTGTAAAACATATGTATAAAACATTGAACGAAAATAACATGGATAGTTGTAAGCCAAACTAACATCAAGTAAGAATAACGTGTGCAAACAGTCTAATGAATGTCTACTAGAAAATCCAACATATAATGAAGTCCCAAACTTCGTTTGGATTCAGAAAAAGTAGTCAGCAAACGCATTCAACACGAGCTGTACTAATGAGTTTACTCAGAAGAAAAACTCCTTGTTGACGTACCCGGTCAATATGACCTATGCTGGTAAAGTTAATTAACACCAAATCCATATTACCATAACGCATCAAATCTGCAGTTAGTTTTTAAAACAAATTTAAAATGATAACCGCAGCCTTGTCATAACCATAACGTGTCCCGCTTTCCCTTGTTGTGATCACCCAGTACTAACGTTATAAGTATAAGAATAAGATTGAATAAGTGTTTTGATGTGTGTATAAGTTTGTTGTAGAAAATCAGTGACCTAAGGAGAGGCTGATTTAACCAGGAACAAGAGCTTTAGATACTTAGTCAAAGCCTTTGGTATTAGCTCCCTCTAGGGTTTTGCACTTAAGTTATTTTTAGTGTTTAGTTTTCTTGTTTTAAAGAAAAGAGAGAACAGAAAATAGTAAGGCAACACAAAGAAGATTCAGAAAAGTGTTGTATATTGTACAGTTGATGTTGGGGTATAAATAGCCCCGACATTTAATATTTTAGGACAAATACAATTGACTTTTATTTAGCATCTTCTGAAGTTTTGTCTTCGGAAGCAATTGACTTTTATTTAGTATCTTCCGAAGAGTCTTTTAAAGCCTTATTCTTCATGTCTTCGGAAGTTAGTGTCCTGCAACATTTATTCAAGTTGATTATTTGAAAGGTGGTTTTGCTTCGTCAGTCCTTATTTTGCAACATTTGTTCACAATGATGAACACCATGCTTTTAAGTGTTTAAGATTGAATCCTGTGATTGAAAACCTTTGGTTGAATACACATGATTGATTACCATGACTTTGAAATCCTTTGATTGAATACCACTTTGAAAACCCTTGAATGAATACCTTATTTGAAAACCCTTGATTGAATCCGGTGATAGAAGACCCTTGTATAAATAAATGGTTTGAACTAAAACATTTATTTAAAAACACGGGTTATAGTTAAAAATCTCGTAAGAGTTTGTAAAAAGTTAGTCTTTCAAAGTGTTTAACATTTATAAAACATTTTATGTAAAACAGATTGTAAAATAATTTATAAAACTCTCTTATAAAACCTTTTAACAAAATGTGTTTAACAATTGTAAAGACAGTAGAAGTAAAGGATACGCCTTTGATTGTTGTAAAAAGGTTAGTGGATATTGTATTTGATAAATTTTAGTAAAAAAGATGTTTGGTCACGTGTTCCACCCAAAACAGTTATAAAACAGTAAAAGAGGGGCTAATGTTATCACCTGACAGCAGTAGACTCTGAACCTGAACATGTAGCAAGTAGCAAGCAACAAGACTTCTAACTGATTCCTATATCATTGTAATCATACATATAATATAAGATTTATGATTGTATAGATTTTGATTAATTGATTGACTCATGTACAGTCAGTGTGCTAAGCTGATCCACAACTGACACAGTAGGTATAAACGTATCAGCTCGTGATGTAGATGGGCCAGAAGAAGCAGCAACATAAACTGGCTCACGAATAAAAGGAGTGGTCAGAGGGGTAGTAGTAGTCTGAGCAGGAATGGCCCTTGACCTTGTCAGTGAAGAAACTGACACAGCTGCTACTAATGTAACAGTAGATGTAGCAGCTGTAGTCAGTTCTGACCTCCTTTGGAAAGAGAACCTAGATCTCTTTCCCCTTCCAGCTCTAGAGGATGTAGGCGGAGAAGTGATAGCAGTCACAGCCACGGTAACCGGTGCGGAAGACCGAGGTGGAGGAGAGAAATCAAACTCAGGAATAAAAGAAGGATCGGTAATCTCTTCAATCTCTGCTTCACTCCTTTTTCTCTTCTTCATCTCCATCTTTCCTCCTTCCATCACATTTTCAAACTTATCATCATGAGTGGCTTCAGAATCAGAACTGGAACCAACATCATCACCATCTTCACCATCACCAGAGTCCTCTGACTCATCATCACTTTCAGAAACATGAGGAGCTGTAGCATCAACAGAGGTAGCAGTAGTAACAGCAGTGGTAGTAGTAGCCAGGAAGTCTAAGTCCATCAAAGAATCAACATCAATGTCCTCTTCCTGTGCTGTAGACAAACCAGCATCACCACCAGTAACTGTACCACTAACATCAACCATGCTCACAGAAGCAGCAGTGGTCATGTATCCAGAACTCATCTCCACCACACCTGAACTCACTACAGCAGCAGTGCTCACTATCACTGTGCTCTCACCAGCTCCAGCACCACTAGGGCCTGCCTCATCATCACCATCACCTCCATCACTGTCGTCTCCACCAGCCAGTACAACTATGTCTTCGACATCTGAATCAGAGTCAGCATGCCTCCATCTACGACCAGCTGGAGCTCTATAATCAGGTCGAGAGAGGTGACCGAATAAAGATCTGGTGGCTGGCTTCCTCTCCTTCCCTCTGTATGACAGAACTCTATTAAGAGTAGTGTCATTCATGTGCTCTAACCGAATGACATCCGCATTGATCTTCGGAAGATCTGGAACTTGGGCATCAATGATTTGCTGTAGAAACCTCGGGTACATGAGGAACTTCTTGTCACCCTTGAGAACCACGTTCTCCTTCATGTGAATGAAGATCATCTCTGAGAAGTTGAAGGGTTTGTTGAGCACTAAAGCATCAAATGCGCACTGGATGGTCTCACGCATATCATCAAAACCACCTCGCCTCGATCCAAGACAGTGAACCAAGACATGTGCTAAATACTTGAATTGAGGAGACATAAACGCCTTGTTGAGAATGCCAACTCCAATATCACCCTCATACTTGCACCGTAGAAAGCATCCACGAACCAGAAATCGATCAAGTAATGCAGGCTGATCAGGAGAGTCTTGAAATCCACAAATTCTCCGGATATGTTCAGCTGAGACCACAATATCATACCCTTGCACTTTGCCCCTTATGACTGTAGGCTCGACCTCGTAATCAATATCAGCCGATGACCAAAAATCCTGCTGATGCGAGAGATAGGGCACATATACAGTAGATATGGCTGTGAATATCCTCGAACGCCTCAGAAATGTAATGATGTCTGAGTAGTGCTTCGCGTTCGGAGTGGTCAAATCTAGATGAGCACAGATGTTGTGCTTAGGAACTGACTTGTATCCTGCCATACTGCACAACAAAAGAAATAAACGTGTCAATACGAGATACTCAATCAATAAGCTGAAATTAACAACAAATCAGATTAACAGTTAATCTGATGTGCCGAATGACAGTTGTTGGCCGAATGAATCATAGGATCGAATGAGTCATTCGTCGAATGAGATAGAGACAAGGCTGGTCATTCGTCGAATGAGCCGTTCGCCGAATGAGGTTTATTCGCCGAATGAGTCATTCGCCGAATGACGACATTCGGCGCCTATTTTGAATTCAAAATCCCTTTTTCCAAAAATCAACAATCAGTTCATAAAAATTGTACACACACACTCAGAATCAACCGACTAAGACATTTAAAACAGATCATAGTTAGTTTCAAGTCCATTATTATGGTCTATTTACACGGCGAAAAACAAAACCCTAAAACCCTAAAGTTTGATCTGATTGGCACGATTCCACGGTTGGAATGATCTGAAATTTGATCTTCATATACCTGAGATGAAGTATAAAAAGATTATCAGAGGCAAGGTCAACAAAGATCAAAGAAAATCAAGTGGACAGGAACTGTGTGTTAATCGCCGAATGAGTTCTCTCTGATGTCGCGAAAGAGTTTTTGGTCGAATGACCTTCATTCGGCCGAAGGACCGTTATATAGTCCCTTCTCATTCGCCGAATGAGCTAGGCGAAAGGTCACCTGACATTCAGTCTCATTCGCCGAATGAGTGTAGCGAATAGGTCGTTCGACAATACTCATTCGCCGAATGAGAATGTCGAATGAGACATTCGACACCCTTCATTCGTCGAATGAAAAACACATTGTATGATTGATTCGGTCGAATGACTCATTCGCAGAATGAGTTCATTCGGCTGAATGAGTTCATTCTACCTCTCATTCGGACGAATGAGAGATGAAAATCTCCAAACCTCAACTATTTCAACATTTGACATTTTGAGCAATAAACCTTTAACAATTTATGAAGATATGTCTGGTTGGTTCAGTATTCGGATATGACATACATCCGAATCTACAAATGATCATCTAAAACAAGATTGAAAATATAAAATCTTTTTGTATTTTTCTGAAACAACCACTACAACTGTACAAACAATAACAAAGAATAAATAAACACATGTTTTTGTGAGAGGTCCATTAATAAAATAACACACATCTCTAATCACATCATATTGTCTTCAATGAACGCTTCACTTTCAACACAATTTCATTATGATACGATTACTGATATATTTGTCCAAACTTAAACCGAACAATACATAACTACTAAACAAACTATATGATCACTCATATTTTCTGATTGAGTTCCCCAATTCATTTCATCAATAAAGATCAAAAACAGTTCAAAACTCATTTCAGCATATCTTAAAACCAGTCATCATGAATTTAATAAGATTCAAACATTTATTATCTTTTTGTATTTTTCTTGTTCTATCCAAATGGATGGCTTCAGCTAGGTCCGTCCCAGCAATATGGCACATGTATGGAATCAAACTTTATTTGTTTAAGTATTTCTCAAGCTTAATACCAGCTTGCATTAGGTTTTCTTCAAGCTTAATACCAGCTTGTTTTTAGTTTTTCATCAAGCTTAATACCAGCTCGTTTTTGATTTTCCTCAAGCTTAATACCAGCTTGTTTTTATTTTTCTTTGAATGAAACCTCATTTGATTCCATGATGACAGGTGTATGCTTGATTAGAGTCAAAAACCGTTTCTCACTCAAATGATTTAATAAAATGGATCCCATAGATCAAACTTTCTAAGTTATCACAAGTTGTTTATTCATTTTGTATAGTCAGCCTATCAGTACATCCCATCACAATTCTCTTGTGATATTAGTTCATACATTCACTTCTGCTTCTATGACATGATAAGATTAATGCACTACTTTATTAAGCAAGACCATCTCAATTTTTAATTTTTCTATTGTTTTTGGTTTTTCAAATTTTCTATTGTTTTTGGTTTTTAAAATATCTATTGTTTTTGGTTTTTCAAATATCATAATTTCTCCCCCTAAAAACCTAAAAATAGAAAATCTTTTTGAGTTTTTTTTTTTTAATGATGAAAAAGAACTATACAATAAAAAAATGAAATACTGAAGTAAAATGAATAAAGTAAAGACTATCTAAGTAAAAATGATGATCATTTGTTAGACTCAGATGAGTATTGAACTTCATCCTTTTGAAAAACACCATTAGCCGATAACAGATATAAAAATCTGGGTTTATCAAATGCTTTTGTAAAAAGATCGGCTTTCTGGTGATCGGTGTGAATTTTCACAACATCGATTAATTTCTTTTCAAAACAATCACGTATGAAGTGATATTTTATGTCGATGTGTTTGGTTTTGGAGTGCTGAACTGGATTTTTAGTGACAGCAATGGCGGCAGTATTATCAACATAAATAGGAGTGTTAGAAAAATGTAACCCATAGTCCCTGAGTTGCTGTTGAATCCAGATTATTTGTGAACAGCAACTAGCAGCAGCGATATATTCAGCTTCACAGGTTGAAGTAGACACCGACGTCTGCTTCTTACACTGCCAGGTGACCAATCGGTTTCCAAAGAACTGACATCCTGCAGATGTTGACTTGAAATCTCTCTTGCATCCGCCATAATCTGAATCACTATATGCAGTAAGCTCAAAATTATCATCATTAGGGTACCATAAGCCAAGTTCCGGTGTACCCTTCAGATAACGCATAATCCTTATGACAGCAATGAGGTGAGATACTCTTGGTTTGGATTGATAGCGTGCACACAAGCAAGTGGCGAACATGATATCTGGCCGAGAAGCAGTAAGATACATGAGAGATCCGATCATTCCTCGGTACAGAGTGGCATCAATTAACTCCCCCTTTTCATCTGGAGTAATCCCGTGATTAACAGCCAGTGGGGTACCAGCAGGCTTAGCATCAGACATACTGAACCGGCTCAGAATGTCACCAACGTATTTGGTTTGATGAATAAAAATCCCTGCCTCAGACTGATCCACCTGCAAACCCAAGAAAAATTTCATCTCTCCCATCGAACTCATTTCAAATTTTTCTTTCATAACCTTCTCGAATTCCTTGCACAGACTATCATTTGTGGAACCAAAAATTATGTCGTCCACATATACTTGCACCAAGAGTAAGTCATTGTCCTTCTCACGGATGAATAATGTGCAGTCAATGACACCTCTTCTGAACCCGTTGTTCAGAAGGTGAGTAGAAAGTGTCTCATACCACGCTCGCGGAGTTTGATGCAATCCATATAAGGCCTTGTCTAGCTTGTAGACTTGGTCACGATGCAATGGATCCTCAAACCCGGGAGGTTGACTGACATATACGGTTTCACTGATCACACCGTGAAGGAACGCACTCTTGACATCCATTTGATAAACTATAAACTTCTTAAAGGATGCATAAGCTAAGAAGATACGAATGGCTTCGAGTCGAGCAACCGGAGCAAACACCTCATTGTAGTCCAACCCTTCTATCTGTCTGAATCCTTGAACCACCAGACGTGCTTTATTTCGCACTATGATCCCGTGATCATCTTTCTTGCAACGAAGAACCCATCGAGTACCAATGACTTTTGCACCTTTGGGTCTGTCAACCAATTGCCAAACACCTAACTTTTTGAACTGTAATAGTTCTTCTTGCATTGCATCAACCCATGATTCTTCCTTGAGGGCTTCAGTGACAGTACGCGGTTCAACTTGAGAGATAAAGCAGGAATGAGCACAAAAGCTTACATCTGCAAAATCAAGAATGTCTGCAAGACCACCTGAAGAAATCTGACTTCGAGTTTTCACTCCATCTAAAGGACTCCCAATAATGTTGTCTTGAGGATGAATACGATTGATTCTTCCAACAGGATGAGCGGGAACCTCAACCTTAGGATCTAAGTTATTCAAATTCAAATCCTCAAGACCAGGTATAAGGTTATCAACAACTGGCTCAGGAGCAGCTGGAGGATTGTCATCTGTGTCTGAGCTGTCATCATTTATCTGTGTAGAGGGACCAGATGCAGATGTAGGTTGAGAAGTTTCATCAGGTGCATTCTGTACATCATACAGCATCTGAACAACAACATCTTCATCTGAATACATGGGGGGCATATTGAATGAATCAAAAAAACTGGAATAATCAAACATCCAATCTGGCCCTTTTCCAGGTGGGGGCATTGTATATTTCTGAACGTCTACATGGTACCACTCCTCCACATTATGAGTTGCAATGTTGTAAACTCGTTTGTTTGGAGTGCTATACCCAAGAAAGTACCCTTCTTCCACCCTTTCATTGAACTTGCCTTGCTCATGTTTCTTAAGCATAGTGCATGGAGCACCAAAAGGTTCTAGATACTTAAGATTTGGCTTTCTGTTATGGAGCAGTTCAAAGCAAGTCTTCCCATGTCTCTTCACAATAAGTACCCAGTTCAAGGTATAACAAGCGTTAGCTACAGCTTCGTTCCAGAATTGAACCGGTAGAGAAGAATCAGCAAGCATGGTTCTAGCAGCCTCAATCAATGTCCTATTTTTGCGTTCAGCAACACCATTCATTTGAGGAACATATGGAGCACTAAATTGCTGCACAATGCCTCTTGCATTACAAAAATTTTCCATGTTGTGATTTTTGAACTCCGTTCCATTATCAGTTCGAAACTGACGAATCTTGAGCTTATAAAGTGATTCAAGTTTGGTAACCAAAGCTTGAATGCAATCAAACGTCTCAGATTTCTCCTTTAAAAAGAAAACCCAGGAGTATCTGGAATACTCATCAGTGATGACAAGACAGTATTGATCTCCAGCTATACTCTTTCGATTCACAGGACCAAATAAGTCCATGTGGAGAAGCTCAAGAGGAACATTGATTGAATGAAGCTTTTTCAGCTTATGAGACTGCTTGGCTTGCTTCCCTTTCTTGCAGGATACACAGATATCAGACAGCTTAAAATTCTTCAAGCTAACTCCCTCAACCAGACTATTGTGTACCAAATGATTCATCTTACGTAAACTCAAATGGCCCATCCTCTTATGCCAAAGGATTGAATCTTTCTCAGTTGCCTTTGTCATAAAACATGAAGCTGTGGAGGATGTAGTTGAAGCTGTGGCCATATTGAGAACGTACAAATCTTGCTTCCTCGGAGCAGACATCAAAATCCAATCTTCAGGTATCTTAACACCTTGCTTGAGAATGTAACATTTTGAATCATCAAATAAGACCTTGTACTCTTTGTCACAAATCTGAGAGACTGTCAGGAGGTTGTTTTCCAGCTGTTTAACATATCTGACATTATCAAATGAAACTTGTCCATTTGTCAGAATTCCCTCTCCTGTAATAAACCCGCCTTTGTCACCGGCAAAAGCAACATATCCACCTCGAACTGCATTCACATTGGTGAGCAGAGAAATATCACCAGTCATGTGTCTGGAAGCCCCACTATCAACGATCCAATTGCTATTAACTCCAGCTTTTGGGGCAACCTGCACAATAAAGAGACAATCAGTTCACTTTGGGAACCCAAGCCTTTACAGTCTTGGGTTGACCCATAGAGTCTCGGATCCAAACATCAATCCATTTTCCATCAGGAAAAGATTTATCTGAAATAGGTGAAACAGAATCCTCAGATGATTTAACTTTCCAAATTGCATGTTTATCAAAAGAGGTTTTCAGATAAATGGATGATGATTTTGCTTGGTTAACTTTAGGCACACTTGGAACATGCAAAGTTTCCTGTTTTCCTTTACCCTTGTCTGAAGTGATAATCTGAACCGGTTGTTTGGCCTTTGTTTGAACAGGCTTAGGTACAGATTTAACCGGTTTTGGTAAAGCAGAATTTAATTTTCTGAAAGAAACAATCTTTGGCCTGATCAAATGAGGGCAAAATCTCACAATGTGCCCAGACTCACCACATTCAAAACAGACTTTGTCACCTTTTTTATGAAAATGTTTTAAATCAGAAAATGGTTTTCTATTTGATTTAAAAACATTTGTTTTCTGACAATCTGGCTTAAAACCCAAACCTTTTGTCCCTTTGTTACCAACAAAAGCTGATTTGGTAACATGCTTAGCTTCAGACTCTTGTGAAGCTTTAACAAAGCACAATTCTTTGTAAATTTTTGAGTTGCAGATTGGGTCACCTTTCATAACAACAGAGGTTTGATTCCGAGGAGTACTATATTCTGATTCATCCTCGGAATCTGAGACCCAATCTTCAACAACTCCATCCACCCGAGATCCAGCAGTCTTTGAAGAACTCTGATTTGTACTCAGACCGACTGGATCAATTACTAACGGAGTAGTAACTTGAAAATCCTTTACATCTTTGTCATTTGGTGTATTGACAAATGCATTGAGGATGGGTGGAGGACAATTTTGATAGTTAACCTTTTCCTTCCCCTGATCAGTACCCCTACTGAGCATGTGCTCAATGATATAAGATGAGCTTTCATAGCTCTTGAGCTTTTGTCCTAAGGTCTCATAGTCACACTCGACTATTGCTAACTTCTTCTTGATCTCATTGATGGTATTGAGATAAGAAGTGATAGCATCTTGCTTATTCAGCACTGCAATTTCTGCCTCATGCAATTGTCTATTTAAAAGATCAATTTTAGCTTGAAAATCTTTTTCATTAGATTTTAAAACTTTGTTAGCCTCAATGCACAAGTCGAGATCGTTCATCAAAACACTGTTATGTGTCTGATAAGCAAGGACCTTACTTCTAAGATCAACACAATTAAAACACTCTGAATGTGAAGATAAGCAGTCAATGTATACCAGCTCTGACTCTGTAGAAGCAGAAGAGTTTACCATCAAGGCAAATTGAGTAGAGGAGTCATCAGCTTCAGCATCAGAATCTTGAGTGTCTGAATCTGTCAGATTGTCTGATTCTGAACTTGAGATCTTGTCATCATTCCTCAATGAATCTACCTGAATGCTTTCTTCATTTTGACCTTCAGACTGCTGAATCTCTGCCACACAAGCTTTATCTTGATCTTCTTTATCAGCATTAAACCTGAAGTCCCAGTTCACCCCTTCATCCTGTTGAACCATTAAAGCTTTACTAGCAGAGGATGAAGATCCAACTTGAGAAGGAGAATCAATGGGAACTAATCTCCTTTCTGGATTGGCAGTAGAGGATTTCTGATGCTGAAATGGTTCTTGTTGCCAGCTTTCTTCGGCTGCTTGCATTGTCTGGCAAAATGACCCTTCTCACCACAGTTGTAGCATGTGACAGATGCCATATCAAATCCAAACTTGGACTCCTTGTTTAGATTGATATCCTTCCCAGTCCTTTTCACAAATTCCTTTGCTCTTCTAATTGCACTAGCCAATGCCCACATAATGTCAATTCTCTCCATGTCATCAGGATCAATCTGAGAGTAATCATCATTGGTCAAATATGGATTGCCGATCTGACCAGCAACTAATCCATCATATGAGCTAACCAATGTTGACAGAAGACACATATGCTCTTTTGCAATCTCTACTGTGACCTTGTCAAAGTTCTCTGTTTTTAGACTTGCGGTAGGCTGATGATGCTCTTGTTGTGAACTTGATGAAGAAGATTGACTGAAATTCATCTGAGCTGCAGATGAAGCTTCAGATGTTTTAGAAACAAAAGCAGTCTTCAGAGGAGCATGAGTTGTGGATTTATCAACTGTGGGAGTGGAGTAGTATAGAGAAGTATCTTGAACTTGCACAACTCTCTTGGCCTTCCATTTGTTCTCTATCTCCTGCTCTTTTAGCTTCTGAATGAAATCATTGATGTCCATATGAGCCATCATCTGATTTTGCTTGAGTACCATCAAGAAGGATTCCCACTTTGGAGGTAAAGCATCTGCTAAACACTGAATCTTTTCTTGAGTTGTAGTTTTGACCTCATGATTGAACAACTCACTCAATAGATGATAAAACCTGGCAATAAGCTCATCCAGTGACTCATTTCCCACATACATGAAGCTATTGAATTCCTTTCTCAGTGCCTTTGACTTGATACTCTTCAAAGCATCATTACCCTCATATCTTTGTTGCAGTGCATCCCACAGTAGCTTAGCTGAAGTAAACTGTCTAAACTGATGGAAGATATCAGTGGCAATGGACTGTGACAAAATAGCATAGGCTTTCTTCTCATAATCATACAGCTTCCTCTGAGGCTCAGTCATCCGTGTGACCAGCATAGGAGTTCCATCTTCATTCAGAGGCCTCAGATAACCTCCTTCAATCATCATCCACAGATTTGTATCCACCCCATTGATGTGAATCTCAAACCGATACTTCCAGTGAGGATAATCGTCTAAGGTTAGTAACTTGGGAGCTTTATTAGAGTTCCCCGTCTCATTCTCTGTCAATAATAATGTCTGAATACGATGATTCTGGTTCGCCATCAGTGCTAAGTCTTCCATTTAATCAGAAATGACAAAATTCAACACTTAGAAAAATCTCAGAAAAGTTGTCGAATGAACTGGTTTTGGCGAATGTCGGGGGCCGAATTAACAGAAACTGGCGAATGAAGGCTGAGTATGACAACTGGCGAATGAGAAGATCGAATGACCTATTCGGCGAATGACATATGTCGAATGAGCTCTTTCGCCGAATGAGAGTAGAGTATAAGACTTATTCGGCGAATGACAATGGCGAAGGAGCTATTCGCCGAATGAGACCTATTCGGCGAATGAGGGGCTATTCGGCTGAACTTATTCGGCCGCCAGAGTCATTCGGCGATCTGGGGTTTTCAGCAACGAAAATCGTGATAACTTGCGATTTTGACCAGATTTAAGCACCAAATTTGGTACAGAAGTTCAAGACATGATAACAAGCCAATTGGGAAAGAATTAGGGCAATCAAACCGCAAAAACCCTTGGTTTTTCAATGAAATAGTAACTTGGAAAGCAAGAAAAATAGGGTTTTTGGAAGTTACGAAAATCAGGGTTTTGGGAGACTCAGATCTGATGATTTTGAGTGGAAATCGAGTAGAATCAAGAGCCAAAGCTCTGATACCACTTTGTTGGACCGATTGGGAGCTCGGAAACAATCCGAATCCAATGTAAAACTACTCGACAGCCTCTGGAATAGTGCGGAATCCTATTCCAGGGTTTTCCAATCGAAACCAACAGAAACCGTGGTGATCCGAGGTTGTAAGAACAACGTGGAAGCAACAATCGAACACCACGGGTTGAGAATCGAACTTGGATGATCAAGAACCGCTCAAATCTTCTAGGGTTTTGACACTTGAGTCTCAGGGAAGAAGGAGGGCTCTGGAAAGTTAGCGTTGAAATGATTTGAACTTCTATATATAAGCTGTAGTCATTCGGCCGAATGAGTGGCCGAAGCAGCTCATTCGGCGAATGACTAAGCTCGAATGAGCTATCAATCGAATGAGTCATTCGGCGAATGACTCATTCTATCGCCAGACATTCGCTATGATGTTCATTCGGCGAATGACTTCATTCTAGAGTCATTCGGCCGAATGAGCAATCTTCATACTCAACATTAATTTATCCAAATCAACTAAACATATAATTAATAATAAACATTAAGAATGATATATAAAGACAACTTCCATTAATAACTTTGAACTTTACATGATTAGAGTTACAAAACTGAACTAGGGACATTACATGTATCAACACTAAACGAGCCACACTTTTGGGCTCTAGCTCGGGCTCGAGCTCGGGCTCGGGCTCGTTAAGGCTCGGCTCGTTCGAGCTTTTTACCGATCCGATCTCGAGCATTTCACGAGCTGCCTTGGTTCGTTTACACCCCTAGCTATCATTGCCGGCACTTCCATTGTTGCTTCCTCTCTTGCTGCAACCATCACTGCTGCAGCCATCGCCGTTGCTGCTATCGCTGCTGCTACTAATGCTATTCTACTATTGTTATAACAATTGCATTGCAACCGTCACTAGCATACTATTTATTTTCTTTTTAATTTTCTTGAGTTTATTGCTATTGATCAAGGTGGCTACCTTTTTTTTGGATTATTATTAGAGGCCGTTATACTTTTTTTATCAAATCTATATTTAAAGACCTTCTTTCTGTTTTTTTGAATATTAATAGAGGTCATCATCACTTTTCTATTTTCTTCTAAGAAGTAGAAATTAACTGATCATACAATTCAATTTCCTCTAGAAGTCCTTAAAGTTGGGCGAAATATGTCGGTATTTTGAATCATTTCCTATATAAATCAATCATGCATGCCATTTTAAAATAATCATAACTTATAACAAAACAAAAAAAAAAAACAAAATATTTTTCTCTGAAAATGGACCATTTTCAAGACTCAGAGGTGGAGTACACTTATGCAATTCAACTTGCTAGCTCTATAGCATTACCAATACCTCAGGGTACTTGATACTATAGCAGAGTCGGGCCCAAATGCCCAACTCTCAGCTCATGAGATTGCCACTTGTTTGTCGATATCAAACCTTGATGCTCCTAACAAGCTTGACCGGATGCTTCAGTTGTTAGCGAGCTATTCAGTTGTCACATGCACCCAAGAGATGCGTGAAACTAAGCCGGTTAAAGTGTATGGACTTACTCCTGTTGCCAAACACTTCATCAAAAACGAGGATGGTGTGTCGTTTTGTTCAATGATGGATTTGCATCTGGATGAGGTGACCATCAAGAGTTGGTACGATCAACGTTTTCTCATTCTCATATTAAACTAGTGATTGACTTGATTGCTGCTAAATGATTCTTTTATGCTTAAGGTTTCATCGTTCAGGTTGTTATTATTTATGGTCTTCTATTATAAATAATTCTTTTTCAAGTAATAATGAAAAAACGTAAAACACTCGCAACAATCAACAATGTATAGTAAGAGAATCCTTTTTGAAATTGATTGATTCAAGTTTTCTTACTACATTTTTTTTAAAAAAGAAATCTACGGACTATGCATAATTAATCTTTAGTTTTATAAATGTTGTCTAGAGTATGAAAAAAAACAAGAACGCATCTATATATTATGTAATACAAACCATGAAAGATTATATAAAATATAAAACAAAGTACAAACTTGAGATGCATTTTATATTAACGTAATAATTAGTCTAAATATACAAGATAAGAGAAATATTAATGATATATCGACATACTAACAACACTATCTTTTTATATTTTTATAATAAAAAATATGAAAAATAAATGAGTGAATAAAATTTGTATACTATTAGTATTAATATTAATACTATAAATGTATGGATAATTAGGGTTATGTATGAATACAAAGAACCTGAAATAACATACAAACTAGGATTCAAGAGAAACGCCAATGTAGTGCCTTATATTTGTCACTATTGTCACCGAGTCTATGGCCCGCAGATGAGCAACATTAATTTGGTTAGCTATATATAGATTGTGACAGTATTGGTTGGGGTGTTGATTGTAGTTTAAACTTTCCTCAAAGACAAAAATGTTGTCCAAAGAGAAGTTATTGATCGTGACACAATAGAGTGTCACTAACATAAAAAAAAAAAAAAAACTAAATTACATGCATTAGTCTCTATGGTACCAATATGTGTTAAGTTTTGACTTCTTAAAAAAAGTTCAAGCATCTAATACGTCCTATAGTGGACGAAGGTTAAAAATTTTGTTGTTAAGAAAAAAACTAATATCAGACAAAAAAGTGAAGAACCTTTTCTGGGACTATGTTTTTAATTATTATTTCGTTTAATTCTTTTGAAGTATTACCTCAAATGTGAAAAAAAAAAAATTAAAAAAATCAAACTGACTCATTAATTACTCAAGATCAATTACCTAATGAAAGCGTCGAGCTGAGTTAAGATTAAACAAGATTTAGACGAGCTCAAGCTTTTTATTGAAGCTTGATTAATAAAAAAGTTCAACCTGAGATTCACTTATGGAGCTCTAGTAAGCTTTTGAATTATCATTATTTATATAATTATGTTAAAATAACTATAAAATATATATAACGTATGTAGTTTTAAAATATCGAGTTCTTATAAGTTAAACGAGATAAACTTTTATGCATAAAATACAAATACTATTAAACTTATTTTTTTACTTTGGTTGGCCGTTTTTGTCTTCTGTGACACTTTATGATACACCGCAACTATACTACACTTTTCTTCTAGCGGCATCTGGTTACATAAAAGTACGTACAAGTTTTTAGATCACATATTTTGATTATTTTCATTCATTATATATATATCTACTGAATATAATAAAAGAGTATTTTTAGTATATACATGTCATCTCTTTATTAATTCTCGAAAAAAAATTTCCTGCCACTCTCTCTCCTGTAAAACACTAATATTTTTTAGTAATTAAATTAAACAATTGAAGATTTATATCTTCAATGATAATATTATTAATAAGAATTAATTATATGCAAACTTAAAATATAATTTCATAATTATTAAATACTTGTTATTATGTGTTATTTATATCTTAAAAAACATTATTTTTATAAAAATTTTATATTTATTCAACACATGTAATGCATGGGTTTCTAAGCTAATTGTTAATATAATACAAACTAAGGTTTTTTTTTTTTCAGTTATTCTAAGTGTTTTATTTTTAAACAATCTAGGCTTAAACTTAAGGATTCAGTAGTTGAAGGAGGGGCTCCACTTAACAAGGTCACCGGAATGGAAATACATGAGTATATGGCATCAGATCATCGGTTCACCGGAGTATTCAATAAAGCCATGAAAGACACTTCGATTATTTTATTGAAGGAAATTCTTAAAGATTATGATGGATTCAACAACCTTAAAACTTTGGTTGACGTAGGAGGTGGTCAGGGAGGAAACCTTTATATGATCGTATCCAAATATAAAAACATTAAAGGCATAAACTTTGATTTACCCACTGTGATTAGTCGTGCACCACAACTTCCAGGTATATTTTTTCAATTATATGCGTAAACAATATCATATTCTAAATCTTATTTTAGTAATTACCATACGTATAGAAAGAGAAACAATTTTGAATGTTACACATTTTGTCCCGAGCTAAAAATATATGTTGTTTGATAGTCATTTAACCATATATTAAAATGTTACCTTAATTAGTCAAAGGCTAGTAGTTATCTTTCCATTGTCATGTTTGGTTATAATGTTTGAATGAAATAAATCACTACTTAATGTTAGACATGAATAGACGAATTCATTGAAACTAATTCACGAGGATGTGAGTTCATGATTCAAGACAAGGGTCGGGTCATGGTTCGGGTCGAAGGTCATGTCATGGTTTGACACGGGTCACATCATGGTTCGAACATGGGTTGGGTCATAATTCGAGTCATGGGTCAGGTCATAATTCAGGTTATAGTTCAAATCATGTGTCATGATTTTGGTCATGAGTCGTGTAATGCGTCATAGAATAGTTCATGTCATGGGTTGGGTTTTTGTTTAGGTCATGGTCATTAACTCATGGCCGAGTGATAGTTTGGGGTCATGGTTGGGGTTGTGGATCAGGTCGTGGTTTGGGTCATAAGTTTGGTTGGCGAATGGTTCAGATCAATTCATTCCGTGAAAAAAATGAAAAAGAAAAAAAAAACCATTCTTCTAAAAAATGAAAATCATTAAAAGAGAAAGAGTTGAATTTCTTATGTAATAGTTTATTCAATTTGTATTTGGTTACCAACATGTTTTTTTCATACCAGCGTACTACGTAATTTCATTCTCTCTTTCACTCATGCATAGCAACACTACCTTAAGAGCTAAGTTGAGAACATTGCTAATTATTCAAACCTCTTATCTATTATGGAGATGTTTGAAAAACAACCCTTGTTTAATATAATCCATATGTTTACATTAGGGTTTATTGACTATCAATTCTGTGTAACATTATATTTATCGTTCCATCTATGTTTGCATGTTCTTGACATTGATCACTTGGGTTATATAGTGGAATAACACTCATTTATACAACGGGTGGACTTTATGGTTTTGAAGTGGAGCAACACTTATTTTAATGATGGAGTACGCTTTAAAATTATATTGTAGATTGACAAAAATTATAACGTGTTTTTTGTTTGTCTTTTCATATTGGACATCGTGTCGTTGCCTTATTGATGTGTGAATTACAACATGTTTTTTATCAACGCTTTAAAATTGCGAATCTTACCATTGTCGCAACACAATGTGTGTTCAACTAAATATTTAAAAAAAGCAGGTGTAGAACATGTTGCAGGAGATATGTTTTGTAGTGTTCCTCAAGGTGATGCCATTTTTCTCAAGGTAATCTTGCTCAAGCATTCTCATATGCGCACACATATATGCTTTGAATTAGCTATCTTCTTATTGACTAACAAGTTATAACATAAAATATACATGATAAATGAGTAGCTTTTAACATCACATATCAGAGTTTCGCTTCTCTTATTCTATTTTACACAATCATATTCAAACTTTATCTTTTGTAGCATTTACAATTTACTTTATTGAACTCTCAATTTCTTAATTAATTTATCCATTATTTAATATTTCATTTATTCAATCCTTTTGATACACGGGTTTCTAACCTATTATTATAATATAGTGGATCATGCATGGTTGGGGTGATGATGATTGCATAAAATTCTTGAAGAACTGTTATAAGGCTTTGCCAGATGACGGAATAGTAATTATAGTAGAAAAGATTGTTCCTTTTCTACCGGATACAGGTTCTTTGATGAAAGCCGACACCCATATTGATGCTCTCATGTTGACTTTAACACATGGAGGAAAGGAGCGCACGGAAGAAGAGTTTTTGAAGTTGGCGATACAGTCAGGGTTTAGTGGCATGAGAAAGAAATGCTTCAAGTGTACCTTTTGGGTCATTGAATTCTACAAGTAGAAACATCTTTGATTATATAACATCATACTTGTTTGAATGAAACAGTAATACTATTGAATAAATGCATGTTTTCAAGATGAAATCATGAATGTTTACATTCTCAGTCATAATATTGATTGATCAATTAATGGATAAGATATATTTAGTATAGTAGTGTTATGTGTATAATGTTTCTTTCTTTAACTAAAATTTCTATTTTTAGCAAGTTGTGGCATACTATCATTTTGGATTTCTTTTCTATGTTTTGGATAAACCATTATGTATTTTTGGTAGCCTAATACATTAATTTTGGTTTTTGAACATTTACGAGTTTTGTAGAAACTTGTATTTTTAGGTCATACCCAACGTTAATGTTACCTGCTGTTTGGAATCGTTCGCTTGGAGTAGTAATCGTTCTTGCCACCTGCATTAGGTTATGATTTGTGTTCAATTTCATTTTGTCTTCTTCTATTTTGGGATTCATTTGTTTTGGATGTGTTTGTTTGGTTCAGTCCATCTTGGATTCAACGTGATCCCTTTTGTATCTTGGTTTTGTGTAGATCAAGGTTTGATAAGTAGTCAACTTATCAATAAATAAGGATTTAGCAGTGGATGCATGGTTGAGGAATTTTGTTCAGATTATTATAGTGCCTGTTGGTTCTATTTTGAATGCTAAAGATGGTGACACTTGTAATATTCTTGTAATTTCTAATAAACGTTGTGGGCAAAGCGGACAATATTGGTGGTATATGAGGCCAAATGTTAGAGAATTATATGAGGGACACTCCTGTTATACACGAGATGGTGGGGCAATCCTCATCGAGGACGATGAGATGTAACATCTTAGTCAAATCCCACATCGGCCTTGACTAGGAGAGATTCTTGTCTTATAAGTCACGATCCGCCTCTTATATCACCCACGTGTTTGGGCTTAGCTAGATGTGGAGCACATGAAAACTCCATAGTTAAGCATGCTCGGGTTACAGCAATCTAGGATGGTTGACCTTCTTCGAAAGTTTTCCCCCAGGCAACCAAAGGCAAAGCTGTTAGCTTTGAGTGGGCAAAGCGAACAATATTGGTGGTAGATGGGGTCGGGTTGTCACACCCTGAGCCGGCGGGGATTGGATCGAAGACCCCGTCGGGCGGAAGGTTCTCGGGGCGCCATATCTTGAATGATAATCATAATGATCAGATTGTTTACATAGCATCAATGTTAAGAATAACTAAAGCACAATCAACATTAAACTAGGATTACAAAGTTAAATTACAATATCAATGTTCAGTATTTTAACCCAGTAAACCTATCAAAAGAATCAAAGTTTTCTATCTTGTAACTGTACAAGACATCCAAAAGAGATTCATATGAACAACAAAATATGTGCTTCCAAAATCAACTAGGTCCTCTATCTAGGCCACCTAGCATGCAGTCCAAAGCCTTAGCTTAAACCGGTTCTTCACCTGAGAAAGCATGTAAGAAAAACAAAGTCAACACAATGGTTGGTGAGTTCATAAATTTTATAAGTTTAAAAATACCTTTAGCAAACCTCTTTCAGTAAAACCTTAACCTCATTAACTCCACATGTAATATCCAAATCGGTATGCTTATATATAGGGCATACCCCTGAGTCGAGCCTACAACCCGCCCAGACGCCGTCCCACCACATACTAATCCGCATATGACACTATTGTTAATAATAATTAAGCATTTTACCTACCATTCAAACCATTCCTCGTCATAGCTTTAGTTTACTGTTTCAAAGTTTACAAGTCTATAGCATTCGTAAGTATTAGCTTCAAAGTAAGTTTAACAAGCATCAAAGTTTCACACGCACATAGTTTCGCTTTCACTAATCTCAAGCGTGAGTACAAGCCCTGCTATAGCAGAAGTTTAGCAATTACGTAGCTCACGGATAGATACAAGCTCTGCTCTAGCAGAAGTTTAGCCATTATGTATCTCATGAATTAGTTAAGCCTAGTCTAGCAATTACGTGTCTCCTATACAAGATACAAGCCCTGCTATAGCAGAAGTTTAGCAATTACGTATCTCATACAAAGACACAAGCCATGCATACACTAACAATCCAGCATTTACATATCTCATATAAGCAGACAAAAGCCCTGCTATAGCAGAAGTTTAGCAATTACATGTCTCTTATATAGATAATAGCTTAGCCTCGTCATAGTTTAGCTTTCACGTATCTCAATACATGGGTACAAGCCCTGCTATAGCAGAAGTTTAGCAATTACGTAGCCCATGATTAGATACAAGCTTAGCATTTCGCACGCAATCATAGTTTCCAAGCATATAGTTTCAAGCATTAGCATATAGTTCAACCACAAAATTCATAGTTTAAGCATCAAGTATGTAGTTTAAGCCTCTAGTTTGTAGCATAAGCATCAAGCCTCAAGTTTAAGCATTCATTTCATAGCATAAGACTCAAGTATCATGTACAAGCATCTCGTTTCAAGCATAAGCATTAAGCATCAAGTTTAAGCATCTAGTTTGTAGAATAAGCATCAAGCACATAGTTTCTCAAAGTATACTAGTTTCCAAGCATAAGCCTTGTTGTAAGCATCATAGTTATGTTTAAAACCATTAAATAACATTTCAATGATTTATTAAAATGTTTAACATGCTTCTCAGTCCCGAAGTAAAACAAATAAGTTTGGAAAGGGACAAATGAACTCACCTTATGTCCGTGGTGGTTGACTAAGTAAAGACAAGAATACACGCGCTCTTTGTTTGTACTTGTAGTGATGTTCACGATCCTGTATTAATTCCATAGTGATTTGTACTTATAAGCATAAATTATAATTAATGTGTACGTTCGTAAGTGTTAGCCCTAAAGTAGGCTAACACCTATGTGTTCTGGTCATCGTTCGGCCTCGTTTATGTGTGGTCATGATTTCCAACTTAAGACTTAGTTTTCCATGCTTCCATGTATTTGACTTCTTTCTCGAAATTTTCAATCACACCATGTCATATTAATAGTTGGTATGGATATAGTGTTTGTAAAAACAACTCATTGTCACTTTTGTATTAATTTATTAGCAATACTTTATATGTTATCCCTTGTGATTTAATTTCATGTGTCGGCTCCAAGTGAAACGATGTCGTGGGTCGAATGATGACCATGGGCCAAGCTAATGGGCCAATTAAAGTGACGTGGGCTTAATTCATTATGGAGTTGGGCCATGTATGTGCGTGGGCCGAAAGAAAATGGTTGGGCCGAGGGAAATTAGATTCGGGCCAAGTGTCACATGGGGTTGAGTTAATCAAGTGGGCCGAAAGAATTTGGGCCAAGTTAGACCACTTAGACCACTTAAAACCTTGTGGGCCTCGGCCATATTCATGAATAAAAAGCGTGGGCCGAAGAATGATAACATGGGCCGTTTGTGTATGCTACTGGATCAACACATATATCACCCATGGCAGCGAACCTCTAAATCAAATAACTATAGGTTCGGCCTCCATGCACACTAGGTTCGTTTAGGAGGAGCAAGGTTCGCCAGAGGCTCGTAATAGGTGGTTCGCTAACAACTCATTGATAGGATCGGCCAAGGGTTCGGTGCAACAGGGTTCGGCCAGCATGGTGGATTGGTTCGTGGCTAATCATGCAACATAGGTTCGTGAATCTTAGGCATATGGTTCGTTGATCACGTAAGTTCGCCCATGAGAATAGGGTTCGGCTGGTCAATGGTTCGTTGATGGCGGCAACAGGTTCGCATGGGAAGCAGTAGTAGGGTTCGGCTATGGTTCGCCTGCTTCCATCCCAGCATAGGTTCGCCACTTAGGGTGAGGTTCGGCCATCAACTGTGTGAACAGGTTCGCCCGTTTGAACCTTGCGAACCCTGTTCATCGACCCATCCTCAAGCTGCCTGTTGTGAGGAAACAATACTCTGGTGGTTATGTGGTGCTAGATGGTCGCTCATGGTCGTGGTCTTATGGCGGAAAGGAGATTTAACCGGTTTTAATGTGGTGGTCGGCAATAGGCTTAGAAAACCCTAATTTTTCGTGTGATTCAAAGCTGCGTACCTCCAAATCGGCTGTGTAGATCCACGGATCGGTCGTACTTTATGATAGAGGATGATGAGGGCTTGGTCTAGACACCAAAATGGCTTGATTTCACCCACAAATGAGTGAGATATGGAGATTTTAAGGTGTTTCTTGTAGAGAGAAAAGAGAAAAACGGGTTTGAGAGAAATTTAGGGAGAGAGAGAGGTGATGTAGAAATGAATTTAATGCTTCATTTAGAGTTTAAATACCCCGTGGGTGTCCGGGTTCGTTTCGGTTGCTCGGTTTGTATTTTAGTCATGGTTCCGGATCGTTACGCGCATTTATCGTAAATTAAATAAAAGAGTTTTATTATTATTTTAACGATCTGGATGGTATTTATTCCTAATAATTAATTTAAATATCATTTTATTAGTTTATTTATTGAATTATATATTTTTACGCCTTTCGTTAATTTGTTTCGTGAATTAATAAAATAGTTTAGTTTAATTTTACTTATGATGAGTTTCAAAATTGTAAAATAGGAAATATTTTATTTCCTTAAGTTTATGATCGTTTGTATCGTTTTTCGTGTTCGTTTTCGTTTCGTCAGAACGCGTCGCCATCGCGCGTATTCGTTCGAATTGTCATTCGAACGAACACGACGATGGTTTGGCTTTCTGATTCTTGTTCTCTACTTTTCAGTCATTATTTCAGAACGTTAAACTTTCATAATCATTTGTACAGATCGTCACCTATACGAATAACTCGTCGGTTTAGCATTCCGTAACGATAACCGTTATAGTTTCGTTCTGTTTAACCTCATATACGTTTATACACAATAGCATCAAATCAAGTATCTGTGTTTCAACACTGTGTTGTCTGATATGTTTCTGACTGTTAAACCCTAAGGTTTTAATCAGATTTCAGACAATCGCATAATAGTTTCATGTTAAGCATAATGTATCAATAGCATAAGCATAGTTTCACGTAATGTGTACCTGAGTTACTGTACGAATTACTGTTGCGATCACTGTTCCGGCACGCGTCCGGCACTGATGTTACAGTCTCCCATTGTTAGAGAAATTTCGTCCCAAAATTTAAGACTCGTTATTCGGTACGGCTTCCTCTGTAAAGAATTGGGGATACTTGTTCTTCATGTGATCTTCACGTTCCCAAGTAAACTCGGGTCCGCGCCTTGAGTTCCATCGAACCTTAACGATCGGAATACGGCTTCGCCTCAGTTTCTTAACCTTGCGATCCATAATCTCTAAAGGTTCTTCAACAAAACGTAAGTGTTCATCCAATTGAATTTCTTCAACCGGTATGATAAGAGTTTCTTTGGCAAGGCATTTCTTCAAGTTTGAGACGTGAAACACGTCGTGTACACCATTAAGTTCATCCGGTAAGTTTAATTTGTATACCACAGGACCAATGCGTTCGATGATCTTGAATGGTCCCACATACCGTGGTGTTAGTTTGCCTTTCTTTGCAAAACGGACTACGCCCTTCCATCGAGAAACCTTTAACATGACACGGTCTCCCACTTGGAATTCCAACGGCTTGCGCCGTTTGTCGGCATAGCTCTTTTGTCTGCTTCGCGTTGCTTGTAACCTTTGTTGTATCTGAGCAATTTTGTCTGTTGTCTCTTGAATAAGTACTGGCCCGGTGATACGATTATCTCCCACTTCCGACCAACAGATCGGTGATCGACATTTCCGACCATAAAGAGCCTTGAACGGGGCACAACCGATGCTGCTGTGATAACTGTTGTTGTAGGAGAATTCAATCAGTGGCAATTGAGAATCCCAATTCCCACCGAAGTCTAGAACACAAGTTCTCAACATGTCCTCTAGGGTTTGTATAGTACGTTCGCTTTGACCATCCGTTTGTGGATGATAAGCTGTACTCAGGTTTAATTGCGTCCCCAGAGATTTCTGCAATGATTGCCAGAACCTTGATGTGAATCTGCTATCACGATCTGAGATGATAGACAATGGCACACCATGGCGTACCACTATCTCATTGATGTAAAGCTTTGCTAGTTTATCCATCGTGTAAGTTTCTCGCATCGGCAAGAAATGAGCAGATTTGGTTAATCGATCAACGATAACCCAAATAGTGTCATGTCCACTGGAAGTGCGGGGTAGCTTAGTAACAAAGTCCATAGCTATCTGTTCCCACTTCCATAGTGGAATTTCAGGCTGTTCCAGTAAACCTGACGGTTTCTGGTGTTCCACCTTCACTTTGGCACACGTAAGGCATCGACCAACGTACTCAGCTATGTCTTTCTTCATACCCAGCCACCAATAAAATGCCCGTAAGTCTTGGTACATCTTATCAGCATAGGATGTACAGAGTACTTGGTCTTGTGTGCTTCATCCAATATAAGTTTCCTTAACTCATCGACTGCAGGAATCCAAACTCGATTCTTGTAGTAAACAGGTCCATCAGGTTTCGTTTCCAATTGCTTTTCCATTCCACAATCCAATTCTTTCTTCAAGTTTGCTCGTTCAATCTCCTCTTCTTGTGCTTCAATAATGTTGTCGTGTAAGCTTGTCTGCACAGTCATTCCCATTGCTCTGACGCGCAAGGGTTTGACTCGTTCCTTCCTGCTCAAGGCATCAGCTACAACGTTTGCCTTGCCCGGATGGTACTTGATTACACAGTCGTAATCGTTCAGAATCTCAACCCAACGTCGCTGTCGCATGTTGAATTCCTTCTGATCGAATATGTGTTGCAGACTTTTGTGATCAGTAAATATGGTACACCTGGTGCCGTATAAGTAATGTCTCCAGATCTTTAAAGCAAATATCACTGCTCCCAATTCTAGATCATGAGTAGTGTAGTTCTTCTCATGAATCTTTAGTTGTCTCGAAGCATACGCGATAACTTTGTCTCGTTGCATCAACACACATCCAAGTCCCTGATGGGATGTATCACAATACACAACAAAGTCATCACAACCGTCTCGGAGAGATAAGATCGGAGCATTACATAGCTTTTGCTTCAGAGTTTGAAAGGCTTCTTCCTGCTTTTATTCCCAAACAAACGGCTCGCTTTTCTGTGTTAGCTTTGTAAGTGGCAGGGCTATCTTAGAAAAGTTCGAGATGAACCTTCTGTAATAGCCTGCTAAGCCTAGAAAAGAACGTCTCTCCGTCGGTGTCTTCGGAGTGTCCCAATCCTTTATTGCCTCGATCTTGGCAGGATCAACATGTATTCCCTCACTGTTAACTACGTGTCCTAGAAATTGAACCTCTTTCAACCAAAATTCACACTTAGAGAATTTGGCATAGAGCTTTTCTTCCTTTAACAGTTCCAAGATCGTTCTGAGATATTGCTCGTGCTCTGCTTTGCTTTTAGAGTAGATCAATATGTCATCAATGAAAACAATAACAAATTGATCTAAGTACGGCTTACACACCCGGTTCATGAGATCCATGAAAACCGCGGGTGCATTCGTCAAACCAAAAGGCATCACCATAAACTCATAGTGCCCGTATCTGGTACGAAACGCCGTCTTGGGTATATCTTCGTCTTGTACTCTAAGCTGATGGTATCCGGAACGCAGATCGATCTTTGAAAAGTATTGAGTTCCTTGCAATTGATCAAACAAATCATCAATCCTCGGTAATGGATACCGATTCTTAATGGTTAGTTTGTTTAACTCCATGTAGTCTATGCACATACGAAAGGATCCATCCTTGTTTTTCACGAACAGAACCGAAGCTCCCCAAGGTGAGTAGCTCGGTCGGATGAAAACTTTGTCAAGTAGCTCCTGTAGTTGATTCTACAGTTCCTGCATCTCCGAAGGTTCTAACCTGTAAGGAGATTTAGCAACAGGTGTCGCTCCAGGAATCAGATCAATACGAAACTCTACCGGTCGCACCGGTGGCAAACCAGGTAGATCTTCCGGGAATACTTCAGGGTATTCCTTTACTATCGGCACGTCTTGTATTGTTTTCTTGTCTTTCTCTTTCTCCACCACGTGAGCCAAGAAAGCTATACATTTCTTTTGTAGACACTTACGTGCTTTTATGCATGATATGATCTTTACGTTTCTCTTTGCTTGATCCCCATGAACTTCCAATACACGATCATTCGTCACTGGAATCCGAAGTAGCTTTTCGGAATAGATGACTTCAACTCTATTGAGTGATAGCCAGTCCATCCCCACGATGATATCGAAACTGCCCAACTCCAACGGTAACAAGTCAATGGTAAATGTGTGATCTATGAGTGTAAGTGGGCAGTTCCTAAGTATAGTGCTAACTGTGACTTGCTTTCCGTTCGCTATTTCGATAATGTAAGGGAAGTCTAAAGTTTCCTCAGTAAGACTAAGTTGTCGTGCAAAATCAGATGAAATAAAACTCTCGTCTGCACCAGTATCAAATAGTATAGATGCATAAGAGTCATGTAAAAGAAATGTACCAGTGACCACATTAGGGTCTTGGCGAGCAGCATTGGCTCCGATAACAAAAGCTCATCCGCGAGGTGCTTGTGCTCCTGGTTGCACTCTCTTTGGACAGTCGCGGGAGAAATGACCCATTTCCCCACAGTTGTAGCATCCCCTGTTGTTGTTATTGTTTTTGTTGCCTGGTGTTGGTGGTGGAGGTAGTGCTCTAGCAGCAGTGTTGGTAGCTTGCATCGCAGGAGCGCGGAAATTTGCAATCCAGTGGCCAAATCGACCACAGTTAATGCACTTCCTACACTGTGCAGCAGGTGAATGATGATACTTGCAATGATTTCACTGAGGATACACTCCCACGTAGTTCTTGAGTGTAGTGTTGACAGGTGCTGCAGGAGCCTGTCTCAAAGGAGTAACGGCCGCATTGTTCTTAACGACCTTTTGTTTCTTCTTCTGGTGGTACTCGGGTTTCTTTGTTGTTGTTTCCTTGGCTTTTCCCGCATCATCTTTTAAAACTCCTGACTTTACCATCACTTTGGTAAGTTTGGCTGAAAGGGAGATGGCTGACTCCAGAGTAGTAGGATATGCAGCCAACACAATACTTTGAATACAAGAAGGTAATCCTGCTACATATCGATCAATCAGCTTTTCCAATGTTGGCACCATCTCTGGCACCAGGGCTACCAGTTCATGATAGCGGTTGGTAAAAGTCATATGATCGGCTCCCTTCATCACATGGTTCGAGAGCTCAACCTCTAGCTGCTGCAGTTCATGTTTCGGACAGAATTCGTTCCTCAGAAGAAGTTTGAATTCTGCCCAAGGCATTGCCATCGTTTCATCTCTTCCTCGGGCTCTGATTTGAGCGTTCCACCATGTCAAAGCTCGCTTGCTGAAAGATCCAGCCGCATAGCGAACCTTGTGGTGTTCCGGACAACTGCTTATGTCCAAAGTGTTCTCCATTTTCTCCAGCCATTGGATCAGTCCAACAGCTCCTTCCACACTAGTGAAGCTCGGTGGTTTGCATCCTACAAAGGATTTGTAGGAGCAGTCTGTAGTACGACTAGTGTTTCCACTAGCCTCTCCCGTAGTATGGCCAGAGTTGTTGCCATGTCCTTGAATACAGTTTATCATCTCTGGGATGACATCTTTCAGTTGACTCGTCAGTTGGGTGCTCAGAAGGGTTGCCAAAGTGATAGTGGCAGGATCAATAATTGGACCTGCATTCGGGTTCGAAGGGGGGGGGGTTTAGCGGTGGAGGAGGAGGTGGCGGTGGTGAATCTAGCGGTGATGGTGTCCATGAGTGAGCAGATGTCTGTGTAGTAGGCACCGGAGTCGGTTGTCTTCTGGGCGGCATTCTGATCATAACCAAAAGAATTTGGTTAGTGCAGTGATAGAACGCAGAAGACACAATGCGAACTTAAATATTATGTTCTCTACATGAGGGTCCCTAAGTTATAGTCTAGGCCAAACCGTTTAAGTAAATGACCTATTATTCTCTATAACCTTGAGCTCTGAAACCAATCTGTCACACCCCGAGCCGGCGGGGATTGGATCGAAGTCCCCGTCGGGCGGAAGGTTCTCCGGGCGCGATATTTTGAATGATAATTATAATGATCAGATTGTTTACATAGCATCAATGTTAAGAATAACTAAAGCACAATCAACATTAAACTAGGATTACAAAGTTAAATTACAATATCAATGTTCAGTAATTTAACCCGGTAAACCTATCAAAAGAATCAAAGTTTTCTATCTTGTAACTGTACAAGACATCCAAAAGAGATTCATATGAACAACAAAATATGTGCTTCCAAAATCAACTAGGTCCTCTATCTAGGCCACCTAGCATGCAGTCCAAAGCCTTAGCTTAAACCTGTTCTTCACCTGAGAAAGCATGTAAGAAAAACACAGTCAACACAATGGTTGGTGAGTTCATAAAGTTTATAAGTTTAAAAATAGCTTTAGCAAACCTCTTTCAGTAAAACCTTAACCTCATTAACTCCACATGTAATATCCAGATCGGTATGCTTATATATAGGGCATACCCCTGAGTCGAGCCTACAACCCGCCCAGACGCCGTCCCACCACATACTAATCCGCATATGACACTGTTGTTAATAATAATTAAGCATTTTACCTACCATTCAAACCATTCCTCGTCATAGCTTTAGTTTACTGTTTCAAAGTTTACAAGTCTATAGCATTCGTATGTATTAGCTTCAAAGTAAGTTTAACAAGCATCATAGTTTCACGCGCACATAGTTTCGCTTTCACTAATCTCAAGCGTGAGTACAAGCCCTGCTATAGCAGAAGTTTAGCAATTACGTAGCTCACGGATAGATACAAGCCCTGCTCTAGCAGAAGTTTAGCCATTATTTATCTCATGAATTAGTTAAGCCTAGTCTAGCAATTACGTGTCTCCTATACAAGATACAAGCCCTGCTATAGCAGAAGTTTAGCAATTACGTATCTCATACATAGACACAAGCCAAGCATACACAAACAATCCAGCATTTACATATCTCATATAAGCAGACAAAAGCCCCGCTATAGCAGAAGTTTAGCAATTACATGTCTCTTATATAGATAATAGCTTAGCCTCGTCATAGTTTAGCTTTCACGTATCTCAATACATGGGTACAAGCCCTGCTATAGCAGAAGTTTAGCAATTACGTAGCCCATGATTAGATACAAGCTTAGCATTTCGCACGCAATCATAGTTTCCAAGCATATAGTTTCAAGCATTAGCATATAGTTCAACCACGAAATTCATAGTTTAAGCATCAAGTATGTAGTTTAAGCCTCTAGTTTGTAGCATAAGCATCAAGCCTCAAGTTTAAGCATTCAGTTCATAGCATAAGACTCAAGTATCAAGTTCAAGCATCTCGTTTCAAGCATAAGCATTCAGCATCAAGTTTAAGCATCTAGTTTGTAGAATATGCATCAAGCACATAGTTTCTCAAGGTATACTAGTTTCCAAGCATAAGCCTTGTTGTAAGCATCATAGTTATGTTTAAAAGCATTAAATAACATTTCAATGATTTATTAAAATGTTTAACATGCTTCTCAGTCCCGAGGTAAAACAAATAAGTTTGGAAAGGGACA